>JAJEKV010000042.1:12052485-12652485 GCA_021234155.1 Isoetes taiwanensis | reverse complement strand
GTCTATAGACTACCAGCAGATTGTGGCTATGCCTGATGCCCAGGGACAGGCTGCACACCTGAATGAGCACTTTGCCACCACTCTGTGGGATGCAGCCACTCGTGCAAAGCCTAAAACAGAGCACTACCACACGCAAGTTAATCCAACACTGGAACATGGCCCACACCAGTACTTGAAAGCGCATATATCTATGAAGAAACGGAGAGCTATTGCCTCCGTGAGGACGGGGTTCCCCACGGGGGCTTCACCCCTTTATATAGAGCATATGGCATGTGCGTGCAAGGGGTCGACTGAAACCCCCCTGTATACGGCTTTTTGCGAGCTTTTCACAAATTAGTTAATCTTACATAATAGAAGAAAAACATGTGAGGATGACTAAGATGGCACCGGACTATATCTGCTATCTAGAGCTTATTTCTGCTCTCTTTGTGGATGATAAATTTCAGATAATGTTTTAGGCAAGTTGCGCTCTTCCCGCAAGTAGAGGATGAACAATACATTGAATAAATAGTGATAATTATGACATGCATGATTTAACATAAAATGAAACGGAATGGACTGGGAGGAAGTTGTAGAATCCAAATTGCAAAATCAAGCTTGGTGTTTCAGAGATCTCAAGTTAAAGGTGAAGGATCTTACAGGAGTGGAGCTATCAGAGAATGATTGCTAAGCTGAAACTTGAGTTCCTCTTGATTTATACTTTCCTTATTCTGTTGCAACACCACCATATTTCTGCAAAGAAAACATGGAACATATGAATAATAACTCATAACCATGTAATACTGAAAAAGAAGGCTAGTTCATTCTTACTCAAGCTGTGTTGTTCAAGAAAACTTTTCTGAAGCTTCCAATTGCTCCATCGTCTTCCTGTGTTAGGAAAATATGCAAAGAGTTATGTTAGGGACTCTATCTAATTTGCTGCTTCTAGAAGAATTTGGAATTTTCATGTGGTTGCTTACTGCAGCAGAATTTGCTTTGTATGTTCAGGTGGTGCCATCCAGCTTTGCACTCCCATGATCTACACAGTCCCAACTTGGAAAGCAAGAAAAGGCAATTTCTAGCCTTGTTTTCCTGGAACATGTATCTCTAATATAAGCAACAGCACCAACACCAACTTTAACATAGACTGCACCAACTTCAATTCATCTCGAAACACTAGCGAAGCTAGCTAAAGACATGAATCTGTGATCCCGAAATGAACTTGAATAATATTATGGCCAATTTTCCATGAAAAATAAAAAGAGATAAAATTACATCACCAACTTCAGTTCATCTCGAAACATTAGCCAAGCTAGCTAAAGACATGAATCTGTGATCCCGAAATGAACTTGAATAATATTATGGCCAATTTTTCATGAAAAATAAAAAGAGATAAAATTACATCAGGGTAAAAAGATTACAAAAACGACCTTGGACCAATGGATCTTGCCTTGAATCGAATTCATGGATTGCAAGAACTGGATTAAAGCGCAACAAAAGAAAACTTTCTACAACATAATAAGAAGTTTACATGCAAGCTTCTTTCTTTTCTTGCTGTTGCAAATGAAGCAGAAACTATTTTCATACATAAAGTGCTGAGTATCCTCACAAAACCACTTCCTTGCTTGCTACTACAATAAATATGCCCAGTCATAAGAGTGGAGCCGTAAATGGAAGCTGATACTGAGCCCTAGACTTGCAACTTTAGATGCCTGGGATGTCTCCAAAATTTTTGATCCCTTTAGAACCCAAGGCAGTCACGATATCTTAGCTGGTTCCACTACTATCCTCAGGCTCTAAAGCTCTGCGCATCGCTTGAGCTAGAATAGCAAAACCTAAGCCATGCCCAAGTAAAACCTAGGGCGGATTGGGTTGCCGGATCATCTGCCATTTCAAAGCCTCAAAAATCATTGGCGGTGGAGGATCCCCGACGTTATCTATTTTCCTACACTGAGCCGGGAATCCTCTCACAGAAATGATTTGCATGGATTGCTGCACCCGACTGGATTTAAAACTGGAGAAGATTGCAAATCGAGCAAGTTAGTTCGATAATGAAGCTTCCTTTGCTGCGAAAATGAGCTGCCCAAACCCTATGCTTTCTTTCCAGCGACCTCTGCTTTGCCGGATTCAACAAAAAAAACACATTTGCTGCCTCTGCTTTGCCGGATTCAACAAAAAAAAACACACAAAGAATGCTGCCTCATATTCTCTGCTATTAAATTCGTCCACCAAATTGCCAAGAACACAAGACCCGTTCAAGATTAAGCTTGTGTCTTCAAGGCCTATACCCTACACCCCTAGAAGGATCCATATGGGAGCGCCATCTCCCGCCTACCCACCTCTACCGTACAGAAGACGGTGGCCTTTTGAAAAATTCGTATAACAACCAGGCCGTTAACGTACCCCTAAACCAATAAAAAAATCCCCTACCAGTCACGAAGGTGGTATATACTAGTTGTCAAAGGTGAAGTCCCCTTGGGGGTCCCATCATCTCAGAATTGAAACAGGTCGTTGGACTACAGATGGAGGGCAGAGAATCCCCCGGCATGAGAGAATATGCCAGTGTTGCCACATGCGGACAGTAGAGGATGAGCACCATGCTCTGCAAGAGTGTCCGGCATATACGCATATCCGAGCAACACATGCTGATCTTAGATGCTCTGCGGCTGGCATCGCCAATGGTTGCACGTCTCGCATCCTACATTTTGCAAGTCTCTACCGTCAGAGAAACCCTTACAGGACAAGGGATCTGAGAGCCTACTATCAGGGTTTTTCCTCCCATATGGGGGTTTTTCATCCCAGTAGTACGGACACATTGTATAGTAGCATTTGTCTTTTTGGTGTGGTTTCATCTGCTTTGTGTACTGCATGTACCGTCTCATAGGTCAAGTTACGTTAAAATATACTTCCTTCCTTCCTTCCTTCCTTCCTTCCTTCCTTCCTTCCTTTAACCCAATTTTAATCCTCCCAAGGTTCTTTTATTAGTTCAAAAACCACGTTTGATTTTGAAAGTGTGTTATGGTTTTCGACACATGCTTATTTACTATGCTTGTTAGCAGTCTACTGTATTGGTTTATGTTGTTGTTTTTGGGTTGCCCCTAAGGGGGCAAGCCCTTATTGAGGTGGTTTTGTGGCATATGCTAGGTATATGCCAATATATACCCAGAATATGCCAATGACTGCTAAAAACCCATCATAGGCTGTAAATGCTCGGTTGCCCCTGTTGCTGGAGAGGAACTGTGGAAACCGGGAAACCGGTGCTCGCTCCTTGCTCGAGGCTGCAGCATCCTCCACCTTTCCTCTCGGGCAGCCCCCCTCCATAGAGCCTGACATGCCCTTCAACCCCTCCCGCAGCAGTGCTTGTGACTATGGCACCTATAGACCATTCTCATGCTTCCGGTATGTATTGTCAGGTTCATTCTATGGGCTCTGTTTCTCTTGGTAGGGTTTTTGTTCTCAAAAGTTGCCCTTGTCGGGGCCAAAGATGTTTTAGAAAAACCGTTTCCTTTGTGGAAACGAAATTTTTTATGGCCTGTCAGAATTTTGGCAAGGTTGCTGTTGTTTGCATGTGGGTTTCAGTGGATTAGAATCAAGGGAAGGCTGCCCCAAGAGAGGAAGCTCCCATTTTGGTCAGTAACCATGTTACCTTTGTGGATCCTGTGTTTTTGTTCTACATGCACTTGCCTGTTGCTGTGACAGCTAGAGAGAATTTGCAGTATCCTGTGGTGGGTGCCATCCTGAAAGCTATGCAGGTGACTACTTGGAACAGATGGAAGTGCAATCAGTGGCTGTCTGTAGCAAAGGCCATTGTTTGATTAATCTGAATATCACTATCTTCTAGCATGTAAATTGAAATCGTTTGTCAACCTTGCTCTAAAACAATCTAATGGCCCTGTAATCAGTTCTTATGCTCTCCCTAGAACTTAACCACTCCTGCTCTGCATTTTCTGACCTCATGAACTTGAATGGCAGATCGGATGATGACAAGACAGCGCCACTACTCTCAGTAACTGGATTCCTTAGCTCAAAGGTAACATCTTTCGTTGATTCATCCTTAGTCTCTGAAAGTACCCTTGCACTCTGCTTGCTCCTCTTAGTTGCAGATTTACAATAAATGCTCAAGTTTGGATGCTCTGGACCCACAACATGGACAACTCTGCTCCCCTCTTCAATCCACACTGCCGCACTCTCAAACTCATATTGTGCATCCAACACGTCTTTTCTGCTCTTATACCACAGCCCGCAACCAAAAGGAGTGAGTCCCAATCCGTAGAGGTAGAGAAACTTTTTCCAAGCCTTTATGCTTACCAAATCATGTAATGCACGAATTAAATGCAATGCACGTTATAAAGTCCATCCTGGGCCTACACGTAGTAGTACTGGTGTTTACAGTAAGTCTCATCTTAGCTATTTGTAGCAAACCCTGCTTTTCCATAAATGACTATGACATTCAGTATTTTGACAAGTTAGACAATTAGGTCTTGCGCTCCCATCTCTATGATGTTGTCTTTTGACAAATCCATTGAGCTGCCAGCCTGGTAGATATATGTTGTGAATGTCTGTTGTCTTTTGACAAATCCATTGAGCTGCCAGCCTGGTAGATATATGTTGTGAATGTCTGTTTGTGCGCACAAGTTGCTATAAAAATCATATTGTTGGAGGACATTATGGATTGTGCTTCAGCTTATAGAACTTTATTCACGAATTTTAGATGCTTTAGTGCATGCTATATTTTAATATAAGCTGCCATCTTTGCAGCCAATTTTAGTGATTTTGATGCACTTTTTGGTAAATTTCTTATCTTTTTGAACTCTTAAAATTTCAAATACACCCATATCTGTGAGAATCTTCGCCTATCAGGACAGCTTGTGGTCGCAGCTCTGGTTGACAGAGGAGTTAAAGTGCATGTGCTTGTACGGAATTTAGAGAAGGCGCAATCATTATTTGGCAAAGAGTTTACAGACAAAACTAAGGTATTATTTGTAGGTCTGCATGTGTTCTTTCACTTGCATAACATTGTGGTAATCAGATTACTTATTTTCTCATGCAAGAGTGCAAATACCTTGTAAGTCTTGGCACACTTAAATTTGAACTTATGCAGGTGTTTGTAGGAGATACGAGAAATGTGGAAGACCTCAATACCAAATTGTTTGAGGTAGTTGTTTACAAAGGCATGTATACCTTTATCATTTTCATGTTGTGTTCTTTGCATTACACCTTTCACTGCTTCATTCTCTAATATGCCTACATTGCAGGGTGTCACCCATGTGATATGCTGCACAGGCACCACTGCCTTTCCATCATTACGCTGGAGTGGAGATAATACTCGAAATGCATGTGTATGTCATTTGCTAATACTTAGTATGGGTATCTATTTAAGTTCAAGCGAAGCTTACCCTTTTCCTTTGAAGATTGGATTGGCTTTCACAACCTTGTTTCCGTCATACCTCATTCCGTGCAAAGGTTTGTGCTTGTCTCATCAGTTGGCGTGACAAGTACAATCAACCACCATGGAGGTATATTCAATTAAATTCTCCATGCACATGAACAAGTTTTTCTATTTCACTTGATTTTTGTTATTGTGCGAATATATGCAGCATCATGAATTTATTCGGTGTACTCAAATTTAAAAAAATGGCGGAGGATTATCTGTGTTCGTCTGGTCTGCCCTACACAATCATCAGGCGTGGCTTTTATTCAAAAGAGTTCTACAACTTTCTTACTGCAAAACACCTATTTTTCTTGGGCATAACGCAAAGTGTTCTACTTGTCTGGGCTGATCAAGATCAAAAAGCATCTGAGTACTGGTAGATTATCCTTTCAGGCCTGGACGACTAACTGATGGACCATATACTTCTTATGATCTTAATACGTTGCTAAGAGCAACTTCAGGAACAAGACGGTCATGGTATCTTCAAACCTAATTTCTCTAATAGGATTCCTGAATTTCACACCCATTTGCGATTTGGTTATTGTTACATTGAGGTATTGGTTGCTTAATAGGAGATAAAATTGTTGGGGAAGCCAGCAGGATAATGGTAGCAGAAGCATGCATTCAGGCTATTGATGCAGATTGTACAGTTGGTCAAATCTATGAGTTGAACTCCGTTGAGGTGAACTTTGTCTTCTTCCTTCAGTTCTTGTATTTGCACAGAATTTCTATCGACCTTTTACCAGCGTAACATGGTTGCATAATATTCTTTTTTGCAGGGTGAAGGTCCTGGAAAGGATCCTGATAGCTGTCCATTTTGCTATTACATTTGTACATAACTTATAATAGTGCACAAACTATTGAATTGCTTAGAAGATTCTTCTACCACTTGTTTGTGGGTGATATATAGTATCAAGATTCATGGCCAATGGCTGCCTTGATTAACTGTTTATATCTATGATTCACAACTAAGTAGTATTAACCAACCAGTCCACGTGTTTTCATTACCTTTTCTTTAGTTGATATTGGAACTTTAACCAAGGATTCTTTCTCATGACAGAGAAGCTAAACAGATAAACCTTAAGTATACCCTGGTTAAAGCAAATGGTAGTGAAATGCTGTCGTTGAAATATAGGTGCATTAATACCATAACTTCATATTCCTTGCACCATAAGCACTTGTGATGGTTCAATTACTAAATATTACACACATAATGCTTTATGCATACACTTTGTTGTCATATGGATGATTATCAACATTATCTTATTGCACGTGGTTAATATTACCTAGCATAACAACACATAAGCCTCTATAGGCAAAGTAAACTTGTACTTACGCTTGGCAACACCCCCGAAACACAACATCCAATTATCAAATTTCCCTCCTACCCGTAATAACAAGATGATATCCGCAATGCCATAAAGGAAACACTTTTGCCAAATAGCCGATGTACTTACATTGAAAGCATGTTTTGCATTGTCTTTATTTGTAAGATCATGTTAATCTAGCTCTTTTTGCCTTGCAACTGCCTTTATACATTAGAACATTGTAGAAAAGCATTGAATATTACACTCATACAATTTTTTGCCTTTTAAACGTTCAATGTGACTCCACCAATCGTCTTTGTTGGTTCATGAACTTATGCCTGATGAATAGCCCAACAACGCTGGGCACTTTTTCTAGTATACCCAATATCCATAGTAACATTAGACCCCAAGTGCTCTCTTCTATTTACTCCCATCTCCCACCCGACCTTCATGTTCTTCCTTTTCCTCTCCCACATTCATGTTCTCGACAATAACCTGTTCTACCTTTACCACGAACTAATATTTGCAAAATAACCTCTCTATCCTCTATCCCACAAGCTAGGGTGCGCCTCGCCTCAGCTTATACCATAGTTGGGACCTAAACCCGTTAGCCCTCAAATCACACACGGTTTCATTTAAGCCACTTTACCCTCAAGAAACTGGAGGGCAACCCTCTGTGCGCAGCACCTTGTTTTAATATACTTGTTTCAATCCTTAAAGCCATTACGTATTTTATGCATAATGTTTTACAATAACTAGTATTTCCAACTATTACATCTAATTGTGCACTACTTTTAGAGCATGATTCATATTTGTAATTATAAATTGCATTATGTACATTGACTTATTTAGTGGTTGCATGGTGTGGTCTATGTTTTCTATCTTGTTTTCTACCTAAGTGTGCATTTGTACTTCTTCTTTTTTGCCAATGTATTATGAGTGGTATACTATTCAGTATCCATACAATATGGAGGATTTGGATTATTTAAAATGTTTATCATGCATGCTTTAGGTATTCCCTTGTATATTTAGAGTGGTGAGGAGCTCTAGAGGTATGGTGTAGAGCATCATTGTCAAGGATTCTCCTATAGCAACAATGACAAATCCTTCAGCTACTAATAATATATCATTCTAGCTAAAGTTGAGGGCATAACTCACTTGCGATAAAGGGATATTAATGTCCTAATGTAAAACTCTAAATAACGTCAAGCATGTTCCTAAGACTTTTATTCCTTATAATAAACAATGTTCAATTTTAGATGTATGGATAGGGAAATAATGTGGTGAATCGATGATACATTTCTCCATCCTCATTTCCATCTAACCTTATTTTAGAAGCCCGCACTACTTAGCCAAGCTGAAATTTTAAAAATTCAAGAAAGTACAAGATCCTTTTTTAATCCATTGTTCTAACTTCACCTAGGTAACAATTAAGAACAACATGCTTCACTTATATTCAATGAAAAAGAGTTACGAGAAATGCAAAAACCAGTTGAATTGAAAGCATGATTTTGGTTGCATCTGTCAACGTCTGATTAGTTTCCATGGCAATGGAATCGGCTTCTCCTTGGTTGAATGCAAATGCAATCTTAGCAGTTCTTATTTATTCTCTCGAATCCTGTTAGACCGCCAAGAAATCGTATGCTTTTCAGGATTTTTTTTTTTTTTTACATTGTTTCACTCGACCAATTGATAACGACCTATATTTTAGCCAGCACAAGTTTCAACACTTATATGATATTTCTCACGAAATCACTAGGCCAAATAGTCATGAGTGTTCATTCATCAAAAAAAATTCACTAAGTCAAAGATTCATGATGGTGCATTCATTAATCTCAAGTCTAAATATTGCATCATGAATATATTAACTCTATCAAACTATTAGAAATACAAGCAATTCAATATAGTGGCGACAACTCACAAGTTTTTTTTTTTTCAAACATGAGAAATATGAGCCATTTAATATAGTGGTGACACAATCGACATTCAAGAACATTATCGATGAAGCAATGGTAACACGTATTGAAATTCAATGCCATTCAAACGGTAGCTCATCTCCCAAGGAACATCTCCGAAGTGAGAAAAAATGGCCATCCACCGCACGGATGTGTCAAACCTTAAATTTTCCCCTTTTCAACATAAGGGCACGAGGGGGAAATGAAGTGTTCATCTAGTTCGCTACTCTAGCAAGCTCGGAATGTGGTTTTGAATTTGCATATGAGTTTGTAGCATCCAATTACTCTAAGGACCAACTACTATGATGGACGGAGCCAAAGTCGACTCGCTATGGGCAACTAGCTGACCTTTCGCTGAATGCACCCTTGCCTAGTGCACTTATAATCTAAAGATAGCATGTAGTAGGCAATTTGGGCTATTGATGGATCTTCTACTCCGCAAACATGTGTACTAGGGTAACTCTAGCCTTTTGGATGCAATCCCGCAGTTGAATTATCGTTTCGTACCTTCTAGCATGCACAGTCGCACAGTGTCTAGCTTGTTTACGAGCCATCGCAATGGGCTCTATATGTGTGCACGGCATCTAAGTGGGCCTGCTTAGGGCTCTATATGTGTGCATGGCATCTAATTGTTGCTAGAGAAGCTGCACAGAAAGGATGAGTGCTTGGGTTAACTAATAATACTAACCAACACCAACTGTGCTAAAACGTGGACTAACCGACTGTGGAAGATAGCGCTCGACGAGGAAAAGCAATGTCTCGGCAGGGATGGATAGCAAACAATCGAATCAAAGGAACATTAGGAACAGCAGGAACGAACAATGGAATGAAAAAGGGGCGTGAAACACGAAAAATGATCTCTGGAATTTTTTTGTTACAGTTGCAGGCCTTTTTTTATCAAACACGGCCGTTGTTTGCTTATACCACAGCCTGGCAATGGCTAAACACGGCGGTTGTTTGTATCAGCACCAAAAACACGGTCGTGGTTGTGTTTACCACGGATTCCTAGAAATCCGTTGCAACTGTGGGACACGGCCGAAACGGCCGTGTTTCGTGACTATGCTTTAAATGCTTTTTGAAAGCTTGTCTCTAAGGGATACCATTTGGCAAATGAGCAAGTTGAAAAATAACCATGTACAAGGTTTGGTACGATTGTTAATATTATGTTTGCTATAGGACAAAAAATGATGGTAGAGAAACAAATATCTATAGCCTACTTGTTATTTTTGTGAAGATATTTCTTAGCATAGAAAAAGCCGAACTATTGCAATGTTGGTGCATGGTGCCGATGGCATCAAATACTTCATAAATACTTCATGTAGTTTAAACAATGTACATTTAGGATTTTTCTTGTAAGCAATATTCCCTTATGATTTTTCTTGTTAAGGAGTTTTATATGAAGAAAATATTGTGGCACAGAAATTATAACCGAAGCATTTGGGGCTTTTGGCTTTGGCGCCTAAACGGTCGCCTATGCTCTGATACTACATGCTGATGTCTGGAAGACTATGGTTCGTGGCTATACAGCAAATGGTTTATGCACAGAGATAAGTCCCAGGCTACGAAAAAGAGGATTAGAAGGCATTGGGTGTTTGGATCTTTGTGTTTTGAACTGTCATGTGCTTTTTTTATTGGTTCAAGAACCATGTTTGATTTGCTTTTTGTATGGCTTGCGTTATTGTGGATGCTGGACTTGCATCAGATGTGATAGTCGGAACTGCTCTTAAGCAGGCTGAAAATGCTATGTCCATGACACACGATACTGGCAGAAGGAAAGGAGAAATGAAATTATATAATCTACAACGTAATCCTTTGTTTTCTGTCTTCTGAATACATTCTCAATAGCAGATTAGCAGGAACTTGAGCCGGATTCATGGACTGCAAGAATTAGTTGAAGCTGGAGAAGCTCTGGATGGGCAAGGAAATTGTATAACCAGAAATAATGCTTTGTCTCACATCATCTTTTAGCATGTCTGCTGAGCAGGGGTCTTGTCACACCATAGGTTTTGATTTCTCTGCCGAGGGAAGTCTTCTGTTTTATCTTCTACTTCTAGTAGTGAGTCTACTGATCAACATTTAGCTGGCAGATGTCTTTTTTATAGAAGAGCCAACCTTTTCTTGATATACCAATTTTTCTAGTGCAGAAGATCATTCACAACCAGCAGCTTCTGCTTTATTAGCAACTCCTTTATCTCCTAAGGATTGTACCTGTAATAATACATTGATGGCTGAAGTCCTTGACCATCATGATCCACACTTATATTCCAAGCAGCTCTGTCTAAGGAATGGTGAGAAGCTATGCATGTTGAATTGCTTATGCTCTCCAAACAAGATACTTGGCAGCTTATCCTAGACCTAAACATCCTAACATTGTTGATAACAAATAGGCGTTTAGGACGAAATTCGACTCTGATGGTACTATTGCTAAATATAAGGCCAGATTAGTAGCTAAGTGCTACAGCCAAAAATTTGGACACGATTATATTGATGTCTTTCCCCAATGGCTCGAAGTAAACTGTTTAGGCTTGTCTCATTAGCAGCTAGCAGAAGGTGGGTACTATGGCTACTTGATAATAAAGCTTATTGTACAGGAGAAGCTTGTATGGTCTTAAGCCGACTCCTAGGTATTGGCATCACAGGTTACACGAGGTCTGGGGCCCTGATCCCTGTCTATATTACAAGGATATAAACAGAAAATCTGCACTCTTATGCACTATCTGTATGGTACTATTGTAACAGGAGATGCTACAGACGAGATTTTTAATATCAAGGAGCAAATTAAGGCACAGGTTGAAATCAGACTCATGGGGGGTAGAATTCTGGCAGAATTCAAGTTACAGTCGTCTTACACAAACCAAGTATCTTAAGGAGGTATAGTGAATGTTTTTTATGGCAAATTGCAAACCCTGCTGTCAATCCCTTTGATGCAAGTACAAAGCTTACTCTTGATCTTGAAGGAGACTCATATGATCCTACTTTATATCAAAAGTTAGTAGGCTCCTTACTATTACTCGACCGGATATTGCTTTTGCAGTAAGGATGTTTATTCATGCTTCGAAACAGTCTCAGTAGCAAGCAGACCCAGTAGCAAGCAGACCCAGAACTATTTTCGTTACTGATGCAGAAACGATCTAAGTCTGCCAGGTGAGTTTAATTTTTTATGACTCTTACAGATGTTTGTTTGATTGCTGTATTGGCTGATCATCTCATTAGTTTGTTGCAATATCATGGACATTGCATTTATAATCAAGTCTATTATACCAAGTCTGTTATATAACATTTGGTATAATTGCAGAGTCCTTTGTTTAGCTAAAATCGTCAAGTGCTTACAGCAGAGAGAAAAAATAAAAAAGGACTCTGCTAGATAGTTGTGTGACATGTAACTTGAGTTTCTACGCGAGAAAAAATAAAATATTCTTCCCTATTTGCTAGATTAAGCGTGCTCCAGCAGGGGCTGTTTTAACAAGCAGCATAATAACGAATGTTGTATTGGATTTCTCGAATAAATCATCTGCAATCGTTGAAAGTCCCATGGACTGAATTGAGTAAGTAATTTGCCTGCAATCCTTATCTGACATGTTATTTGTCAATGCAGGATCTCCTTAAATTGGAGAGAATGAAGGTTGAATTCATTGATAAAATGGGCAAGAGTTGCAGGGACCATTGAGCAAATTGTTCTTCAGCAGAAATTATGGGCAGGGAAGAAATGTAAGGACAGGATGGTTAGTTGTAACCTTGGTTTAGTTGCAACCATTGCTAAGAAGTTTCAAGGAAATGGGTTGTCAAATCAAGATCTTCTTGAGGTTGGCTTTCCTCTTCGTTTCTTAATCAAACTTGTTTATCTAAAAAGCTTTTTGATTGATAAAAGATTATGACACCAATACTATCATTTGCATCATGTTCGTTTCTATGGCGTAGAATGCTTTAATTTTAGAAATCACACTTTGCTTTGTCTGATATGGTCCACGGAAGGACGTCGAACTAATTAAGCATATGATTGTTTCTACCTATGCAGTTAAAGGGGACACTCTACTTTTATTTTTGTTGCCTGCTTCATTTCATTTTAATTTCCTTAGAGGCACTGTTTCAGCATAAGATATACAAAGAATGTGTGATATACGTTTTAGTGCTGCAGGAAGGGAGCATAGGTTTGATCAGAGGAGTAGAGAAATTTGATTCTACCAAGGGATTTAAGCTCTCAACATATGCGTACTGGTGGATAAAACAAGCAATAAGCAGGGCAGTGGCGCTGAAGGCAAAAAGCATACGTCTACCTGTACGTTGTCTATCAGGCCCTTGTGCATATTTTTTCATTTTCCTGACTATGAGTGCATTAATCAATTATTTTCCTCTAATGCTGCACATTTAATTTCGTTTAGGTTCATCATTACGAGATAATATCGCGTATAAGGAATGCCAAAATAGATTTTTTTGAGAAGCATGGGAGAGCTTCTGAAGAGCAAGAATTGGCAGAGTTTGTTGGCTTGAGTGTGACCAGGATAAATACTCTTATGAATTGGTCAAAGCCAATTTGGTCTCTTGACAGACCTATTGGGACCTATTGGTGATGGCACTACAACCTTTACGGTAAGCTTGTATTCTGCTTGATTCAACTGCTATTAAACGGATGCTGATAGCCTTAACATTGCAGGAGATACTTGCAGATGAGACTTCTAAATGTATTGAGAAGTTACCAGTGCATTGTGGCTAAAAGAAGATGTGGACAAGGTTTTGCATACTTTAAAACCACAGGATATATGGCATCGATTTGGTACAATGTGACTAGGGAACGCATACGACAAATTGAAAACAATGCAATGTGCAAATTAAGACAATCAAAACAAACTAATGGTCTGTGCTATCACATGTATTCCTAACTACTAGGCAAAGGGCCTCAATGTACTTTGATAACAAAATTCAATGGAAAAAAAAATTGAGCATCTTGGTCTTCTGTACTCTTCCCTTTTGTAATCAAAATATCGATAATAAGCAAATTTGGATTAAAAAAAAGGAAAAATAAAATAAAAATGCTCAAATGAACCATATGCTGAAATATACCAATTAATTAGGAGATATCACAATTTAGAACCATGTAGAAAAATCATGAATCCTCAAATTTTATTACGCTAATACATGAAGGTTGAATACTATGGTCTCTTATCATATTACCAAACTTGCCACGTGAAGCACAGTAAAGTAAGGTTGATATCATAAAAAAAAAACACACTAGTTTTTCACATTATCGTGTAAGCAAAATCATACTGGTATATCTAAACCAAGCATAGTTTTATTGATAATTAGTCACTATAAAATACCATAATCTTTATTATAATGTTTTAGGGTGTGTCTTCAACCACGCCCTAATTTCGACGGTCGAGATACCACGCCCTAATTTCGACGGTCGAGATTCGTTTCGAGCAGTTTCGAGGTAACTTTTGCAAAGAGCGAACTCCGGCGAGCAGTTTCGAGGTCGTTCTGATCGATTACCGATGGGCTCGGTGGATTAAACTTAATTCTTTGGAAGGTGAGGAGGATCCGGCAAGAGCAACACATCCGCTTTTGTGTTGCGAGTTTGATTTGGAGCTTTTCCAATGCGGAAAAGCTTGGAGCTCACCATGCATTCTAGCTATGGCCCGGATTGATGGGGCGGATCTTTGAGTTCGTAGCCTACAACGTTTCCTTCATGTTTCCGCTAATCTGCAGTGGATCTCTTATGCCCTTATGTTTTACGGCTAATCTGCTTTGTGGATCTCTTATGCCCTTATGTTTCCGCAATGATTAGGTTTTGGAAAGGTGCGGGCTTGGCGAGAGAAGCCCCGCTATGGCGGATGTTATAGGTAGAGGGAGCATGGTGAGTAGAGGGAGGAGAGTGGTGCAGCTTGATCGCGGGTATTCGGGGTTTGAACGTTCTAAATTTTTGTTTCCCTCTGTTTCATATTGTTTTAGATCATTTTTCTTGCAATCAAGAACAAGAAAAGTAGCGATTTACCATTGTAATGTTAATTCAGACCGATTAGCATGAATTTGACCCCATTGAGGCAAATGCTTCACATCCCATCGGGGAATAGAAGAGGAGCATAAATAAGAATAAGGCAAAGCATTTCACCGTCATTTGTTCTTGCTCTCAAGAATAAGAAACACTAGCAATCTGCCACCTCGTAGCAATGGTTCATAGGTGCGTTGCATCTTAATATGAATAGATCACTCTATGCACATGCGGGAAGTGCTTGGTTTTTTTTTCCAAATTTTGTTTCCGGAAGCTTTGTCTTCACCGCATAGGAGGAAATTCAGGTTGAAGAAAACAGAGCGATAATATGAAGCAATGTTGTCTTTTCAGCGGATATTGTGGCATCCATGCCCAAATTGCTCAAGCTCAAGATCTTGACACACATCTCTCTTCATCTTCATCATGGTATCTGTCATTCTTCATGCTTACGTTGCCAAAAATCGTTGTCTTGGAGTGTTACAAATTACCTCTGTTTTTTTGTGATCTGCGAGAATCAAACTATGCGTACTTTGGGCCCAAGCATTTCGATATCTTGGAGCTTTGCAAAAGAAGAGGTAAGAACATTAGTCTTTATTCCCATTTCGAATTTGAGGTTGGATCATAATTCTTGCTTTGTAGGCATATGTATTGGCAATCACCACTTGTTTTTCTTTTTTCATGCATAACGAAGATCTTTTTTTTGGGATATGTGTAATACCACAGTCCGAAAGCGATAAAATTGTAAGGCTTGGTGTAAACCGTCTATGCTACAAAGGTAACGTTTGGTGCATTTCTTCTCAGATTATTGATTTTTTATTTTTTTTTTTAATTTCTTTGCTTTTCGGCGTTCAAATGAAACTTTGCTAAGGTTACAATCCATATTACGGATAATTAGCCTACTTTGGCCCGGTCGCAAATGGCAAATCCTTGCCATCATATGTATTGTCTTCAAGATCCTGCATTCTTACTTCATTCATTACGCCAAATTCTTACTGAATTTTGAAACACGGAACATTGGATTGTCCAGATAGCAGTTTTCATTTTGATCCTGCTTTGCAACAAGCCTTTGCAACACATAAAGCATCCCTTTACATCAAACCGGACTTGAGTTTTTGATACTGATTACTATGTCGGATGGGCCGTGATGATGTCGGATATTGAGATAACAATAAGATTGCGGTTGGTCCTGTATAAAAGCATCACGGAGCTGGTTTTCAAAGACAAGTATTTATTTGGGTACTTTACTATGAAATCAAATTGATTTCTGGAGAATCTCTTTGGGATAGTGACTTCCTTCTATGTATGAACAAGTGACTCTGTAAATGCTTGCAATAGTTCAAGAGGAGATTGGTGGAGAGAGGTCGCTTGAGAGGCACGGAGAAGATCAAGTGGAGTTCCGCTCCCTTTATTGCTTCGTACAGAGAATATAACATTGATGCTTGCAAGAACTCATCACGAGATTGGTGGAGAGGCTGCTTTCCAAGTGACAACTTCAACAATTTTTAACAAGCTTAAATGTTTTAAAGAGGGATTACTTGACTTACGATTATTGCAACGATGCCCCCTGATTTGCGACTATGAACATGCCCCTCGAGTGCTCACAAGAGCTTTTTCAAGTTGCCAATTTTTAATTTGTAAATAATGCTGTATAATATTGAAAATTCACGCCAGGCGTGTATTGGACTGCTTGACAATTTAAACATTTTGCACACAAACATATTTGGCGCCTCACTTCAGCTCTCTCAAAATTAAGAATGAAAGAGCCAGAATTCAAAACAGCTTCTGAAGAAATTACAGTTATGCTTTCAAGTTTGAGTTGACACTAAAGAAACATATTACAGTCATTAAATCCTTGTATTGCCATTGAAAATTTTTACATAAGGCCTTTTATTAGAGTTGCCCAGCTCTGTGTTACAAAATTACAAAAGATCTTGGCAGTTTAAGGAGATGCCTAGCTCCATTCATAATCATCATTTGAGGCCTTTTTTGGAGATGCCCAGCTCGCTCTTCTGAACCAAAAACTAAATAACAAAAAAAAAAAAAAAAAAAATTCAGCCCTCTACCTCCTCCTCTTCTTCCTCCTCCTCTTCTTCCTCTGAGCTATCATCTGCCATCTCTCCAAGGATGTCTTCGGCAACATCTTCGTCTTCGGAGGAGGAGAGGGCGTCCATTATAAGATGCTTTTTTTCTTCCTCCAATTCCTCTCGCCATTCTTCATCAGCTTCCTCCATTTCTTCTTCTTTTTGAAGCTCGTTCTCCATCTCCTCATCTGAATCTGCAGGTGTATGGGGGGACTCAGGGCTGCTAGTGCTGGTGCTCAAATACTCGTTTCCCGGGCGAAGCTTACCCTGAAGAAATAACTCCTCACAGTCATCCGGTCTGTGGTGTGGAAGGCAGCCACAACGGCATCTGCGGGATGGAGGAATTGATTTCTTGATCAGTTTTCTGATCTCACTCTTCGCCTCTCGGAGGCGAGTCCGGCGGGATGGAGCGGGACGAAGCCGGGCAACATGGCTCACCATGGCGCTAGAAGAAAGAAAATGGCGCTAGAAGAAAGAAATGGCGATTGAAGGAATGGAGGGTTTCATGCAAGATATAGTAGTTACATGCAAGGTTTTGTATAGGCGCGGTTGTAATTATGATTCCAATCATATCATATACGAATTATATCCTATACGAATTAGCTATCATTACTTCTATTGAATTAATTACGCCCTAGGTTATCATTAATTCTCTATAGAATTACCCACAGGTCAGCTATACTTAAAACCTATGTTGTCATTAATTTTGTATAATTACCTAGACCTCAGCTATACTTACAACCTACTTTGGCCTATCTAGAATTACGACCAATACTTACCTCATTAGTGCTACTAACATACACCCTATGTTATCATTAATTTTGCATAATTACCTGCACCTAAGCTATACTTACAACCTATTTTTGGCTGCACTTACAACATATATTTGTCCATTTAATGGTTTTTTTGGTATTTTTTAAAGTTCCCTTTAATCTATTCTCAAAATTACTTTGTCCTTATTTCGAACTAATACTAAGACATTTAACTTTATATAGGTGAAGCGTGTGGATCCTAAAAAGGGCAAAAATGTAATACCTATCCCCCCCAACATGTTTCAACATTGTTACCACATGTTCTTATCACATTGTTACCCCATTGTAAACATTGTTCTTGTAGGTGAATGGTGTGGACCACCCAAAGGGTGTTGAGGCTGAGTCTACTAAGCAAATTATCCTCTACAGTAGGTTGGATTGGAAGAATAAGAAGGTGAAAGTGAAGCACCAATGCAATACGGAGCTAGTAGGTGAAGGAACTATCATACTAGCTGATCCTATCCAAGCTGTCAATGATGAAAGGTTAGGAGAGGATAAAGTGGGTGTGGCCATAACAAGTTTAGAAGAAAAATGGAAGGAAAAAGGGATAAATCACCAGGATTGCACTGCTTGTATTAAACAATTGGTGGTTCCATGCATCATGCCATAGCCTGCATTGAGTTTATAGGAGAATTTCTTTTACCAGAGCCAGAGGTTGTGGATGACACTGATTTTCTTAATGCACCTCCAATAGCTGCCAGGACCACATTTTCAGAGAAGAGGGCACACTCAGTGGTGAAACATTATCCTAGCAAGAGGTCCAAGTCAAGTAGTGATTGTTCACGTGAAGCTCTGAGTAAGATAAGGGGAATGGAATGTTGTTGGGCTAATTGTGTTCAGAAGTTTGAAATTGATGAATTGGTGAAAGCAAGAGCCACCTTCCAAGAGTATACTTGTGATGAGAGGAGGACTTACATGTACTCCATTCATGAGCTTGCACTTCAAGATGAAAAATTTCCAAAGAAAAAAAAAAAAAAACCAATTTGCTAGGGACATGGATATGTAAAGTTGCATGGATACATATTCATGGCATTCCAATTTCATCTTGGCAAAATTGGCAAGCAAGTCATGCAAAGGGGAGTAAAATTGCGTTACATGGAAATAATGGCATGTTGAGGCCAACTTCTAGGATCCTGACTGCTAGGGAGGTTTTTGAAAAATATGTTGAATTCAATGCTGAGAATATGCCACATAAAAGTAGGAAAGATCAACAGGGAAAAATAGTTGTCGAGAAGAGATTGCCATCCCATTGTATCCAGAAGAGCATATTGGAGGAAGTGAATGCTTTGCTTCGAGAACTACAGGTACCTGCAATATCTCAACCCAGCTTCAGTAGACTATGGAGCAAGCACTTCAAGCATGTCACTATAGACACTTCGAACAACTTTGCAAAGTGCAACTTGTGTGCTAAGTTGAAAGAGATTCTGGATAAGACCAAGCAACCAAGCCAAAGGGCTAAGATAAGGGAGCAAATGAAAGATCACATGACAGACCAACTATCATGCAAACATTAATTAATTTGAGAAATTTGGAATTCTCGTTTAGTATGAAATAGGTTGTTGGTTCTCTATAAAACGCCATAATTGGTTGCAATTGAGTAGAAGTTGCCGTTTATTTTTATGATTTTCACCCATAAAATAGCAGTGTATCCAAAATCGACATTTGTAAGGCTAAGCCGAGCTCTTTTTTGAGTAAGAGCTGCCCATTAGAAAGCGTAAAAATGTTCATAAGGATCGCGACCGCAAACATTTAGAGCTGCGTAGCTACTTCCATTGACATAATAACATTTTTATTTTAAAAATTTAAAGCTTATTCTACGTAATAAAACAAATACAATCTTAGAAAAAAAAACATATTCTTTGCTCAACACAATCGCTGTGGCGATTTGCTTGAGCAAGAATGCTCTGTTTGCCTACGAAATCCTGCTCAACACAATCGCTGTGGCGATTTGCTTGAGCAAGAATGCTCTGTTTTCCTTCGAGATCCTGCTCAACACAATCGCTGTGGCGATTTGCTTGAGCAAGAATGGAGCTCTGTTTGCCTTCGAGATTTGGTGAATCGTGAATGGAAGTATGAAGGCAGCTTTTTCGAACCCGATCTGCTTAGGCTTTGCTTCTCTGCATTAGGAACAACCTGTGATGCTTTTTCCGCAGCATTGAAGTGCAACGTTGCCAAGAAGCAGATCTGTAGCAAAAAAGAAGGCCATAAAAGCTAAATGATTAAAGATCTGCCAGTTTGAATAGCTACTTCTGAGCTTTTTGTTTTGAAAGCGTGATCAGCATAGGCATTTCTTCAACGATTTAACTCAAATTAAAATCTGTAAGCAATTCATGCAAACAGAGCATCCGGAAGTATTATACATAGAAGATAAAATAAGCTTTGGAAATAACAGAGGATTGCAGAGAAACGCCAAAGCATGTTCTATTACCTAAAGCCAGACCTGCAGAACGATTTTGAAGCAGGGGAAGCATACACCATTTTAAGAAACGATTCTGAAATAAATTAGGATATGGATGAATCCGACTATGGCTGCTTCATTTTCGAAGCCTAGAACATGCTTCATTTGAGGGCAGCATATCACGAATTTGAGAGCTCTGCCCTGCATATGCTTCAGTAAATAACAAAACAGGAAAACAATATAAGAAAACGACCTTACATCAAAAAGCCCTGGCTATGGCCACTGCAAAACCCTGGCTTGAGATGCGAAACCCTGCAGAAATCCTAAACCCTGCTTTGAGATGCAAAATCCTAAACCCTGGGTATGGCCACTGCAGAAATCCCTGAAATCTGGAAGCCCTATGGCTATGGCGATGAGATCCGGCACTGGCTATGGCGAAGGAAGAGGTTTGGGCGAGTTCCGGCGTGGCCGCTGCCTGCATCTCGACCTCGACCTGATATTTTAGAAAAATAATGATACCTTTTTTTTTTAGTATTTTGGTTGTAAATGATGTCCATTCAAATTATCCCGCCCAATGTGGGCGGGACAAAATTTGAATTAAAGGAAACCACTTTTTGCTTGTGGTGGACCTGGACGTGTCAGGTCAAAATTCTCTAAATCCCGTTTTTTTCTCAAAATAATAAATTCGTGCTTTATCATGTAGATCCACTTATTGAATGTGGAGAACATTATCATGTTTGGAACCCAATAACTATGTTTGTATTATACATGACAAGATGGATCAATCGAAGACTTGTTTGCCACAGTATAGTTACATACCCAAGCAAATCAATAGAGCTTATCCTTTGCAAGTCTCTCTGACAGGTATAGTGCATGGCTCGGTGCCAATTTATTATGGCCATTTTAGTTTGCAATTGTGGAGTGATGGTCCTGATTTTCATATTGGAAGTGTGATGAGGTGTTTGAGGAACTATGAGAGTGGTTATTCTGGTGACCTCCACAACCCTGGAGATGGTAGCCAACCACTCTTCAGTGCATTGTTGGATAGAAAGCCTAATAATTTAGAGAAGTTTACTAAGGCAAGGTTTAGGAAGTCAGGTGCTTCTGAACATGTTGGAGCCTCAAGTTCACGTCCCCAACCTCGAGATCTACCACCAAGGTTCCTCCTCCAACTTGACAATTGTCTTTGACCGAATAAAAAAACAATTATATGTTCTCATTCCTATCTTATTTAACAGTTGTGGGTGTCTTTGAAAGAGTGAATTTAGGGTTCTTAATGCTTGGACATACTCATGAGGATGTGGATGCATTGTTTGGGAAGTATAGTGCGCAGTTGAAATCTCAAACTGTGACCAATCTTCCTAGACTAATGGAAGTTCTTAGTGAATGCATTTCACCTTCTCCTATAGGGTTGATCATACAAGAGGTGTCTGATTGGAAGAATTTTATCGAAGGTTGTGCTCTTGATATGGAAGGTCAATCTAGACCTCTTGATTACACTTTTCGGGTCATGGGAAATAAGCCAATAATGCAATGGAAGATGAGACCTTCGATGATAAATGGAGGCCGATGGGGAGTACCTATATGGCACGAAGATGAAAATGGTAAACCCTAAGATTCCAAGGGGTCAACCAAAAGCTCTTAAGCCTTTTGCAGAGGTGGATTCATTGCAAAGCACATTGGGCGGCATTTACGAATCGTCAAGTATTGGAAAAATAACCCCATGATACCAACCTTGCATTGATAAATTATTGGACACAGGTACATGGATTATTGGGACAAGTAGACACATCCTCTGATGAACTGAAAGATGGATGGCTACCTAAGACTAGGTGGAGAGACTTGATAACACCTGAGGAAGTTGATGATGTGGTTAGTAGTATTCGCAAGTCGATGGCTCCTCCAGCTGCTGAAAAACACTATGTTGGTCCTAGGAAATGAAGGCCTAAATATCTCGGGCTCGAGGATTATGATCCCAAAGATGACTTGCGTTGCCATCAATTTGCACTTATAGTACCAGAGCGCAAAGAGATATACCCTGTGTGGATGGGTTACACCATCTCAGAGGTTTGCAAAGAAGTAGGTGACCGCAATGTGAACAAAGTTCGTGTGGAGTGGTGGTGTCCAGTGCACCAGTTAAATGCAGTGGCAGAGGAAGAAAGGTATAGAGACTGTTGGACAAAGAGATGGAAGAGAAACCCTATTGAAGGGGACCCCAACGGTCATCCCAGGCAAGACTGCTAGGGTTACTTTACCTGTGGAAGTGAGGAAGAAAGCTATGATATCTCTAGGGGTCACTTCTGAGAAGTAATTGGCAATATGTAACTCGACATGCATATGTGAAATATTTTTAATTTTTAATGCAATCATGTTGTGCTGTTATAAAAAAAGTCACATTCTCGATGCAAATTTACTAACCTGGGAAAAAGTTGCAGTGCCAAAATGGTCCAAAATCCTGACATAAATCCAATTTAAATGAATGATGGTTAAATCCGTTAGGAGCCATTTTGCCCTCGTGGCCAATAATGCCATGGCACATGGCACTATTTCAAAACCAGGAAATTCTGGCAATTTAACTTTGTTCCAAAGATTTGCCTACATTCAAAAGGTTTCTACCCGGCATTCCGAGTAGCAAAATGTATCCTAATCAATTTTCCACGTTACAAGGCCATTTATGTGCCTTCCCTGGCATGTCAATAGGGATCTATGCTTTGCGCATCGCCCTTTTTATGCCAAGAAAGGCATGTAAATAGCCGTTCCTATATAAATAAGATCAGGGAGAGGTTCAATACTTCATATATTTTATACTTAATACATATGATTCGCATGAAACGACACTGTTTTAAAGTATAATGCGGCAAAAATACAGCAAAAAAAAGGGGCGTCGGAAATTTTTTGTGTACATGGAAAGAACTAAAACGTGCATGCAAAGTTTTTTGGGTTGCCCCTAGAGGGGCAAACCCTCGCTTATGTGGGTTTGTGGCATATCCTAGGTATATGCCGGAATATACCTAAGATATGCTGGTGACTGCTATAAACCCACTGTTTGCTGTAAATGGCGGTCTCGTCCGTTCTCGATGGGCCGGGGTCTCAATGCAAGAAGTCCATGGGAATAAACAAGAGTTCAAAACTAGTGTTGTATGTGAATATAATAATAATAACTGTTTTCTTCTATTGGGGGGTTTCAGGAGATTCATAGTATGTCTATAACTTGATTTTATTATGGCCCTTTGTGCATCCCCCTTTATGCTCGACCTAATTCAAGGCACGCCGTGTCTTCAGGGAGATTAGGCACTTCCAACAGTGCACTAATCTCCTTATCAGGAAGACGTCATTCGAGCGGCTCTTCCGGGAGATAATGCAGGAATTCCGGACCAACTATAGGGTCACACCCTTGATGGTCCGAGCCCTGCAGGAGGCGGAAGAGGCGGAGCTAGTATAACTTTTTGAAGAAGGCAACCTCTGCGCAATCCACGCCAAGCGGGTGACAGTCATGCCCAAAGACCTCCACTTGGTGAGGAGGATTCACAAGGAGAAGCCGTGAAGAGCTCCAATTTTGTAAAATTATATAAATATAAGTTTTCTCTGTACATTTTATTCGTTATTTATAAAAGTAATTTTCTCTGTAAATTAATTCCTTGTTTGATATAAAAGTGTTCTCATATAAATTAAATTGTAGTAGAATCTTTTGCATCTTACTTAGAATGCTCATAATTGCTTAATTAGCATAAAATTCTGACCTAAAAATAAAAAATTAGCTCGAAATCGACCCACTCGGGTCACTCCGCGCCAAACGCCTCTGCGTTCGTGACGCAGACCACTTTCGCGCAAAGTGACCCGAGTCACTCGATTTGGGGGCAAATTTGATCTAATTTTTGTGCAAAAAGATGTTAGAATGCTTATAATTTGCCTAGAAACCTAGTCTAGCACTTAATTTTTGTAAAAAATATCCAAGAATAGCCAAAATCAGCTAACTCCGGTCACTCCGTGCCAAACGCCTCTGCGTTTCGCGACGCAAACCCCTTTCGCGCGAAGTGACCCGAGTCACTTGAATTTGCACTTTTAGATGTCCAATTAGCATAAAATAAGTTGCTAATTAGTTTAGAATTGATCCAAATAGGCATTTTAGCATCTTACAACCCTGAGAGAAGTTTAGTTTTCATAGAAATCAGGCCACTCCGGTCACTCCGCGTCGGACGTCTCTGCGTTCGCGATGCAGACCCCTTTCGCGCGAAGTGATCCGAGTCGACTAAGTTTGACCAGGATTGCCCAAATTTAACCCAACAAACTGTCATGAAGTATTTCTTGAAGTATGTCATGAAGTCATGAATTTCATTGAAGTTTTGCTTAGATTTGCACTTCATGGTACCTCATTTGGAGATCCATAGCCTTAGAACAAAGGTCTTTTCGACCAAGAACCCTTGTGCACGGAAGCCGAGGCAACCTTAGTCTATATAAGGGGACCTCATTTGCCATTTTCCCTTCACCAAAATTGCTCTCACCCTCTTAGGCGATTTTCCAGGCTTTTATAAGTTCTTCCAAGCCATCTTCTACATCCACCTCTGCTCAATGGCGCCCACCAACTTTATTCAATGGTACGACAATGCCAACCACATCCGTGATTTCCCTGCTGAAGAGGCCTTCCATGTGTTTGATCATCTCTTCGACCTTCATGCAACCCTGACTAGGACCCCTTACTACACTGATATAGTTTGCCAGTATGACCAACAGATCTTACCCTGGGAAGTTAGCCTTTTTAATGAAAAGGATGGGTGCTCCAAAAGGAGACACGCTTGCTGTTATGAAACCAAGCTCAAGCAGTTCTTGTAATTGCTTCTTGGGCTCTACCAACTCTGGAGTGCTCATCCTATAGGGTGCCTTGCTGGTAGGCTTAGTATCTGGGGCTAGTGTGATTTCACACTCTACACCCCTATAAGGTGGTAGCTGATGGATTTCATCCGTGAATACATCATGAAACTCCTTAATGAGCCTTGCTATCGGCTTAGGCACCTGATTTCCACTTGGCTCATTTCCCTTTGCTTGACTTGGGTCAACTTCCTCTAGCCTCAAGATGTAATCCACCATGTTTCTTATTATGCTTTTCCTCAACTGCTTCATAGAGATACATTGCATAGCTGAAGTTACCTTCTTACCTTTTACTATGTATCGATTGTCGTCCGGCGCCGTCATAGAGATCTTGTTGCGGTCGCAATCTATCATAGTTTTTGCTGGCCTTAGCAACTCCATCCCTACTATGAGGTCGTATTTCCCAATGTCCATCACTTCTGCACCCATTGGCCACTTGTTTCCACTAAGATCTATGTCAAAACTAATTCTCCTCCCTTAGTGTGGCGGATAGCGCCACTTGCCATGCTGACTGGCCTTGGCTTGGACTTCAAGATCTTATTCTCCATGAGAGCGGCCAACCTTGGAGAGGCAAAGTTATGGGAACTACCTGTGTCTATCAAGACTATATATGGCTTGCTATCTATGATTCCTTCCGCTGAGATGACTGTAGACTGATTCTTAACCTCCCCTGATTCAATGGCTGCACAAATTTTACACTCATCTTCTATGAAGTCTTGGGGTTCCTGTTGATCGCCTTCCTCGTCATCTCCCTCGGCTGGTGACTCCCAATCGGCAAGTTCAGCTAGTGCCACCTGCATAACAAAAGGGCAGTTGTGCGTTCAGTGTCCTGGCTGGAAGCACCGGAAGCACAACTTCTTCTCTATGCATTCCTGTCTTTTCTCCTTAGGGATGCTGTCTAGGAGAAATCTAACTGACTTGCCCCCTGATCCTTCTTGTGGCTTGCGTTCCCCATAAGGCTTCCCCTGAGCTTTCCCTTGGTACTGGCCTCCTGCTAGTGTAGAAGGCGCCTGCTTAGCCTGATATTGCCCTGCTGCCTTTCCTTTGTATGGGAGCTGTTTCTGTGCCGGGGTCACTGGTGCCTCTTCTAAGCTGAGAACTTTATCTTCTGCCTCCCCAACTATTCTCGGGTTGATTGCCCTCACTAGCCTTTTGATGTTGCTATTGAGGCCCTCAATATACCCATCTACGGCTTGTTATTCCGTTATCCTTGGAACATTCAATCTCAATCTCATGAACTCCTCCGTATACTTCATCACGGACAAATTACCCTGGTCCAACCTATAGAACTGCTGTATTTGTCTGCTGTATAGGATCTCAGGACATAATGCTTACAAAATGCCTTGCTGAATGTCCTAAACATGTATTGTTTCTTCTCAACTTGTTTGACTTTGCGTATCCCTTCCACCATATTCTGGCTGGCCCTATCAAGTTTGCTGTTGCCACCTTGCCTATATCTTTGTCTTTCATTCCATAAGAATTTCCAAATTCTTCCATCTCATCCAGCCATGCTTCGACCTCCATGCCGGACCTGTCCTTACCCGAGAACTGTCCTAGTTTTCTTGTCTTCCAGACGTTGCTCATTGTACTGTCTACCTTCTTTTGGTAGTCATCTGTTTTTCTGTTCTTATTTCTGCCCTGCGATGTGTCTGATTCACTCTCGGAGCTACTGCTGGATCCACTGTCTGAGGTCTCTGATCTGCTAGAGCTGGAAGGAGATGGACTGCTCCTATCCCTTCTTTTCCTCTTCCTATGCTTCTCAGGAGCCTGGGCTTCTTCCCCCTCTGGTTGAGGAGCTTCGTCAAGACCCCTTGGAGGTGGTGGAGGTGGTGGTGGGGGTCCATACTCCTGGGCATGCATTAGTGGTGTTGCCCATTCTAGCAACTGATGCATCTGATTTCTCATTTGCGTCAACCTTGCATTTACTATCTCTACTGTCATGTCTTGTTCGTCGTCGTGTTCCCAGCCGAACGAGTTCCTAGGTTGCCACTGGTGTTGCCGGCCCTGGTCTTGGGATCCTGAGCCGGTGTTCCTGGATGCAAGTATTAGTCACCAATATTGTTACTTAGATTATACATCATATGACATTATTTACATGTCAATTATTGTTAGGCATAAAAGAAATCATGTTAAAATTTCAACTTTAAGTCAAGATAATTATGCCAATTGATATACGAGACTTATACATTATAGAGAAATATATAATAATACATGAAATGTTAGAACATTTTTGTTCATTTTAATAATATATGGAAACAAAACTGTTCATCGCCGAGAACCCTTCATTGATTTGAAGAAGTTCTTCACATCCTTAAGTTGAAGGCCCTTGCTGACGTTGTGCAAGATGTTTCTAGAAGATCCACCTTCGAGAGCTCGAGCCATTTGAAGTGCAGGGAGTGGAGGTGCTGTTGCCGCAACGACCATCAATGGTGCCTCTCTCAAGTGGCCCCTGACGAAGTCGAGGCTATGGAGTACCATGGATCTCTTGAAGAGGATGATGTGATCCGTGTTGTTGCTCAGCTTGGCGTGCTGCCCGAAGCCGGAGAGTGCTATGAGGAGCGCCACGACTTCCTCCCCTTGTGGGCTGAACTCCTTATGAAAAACTGTCATCTGCCCTTGACTGAGGACTGGAAGGTAGTATCGGAGTGCCTTACCCCTTCCTATGGTCTGCGTGCTTGTGCCCTTTCTTTGAGCCGCTCTGCCATAGACGTCCAATGCTAAGAGGTCTTCATGGTCTCTCCACATGGTGGTTGCACTTTCCAAGTTGATGTTGTTGGATGCCTCCCGCATGCTCCTTGATCGAACTGTTCGGCTAGAGCTCGGGCCCTTTCCTAGTTTGTACAACCTGCTTTAAATTTCTTGAAATTTCTCCTCTTGGATGACCGGCTGCTGTTAATGATACATCTCCCTTATGTGTTCATAGGCGGCGATGTCTGACATCGTCTCTCTGGCGTAGGAGTGTCTTTCCGCTCTTCTCTTGGGACTTCCTGATAGGAGTAGTCGATGAAGTCACTCTGCTGCTCTTTTGCAATCAAGCCTAAGAGCTCGTCGATTCTGAGCCCTTCTTCTTGGCAGTATGGGAGGTTGAGGATGTCATTTGCCAAAATGTATTCCTCCCCTTCGATTACTATTGGCGATAGCGCTGTGATGTTGATTGGTGGTTCGGTGGCCCGCCTAATGGCTTCATCATGTCTTACTATGTATCTCCCCATTCTTGCTGCCTCCCTCCTCTCCCAATCTGGGTTTTCTTCCCCGAGTTGCTCATAGTCCTGGTCAATCTGTTGTGCCATGGTACACGTACTCCGAGGATTCGAAGTTGAGTGGCGCTAGGTCCAAAGGCTAGATCAAAGCCCCCCCCACCCTGTTGACTGCTTTATACTACATGAATAACGTGAGAGCCGCCTGTGCCGAAACATACCTATGCATGTGAGCTCTACAAGTCATGTAGTCAGGCATGTCCCTCGTCCTGTCCCACAGCTGCCCCTTGACTCTGGATCCCCTCCCCGTATAGCTTGGCTCAGCAAGTCTAAGGATACCCACTTCCCTATCGTCAGTTTAATAAGCAAACGATAAAGAACAAATATGCTCTGCCAAGGGCTGATGACTTGATGGACCAGCTCCAGGGAGCAAAAGTCTACTCCAAAATTGACCTAAGGTCGGGCCACCACCAGATAAGAATCAAGGAAGAACGCGGTACGGGCACTATGAGTTCACGGTAATGCCTTTCGGCTTATCGAATGCTCAGCAACATTCATGCGCTTGATAAACGATATCTTTAGAGAATTCTTAGATGAATTTGTCGTCGTATTTTTCGATGACATCCTAGTCTACAGCAAGACCATGGAAGAGCATTGTCAGCACCTGAGAAGGGTTTTGGAGAAGCTAAGGCGGCATCGATTGTACGGCAAGCTTTCCAAGTGCCACTTCGCAATAGGCCGAGTGGAGTACTCGGGACATGTGGTGACAGCTGAAGGGATCTCCACAGATCCAGCGAAGATTGAAGCCATAGTGGATTGGCCGGCACCAAGGAATGTGGGAGAAGTAAGAAGCTTCCTCGGCTTGGCAGGGTATTATCGGAAGTTCGTAAAGGACTTCGCGAGGTGGGCGTCCCCTCTATCGGACCTCATCAAAGATAAGAAAGTGAAGGATTGGACAAAGTATTGGCTTGAGAATGTCCAAGCCTTCTTTGAGAAGCTCAAAGAGGCACTAACCACAGCACCGGTCCTCGTCCTACCGGATCCAAGCAAGGATAAGCTTGTGGCAATAGATGCTAGCAAGTTAGCAACGGGAGCAGTCCTCATGCAGGAGGGAAGGGCAGTCGTATATGACTCTAAGAAGATGAACGAGGCAGAACAGCGCTACCCGACTCATGACCAAGAGCTTTTGGCCATTGTGAGGGTCTTAAGAATCTGGAGACACTACTTGTTGGGAAGAAAGTTCCAATTGAATACAGATCATCAAAGTCTCCAGTACATCTTCACGCAACCACTCCTGAATCTAAGACAAAAGAGGTGGATGGAGTTTCTTGAAGAGTACGACTTCGAAATAGCCTACAAGCCTGGCAAGCTGAGTGTAGTCGCATATGCCCTCTCCAGAAGACCATTTGAGACAAGAACCCATTGAAACGCCATATCGACTCTCACAAGCGAGTATGGCAAGAGGATTGAAGAGACGTTGCCATCAGACGGCGACTTTAAGGAAGTATGGGCAAGCCTTTCTAAAGATGCAAGAACAGATAATGAGAGGGAGACTTTCAAGCATTATAAGAAGGAAGGTAACCTGCTATACCATAAGAATAAATTGTGTGTACCAGAATCTTCGGGAGTAAGGAAGCTGATACTCTACGATACACACAACAGTCCCATAGCTGGGCATGCAGGATTCATAAAGACTTATTTCAAGATCAGAAGTAGCTATTTCTGGCCAGGTATGAAGAAGCAAATAGCCAAGTATATTCGAGAGTGTCAGCTATGTCAGCAGACCAAAGCAGAGCAACTCTGAATTCCAGGAGCTTTAGAGCCATTGCCCGTGCCGAATGCAAAATGGGAAGTCATAAGTATGGATTTCATTACGGGACTCCCAAGAACTATAAGAGGCAAAGACCCATGATGGTGGTTGTGGATAAGTTGTCCAAGATGGCACACTTTGTGCCTTGTAGGATCACAGACACGACACTAGACACTGTCGTATTGTTCACCAAGGAGATTTTTAGACTCCATGGCATGCCTCGTGAAATAATCTCGGATAGAGACTCAAACTTTATGAGTGCATTCTGACAGGATTTGTTTAGCACCATTCAGACCAAGCTCTCCATGAGCATGGCTTATCATCCTCAGACGGATGGTCAGTCAGAACGCACCAACCGAATCATCGAAGACATGCTAAGGAATTATATTTGGAATAAGCAGTCTAAGTGGGATGATTTCATCCACTTAGTAGAGTTCGCCTACAACAGTACAAAGCAAGAATCGTCGTAGATGTCTCCTTTCATGATTAACTATGGATATCAGTGCCTGACCCCTGATACATGGCACAACCCAGTGTCAAAGGTAGAAGTTTCCCAGCAAATGTTGTCAGATATGCAACAACTGGTTGAAGAGGTAAGGGGATATCTATTAGCAGCAAGAAGTCGGCAGAAGAGTGTAGCCGACAGGCACAGGACCGTAAGGGAATTCCAGGTAGGCGACAGTGTGTGGCTGAAAATTAAGGTGAAGCAAGCCAAGCTTCGCATAGGGAACTGCAAGAAGCTCGCTCCTAGGTGGGCAGGTCCCTTCAAGATTTGAGAGCGGGTGGGCACTCAGGCCTACAAGCTAGATTTAGCGGCACACCTCAAAGTCCATAAGGTCTTCTATGTGAGCCTCTTAAAAAGGCACAATCCAAATCCCGATGAGGTTTTGGAAACTCCAACTTTGTTGGAAATGACGGAGGAACAAGTTGAAAGTGTGCCCGAATTGATTCTTGATAAGGCATTCAAGAAAACCAGAAGGTCTCAGTTCCTCCAATATTTGGTCAAGTGGAAGCACTTGCCCCTGGAAGACGCAACGTGGGTATTGAAGCAAAATCTAGAGAAGCAATACCTGGACTTCATGAGGGAGTTCAATGGCCGAGTCGTCTCCGAACTCGTCGATGCCGACTTGCCAGGTGCTTAGCTAAGTGTGTTTCTTAGTTAGCTTGAGTGGGGCATATGCATTCTAGTTAGTAGAATGCATGTGCCAGGGTCTTAGTAGTGTAGGCGATGATGAGATACGCTCCTAAGGCATTCTCTAGGCCAACATGCACCAAGGATGCGCATGACCAGGAGGGTCATGTGAGAGAGGAAGAAAGGCATGGTGGGCGATGATGGGACATCTTTCGGATGATCTCTATGCCACGATGCAGGGCACGCGCACCTGACCATAGGGGGGTCATGGTGAGGTATGAGTGATCATGCGCGATGATGGGATCGTGAGACGTTCCCTAGCTTAAAACCCTCAGGGGCATGAGGCATTGTGGGGGTACTCGATCAAGGGGATCGTGTACAAGGTAGCACTTGATCATGGGCAATGATAGGATCATCTTAAATGGTCCTTAAGCTCAAATCCTTATGGGGCCATGATCGAGTGCAAGGTAGTAGGGTAACCTTGAGATAGTAGTTCGGCTCAAGGAGGTAATTAGGGGGGTGGTGCCCTAAAACCACAAATTTATTACTAATGTAATGTGCTACTCGTGCAGGCCAGTGATGGGGGAGCATCGAGGAGGAGCGCGTTACATGGAGATGGGGAGCCGTAATTAGATTTAAATTATGAACCCTAATAACGTTGTGATAATGTTTTGAATTATTACATTGAGCAACCTTGTTAAGGTTATATAATTTTGTATAGGTACAAATATAGCCTATATTACATGTTAACTTTTAAATAGGAAGTTGATCACTTCAGTAAAGTCGAAGTTGTATGCTTATGTTGTTTTGCAGGGTTAGCATAGGTTCGTCACCTTAGCGTAATGCTGAGGACAGCATTATCCCGGGGGGGGGGAGGGGAGGGGATGTGGCGTTCGAGGAAATATAATATGCCAATACGTATATTTCTGGGTCCGTCACTATACAAGTCTACTTTCGTAGCCTTGTATACCTTAGGAAGTGGCATGGGTGCATATCTAAGTTAAGCATATAACTTAGATAACCCTAGGATAAGGGCCAATTCCCACGTGGCCCTATCCTATTGGGCAACCGCCACACGGCTATGCCCCATTGGTGCCACGTGGCATCCCATGTGGACCCTAATCTATGTTAACCGAAACCCTAACCCTAGACCTCTTTCCTGGCCCCAACACCCTGGGAACCTTCTTCGCACTCAAAACTCTGTTTCGAGCGTTGTTTGCTGCAGCATAGCTTAGTGCAGTGGCCTCCAGAGTGCCTGCACGATTGTAGAGCGAGCGCTATTTCGACCACTTCGAATATCATGGAGACGCCAAGAATAGGAGGGAGCTCTTCGGGAGCAGGTATTTGGAGTAGTGTCCCTAGTAGTTCAGCCGGAAGTTAGCACTCCAGATGAGTTAGTATTTCGTATCTAGAGTAGAGCCATCCTAGAACCCTTACTCAACATCTTGAACCCTAATCAAGGAACCGTAACTGTAAGTTAGATATGTATGACTAGGTTAGATGTTATTCTGATGATTATCATGTTATGAAGTTATGTGATGATGGTTGATCATGTTTGCTCCTCTTGTATTGGGAAGGGGGGTTAGAGACCTAGCAGCCATTACTTAGTAATGCTCCTAGTTAGACCCTTTAGTTCCTATTATATGCGGCCTGTGCATATGAACCCACCGGGCTGCGGGGGCTATGATATGACTTAGCACTACATAACGGGACTAGAGACGAGACGGAGGGAGGGTCCCTGTTGAGTGCGGCTACTGGGGACCCCATAGCGGGCTAGGCTTATGGCCGATCACTTTGTGTGGGCCGGGCATGGGTCCGACACCTCCTAGGGCAATGGTGTTGCCCTGCCTCTCAAGAGCTGTAGGTGACTGCCTCTCAAGAGCTGTAGGAGATGGAACCCTTCCTGCCTCCACGGACCGGGAGATGCAACCTGGAGTAGTCTCGATGGGTGATACCATGAGATTGTGTATCCGGAAGGCTAGAGTCGTACCAGAGCCCGATCTAGCCCATCTGCAAAGTATGCACAGGAGGGGCGGATGGAGTGGTCAACCCTAGCTATTGTCTCAAGCCAGCCCCGCCATTTTTATGACTCGGTCTGCTCTATCTTGAGGCCAAGCCATCAGTCTACTTTCCCCATGAGTCTGAGCCTGAGGTAGTAGCTCTCATGTTTCGTGGCATATGTTTATCTCTGTTGTAGCTATGGATATGTGGATGGGCTACCCTTGGGGGTAGCGTGATGTACTGTTATTGCTAGTACTGGCATTGTTATGCTTCCGCTGATATAGGAGCCCATAGGGGAAGGGCGCGTAAGACACCTTCATGCCCCCTCCTGCACTAGGGGTACCCTGGAGTGCGGGATAGACGGAGGGCCTGTGCGGTCGGAGGACCGGATGGGGGATTTCCTGCGAAGTGTATGGTCGGGTGCCGTATGTTTTGTAGGGAACGTCACATTGAACCAGCATGGACTACTGCTTTGGAGAGCACTTCTACAGCCAACTGGAAGAAAGGAAGGCATGATGCAATAGTCATTAGATATAAGCCTCCTGAGGACATTTTGAAAGTACACCATGAACCATGAACTTGTGGTGTAAATATGTTGTATTTATTTGTACAATATGAATATATAGACCAGTTTTCCATGAAAATCTGTTCATGTCTTATCTTCAAGGTGATAAAATGATATTCAATGCTTATGCAATAAACTTTATTCAATTCTGATCAAATTGGAATATACAAGTTATTTCAATGTACACTGATGTACAACAGGTGTACATTGATGTATGTAAATGTATGTTCACATCTCCAGATTTGAGTTAGTCTATGACATCTACAATTGTTGGAAGTTGTGATAGCAATGACTCATGAACTTCATCGGGCAAATAAAATGCTGTGGTTGCCCCCTTCAGCCTGTGAGTTACTTTGTTGAATGGAATGCTAATCCCAATCACGGATTCAGCAGGTACCAAAACATTCTTATTAGGAAGCAGTTTATACTTGTTGTGGCAGCCTGAAATTAGTTCATAATACTGCCCTTCAATGACACTAGTACCAGTAGAGTACTCATTTCCATAGTCATCAACCGAATCTTCTTCCAATGCATGTTTTGTCCTTGTACATACTAGAACATAGTATGGAACACCTTCTACATTGTCTGGTGCTGCAAATGATACAAAAACATCAGAAACTCCTACAGTGTCATCTAAACTAGGGCCGTCTTCTGTATACAACACATCCACATCATTTTTAGCTTCCCCACGAGAGGCAACATGATCAGTGGGCTCCAAACTTTTCAGGGACCATTCACCACAATGTTGTATGTTCTCACAATTCAGGCAATCAAAGTTAATGCAAGCATCACAGAAACACGAGAGTGGTCTGCAAAGCAACTTTGTTCGGTCATTTTGGTTTATGGTTGAGGCGGAATGTATCTGCTGAGTACCATGTAAAGTCCTGCAATTAAATGCTTGCTGCCTGTCGACATCAGTTTTTCCAACCTCCCAAAATATCCTTTCACACTCCGATTCCTTGGTCCTTAAAACTGCACAAGCTGTTGCTGCATCTGTCACTGGCATGCCATTTTGTTTTCTTTGCTCGCTCTCAAGCTATAACTTGGCTATACTAGCCTCTCCATCATGTGTGCCTTTCCCTTGGCCAGATCCAAAGAAATTCCATATAACTCGAATTTCGTTTTCAACATGGTATCTGCAGATTCCATACCATGCCCTTGAAGATTTGAATTGAGATGCACAACTATCCGACCACACATAATGAAGGTTTATGTCACTGCCACTATTATTCTTAAGCCATGCCAAATGTAATTTAAAAGCATGCCAAAATCGTAATCTGATCAGGATTCCAGTGCTCTGATTGCACTTCTGTCCCTGGCTTCAATGTGTAGTTCTCTGCAAAATCAACAACAGACAACACACTCTTATTAGGGAGTTTCTCAATACATCTTTTGAACTGTTTGCTCTGCCAGTGTGCAGTAAAGTTATGATCTGTAAACTTAGCAAGCTAATTTTTCATGTTCTTTAACAAGACAGATGCCTTGTCATGCTGAGCAACTAATCTAAGCCTTCTGGATGTGCCTTTCTTGGAAGGCTCATTGACATAAACATATACTTGCCAATCGACATCCTGCATGATTGTTCCATCTTCCTCTTTTGGACAAATGTCTATCTTCTTCACTCCACATTCCTCACATTCACCCTTGATACATTTTAATTTATGCCATTCGTCTGTCACATATTTCTCACAAACTGTTGACCTCCACAAGATGCTGACATTATCAAAAGTCTTCTTGTTTGCTTGACACACTCCATTGTTTTCCTGGGATGCACAAACACTGCAGCAGCAAGTGCAATTAACATGTAGAGCCCTTCTCATATCATTGAAGGCCTTTCTGTACAGACCTGCTTGTTCATGTTTGACACAATAACATGGGTTCCTCTCTTTCAATTTGCACTCAGGTTTCAGATACTCAAACTGTCGAAGGCGAATCTTGGTGTCAGGATTCTGATACACAAACTATTGATAAAGTTCAGACTGCATCAACACAAGTATTAGACCATGTTAGCAATTTGTTATAAGCAAGCAGATGCATCCAAAGTACTAATCAGTATATTTGTACATTTGATGTACATTTGACGGATTTTAGAGATGTACATATAGTGTGCATGTACATAAATGTATATGGAATGTACATATTTTAAAACTGTTTGGCTTCATTACCTGAAAGTACATTTAAGTATAAAGGGATGTAAATCTAATAGGCAGGTACATGTTAAATGCAGGTGCATGTACATGTAAAAGTAAATGGATTTACATCTAAAAAGTAGCTAATGGCACATCACTGCAAGATTTCTGCTGCCATGTAAACAATGTAACAAACATTATGATGCAATACATGTCATGACAACCATGTGCATTCATTAAGAGGTCAATGGGAAACTGTACTGCAATGTACACAAGAAGATCATGAAAGAATTGAGAAGAAAACATAAGATTCCAATGAGAATTGATTCAATTGCAGATTCCAATGAGAATTGATTCAATTGCAAGAACAAACCTGTGAGATGTCAAGGTATTGTGTGGCTTGTGTTTTCCTCTTCATCACATCTCTAACCTTCGGGTATTATCAAGCCAAAATTCATGAACCTGATGCTTGATTGAGTCATCGATTCTATTCGATGTTGGCCTCCTCCCTGCCAAAGCCCACATGTTTGCTCCACTTAATGACATTATCTTCCTTCTTGCTGCAGCATGGGATAAATTTCTTGGTTGTATCTTTAGTAATTTTGAAGAAACAGTCTTGTTTATATCGCCTTTTTTTCCAACAATCATTGATAACGGCGAATAGACTTGGCGTAGTTCTCTATCATGCATCCTATCCATGCTAACTCTTGGGTGAATATGTGCCCTCTTTGATCCATTCCTATTGGATTTCTGCTAAATGCATGCATTCACCTTGGGGCTCAGTGCTGATGCTGTCAGTGATAATTTGGGTATTGCTTATCTAGTTTGGATTTAAGCACCCCAGTGACATCTTCCACTCGCAAGTGGGCCCACTTGACCACATATTGAAGGAATTAAGATTCTCTCTATATAGCTCTGCATCAAAAATTGCAAGAAGCTTGCTCCAAGATGGGCCGAACCATTTAAAATTGTTGAAAGAATAGGTAACCAACCTACAAATTGAATCTATCCGCTCAGTTAAAGGTTCATAAAGTCTTCCACGTAAGGCTTTTGAAAAAGCACACTCTAAATCCGGAGGAGATATTGGAGATACCAACCTTGTTGGAAATGACCGAAGAACAACTTGAGATTGCTTCAGAAGCTCTTCTTGATAAGGCCAGGTGCACTCTAATGCACTCTTAAATGTCCCACATGCTCTTCCATGGACTTATTGTAGATTAAATATCATCGAAAAAAAATGATGACGAATTCGTCCAAGAAGTCTCTGAAGATATCATTCATCAGACGCATAAAGACTGCTGGGGCGTTTGATAGACGAAAGGGCATCACTGCGAATTCATAGTGCCCATATCGCATTCTAAAAGCGGTTTTATGTATGTATTCCTCCGTGATTCTTATTTGGTGATATCCGGACCTTAGATCAATTTTGGAGAAGAATTTTGCTCCTTGGAGCTGGTCCATTAAGTCGTTTGCCCCTCGCAATGCATATTTATTCTTTATCGTTTGCTTATTGAGATGACGATAATCAATACACATTCTTAGACTTTCATTTTTCTTTTTTGTGGAGTGGATGGGTGCTCCGAAGGGTGATACGGTTGGCCGAAGCTCGAATAACTCCTATATTTACTTCTTCAGCTCTACTAGCTCTGGGGTGCTCATCCGATAGAGAGCTTTATTAGTTGGTTTTGCATCTGATGCAAGAGTGATCTCACACTCCATGCCTCTATAGGACTGTAGCTCTCGGATTTCATCCGAAAAGAGGTCATAGATTTTTCAAACACCCTCACGAGGGAAGGCCGATAATGGGCCGGCGATGGTGGTCGTTTTCTTGAAGAAAACCTAGGGGGCGGCTATGGCCGACCCCATTTCCTTGGTGAATCAGGACTGGCCCGGATGCTGGATGGCAGTTAGGGATCTGTGCTCCAGAAGACTAGGCTGTTAGGACCATTCTTGCAGTCGGAGTCTTCTTCCTTTCGTTCCCTTTCGTGCAAAAACCAGGGAAGCTTCCTTCCATTTTCTTTTAGCTTCTAATCTTTGACAACAGTTTAGAGGATCTGAGGTTCTTGGCAAGGTGAGTGCACTTGGTATTTCTGCTTCTTGTTTTTTGCATCTGCCACAGGGTTCCGGCTTTGGGAGGTGTGCCTCAAGTTTCACAGGTAAAGTGATGCTCCTTTTCTGCCATTGATTTCGTTCTTGTCAGCTCCTAGTGGTCTGGCTGGGAGAAGGGATGCAGATTCCAGGAAACAGATATAAACAGCCCTGTAGTATGTGCTGCCATAAGAAGAAGGAACCACTCTTCAAGTACAGTCCCCAGCTAGAATAATTTTCAGAAGGGATCTTCAAGATTAGCTCGGTGTTAGACTGGAAACAAATGTTGGCCCCTTGTAGTATTATGACAGCTAAGAAGAAGACGTTGTTGGCATCTATAGTACCATTGTTCTGTAACCCTTTGACAGAAGATGAGCGCTTCCGCATTTCTGTTGTAAATGTTTCAAAGACTTCGTGGCTGTTTGTCTAACAATTAGCAGGGCCCGTGTTCCCCTTTCCCAGCAAGGGGTGGCTTGAGAATTGGTACTCTGCAGGAATGGGACAGCTCAAAAGTCATTGACTTCTAGTGGGCGGGAGACCCTAGAAAGGTTAAATTCTTGGTCTTGCAGGAAGACAAGGCCTGCATGGCCACCCACTTTATTGAGTCAACATGCCAAGCGGGTTCGCCCAGGCGAACCCGCCGGATTCGCCCAGGCGAACCCGCAGGGGACGTGGCATAACGGTTCGCGGGCACAATCGCCTGTGTGGCATTGCTGCCGGGTTCGCTTGGGCGAACCCAAACTGCGGTTAAGTGTCAGGTGGCAGGGAGTCAAGCGTGTGGGACCAGCGACCCTACCGGGTTCGCTTGGGCGAACCCACGCCAGCGTCAGCGGGGGGCGGATCGATGACGCGCAAGTGGCGAACCCCAGGTCATAGCTTTTAGACCTCATCCCTCTTCTCTCTGCTCCGGCGTCCATCGCCATAGCAGCTTGGATCCAAGGATCCCTCCCCAGCCCAACTTCCCTTTTGCATTTGCTTTAGCTTGCCCTCCCTTCCATGGAGGCCGCTTGAGCTTTTCTTGCCATTCTCTCAAAAAATCTTAACTACTTGGTTTTCTTCTCAGACGTTATTTAATCGCATCATTCGTTGAATCTCCCACAGAATATTCTTTTCTCTGCCGATTCCGGTTTCTGGGTACCTAATTCTTGGATCTCCTTTTGGGATCATTGCTGGGTTTATCCTTCATATCAGGAAGATCATCTTGGTTTCGGCCAATTTTCTTTCAGATTTCTACTACATTTGTCGATCTCTTGTTTTAATCATTTGCTTTCCTTTGGAAAGGAAGGGAGGGTTTTTGTGTGGGTTTTTCATCCCCTTATTTCCTTAAGCCCAAATCTTTTCATCCATGCCGCTGTTTTTTTCTCGTCGCGTTGCTCGGTAGCACATTTCTTTTGCTCCGCTAAATCAAAGCGTTTAAAAGCATCAATTCCTCTGCCGCAGGCGCTTCTTAAACTTTACGTGTTACGTTCTCTCTGACCGACATCCAAATAACGATTTTGTTTGTTTGCGGTTAATGTTTTATGCGATCTATGCTTTTCTTCTCAGTTTCTACCCAATATCTTCAACTTGTATTGATCACCGGCAGCATAGGCGACTTCCTTGGTAATAAATGCCCCTACGAAATCTGGCCGTGTAGCCCCCGCCCGTGGGTTCGCTTGGGCGAACCCGTGAGGTTAATAAATAATGCCCGTCTGAAATCCGTATTCGGCCGTGTAGCCCCGTTAGGTTCGGCAGGCGAACCCGGCATGGGTAATAAACACACTGCCATCGCACTGACATCGCACGGTGGCTAACCCCGGTTCAGGTTCGCTTGGGCGAACCCGGTAGGTAGTGCCACGCAGACGCCACGTCAAGATGGCGGGTTCGCCTGGGCGAATTTTCGGGGTTCGCTTGGGCGAACCCGGCTGGCTCCTGGACTTAATTTCGGGAGCCGATCGAAGCACCGCTGCATGGCTAGATGTAGATGGGCCAGGCGTGGGTCAGGATTCTAGCGGTGCCGCTCCTTTAGGTTCGTTGGTGAGAAGAAGGTCGAGTGCCTCATAACATGAGGCACCCCCTATAATATGCAGCTGATGGGATCAACACTATCTTCGGCAGGGAAGCATAAAGAGGATCCTGTCTCTAGTTTGGCAGTTGACCAGTGTGATTGGCTACTCCCTTTCTTGCTGCTGGTAATCTCAGGTCTGGTTTCTTTGCTATATCTGAGGGCCTATTTTTGAAGCAATGATGCAGCTGGGGCATGTGGAAAGACAGGAACTTAGCTCCCATAGTATCTATTTTGGAGAAAAGGCCGGGTAGTTCCTGTTCAGTAACTGGCCCTAGTTGTGTCATTAGGGTCTAGGAAATTAGGCCTTCTCTCCTGTAGTATCCTATGGAGAAGAAGTTGAGAGAGGCTAAAAGAGTACTAGGCTCAGAGTCTGGACTACTATCCATGGATACGAGAAGTGGTAGCAGTTTTGGACTCAACTGTATGTATGTAAACGTTTTATCTTTTGAATATAATATAGATTCTTGCCTTAAAAAAAAAAAAAAAAAAAAAAAAAAAAAGAGGTCATGAAACACTTTAATTAGCTTAGCAATTGCCCTAGATAATTGCTTTGAATTAACCTCCTCATTCTTATGCTTATGATCGAGGGGTCAACTGCTTCTAGCCTAAGGATATATGCAACCTCATCCTTTATGATAAACCTTAGTAATTTCTTTATTAACATGCACTGCATTACGGAAGCAATTTTCTTACCTTTGACCAAGATGTATTTTCCATTCTGTGCCATGATAGAGATGTCATGTCAAAATTTACTATTCTTAGCAACTTTTGCTTTAGATTGAGGTATTTATTCATGCTAATTGACCACTCAAAGCTCATAAGCTCACTCCCACGACATTCTAGAGAATCCAACAGAAAGTTACTATTCTTAGAAACTTTTTCAACTGTAGCAACTTCTATTTTAGGTTGAGGTTCCTATTCATGCTAATTGATTCGTAAATGCCAAATAGCTTACTGTCATGACATTCTGCAAGATCTAGTAAAAATTACTATAAACTTACTATTTTTAGATACTTTCTATTTTAAGTTGAGGTGCTTATCCATTCTATTTGACCAGTCAAAGAACATTCTAACACAATCTAGAAGTTTCTAGAACATTCTAGAATTCTAGAATACTCTAGAACAATCTAGAATATTTTAGAACTTTTTAGGAAAGTGTAAGTTTAAGGATGTTAAAAAAATATATAAGACATATGGTTGGCATGGAACCATTATGCCGATGCAGACAGCTAGAAAGTCGTGGTTGTCCATGCTTGCACTCAACCTAACTTGACTAAGGCGACGCATCACCTAAGAGGGCAAACTCATACCTTGCCCACTCGTAGTGGCAAGCTATTAGGTCTAGCAAGCAACGATCTCCTAGTAGACATGCCACACCAACTTGTTTTCTTGCCTACAACCTAGTTGTTTTGATTTCAAACCAGTCTACTATGGGCTTTTCCAAAACCTTGCCAGATTGTATTTGGATTGTCAATTCCCAAGAGAACCGACATGCAAACTAAGAAACTAAGAAGAGGATATTTTTGCTTCCGAAAATGGATCGTCAGATCTGCAGCATTCATTGAATAACCTAGATTTTTTTCCTTATGGAAACCCTTCCAAACTTCAATTCTAGAAACCCTTCCAAAGTTTGTAGGAAATTTTTGGAAGGGTTTCTTGTATAAGGGAATGTCAAGTTACTTGACATTCCCACGTGGAAGCCACGCCGACGCACGTTAGCGCGGAGGCGTGGCTGACACGTGGGAATGTACGTGGAAACCACCTACCAAATATTCTGTGCAAAAAATTTTCTTTCCTCTTTTCTTCCCTCCCGTAGGCTCGAGCGCCCTTGGTGATGGCCGATTGAGGTTTGAAGGCGCTCTTATGTTGACAGCTCATCTGGAAGATCAGCGACTTCATTGATAGTTTAGCAGCGATTTTGTGACTTCTTGAAGCAATTTTGTGAGTTCTTGAAGTTTTTCTTTCTGCTTGCCACATACCAGTTTCTTTCGATTCCTCTGTTTCTTTCTAAATCTTTTGACATCCTCTGTTTCGATTCCTCTGTTTCTTTCTAAATCTTTCGATTCCTCTGTTGCGATATGCCCTCTGTTGCAAAGATTCCTCTGTTTGCCCTTTTCGTTTGCCAAACCCCTGTTTCGTTTGCCTTGATCCGCCCTATTCCTGTGCAAATCAGATAAAGCTCTTATTCTATTACAGATCTTTTGTTGCCCTTTGTTGCAGATCTTCGGCAAAGAAAAATCAGATGAGTTTTGAAGCTCCAAAGCATTTAGGCGTTGCACTTTTGCTGCAAATACAGAATGTCAACATAATGTAATGCAAATACAGAATGTAATGCAAATACAGAATGTCAACTAGAATGCTATATGGGAGCCATAGGATGGCTGAATCTGACGGCCACATGGGGTGTTGGGCGCGACGAGTGCGAATAAGCATAAACCAATCAACCATTACACTGTCCATCTGGAGGACTTTCTTGTTCACAACATTCGTCGTACTATCGTCACTGCCCAAGTAATAACATGTTCTATCAAGCTAACATGTTCTATCAAGCCACATCAGTACTGGCATTAAATTTTAGTTTTGTCAGTTTTTTAAGTGCACAAGGATTTATGTCAAGCATCAACATAGGTTATCATGTCATAATACTAGTGGTGCATCAGTTAAAACTAATTATTCAGTATTGGGTTAACCTAATGCTAAATATGCACATATGTTATATTTATCTTGAACCGTTTTTCATTCTTCGGTTCAATGGAACAGTGCCAGAAGAGAGATAGCGTGAGCGTATATAAAACATCACAATATAACATCACAAGGGCACCGGAAAACTTTTTCACTTTGTTTTGCAAGTTGTCATAAACAAACAATTTGGCTCAATCTTTTCCGAACCTCAGGTGATGGAGTGCAACATTGACCAGCTCTTCCATGGATATGGCATAACAAGTTAATCCGGTCATGCCAGAGAAGGTGATATAATTTTCCACATCCGACACCGTGTCTAACAATGCTCTCAAATGGTTTTCCAATGCTTGTTGCCGGAACTGCTCCAAGAAGAAAGAATCCCTTTTTATCAAAGCTATGACCAATTCCACAGTATGGCGCCGGATCCTTGGCACATAACTGGAAGAGGAATGAACCATTAGCCTCATTATTTTCTTTATCAAAGTAATTCTCTCAGATTCTTGCTTAAACAATAATTCTACTTCTTCCATCACTGGTATGATACTAGCTGCTAACCCTAATGCAGATTCAAGCTGTTTACCGGATGCTTGCAAGATGGTTTTTACCACAAAGGGCGCCATATTCACCACCTCTGCTCTGTCTGCTTGAATCAAATTAGGGAATAAGTTTCGAAGAATATAAGCTGCACAGATGGCCTCTTTGACATGGTTATTTTTCAAGGTATCTAACAGTCCCTTCACCACATTCCTTTCTATGCTTAAAATACGTCTGCAGTTTTTTGGATTTTGTAAAACAAGCAGAGTTAAAGCTTGTCCAGCCTTTTGAGGCATCTTAACCTGCATTTTCTCATCGGTGTCTTCCCTTAAGAAGATCTCAATCAGATTGCGAATTATTCCCCCCGTTCCTCCTATTTTTTCCCTGATTTCATCATCCAGTGCAAGATTGATTAAAATATCAAGGGCCAGTTCTTGCAGAACAGGTTGTGATCCTCCAAACTCAAGAATGTCACGAAGATTTCTCAAGGTAAATATTGCTCTACCTATGTCCGACCTCAACAGTTGGCCACTCTTTCCTTTTGATGACACTAGTTGCTTCAACAATTGCAAGGTCTTCTTGAATATCTTCAGCTGGTTGATTTGATCCATGTTATTTGTCTTGATCATCACTTTTACCTCAATTAAAGATATCAAAATGGCTAATAAACCTGGAGTGCTACCAATTTTTAGCGAGCAGCGATGATCCCGTGCTAAATTCTTAAGAATCTGCAAGCCAAATAGTTTTAATTCATTTGATTCAAACTTGTTTTCTCCATTTCCAGCTTCATTGGCCTCTTGGTCCTCGTCTTTATCAATAAAGAGAGAAATTATTCTATCCAACGATCCAGAGCTGGTTACAATTCTGTAACAATTGCTCCTCTGACGCACCATTTGAGACAAAATATGTGCTGCAGCTCTTCTGATCTCTTTTTCGGATCTGTTCTTCCATGTGAGCATCTCCAGTAGCCTCTCAACCACACCAAGGGTTGTGCCAATCTTCCTTATGGTATCCTCTTCAAATCGATCCTGTCTTATAAATGCAGAGAGAATTAGGGTTCCACCTAGCTGCTCTTTGACACCATTGCTCATTATTTGCTGAATACTAAACTCAACAAGATCCATGTCTAATCCGTCCAAAACACTTCTCTTCAAACATGTGGAATAAGTTTCATATAAGAAAACCTGAATCACATCTAAAAGCTCTTCATCAAGGCCAGCTTTCTGTGTAACCCTAACCAGCAAACGTCTCCAATTGATCTGGTATTCCCAATAAGCCTTTTCAATTAAAAAAACTGCAGCCTCTGCCAGAGACAGTGTATAAAATAAATTGAGGCCATAGTTGAGATTGTTGGTGTCTTGGAGTGGCTGCTGCACATTCTGATAATCTTGTTGGAATAAACGAGATAATGAAAAACCTACAGTAACAATTGCAGATGCAAGCTGAAGCAAATGGAGGAGAAAGCTTACATGCTGGGCAGAGAAAAGTTTGAATGGCAGAAATGGCACAGTGGATCGTGACCAAGTTCTTTTTACATCCTTTGCATCTCTGTTTTGAAGTCCAGCAACCCTAATTGGTACAGGAACTGGATCATGGCCTGGAAATTCATCTTCTTGATGAAGATCATTTGCATTTGCAGGTTTATGAATCATCAATACAAGTGCAGATTTCATTCTATGGAAAGCATCACTTCCTATTCTTCGAATTGAAGCTCCTGCTCTTTTAACCCTGACCTTGAAACCAGCTGAACTAGCAGCGTGTTGCCATTCAATTTCATGGCTTCGGCTAAACACTCTGGTTCCTTCTGTGATCAACAATGCCCAAATAACCCAGAAGTCATATTGTTGAAGATTGGCCACAAAGCCTCCAAGAAGAACTACAGTTGCCCACACAAATGCTAGGGTCCCCAAACCACTTGCTAGTTTTTCCAATATGGCTAATCTGAAGGCCAGAATAGTAATTTCTTGTTCTGGCGCTATTTCATCTTCTTCATTACCTGGTATTACACAAGTGTCATGCCCACTTTTGAAGCTGGAGAGTGGATTGGGTGCAAATGCACAGTCTTGGAGATTTGGAGAATCTATAAATTGGTTTCCTTCTTGGCTAGTCCGCATCCCCTGTGATTCTGCATCAACCATGAGGAAAATTTAGATCCTTCATCCACTCATTTTTCATATACTAGAATGCAGGTACACAATTTGGTTTGCATCAGTTAAAGCTTAGAACTCCGGAAATTCAAGCATACATCTATCTCCTTGCTGTAATTCTTTGAGTATTATGTATGTTTTACCTGAATCAAGCAGCAACTGACCAGGAGCATAACAAGATTAATGGGTTCGTTTGGACAGAAATGTTTTGAGCTTATGGATGCCTGTGAAGACACCAATTTACAGGCTAGATAGTTAAGTATGCGCTGTCTTCCTAAAGGAGTAGCGCTTCTTGCTGGCCACCTTGCATAACGTAGATTTTAAAGACCTGCAAACGAGTAACTCATGAGGTAGTCACAATGTCTCCAAGCAAGGTGTTTCTTATTGCTTCAATGTTATTTATTCTAACACCAATGGTTCAAGGGCCCAAGGTCTTTAACTAAATTGTGTATTGCTCGTGTTTGTTAAATTGTGTTGCAAAGACCAACAACACGGGGGCACATTCGCCCCCTTTTTTTGTCCAATGGTGCATTAAAAGGTTTTAAGGCAAATATTTAAGACATATTTTGTCTTATGGACAAGATTAAAAGATGCTCTAGCTCTCTCCCTCCGAGTGCAATTTTTTTGTGGTCGTTTTATTATGGTCTTACGGTCTCTATCTCTCAATTAAGGAAACTATCAAAAAGTACTACAATGTCATTATTGTGTTATGCTAAAAGTACAATAAGATAATAAGATGTAAGAATAACTTTTGGTAATTCTGGACCATCGATCTGAGGAATATTCTCAGATCAAGGGCCCCAAATTTTTTACACACGCACCCCACGAAAGTTTCAATGGTGCAAAACAGACCAATGGTTCGTGCCAAAAAAAAAAAAAAAAAAAAAAGAAAATAAAGAATTGCAAAACCCATTGAAGGCGGCTATGGACTGCCGGAATGAACAGAAGGGCTAACAGAAGTGCTAGTAGCTGAGCTTGACCCCATCGGCCACGCCTGTCCCATGGTCAGGCAAATCTGCATCAGTGCAAATCGGCCTCAGAAATCACCCTACAGTGGCTTCAGGGTCATTCGAGCACATTCGAGCAGATTGCAGCATTCGAGCTCCAAATTGGCTGAGAAAGGGTCAAATCCGACGAACCGGGCGAAAAGAGGCCGATTGGTTGCCGGATATGCAGCAGTAAGGGCTAACCTGCTCAGGGCCACATCTAATCCGGCATGCTCCTCCATTCTGCCAGGGGACGAAACCCTCTTCCCTTGCATTTTAGCAACACAACCAGCCTGCCATCTGAAATAGGTCCGGACACCCGGATGCCTAAACACTAACCCCTGTAACAAATACCCCCACAGCCCAGGAGGTCCTCACATGTCCGCTGCCCAGCCGCCTTCACATGCATTCCAAATTTGGACCAACTGAGTCTTTGCAAAGAAATCCACGAAAAAACGCAGTTCCAAACCACCCAAAATAGCAAAAAACACTCAAGCTCCTCCCACATGGCAAATTATACCGTTTTTTATACAATACCATACGAAAATCATAGTCCTAACCATTGCCTGAAAACCCTCCCACAACCCAAAACGAAATTAGCATACTATATGTAATGTAATGTAATGTAAATTAAATCACGCCAGTTGATAACATGCAAAAGTGTAGAATGTTTATAGCTGCAAGGTGGTTGATATCTTCTTTCTTATTTTGGGAGGGGGTTGGGTTTCGTGCCAGCCCGCGTAACGCCAAGATGCGGCGTTCCATGGTCTTGGGCCCCTCCCAAGATCCAAATTCCCCTCGGGGGATCCAACGAGTTGGCGAAATTAAATTGCCTGTTTTTGAAGAGGCCCGGCAGCATTGAATGATGGGATTTGAATTATGGAATCATTTGAAGCATTTCGCTACGAATTTTTGTGCTCAGCTCGGCTCTTCAGCGCCTCAAGTAGGTCCGTCATCATCTTAAAGGGACTGAGCTCTTCAGACCTTTCAGCGGTCCGGTCATCGCCATACGAAGCCGGGCGCCCGCCTTTGTGTTTGCCCGACTTCGATTGATCAAGCGTGTGGGTTTATTTTTGTATCGGGGTTACGAGTTTTTATGGGCCCGGCCCAAAGAGTTTGCCCGACTCGATTGATCAAGCGGTTGGTTTATTTTTGTATCGTATCGATGCGACGATAATGCCATTGCAAATATCTTACACCTAACCAAGTTTTTTTTTCACGGAAGTCTTTTCTTTGCTCGAAGTCTTTTCTTTGCAAGTATAACCAAGTCACCTCTATTCTCGCCTTTCGAAGCATTTATTTACTTGCCCTCCCAAAGTGTTTATAGTTCTCATTACCACTTATGTGAGTTGAATTTCAAATTTGGGTTTTGTTTGATCTTCCGAAAACGTGTGCTTGAGACTTTGTTGTTTTGGGTTTTGGGAACCATGCTTATGGACTATAGATTTCTATTTGCAGTTCAATAAGCAAATTCAGTGTTCAGTAAGTATCGGCTTATAAATATTGTTCAAAAGATTATGCCCCATGTCTGATTTGGTCTGCTCAAACATGATTTATACTAGAAGTAGTTTCTAATTTTGGTTGAAGCACAAAGAATGCGGTCTAAAAGCTTGGTTTTACGCTATCGTGTGAAGCACAATCGGGCGTGCCTTTTCTGGTATTGAACTTCAGTGGGGGAGCCAGTTTTGCATCCTATATCTGATAGGTACAATTGCTACGTGCTTTTATTAATAGAGTATCATTTGCTATATCTGATAGGTACAAATGCTACGTGCTTTTTGACTTTACTTGGATCAAGAATTACACTTTCTGTGTCATCCATAAGCTCGATTTGTAGATGTCTCATCAAAATGTTGCATTGATCTTTGAGTCTCAGGCCCTTTTATGGCTGATCCCGTCTTTACATAAAGAGTATATACACAAGTTTCTCCGAAGAAGAACAACTTTGTCAACAAATGCAAAATTGGAGTAATTTGCATTTTGTTTTGCATAGCGTAATCATCTTAACCGATGCACCCTCCGTTAGTCTTTGCTGTAATTGAATCTCCCAAATGTTGTCCCCTGTTAGAAGGCCTGAAACCAAGAAGATGCCAAGGAGTGTATTATAGGCGCCATTTTAGCGTGGCTATCGCTCTTCGATATGCCCCTCCTTCATCAAATGTGGTTTAGGCCATAGTTAAGCTTAGATATCTAGATCAAGAATTACTATATGTGTGTTAGGTACAATTGCAGGGTTTCCATATGTTACAAGATCTGACTTTACTTGGATCAAGAATTACACTTTCTGTGTCATCCATAAGCTCTGATTGTTTTACAGTTTTCTCATCGTCAATGATTACTTCAGTGCGGTCTGAAACCTTATCACAGCGGTTTCCACAAGCATTAAGTTATTTCTGTTTTTATCTCTTATTTCATGGCAGCTTTGTTTATGACAATAATAACCTGGTAATTCATGGCAGTGGAGTGGCAGCCATCTATTTAGTGCTGCAGTGGAGTGGCAGCCATCTATTTCTGTGGCACTATCAGGGTGGCATACTTGGCTGGTCGCTTGATTGCTCTTGCAAGGTTAGTTGGAATTTTTAGTTGTGTATATTGCTTCGTTTTCCAAAGTGTACGTCAATAAGAGTCTTGGGTAGAATGTCCAATAGCCTTTCATATTGAGTCATAGGGTTGTTTATGTTATGTTCAATAGTGTCCAAGTCTGAACCGTGTCCATGCCAGTCCGTGTCTGAACTTGCTCTAATTTATTTTCCTTTCCTATTTTATGTAGATGGTGAAAATCTTGGTGCCATGGTATGCCTTTGGCGGCCATGTTGCCGAATGTTTGATTCGAAAGGAGGTGCACGTCAGTCGCATCTCCTTTGTTGTCAAAGCCTTGGGGTCGTGGTATGAGTGGCAGCCTTGGAGGCCATGTCCAAAGTGTATTTCTGAGTTGACAAGTGTTGATATTGAGAAGCTTATTCTCAAGCTTGAAAACTTCTACAAAGAGAGTGTTATTGTGGAAGTAAAGGAGGTCAAACAAGTTATTGATGACATGCTGTTTGCATTGAGAAATGGGGAAGATGGTTGTGAGAGTAACATGGATGAAGAGGTTAGGAACGCAGCAGCATAGTGCGAGTTTCTTTTTTGTATGTTTCCATTTTGAAGATGCTATTGTAGCATTTGTTTTTTGATAAAAGAGTATCTCTTTAGAATACTCTTCTATTGTACTTTATCAAACTTATGAGGTACATGCCTTATGTACCCTTTTGATGTAATCAAAAACTCTGGTCAAAGGATAAAAAAACTTATCTACTTATTGTAGTCCCTTCTATTCTGTTCACTTGAGGCTATCCATTTCTTTTTTTTGTGACGTTTGACGTTGCTAAAACATTTAAGGTAGACATTTAGGTGTTGTCGAGGTGGAAACTCTAAAACATTTAACTTGGCATTATATGTCAAATTAATGAGCTTTGCACCCATTTGGACCGCAATGGATACCAAGCTCAATTTTGTTCTTTGATGTGCTCCTTTATTGGTTTGCATCTCTAATTCTTCCAAATCTTTTTTCACGTTTAGTGGTCATCTCACATTTAAATACTAGACCAAGAGCCTTTTGGGTTCCATGGGTCGTGTGATACGATGTTTAGGGCACTCTTTGGTTGCAAGTTTAGAAATGCTGGCATGGGCACGTAGTGTGTTTGAGGTCTGTTCCCTATTAGTGGAATTTTTGTCTACCAATGTCTAATATCTAGGAGTCAGGCTTTGGACTTATGTAAAGTCTAAATGTGTTCATGTAGTACTATTGAATTATTATTTTGTTGGCACATATGAAAATATATATCGGTGTAAATTTGTATGCCTAAGTAGACCATTGGCCTATATACCCCATTGAAATACATAACCTCATCTTCATGTTTAGGGTATGGTGACATCAAAAACCATGAGTCCTAGAACTTATAAAGATGGCCAGGGAACACATGCTACACCCGAACAAGAATCAAGGTCAGCTAGGAAGAGGCGTCTGGCCCGGAAACGTAAATTGACATGGAGAGCACGAGCACGTGCAACGAGGGAAGATAGTAATGTGGATGACCGTGCATGCGAGGGAGATGGAATTGCCTATGGAACTATTGCAAGAAACTTGCAACAAGAACTTGACGATTGTATAACGGTCCATGCATCAACAAGTGTGGAGCCTGGGAGTTCGTTGACAAGTGAGATTGTGAATGGTGATGGTGTTGAGGGTCTACCAGCACATGTAACTATGTGTAACACGCCTTTGAATCTTGCTCAAACTCCAGATATTGTACGACAAAATCCCAGATATCAAACACCTAAAAGTTTGGAGACTATATTAGAGAAAACTAGGCGTCAGGTACGAAGACGTGTGGCCAAAGCTAGAGCATTAGCAAGAGAATTTGAGAATGTTAGCTTAACTCCAGGAAGCACAACAATGGCATCATGTTTGACAGACCAATGTGAGAATGTGTTCGCTGGAGGTAACATTGCAGCAATGCTTGGTGAGTATTCTGGACATCGCGACGTAGTGCAGGCTACCATTCCCATGCAAAGTGAGAATGTTGTTGCAGATGGTGATGTAGTGGAAGCGGTATCGCATTTAAATCCTGTTGCAGACGTGCCTCATGAAGAACCAAGTAGCATTGGGGCACGTGTTAGCATGAGAAGGATGAATCTTAGGCATGTAGAGGCATTCCAGGATGATGATGGAGATGCACCACAAGCTGATGCAATAATAAGGCGAAGGGTTGGATTTTGGAAAATAGCTTGGAGTGCTGCATCTCCGCAATATTGCGATGCAGGAAGGATGAGCAAAAAATGCAAGCTTTGTGGGGCCTTGCTATGGAAGGATGAACTTGGTACATTTTGTTGTTCAAATGGGAAGGTTTCATTGCCACCCTTCCCGACCCCCCCTCCAGCTCTCATGGACCTGTACACAAGGAAGGATGACGTTGGAAAGGACTTCCGATCTGGTATTAGAAAATATAACAATGCTCTTGCATTTGCCTCATTGGCTGTCAAACTCGATGCCTCCTTGGCAAACTCCATTGGAGGTGTGTACACTTTCAGAGTCAACGGTCGCATGTGTCACATGATGGGAACTTTGCTACGATAGCGGGACATCGGTCAGTGTTTTGCACAAATTTATATCATGGGCGGGGATGAGTTGCGGCTAGATCGTCATTACATCATTCGGTGGTGGTGCGACGGCGTGATACAATGGCATGCCTTCAACGCATGATGGCAGATGTAAATCCTTTTGTTCGTATCTTCCTCTCAGCCGCTGAGGTAATGCGAGCAAATCCAGCTGTTGATATCGTCTTGGTTCCAAGTGCAAACTGCCGGATTCACGTGAGCGGCGATATAGTGCTCCATCTGCAAATGAGATAGCAATATTAATGCCAGTTGACTCTGGCCCAGAAGACAATCTCAGAGACATTGTGGTACATTCTAAAGAAGGAGGAATAAGGCATATTGACGCACTGCATTCATCATATGATGCTCTCCACTTTGCACTACTCTTCCCCTATGGAACTGATGGCTGGCATACTGGGATCAAACAAGTGAACAGATCAAAGGGAGTAACCATGTTGCAATTCTATAAGTATCATCTCTGAGTGCAGCGGTGGCATTATCACCATTGCATATTGCTGGGAGATTGTTCCATGAGTACATTTGTGACATGTTTGCTAAGATGTGGCAGTCAAGATTGGGTTGGGTACAACTAAACCAAGCTCAACTACGTAGCGAATTGTATAGTGGTATTGTGGATTCCACTGGGCATGATGGTAATTCCATTGGGCGCCGTGTCATTCTACCAGCAACATTTATTGGAAGCACACGTTACATGACTCAGCTCTACCAAGATGCGATGGCAATTGTTCGAGAGCTTGGCCGACCAGATTTGTTCATTACTATGACTGCCAACCCAAAGTGGCCAGAAATAATGAGGGAACTCATAAATGGCCAGGACCCTTCCGAGAGGCCTGATTTAGGGGCCCGTGTCTTCTACTTAAAGTTGAAGGAGCTATTAGAGATTGTGTCACATCATGGCATATTTGGCGCATTTTCTGCTGGGATTCATGTCATTGAGTTCGGAAGAGGGTCTTCCTCATGTGCATCTCCTTAACATATTGTACCGGGAGGACAAGCCAGCGGACGGTCGAGGATATAGATAAAGTGATTTGTGCGGAGATTCGGATAAAAAGAATCCAACCCCAAATTATGAGGTGGTCACCTGGCGGATGATGCATGGCCCCCCGGGCCCTACATATCCTAATGCTCCCCAACATGGTTGATGGGGTTTTGCGGTAAAGGGTACCCAAAGCAATTTCGGAGCGGACTATGATTAGCAGCGGCTACCCACTCTACAAAAGAAATGATGGAAGAAGCTGTCTATCGAGATGGCATGAACATGGACAATAGATGGGTTGTACCCTACAATCCGTGGTTGTCGTGCTACTTTAGATGCCATATCAATGTTGAGATATGTGCCCATATTAAGGGAGTCAAATACTTATACAAGTACATTTACAAGGGTCCGGACATGATATCGGTGAACTTAGGACAAGGTTACGGAGAGAGTCCTGGCAATGCACTATAACAAGCGACCATGGCGAGGTTCAAGGTATGTCAATGCGAAATACTATTACGCCTCGAGGGCGCATGGCGGTTGTTCAAGTTTGGATTGCAAGAACAGAATCCTCATAATAGATGCGACTGGCGGTTCACCTTCTAATGAGCAGCCAATACTTTTCGATGAGAATGCGAGACTTAGATGAAGTGGTTAACAATGCACATGACACCACTCTCATGGGTTGGTTTAGGGTGAATCTTTTGCAAATGAATACCCGGTGTCCCGTTGCTTTGTTGTACCATGACTTTTCCAAGAGCTTTACTTGGAGCAAAGCGACATACAAATGGACAAAAGCGTGAGCGTATTCAGAGGTTATGCCATCTGTGTGGGTAGAATGTACTTTGTGACTCCCTCACGGGGTGAGCGATTCTATTTTATGATGTTGCTAAGCAATGTATCACGGAGCTACGTCTTTTGAAGATCGAGAACTGTTGGCGGTCATTTGTGTGAGACGTTCAAGAATGCATGCATCAAGCGTATGATTGTGAATGATAATTGAGTGGTTAGAATGCCTACGAAGCATCATCATGGGGTATGCCACGCCAATTCGCGACACTTATTTGCTTCAATTACTTTGGAATGTAACCCATTGTATCCACTTGATATTTGGAAGGAGTTAGAATATAGGATGGTTGAAGATTTCCTAGACCGGGTTGCTTATGATGCTTATTCCAAGACGGGTCACTTGAGTCGGTATGCTATTGACATGGCACTAATGGATGTGGAGGATCATATGCAATCGGTTGGAAGGAGCTGGGCGAAAATGGGCTTCAACTTACCGAAGCGTACTGCTAGACACAACCACACTATTCCGGGAGGAAATGATGTATGTGAGTATGGATAAAGTCCTATCTATTCGAGAAGTTGAACATTGATCAGCGATCGATTAATGCGATGTTGTTCTCGACCATGTGATCGATAAGGCTGGTGGTGGGGTCTTCTTAAGTGAATGGCCCTGGTGGAACCGGAAAACATATCTATATAACACTCTCTAGGGTATGTATGCGTGCAAGGGGTTGGATTGCTCTAGCGATTGCCTCTTAAATTATTCGCGTCGATTATTCTTGCAAGGTGGTCGAATGGCTCATTAGCGTTTCAAGATACCCATAGGGGCACATGAAGCATCTACTTGCAACATTCCAAGGCAGTCAGAATTGGCAAGACTCATTCGAGCATGTCGGTTGATTGTATGGGATGAGGCACCAATGATGCACAAATGGATATTTGAGGCAGTGGATAGAACATTGAGAGATGTGATGGGCAATGAGAAGACCCCATTTGGTGGGATTCCAATACTATTGGGAGGGGATTTCCGACAAATACTACCCGTGGTTCCTAAAGGTTCGCGCACACAAATTGTAGAAGCTTCTCTAAAAGCGTTAAATTTTTTTATCCGGGATAGTGTGAGAGAATATAAACCGACAATCAACATGCGCGTCATGAATGCATTGGGCTTAGATGCACTTGAACAACAAGCATTTCTTTGACTACTTACTAAGTATAGGAGATGGCGAGAACCAACCTTTCCCGGAGAAGGGTGTTGATATGGTGCATACGCCCACGGGATATATGCCTTGGCTCGGATGATGTGGATGATTTAATTCGGGACATATTTCCGATATCCAAATGAAACTGGAAAGAAGTGATTTTACGGACACATCGTGCTATACTATTGCCTTTGAACCATTTTGTCGATGAGATCAATAAGAAGGTGGCGTCTCTCATCCTGAGAGGCGGCCAGTTACTAGTGCTGATCGAATCATAGACCTGAATGGCGTAAAACAGGTCTATATCCCATTGAGTTTCTTAATGCACAAACTCCAAGTGGTGTGCAGCCCACGAGCTAAACCTAAAGGTGGGAATGATTGTAATGTTGTTGAGGTCTACATCGTTCAAAGAAGGGCCTATGCAATGGAACCACGATTGATTATCACGAAATTTGGGAAGGCGTGTTATTGAGGTGAGATGATAGTAAGCGGGACACCGTTGGTGATCTTGTCTTTGCTCAGCGCATTCAATTGTGCCTACCGATTCCGGGTTTGCCATTTTAGTTTGAAAGGGTGCAATTCCCTCTGGTTGGTGGCCTTTGCCATGACCATAAACAAGTCCCAGGGCCAGACAATGCATAAGGTGGGGATATATCTTCCAAAGCCTGTCTTTACGCATGGACAATTGTATGTGGCATTCTCAAGGGTACAAAATTGACAAGGAATTAGGGTTGCTATTAAAGACCCACCATCCATGCCTCAAGAAGACGCCAATACAGTTTCAAGGTTCACAAGGAACGTGGTTTACACGGATGCTTTGTGATCCGCGTAAGTGTCATGTTCTCGACTAACGTTGTGATGTCCATATATTGCACTAGTAATGGTGCCCAGCGTTGCTGGGCAAATGTTGGGAACATTTGTGGATGGAAACCTATTCAGCTTAGACTCATTAACCAAGTCCATCATATCTAGGCTATAAGAGGTGTGCATTTGATAACCTTCCCTTTGCTCTATCCTGCATATCCTTTTGTCCTCATTTTCTTACACACTTTCTTTTTTCCCTTTTCTTATTTTTCCTGCACATTTACTTTTCTCCTTCTCTCTCTCTTTTTTTTTTTCTTTTTTACCCTCTTCTCCCTCCTCTTTTCCTTCCTTTTCTCCTTCTCATTTTTCCCTTTCTCTTTCCCTTTTTTGACGGCTTTTTTCCTTCCTTTTTCACCTTTCTCCACCCTTCCCATTTTTCTCATGCTCTTTTTTCCCTTTCCTTTTCCCATTCCTTTTACTTTTCTTTTTTCCCTTCCCTTTTCTCATGCCCTTTTTGCATTCCCATTTCCCCACCTTTTTTTTTATGTTTTTCTTCCTCTCCTCACCCTCTTCTTCTTTATCTCATGTCTCTTTTTTCCCATTTTCTTCTTCCTTTTTTCTCATGCCTTTTTTCCTTTCCTCCCCCCCTTTCCGCCTCCCTTTTTCTTTTTCCCTTTCCTTCTTTTTTCATCATTTTCCCACCCTTTCCCTTTTTCCCGTGCCCTTTTCCTCTTTCCTTCCCCCCTTCCTTTTCCCTTTCCCTTTCCCTTTCCCTTTCCTTTTTCCTTTTTCCTTTTCCCTTTTTCCCATGTATTTTTCCATTCCCTTTTTTCCACTTTTTTTTACTTGCCTTTTCTTCCGCATTTCCCTACCCTCTTCCCCTTTTCCCCGTCCCTGTTCCCCTTTTTTCTTTTTCTTTTCCCTTTCCCTATGCTCTTTTTCCCTTTATTTTTACCCTTTCCTCACCCTTTCCCTCTTCTAGTTTTTTCTGTGCCCTTTTTCCCTTCCTCTTTTCCATTTTTCCTCCTTATTCCTCGTGTTCTTTTTTCTTTCCCCTTTCCCCTTTCGCCTCTCATTTCCTTTTCCTTCTTTTTTTCATCCTTTTCTCTTTTTCCATGCCCTTTTCCTCTTTCCTTTCCACCCTTTTTTTTTCCTTCTCTCTTTTCCTTTCCATTTTCCCACACCCTTTTCCATTCCATTTTTTCCACCTTTTTCACATGCCCTTTTTCCTCCTTTTCCCACCCTCTTCCCCTTTTCCCTTTTCCCCTTTTCCTATTCCATGTTTTCTGTTCTCTTTTTGCTTTTCGCTTTTCCCTTTTCCCTTTTTCCATCTCTTTTTCCCTTTCTTTTTTTCCTTTCCTCACCCTTTTCCTCTTCTCGTGCCACTTTCTCCTTCCTCTCTCATTTCCCTCTCCCTTTTCCTCATGCCCTTTTCCCTTTTTCGCCTCCTTTTTTCATTTTTTCCTTCCCTTTCTATTTTTCCATGCCCTTTTTTCCTTCTCTCCATCATTCTTATCTTCCCCTTTTTCCCTTCCGTCACCCTTTCCGTCTTCACCTTTTTCCCGTTGCCCTATTTTTCTTCCTTTTCCTCCCTTCCCCTTTTCTTTTCCCTTATTCCTTCCCCCCTTTTCCTTTTCATAGTGTCCTTTTTTCCTTCCTTTTTCTCCCTTTCTTTTTCTTTCCCTTTTTCGTGCTCTTTTCCCTTTCCTTTTCCCTTCTCCGTCTTTCCCTTTTACCCATGCCTTTTTGCCTCTCACTTTGCCCTTTTCTCTGCCATTTTCCCTTTCCTCTTAAGAGATCAGAGCATGGCCAATCACGGTGGTGGGAAGTTGTGCGATAAATCTCGGCCTTCGAATGCAATCAGACGATCTCAACTATCTAAATTAGGGTTTGATTGAAGACATACGCTAAAACTTTATAATATAAAGATGTATATGTGTTTTTTTTTCAAAGGTTCTCATGCTTCTTGGATGTTTTTTGATCTTCTGAATGTGTGCAGATCATGAAGCCCTACACACCTTTTATACCTCGGGAACTTGGAAATCCTAAGCCAAGGGCGATAGTTCATGTACATCGTAGGGATGGTGAGTGTAAGATTTGTTAGTTCCAACAATAACAATTGCTTATATGCTTCTTAATTAAGGAGTTCATCAATGCATATCTCCTATCTTTTTCTGAAATGATATCTTATTGTTGTAGGGAGTTATGCGATAGTTGATAACACCACCGGGCGTGTGGGCGTGTTGGAGTCAAAAAAGTTCCCCTCAAGTATACATGCGGGGAACTTGCTTCCGCCGGGAGGCATCACACATTGGTGTTTGTGATGGGAGGCGGTTCAAAGGCTTGGGCATCGATTCCACATGGCGCAGGTTTGGTGATTCTGAGCTTCCTGAGTTCCTAACAAAGCATAACATTGTTGTTGGTACACACGAGTGTGTGTGGGACATCGTGTCGAGCATGTTTACCGTTCATGTTTGCCACCATAGGCACGGCGGGAGGAGCTTCTATACCTATCGGCCCATGGCCGAGCTTCATATCGGTAAGCGGATGTTCCTAGAGTTCTCTGGGACAGGTTCTTCGTGATGTGGATCCACTGAGATTGACGGGCATAACCTCATTTTGCACTAAAAGTATTTTGTATTTGCGTATAGAACCAGTATATTTGTTTAACATTTTGTTTGTACTTCATATTATGTGTACACTTTAAAAGGTCAAGTTTGTTCCGTATCTATATTTGTCTATTTCCACCTACACATATATTGCCTTCGATGCATTGTGCGCATTCACGACACAACCACAACTAACGCACATAAATGCCCACATACGTCCACGACTAATGCCCGGCATCGCCGGGCACACGTTTCTAGTAACTATGTATACAAATTTAAGTATAATGTAAGAAATTAATATTGTTTCAATGTAAAGCTACCAAATCACATAGTATTTATCAAAAATTTAATAAACACTAGTTATGGTGCCCAGCGTTGCCGGGCGTAACTACAAATTTATTGTAGAAGTATATGAATAAGATGTTGGGTTTAGGAACATATGTAGGGTTGTCAATGGTGCTCCTTTTAAGTTATTGTCCAAGTTGGATGTTAGATTTACGTATTATATAAAATTGTTTTGAAAATTTTACGGCCTGTAAAGGCCCAAGGCCGCCAGCCGTTGGCCGGACTCATGGACTTTGGCGGCGCCCCGGCCTTTACAGGCCGTAAAATTTTTAAAACAAATTTTCTAAAACGTAAGTAAGACTTTGGTTGAAATTATGGTGGCTCTGGCGGTGGCTATGGCACAGTTCTTCCGAAGCTTTCCGGCCATGATGCTCTATAAAGCTATTATCGGTTCACTGCTTTGCGATCGTTTCAGAAGATTTGTGCAAAAGATTTCAAAGTGCCCACATCTCCAGCATCTAACGGCGCCATTATTGTATAAACACAGTATTGGCCCTGCAGATCATCCCTTGAGCCCGACAGATCATCCCTTGATACATAAACTAAATTGATCCCTTGAGTCTAGCAGATCATCCCTTGATACATACACTGCAGATCATCCCTTGTCCCTCGTTCTTCCCTACTGGAAGGGGTGGGAACATCTGGATCGCGGCAGTTCTCAAGATCGCGGCAGCATTTAGATCAGCGGATCGGAGCAGCAGATCGCCAGAACTTATGTAAGATCAAATCAGACATGGGATGCTTCCGGCAGTGGCCAAACCCAAACAGGGGAGTCAGCGGCGCCGCTCTGCAAAGGCGGAGAAACTTTTACTCCCCATAAAAATGATGTAATATCCTAGTAATTTCAACCAAATCTTCTTTACAACTATTGAAAGGTCTGTGCAACAATATGAATCATAAGGAGTTGTGCATGTCAAATATGTTGGTCTGGAGGTACGATTTCGTTGCAAGGAATGATAAGGTTGTCGTGCATAAGTACGGTTTCATCGCAAGGAATTATGAGGCTGTAGATGTAGATCCAATGTACATGGCAAAAATGTTGGTGTCAGCTGTGTTGAGTTGCCCCATATGACAATCATTTGTGTCATTTTTAACTGGCATAGGCCTCCAACAATGCCAATTGCAAAGCATATTGGTCTAGAATGTTGTGTAGTTTTTATTGGTTCATAAAACGACGAATAATGTCCAATAAAGAATATGAAATTTAGATGTCATGTAATTTAGACGTCATGTCTACCGTAGAAAATATCTAGTCTATTTTAGGTTCTTCCATTTTGACAAAGCAACCCAGGGAAGAAAGCCTATGCATATCGTATGCACTGAAATACTCGCATTTGGTACTGGATTTGCAATATGGTAAATCTCTGCTATGTTGATATTGTTGTGATTTTTCTATTTTGTGATGTGCATGTAGGATTACACATTTGGCTCTATATGTATTTTATTTCTTTTCTTAATCAATCCTGAATCTTTGAAATCTTTGGATGCTAAAAAGGATCTTTGAAATCTTTGGATGCCTATTCATTTGAATGCCCATTATTCGTATTACCATATTAAGCCCTGGTGCCAATGGTTTACTTGAAATACTCATAAAGTTATGGCCAGCTTTCCAAATCTAAAGAAATTGTATCTAGAAATCTAAGCCTTAGTACCAATAGTTTATTTGAGGCTATTCACGTAAAAATACTATCTATGTATCTATTAAATTGTGGCTTGGTTGTCAAATGGCTATTCATTAAGTTGTGGCTTGCTTGTCAAATCTAAAAGAGTCATCTCAAAATATTGTGAGAGGTGATTAAGAACATGTGCATGCATCATGAACGAATGCAACAAATGCATGTTAATCACAAAAAGCATGCATCTATTATGAAGCACATGTCCCAGCTCTACAAGTCTTTCTAGATGTTCATGACATGTGAATATAGCCTAATGTTCATGACATGTATATTGGAGCATGTAGCACTCCTGCATGTTATTTGAGCACAGCCAACACTATGGTTGTTAATCCATTTTAATTGTTGCATGCCGTTTAAGCACATCCAGCTTTGAGCATAGCCAACATCATGCCTGCTAACTCGTCTTGATTATTTGAGCACATCCAGCACCATGCCAGTCATAGGTTAACTCATTACTCATCAAACAAATATAAATCTAACTCCTAGTATAAATATGTATATGCTATTACAAATTTAAGACATAATAACATTTACATTCAGCTACAAATTGATGTTTTCTCAAAAGGTTGAGCATAAAGTAACACAAATAATTTCTTTTTGTGCAGACAAATAGCACGTCACATCCCTTGCTTGAATGGAGTGAATGATGTACTTCTACATGATAACATAGACTTTTTATATCTAAAACATAATTATTCACCTTCCATGGAGTATGCCAGCATCATTGGAGCACCGTAAGTTTTGTTGTGGCTGTAGTAATTGTGTTCTAGGTGTAAAGGTATATGCATAGAATCTTGTTGCGTAAACAATTCTCCTGTGCTTTTCTGATATATGGGCCTGCTTATACTGCATAATATGGATTCTTAGCCTCAGATAATAAAGGCACAAAGGAAACTATAATAATGATATTTGAAAATAAATTGGTCCACAAATACATGTATATTGCAGGTTCCTAGAATTCAGACATCGCATTCAATATGCATAATGTGTATCAAGCTCTTATCATAGCCACTAATTTAGCAAAAGAAACTCGTCCGTTCACATGGCGTTTTGAGACGGGGATCCTTGTCCAACAAAATGGTCATATGCAACAGCGTATGTGCAGGGAAAAAAAAACACAGGAAACAACAATAAAAATCTCAGCAACACAAAGGGTTAAGTTACATAAATGGCCAAGAAAATACTAATCTGAGATCCTCTGTTCATATGAAATTTGAGGCCAAAATGCTTATCCAATGAATTCTGTGTATGCAATGGCCCATGTGCAAGGGAACAATAATGTGGAGCCATGGGCCATTGCATACAACCTAAAATAGACTAGATAATGTGGAGCCATGGACCATAGAGCCATGGAGCCATGCACCAAAACAAAAGGTGATTATAAATGTTGTATCTCTGATAACTATCTTGAAAAGTTGCAAAAAAAGATGGCTCTAAAAATCCTTTGTGCAAGTTGCAATCACAAGATGCCATCAAATCTAAAACATCACTTTAAAGACTAGTTACATATCAGTCCCTTACATGCCAGATGCACATTTGAAATGCAATGCTCCATTTCATGCATGTGAATCTGGCTAAACATGTATCACCTAATCTTTGATTGTTAATTCTTTAATATAAGCAAGAATGTGAGACAAATATGATATGTTTTAAGGGCATCAGACAATAGATACCACCACTTAGTCAAGACCTTCAAAAACTCTGTAATACTGAAGTAGACAATAGCATAGGAGATTTTTAGTGCAGTAAATGCTAATATACATTGATGGTAATTTAGCCTCTATGGATTTTAAACCATCACATTGATCTAGTAACTTGCCTATTTGAGTCTTCTATGTACTGTTTCTAGCACAACATAAATAACCTTTACAACTAAAGCACAATTTCATTATAATGGGAAAATTTTTAGTAAACTGGAATTTTTTTATTATGGGGGTTGTATAGACCTTATGCAGGGGTTGTATACACATGTACAGTACCCTGTATCATAGACCTTATGCAGGGGTTGTATACACGTGCAGTACCCGTGTATCATACATACATGAATATTTAGAGAACATAATAACACGGTATCATATACCAACTTCCAAACACAATAGAGACCAAAGTATGAACTATGTATGTCCCTAGTAACCTTCCCCCAGGCTCCTAACCCCTTCCCCTTCCCCTTTCCCTTCGCCTGCGAGATCTAACCCACGCATCTGGGTTAGGAGTCAAGAGCTCACGCTCATCCCAGGCTGATTCTTCCCACCATATGGGGTACCTAGTCATTAGAAAAAAGTAATTCCACGGGATAATACTCACGGAAGAAGAGGACCCAACTCCACAAAACCGTTGTATTCGTTGTAGTACACCCTAATAAGGCCATACATCTGTCCCTTACAAATTTCATGAATGAACTCGATATGTATGCATCCGGAGAGTGTGCTAAATATCCAAAATAAGAAGAAGAGGCCTCAATTCTTTGTAGCATCTCGTCCGAATAAGGAGGGGTTCAAGCATTCCCCTCATTGCAAGTCTCCTATAACATTCAGATGGATTAATTTCCATCAGTGGCTCATGACCACAATCAAATCGCTCCAGAATGAAGTTGATCAACTCCATTGTAAGCTCCTTGGTGGGACTGTGGCGCAACCTCCACTCCAAGAAATGGTCCCATAGCTCATCCATTCCGGGCCGCCTGAGATGCACGGGGCATGCTTGCGTGCCTTACGGAGTAGCCCGGGGAGGATTGGGTCCAATCATTTGCAAAAGCAAGCAAGGATCACCGGCCAGACAAGGAACAGGAGCGAGCAAGTAGCAAGTTCAAGAGCAAGCAACAAGATCAAGTAGCGGGGTGCACGGAATGAAGTAGCAAGGAACAAGGATCAAGATCAAGTAGCAAGATGCAATGAACAAGGAAGATCAAGTATTAAGAAGATCAAGGAACAAGGAAGATCAAGGAGCAAGAAGCAAGGATCAAGATCAAGTAGCAAGGAACAAGATCAAGTAGCAAGATGACAAGAGCAAGGAACAAGATCAAGTAGCAAGATCAAGAGCAAGGAACAAGATCAAGTAGCAAGGAGCACGGGAATGAAGTAGCAAGGAACAAGGATCAAGATCAAGTAGCAAGAAGCAATGAACAAGGAAGATCAAGTAGCAAGAAGATCAAGGAACAAGGAAGATCAAGTAGCAAGAAGATCAAGGAACAAGGAAGATGAAGGAGCAAGAAGCAAGGATGAAAAGTGAGAAGTGAAAACAAGGTAAAAGAATTTATAGCTACGAATCCAATAATGTTGAAGTATAATACCAATAATGTTGAAGTATAATACCAATAATGCTGACGTATAATACCAATAATGCTCACGTATAATACCAATAATGTTGAAGTATTATACCAATAATGCTACAACGACTATAAAAGCAGCTCCATTCGGTAAGTCATTCATCTCCCATGGCTTATAATATTTATGATGATCAGTTTGAGACCATTCTTTGCTCCATGAGCTACAATGATATTAATCGCTGCATACATAAAGGTGTTAAGCTGGATCCTTACTTACAATCCAAAGCAGAAGGTCGTGAGTGTGATTGCCTCGGCCTTACTCGTGTTGTGATCCATCTTCTTTGGGTTCCTGAGCGCCATGCCTACGAGCTGAATGCGATCACAATAGCAGGGATTGATGATGAGTGAATCATCGACTCTATAATGCCATCAATAATATGTGCATCTAAATTATATGTATGCCATGAATAATGTGTGCATCAGATGTAATGATGTGTATTAAACACCTATTATAAAAGATGTAAGGATGTTAGTATAAGCATAATGAAAGCTAATTGATGTATCGACAATGTATTAATTGTCCAAAATGCTTAAGTATTATAGCAAAAGAAATTACATACATAATTATCGAGAACATGACTGAGATGCTGAGCTTTTAGCTAATGCTATGTCCCCCCACATGTCAACAATGTATTTTGGAATCTGAACAGTCTTCGGTCTTTTGCCATTTGCATCCCATGCATAATGTATGGCATCTAACTTCTCATACCTTGATGGATCTGATGGATTGGGTCGTAACGTTTAGTTAAGCAACACAGTATAGTCACGACCAGCGGGCATCCACCATGATACATAAATGTGACCATAATTGGTAGACTCTACGGATCTAGGATGGCATCTTCTTACGTAAATCCCAACCACGTTGGAGTTTCATCGTCTCCGTGTCGGACTAAAACGAACATACCTTTAAGTAACATGTGCATGAGGATCAAACTCATCCATAGGCAACACCGGGCGCCCATCTGCTGGCCCACAATACGTGGGCAAAGGTCTTACAAGCACAAGCGGCTTCATCGACCTCTGGGGTAAATGCGGCTTGTAGAGGTTCTTGCCTTGTGCGCAACCAAAAGTTGTCATTTTGAGGTCGTCCCGGAGATACATCTTCCAAACACAAAAAGAATCTCGTTCGGTAATCCATAGTTGCTTTGTAATTTGTCGTTGCAAACACACTATCTTCTTGATTTTTGCAGAAGGAATTCCATAATGCTATGTACTTGCGATCTTTGTCGCGCGCGGGGGAGATCTTTCAATGTCTTCCTTGGAGGGATATTTTTAGGCACCCCTGTTGGTAACATTGGCTCACCATTTTCATCCTCCTTCCACATTCTTATTCCTTTTTCTGGAATCCACTCTTTATGGGTTGGCCGCATCTTATATTGCATAATGGGCCATTTCCCATCCATTTTAAATCGGAATAGCAATGGGTCGGTATGGCTGTTAGGCGTTGGCCTTTATCGGGGATATATCCCTTGACAAAGCCTTTCCAATCTGGAACTTCATCCACAAAATATGGAGCAGGAGACTTTGCATTGCACTTGCTAAACAAGTAAAGCAACTTTCGGGCAAAGTTAGAGCATCCGATGAACTCATTAACGTCGAAAAGTTCCCAAACAATGCATCAATATCATCATGAGTATGCCCAACCATCATGAATCCAACCTGAATCTCATCGAATACCTTAAGCCATGTCAAATAAGAGAGGTAGGAGAACACATATCTATTTTTATTTTGACCCGATGCATTATCCAAGCTGTAAGTAGAGATTTGAGGAAGAGGATTGAAGCCTTCTAAGTTGGCGATGAAGATGAAGGCATCTTCTCTTGTGTCTGCGCTAGCTTATCTTTGCGATGGTCGAGTATCTTTTAGGGCTTGCATCAATTTGCAATCTGTAGTTACGCTTCCACCTGAGATCACCGCACTTGTCTTCTTCCGGCAACTCAAGATAGTGTAGGATCCTAGAGAGTGATCCAACATGAAAGTTTGAGTCATCCTTCCAAAGATCAAGAGAGAAATGGCCATAAGCCCGTCCACCATGACCATGTGTCAATGCTCCTGTCAAGCTGCTCTTCAAGCGATCTCCTCTCCAAACAGATTTTGCGAGATGGTGACTTCTTGGTGTGAGTGTTTTGACCTGATCCATCTTATCATGTATTATGCAAAGGTGACTTTCTGGCGAACGATGTGATAATGCACGCCAATGCCAATATTGACTCCTACAGGAACGTTGTTCCAACATATGTGCCCGCCGTTGAATTGAAAGGTTGCGCCTCTCCCTTGTATCTTTTGTTCTTTCCAATTTTTGCTTGATGACTACACATATGTTACACTTGGAGAATGCTGTATTTTTTGCTATGCTGACGTCTGGAAACTCTTTCTTCCAAATATTGTAAAAAGAGGGCAAGGTTACACTCTTTCCTGTCAATTCTTCCACCACGGCACCCACTTCCTTATGTATGCTCTTCTTATTAAGGATGGAAGGAAGTTTGCGAACATTCTCCCTTATATCATCCTTTCCTTTTTTGCTTCTATGTGGAATGCTCTCCGCATTCTCACTAATGAAGGTATCAAGCACACTTTCTGTAGCTAGTGTCACAGATCTAGGCTTCTTAGAGCCTGTATTACCATGCTCCGCCCGTTTTCCACCTAACTCGAACCTCTTCCTCCAACTATAAAACGTAGACTGAGCAACTCCTAGAGCCACGCGCCATGCGAATTGACAGCACTCCACTCCAGAGACCACTACTTTCGCCTCCGACTGCCCTGTATAAGTTACACTCAACACATCAAAAACAAGCGTAATCCTGGCACTGCTTGATTGAGAATAAAATTCTTTTCTTAAGGCACATACTTGCTCTCGGCTCAGTTTTTTGACACATTCGTCCTTGCAGCATGTTGATTTTAGAGCACTCTTGATTGACTTGGAAGCGCACATCCTCTCCTGCTTGCTATCCCCCTTTGGTTCCCTCCTGACCCTCTTCACATAGTTATATTTCCTTTTCCTCTTGAATTGCTTCTCAACATCAGCTTCCAAGCACTCAACTTCTGAGTCATCATGTTCGAGAGCAGCTCGAGCTTGTAAATGTTGTGAAACTGTCCTACCATCATGAAGCAAAACATCATGGGTCTCCCAGGTTACTAAACTGTTAGCTATAGGCCTCTCAGCACAAGCATGACATGACCTGATATTTTGGTTTCCCGTTGGATCTATTATGTTACCCACTGTAAGCCCGACCTTTGATACACCCAAGAACTCATCGTCTATAGCATCCTGAGGATCACTAAAGACTATATTAAGCCTCGAATATTTAGATCCAATGCGGGGAGTGAAGAATGTAGCATGGCAAACCTAGTAGATCTGTTGGAGTAGTAGACCTGTCTCATCTTGAAGCTTAAACAACACTGAGACCAAGGCGGGCAGCTAGATTCTCATGACCTCCAATCTCCTCTACTATCTTGTCTTCTTCATTTGTTCTTTGTGTTGCTTGGTTCACCACGGTGGCGATGAAACCCGATGTCCGGCAAGGCCTCTTGGCGGATGGTGGACTACTAGATGAATCCTCTTGTGAAGAGGGCAAATTGAGGGATCTCGAAGACGTATCTTCACTTGAGGGCCACTCATTTGGTTTTACATCCCTCTTAGGCCACTGAATGAATGTGCCTACTGCCTCACCAATGTTATCTGCCCCTCCGCAGGGGACTGGAAGCTCTGTCGATGGGATCACGGACTCCGTGACCTCAATTGCTACATTTGAAGGATCTATTTCCTTCCCATGAAGAGTGGTTCTATTCAAAATATGTCCCCGGGCAACAATTGTGCTTCCGACGAATAGGTTGTACAGGGGAAAATTGAACCTGTTTCAATCAAGGCGAAACTTTTTTAGAACATATGAATTAGACGAAAAATAAGCAATAAACAAGCAAAAGTGGCGCCATTTAGTATAGAAGACAAAATTTTGGTCTAACTTTGGAGCTAAATGGCGCCATGGCGCCATTTGGTCGAAACAGAGAACAGTTGGATCAAATGGCGCCATGGCTCATTTGATCAAATTCAAACCATGGCAACTTGCGATTGGTGTGAATTTGGAACAAATAACCATGGCGCCATTTGATCGAAGTGCACCGTTTCGTCCAAATGGCGCCATGGCGCCATTTAGCTTCAAATTCACACCATTTCAACCTTGCACCATGTTCAACCGAATGGCGCCATGGCGCCGTTTACCAATACACCAGTTTAAGGGTATTTGGAATAGAATGGCGCCCTGGCGCCATTTGATCAAGTGGGAGCCATGAGGCGATTTGACTACGCTCCATCACAAAATCTACACGAGGTGCCTATGTTATGCATTCTTGCTCCCATTGCTGTATATGTGTCAATAAGAGCAGGCATGCATAACATGGGCACCCCATGCAAACTCTGCAAGTGAAACCAAGTTTTACGTGTCCCGGCAAGATGAAATTGACATTTGAACACGCTACACCTACCAGAACATAATTCCTACCAGAAATAGTGGACTTACTTGATATTAGATAGATCCATGGTGGTATGTACTCGAGCAGTAGATGGAACAGGAAAAAGAAGCTAATCCCAGCAGATGAATTCGCAGAGAACTGAGCGCCAAGAAGAAAGCGCCAAGAATCACCTGGGATTTCTGTGAGCGCCAAGAAGAAAGCGCCTGACAGCACGCATGCGCCTTGCAAAGTTTACGCCTCGCTACGCTGAGAAAAGAAGCGCCTGCCGCGATCGCGGCGGCCGGTTAAACGAACAGCGGATTCGAAAGCGCTGAACGTGCAATCAAAAACGCTCATGTCGTGGCATGGTCGCCTTAAGAGAGAGAACGGCGACAAAGAGGGAGCTTTAAATGCAAAGTACAATTTTAAAAGCGGACCATTCGAGTTCTGGACAAGTGGCGTAAATTTCAATTCACGGGCGGGAATTTTAAATTTTGTGGTGGCAAATTTTTCAAATTACGTTGAGGATTTTTGAATTCTATGTTCAAATTTGGGCGGTAGTTAGAGGGTGGGAAATATTGAATTCGAAATTCAATTTTGGGCGGGCATGGGCGTCGGACCGCCCGCGGGCATGGCCGGGCATGCCGCTTGGACCGCCCGCGAGTCGGCCGGGCATGGGCGACCCGGCGACCAAAGTTAGTTATGCCCCATTGTTTTTACGGGAGGACCTCATTTTGGCTTTCATTTTAGATTCCGGCTCTACGCGCCTCGACCCTAGCCGCCCGGCGCCTTGGCGCCTTCGCCCGCGCCTGGCGCTGGCGCCTCAAAACCTTTTAAGCCCCGGTTTTAGTTTTTCAGCCCATTTCCCCACGGTTCAACGCCTCACTCCATCAAGCTACACACGGTTTAAGGTCAAAATCAAAGGCTTTCGAAATGGAAATCGACAATTCTAGAGCAACTTCGGAATTGTGGAGACAAATAGCTAACACCGCCAAAACCGCAGGTATGTCATCTACTTGCCTTTGTTTCTTTTGGCGAAAATGGCCCCCCAGCCTGTTTTGAATCTTGTTGCTGAATTTGTGTCTGTAGCTGAGAAATGGCGCCATGGCGCCATTTGATGTCCACTAGCTTATATTAGGGTCTTGTTGTTGGCAAATGGCGCCATCGCGCCATTTGATGTCTATTGTCCTATTTTTGGGTATTGTTGTTTGCTTACATTAGGGGCCTGTGGTTGACAAATGGCGCCATGGCGCCGTTTAATGTTCATTAGCTTACAATAGGGTATTGTTGGCAAATGGTCTTCTTGTTGGAAAATGGCGCCACCGCGCCATTTGATGTCTATTGTCTTACATTAGGGTCCTGTGGTTGACAAACGGCGCCATGGCGCCGTTTAATGTTTAGTAGCTTACAATGGTGTATTGTTGTTGGAAAATGGTCTTCTTGTTGGCAAATAGCGCTACCGCGCCATTTGATGTCTATTGTCTTACATTAGGGGCCTGTGGTTGACAAATGGCGCCATGGTGCCGTTTAATGTTCATTAGCTTACAATATTGTATTGTTGTAGGCAAATGGTCTTCTTGTTGGCAAATGGCGCGACCGCGCCATTTGATGTCTATTGTCTTACATTAGGGTCTTGATTGCAAATGGCGCTATCGCGCCATCTGATGTCTATTATCTTACATTTGTGTAGATTGCAATGAACTCAGATGCAAATGGTGCCATGGCGCCATTTGCTTAGTCGTCTGGTCTGTCTACTTGTTTCAGTCAGAGTTGTTGATGCCTTTGTTGCTGATGCTTCTTTGTTGCAGCTGTGTTACGTTCAGAAACACAATTTCAATCCGACCAGACTATCATGCTGACAGATAGGAACTGGTGCATGGAAATAATGCGGGTGAGCCCCTCCACCTCTACGGGCTCGAAAGGAGACTGAAGAAGAGAGCTCACCGCTGATAAAGGAGACGGCCCCGTTTTAATTTACCAGCCGGGTATCTTGGTTAACATGAGGTTGACTAGCAAGAGCTGGCCAAGATTGGATCGGGTGGTCCGTGGAAGACACAAAGGCGCCAGAAAAATAATAGTCTACTATGTGGACCGGAAGTTTTATGATCCCACAATAATGTCTCGCTAGTATAGCAAATGTAGCCGGTTTCGGCGAGAAAGCAAGGCCTGGCTCATCATACAACAAACTTTGAAGAAGCCGATATCGAGGTCCACAAGAAATCTTGAGGGGTTTTATGATTCTTCGCAATCGCTTGAACGAAGTCAAGAACTCGCTTTCATTTGTTGTCAAGGCATTAGCCCAACGTAAACTACCCGCCATTGTGGACACAAATGTTGGTGAAAACCGCTAGCGAAAAAAAAACTAAGGAGGGCAACCCGCACTGCAAAAAAGACTCCTCATCCGCTATCGAGGAAGATGGCCGTGAAGCCGGAAAGCAAGGAAAGGCGGACAAGGGGAAGGTGAAGAGAAAGGACCACGAAGATCCTGATAAGGAAAAGAAAGAGAAGAAGGAAAGGAAAGAAAAGGAAAAGAAAGAAAGGAAGGAAAGGAAGAAGAAAGACAAGAAAGACAAGGAAAAGGACGGGAAAGGGAGGAAGGAAGAACAAAGCAAGGGGCAGAAAGGGACCCGGAGAGGAAAGGGAGCCGAAGCAATAGAAGGGAAAAAAGAAGAAGAAGCACACAGGGGGAGTCCTCCGAGAAGGAGAGGACACCTAAAAAAGAGGAGAGACACTCGGACTCCAAGTCCCGATGGCGGGGCCCCAGACGGCATGAGAGGAGCCGACGAGCACGCCAGAAGTGGTGGTGAAATTCCAAGCCCATCACATATCCAAGATTCTGCAGGCACGCCGGCCAAAAGGGTCCCCATTAAGAAGACAGAGCCAAAGAAGCTCACATTAAGAATAGCTCAGCACTTGCTCGAGGTGCCTCCAAATCTTAAGGTGGAAAGATCAGAAGAGGAGAAGACGGCACGTAACACGCTACGAGGAAGATCATTGACCACCGCCATCTTTTTCCTCCGGCATCACATTTATAAAACGAATAAACGTGTTTCAAATATACCAAGGGCCTGCAAATCGACATCTAGGCCAAGAAATATGGAGCACGCCAAGACCACGGTGGAATCCTTTCAAAGAGACCCACATCCGGTGTTCACTCCTGCGGACGTGATTCCATTCAATCCCCTCACAAAGAAACTACATCCTTGGAAAACGAGGATGACCTCATGGGGATGAACTATTACATAGTGAATGGCAATCATTTTGTTATGGCCGCCCAAATTGTTTGTAGAAGACTCGGCACAATCAAGTCCCAAGAACAAATGGCAAAATTTATGAGTATCGAATTTGCCGAGTCTTGTGCAGCACGGTGGACGAAGCAAGAGTGCCTGCAGCTTCGGTTGAAGTCAATGATATCATTGTCAAGACTATCTTCAAGGAGCCTTTCATTGATAAAATAACCCAATCTAGGGCAACAATATGCTCTTTGCGGGAAGCCTGATCCATCGGGACGCGGGCAATCTCGTTCAGAACCATACAAGGTACATCGTGTTTTACTTTTCTGCTAGATTACCAAATGGCGCCACGGCGCCATTTGCTGAGGAAATGGCGCCACGGCGCCATTTGGTCACCAAATGGCGCCACGGCGCCATTTGGTGCCGCGGCGCTATTTCATAATCATTTGCATTCAAAACTAACTTCTTCTTGTTTTCAGCGTTATCTGGCTTTGGCTGAAGTTACCATGCGTGGTAAGCAACCGAAAGATTTCAACCAGTGGGTCTTCATGCCAGAGGATATTTTTCAGCTATTCATGTCCCTTTGGAACTTGTGGAAATCTTGCAAGCTAAAAGATAATAAGGGACAGACTATTACCTGTAACTGGTCAAAAGAGTGTGACTACTTCAGTCAGACATACCTGAGGTGCATTAGGGGTATGGACTATGAAGACTGTCGGATTTTGTTCCAGGAGGTGCTGGATGGGAATACCTACGTGAAGGTCACCTCGATTATCACAGTGCGGTTCTTCAAGACAAGGGCAAAGACACTCACGATCTATATCGTTCTTGAAGAAGGAGATTTTTGAATATGTGAAGGATAATTTTCCGAGGAAGTTTAAATCCTTCACCGATCTCGCGATCTTTAGGTGGCGGGCCGAGGGGCAAACGACTGATTTCCATGGCCACCTTGCATAGTAAGTGGGTTGAAGTTGGCGTGACCAAGGAAGGAGTTTTTGAACGCGTGCCACCTGCTTTGGCAAAATTCATACGCAATGCTGTCTTGCAGAGGGAGGATACTGAAGACTTCCGTTGCGAAGTTGAATTAACCGACGTTAGGGGCAATTTGTTTGCAATCCCGGTACCGGCATCCTTGATAGCCCCGGACACTAGAGGCATCACTCCAATGTGGGACAAGACCACTGCCTAATTTCTTTAATCAAACAAAAGAACACCACGGTGATTCTTTTCTCTGGATAGTGGTCTTTGCAAGGCCAGAGCATAATTTTTTGATTTCATCTGTGTTGGATGATCTGGATTCCAGATCCAGAGTTTTTATTGGCACGTATGAGGACGAATACAAAAATCCGCCTGCCCCAGGAGTTCAGGAGGTCCATGCACTAGTGTACGCCACAAAGATTCAGGCCACTGCAGGTCCTCTTGTCGATGAAATTGACCTCAAATTCCCCTTCAACGATCATCCTCAAGAACTGCCACCAGTTCCTGTGCCTAACGCAGAAGACGAAGAGGTGGAGACCGAGGCTATGGCAGGAAAGCTCTGCAACAGCAGATTCAGGTACAGCTGGCAAGGCTTGCCAGGGGACATAATCATGAGAAACCAGCTGGGGCCTGCCACATGCTCCTACCTCGTGCAGAAAATGGTACCGCCAGGAACAGGGGTGTTTGATTACTTCTCCTGTGGTTCTTTTGGCCGGGCTTCATTGATGAATAAGAGATTTTGCATTGTCTTCGAAAGTGACCCGCTTAAGCATGAGTGCCTAAAGGGGATTCTTGATAGGCTTGACCGCCTACTGAATCCTATACTTTCAGCAGTTCCTGTGACAGAGAGACAAGGTACTGTTGCTGAAGAAACTGTAGATCCATCAAATACAGAGATGCCTGAAGCTCCACCCGATGTGGACTATGATGAGATCAAGAACGCACAATTCGATCTGGACATGCTTAATGATCCCACTTTCACTGCCACAGCGTTTGAGACCTTTCAGGTCGATCCTATGGGTGCTTCTTCTAGCCATGGCCCTGGCGATGCTGAACCTGATCCTGATGTGGAACCTGATCCTGATGTGGAACCTGATCCTGATGCAGAAGCTGATCCTGATAAGGAACCCTGAATTTTGTGATTATAATATAAAATTGTACAATAATACTTTTGTAAAGACTCCCTTTTTGCCTGTTGTGGCAAAAATTTTGATATGCAAATTGGTGAATTTGGAAATTTTAACTAATTTTGTGATGTTATGTTTCTTTACCTTCTTTATATGCACTGTTAGTATTTTTAATGGCGCCAATAAATGACACTTTAGAGGCATATTTTTTCTTAATGGCGCTATAATTGCTTAAAAAATTGGCATTAAATGAACTAAAAAAGATTTTCGTATCTAATTGGAATCACGAAATTTCCCATTTTAATGAAATTGTGCTTACTACTGCTCCAGGCATGGGTTCTGGTATAATGCGCCTCACATCTGACTGAGTAAAACGACCACCTACGGTAATGTAGGTTGGTTTGTAAACCGGTGACATGTCTCAATAGAAGAAGAGCCAGCTATTTCATACATACCTTTCTAGAACTTCTTAATTCCATATTTGGTGCCACAGACCGCATGGTTCTTTGCATGATACTCTGAAAATTAGAAGCAAATTAGAATTGAATGGCTTGCAAAGTCACCTGCTTATGAGATATAGCTAGGTTCGTATGTTACCTTATTAGTGATAACATCAATTTCATTCTGAGGCCGCAATCCCTCATGATTGCATCCATGAAGAGCCCCAGAACCTGTATAAGTTATTTTCCATGCAGATAGATTAATGCTAATTCTGAATCTTAGCATGTAAAATGCTAACCTTTGTTAACGATCCATTTGTGTTGTGTATTCTGAAATGAGCTGAACTGGGGTGCTGAAACAAGGATCAAAGACGATAAAGATGTGTCAGCAACAGCGCAGGCTCCGGTAGCTATGAATTACTAAGGGACCTCGGCTCCCAAATAGAGAGAAACTAAAACAATCTGAAATCTCAAATAAAAAATTACTGTAGAAAACATTGTAGCAACAGCTGACCACTATGGCTCATTTAGAGAAATTTTGGAAACAAGTAGAAATATAACCTCCAGAAAGCTGATGAGGCTCCAATAGGAGCTCTTTCAAAGGATGAATTGGTTCGGCAACATTTTTAGCTTGAGGATCTGGAGTCCTTGAAGGCTGTGGAAACATTCTTAGATCCTTTAATCTAGATAGCATGGGCGATGAGTCTATTGGCTCATTCTGATTCTATGTGGGTCCATTCTTCAAAGCCACATCTTTTAGTTCTGGTCAACAACTCCTTTAAATTATGCCATTTAATACTTTATGCAGACATATTAATGAAAATATTTAGCTGCATTTTCTGAGTTCAATGACTCTCTGATACCCTGCATTAGTTGCATCACCTCGGGCACCAAGCAACGCTATCAAACTATAGCTTGAGGTTCAAATGGAAACTCAAGGATTAGGTCATGAGCTCTCAAATCTAAAATTCAGGGATAAGGAATGATGCACTTAAGTGTTTATACCAGACCACCTAATATGCAGGCTTGGATCATGTATGCTCAGCAGCAATACGTCACTTGGATAATGTATGCTCAGACTTGGCCATAGATTTAACACTAATATGAAATAATATTTACAGAAATAGCGTGCCAGATCGTTGAAGCATTTGGGTAAGGTGCTACTTGACTTCTAACCACATCTTCTCTAAGAGTCATCTTCCTTTCTTAGAAATGCATTTACATCTTCGGAGCGTGCATCACTAAGATTATAATTTCAAAATTGGTGAGCGCAGGTTGCTAGATTAGGTGTTGTGTTTTCTAATATTAGAGATAACAACAACAAAGTTAAATGGTAATGCTCCTGATAAAAACCAGTGCCTAGAAAACCAATGTATATTTGCTGATATCAATGAGTTTACCTCTGAAATGCAAGAACCTGCTCCTGATTTGAACTGCATTATGAGTATCAAATCTTGGTCTCTCCCTCAATAACATGGGCTTGTAGCAATATTCAATAGAAAAATGAAGATAGAACCAATCGTGAGGATTCAGCTTAGCAATCAGTAATGGCAAACTGCCAACAGTGAATGAATCTAAACCAACGTACATCAGTCTTTGGAACTTAAAAAACCTTAGATTTTGTTGAGCCCTTACCATAAATCTGCTCCAAACCAAATCATGAATGAACATTTCTGCATCCGCACATACCAAAAGGCGAAACCCTACTCACCAAAATCGGCCGAAAAAAACAAATTTGTTATAAGCAGCAAATGTCGACATGCAGCCCAATTAGGATTGGAAGAAGCATAAGCTCTTCATCACTCCATCACGAATTAGAAATCCCACTGAAGATATCCACATGAATGCCACGTGGATGCATGCAGGTTTCTCTGTGTTGGCCTTTCGACCAAATAAGAGTGGAAATTGAAGAAGAAAAAATGATAATAGACTTCTCTACGGTTTTTCCAGCGGCCAAAATACCTCAAAATCATAGGAAATCACTTAAAAAAAATTCCAAAAAGGTTTTCAGCCAAACCTGAAAATCCCAAATTAACAAGATTGATTAGTTCTAATGAATCATATTACAATTAAAGACATGTAATAAGCTATCTGGAAGCTTGTCACCAAACACTGGCTGGAGAAGCGACGTGTCCATGGAGGGATCTCTCTGAAGCTCTGGCTGGAAGATGTAGAACATATGCTTGCATGGAATGAAGCTTCCCTTTGCAACCCTCTTTTGATAATCGAGACAAGTGCATGAAGTCTCTTTATTGATGCTAACAAATATGCAGTTGGTATCAAAGATTTCTCTCTCATTGACATCAATATAATTTGACCTAAATAAATTCTTGATTATTGGATCTATTTCTGCAATTCTAGATGTATTTCTTGCTTGCTTGTCTGGTCTATATTGTTCCAAATTCGCTTGCAGGTGTGGAGTTGTTCATGCATTTTCTCTTCGATATTGTTTGATCATTCCCACCAAAACCACATTCAAATATTGGTAAACCATGTCTGCTAACTTCCTGAATAAATGCATCAATGACCTCCTTACTTGTAATCCCACTACTTAATCTCCCTTGCAACCTTGCGAAAAATGTAGATTTTCCTTGTCCCGGTCCAAAAACGTTAGGGTAGAGGTGTGAGTTGTATTTATTAGTAGACCAAACAAATTAGCATCATATAGAGTCAAATATCTTTCTATAACCTGTAGCTGCTAACCAACTTATGTATCTACTTCAGACAAATTAGTATAAGGTATATGCATAGCATCTTCTATTGGGGCATAAGCTTTTATATAATCTCATTATCGGCACACTCTTTGATGCCATCAGGCTATCCATGAGCACAATGCATTTACATTTGATGCAAAAGCCTTCTCTAAAAGCCAACATGTCATATAAAGCTACAATTCACTTGGATTATCTGAGTTTCTCCATTCCGTGCACACTTTATAAAGTCATCTCTATATTCAGGACTGAGATGCTTTGTGACCTGGCTCTACATACACTTTTCAAATCGAAAGACACAAGAACACCCTATTTATACACTTCTTTACCCTCAAAGAAAACATCTCTAACCGCGATCCAATTTGCCTGTGCTTCATCGACCATAAATCCACAAAATTGAGCGGCCTGTAACCTCTAGATATCATCACTTTATTCAACGTTTTCCAAATTTCCTTTGCGATTTGGGCATCTTCTGTAATTGCTATTGTCATTAAACTTCTTAATTTGTAATGTGGTACCATTAGATTAGTTAAAATTCGGAAAAAATTTCATATAAAAAGGGGGTACATTAAGTGGCCACTTACAGAAGATCATACACGTGGCATGCCAATGTAGTCCATCCATGTATTCTTTTAACATGATTAAAATGCACCCATGAGTTGCCAAGATCTTGACTTGGTGGCTTTCCCGTTACTAAATCAATTCCACTACCAGGATGAAAAGTCGACATTTTAAAAATATAAAATCTATTATTATCTTTGTCATGGGTTTGGTATGGAAGTTTTATGGAAGTATTTATCCTGACAAGTACGTTTCAGGTATATGATGTTGTTATAGTCATCAGAATGTTGCTTATTTCTTTCTCTTGCATCATCTATCCATTTCCTCAATCTATACATTACAAAAAAATGCATTAAAAAATAATGAAATTCTTAAGTGAAAAATATTATTTCCTCTGATTGCAAAGTGGTTTTAGCAACAGTTCTTCTACCTTGTATGTTGTCAACATCTAAATTTGATCAACCTCTTGTGTTGAATGAAAGTTTGCAATTGCTAATTGCATGGCCACAACTCAGTAGTCATTATCTCTGCTTGTCTAGTATCATCATTACTGCAAAGGTTTTTCCCTTAAAAACCTTTCGAGGCAGGGGTTTTTTAATCCTAGTAGTAATGATTGTACTAGCCCATTGTATGGGTCCCATGACCTATTGGTCTCCGTGGACGTTAAAAAAACTATTCTATTCTATTCTATTCTATTCTATTCTATTCTATTCTATTCTATTCTATTCTATTCTATTCTATTCTATTCTATTCTATTCTATTCTATTCTATTCTATTCTATTCTAATTCATTTTGCATCTGTTTGGGTCTAACTTTACCGATGGACTAACTGGCATGTTCTGCAAAAGAGAGTGCAATCTCCTTATGTCTTCCTTGCCTTCCACGTGCCTAATAGGATGAGTATGAGTTCCTGTATGGACTACAAGTTGAGTATCGGTAATGCAGCTAGAGAGGCAATAGTAAATCATCACAACAAATCTTACAATATAAATTGGTTGTCATTTACAAAATGCACAATGTGGAGAACCATGTTGTTCTGACGAAGGACCAATATTAGACCTTGTCCCTAAAGAACCTCTCCATTCCATGGAATTTGCGTGGCCTTTCCTCACATAGTCACAACAAGGATTTTGACATTCTAAGTGTCCAACACAATAGGCCAACCTCACAGTGCCATGTATACATGACTTAAAATCCATTTGTATGACAAGGGTCTGTCCATTTATGTGGATACAAAGACTGTTGCATTCCATGCATGGATCCTCAAAGTCCCTTTTGTGGAGGCAACTCGTACACAAACCTTAATTCTACCTAAACCTTTAAGTACCTAAACCCTATTTCTTATTTAGTAGATTATTTCGTAAAGTATTTTTACAACTTTAGCTACAAATTTTTAACTACCTAAACCTTATTCCTTATAGCATTTTTACAACTTTTGTTACACCATTATTTCAAAAATTATTTCGAAAGAAAACGGATCCAAACTTAGCAAAGCGTTATCATCAGTTCTTTCATCCAGATTTACATCGGCGACAGATTGAATCGATTCCAGGTTGAATCGACAGTACAAACGAGGAATTAAATCGATGCAGATCTGCAGCCAATTTGTGAGTTTTCTGGGCACTGTGCAAATGGTAAGCAAACTCAGCTTGAATTCTTTGAAGTTGAATTAGGCGATCCTCTGCTGCAGGATTCCTAACCTCTGGATGCTGAAGCATAGTCCAGCGAGGATGATGACATGTGTTAGCAAAGAATGGAGTATGTCTTGTAGCAGAATATACCAAATTATTGTAAGCAAACTCCTCAAAATGCAAGAAGTCGATCCAATCATCCTATTGATCGTTAATGAAGCATCGTAGGTATTGTTCCAATGTTTGATTTGTGCACTCTATTTGACCGTCACTTTAAGGATGATAGCTCCCGACGAATTTACAAGAAATCTCGAGTAGCTTTAGTAAATGCTTCCAAAACTTCAAGATAAACTGCAGCCCACGATCACTAATAATATCATCTGGAAGATCAAGATGTCTGAATGCATAATCCAATCAGTTGTCTTCTTGTTGTTGATAGTCTTTGTGCATGGAAGGAAACGTGCCATCTTAGTGAAACGATCTACCACTGGGAGAATGGTATCAAACCCTTTGATAGTGGAAAATCGGTAATGAAGTCCAAAGAAATAGAAGTCCAAAGAGCCTCTAGAACAGGCAGTGGCTGCAGCAAACTATACGGATGATGATGAGGCATCTTAGACTGGCAATACACGTAATAAGTGCGAACAGAGTCCTCAACATAACTATGGAGCTGAGGCCACCAATACTTCAAGGTGACCAACTCAAGAGTCTTGTAGATTCCAAAATATCTAGCCATGTATGTGTCATAGTAGTTCTACAAAATTCTTAGATGATTAGGACCATCAGCGACAGAAAAAAGGTTGTTATAGAAAAGCAATCTATCTGACCAGCTGAACTAATTAATCTGTTATGAGAGTGTCTGGATCTTGAGCAAAAAGTGCGTTTTAGAATAATATGATCCAACTGTATGGACATCGGTGCTGATGGAATCCAGAAGGTTCGAATCTATGGTTGCTTCTAAGATATTAGCTGCAATCAGTTGTAGATGATGGGGATCCAAAAGGACTTGTTTCTGGTGGTCAAAGGCAAGCGCCCCTGCACGAGGTGCAAGGTACGAACGCCGAGACAATGCATCTGCCTTTCCTTATTGTGATCCTAGGCGATATGTGGTAAGGAAACTGAAACATGTTAGAAACCGCTCCCAACGAGCTTGATGTTGATTTAAGACTCGTGCATTCTGAAAGTAAGTGAGGTCTTTGTACTCATTATAAATAAGAAGAAGAAGAGATTTTAACGCCACGCCAACCTTCCAAAATTGACGCCACTGCTCAAAAGAATCCAAAATTGCTAGAAGGTCTTTGTCATAGATTATTAGAATTCGCGTGGTTTGTCATTAGGATTTGGCCTCCACTTTTTATGCCAGCAATCCTGATATTGCTGAGCATATGCAGTACCTTCCCTTGCCACTAGCTCCCATCAAGAGACAAGAACCTCTTCATAATGTGGGTCCTCTTCTGCATAGGCTACCTATGCAGGACATGCATCTCCCGACCTGACAACCAAGAACATGCCTTTTTGGACATCCTGGTATGGGTCGAATATTTCAACTACATTTTTAGGTTTATCCTTTGTCGGTCCTACGTAGGCTAGAAGAGCATTGTATTCATCAACCACTACTGGATCTGGATCGTCTACCACATCTTGCCTCGTTTGAGGCCAAAAGTTCTTTTTTTCTGCATTGCCAGAGGGAACATCCCCTAGGACACGCATCAGATTAGACCAGTAGTCAATAACCTCATTCATGTAGGAATTGGACCATGAGTTCACTCCAGCCCTAGAGATATTAGCCCAATGCATTATGTACTTCGCAATAGATGACCTCAAAGCACCTATGTCTTTCAGGCTTGCATACAGCTTAACAGACTTTGGAGAGCTAGTCGATATCATTGGCACACCATTGTCATCTGCTTTTCACATCCGAATACCCTTATCTGGCAACTATTCTCTACGGCCTGGTCTCATCTTATAATACATTAGTGGCCTTCATGCAGAACTTGAACAATGAGGGCTCCAAATGACCAATCAAGTGATCCTTCTTATCAGGAATGTATCCTTTCACGAAAGACTTCCAATCAGGAACGCCTGTAACAAGGTATGGTGCCGGTGCCTTGATGCTACATTCTCGAAAGAGTTGCATTAGCTCTGGAATAGTAAGTGCATCCGACCTGCGCATCAAAGTGGAGTAGTTACCAAGGAGTGCATCAATATCATCATGGGAAGAGCCTGCGTATTCCAGACTTAGGCTTGAAGTATTTCACAAAAAAGATGGTTGACTACGCATCATGCAGTTGAAAAATTATGCAAAGTCTTTGAGCTTGTTGTGCTTGTATTCAAACAAAATGCTGCAAGCATTTATGATGAATCAAGGGAATTTAAGGTTGTATACATATTGCATTTCTAGGCTGATATTCTAAAGTATTTAACAGACATGAGTTTAGACTTCCAACATGATTGGGTAGATGTAACATCGATTAGTGGACTTGTGAGCAATACAAAAGAGGATTAAGATGTACTTTTTAAATGAGGTCGATGCACTAGATTTGAATGGGTCTTTAACTGATAGTAAAAGGTACCCTATAATTCCAGATTATGACAACCCTGATGGGCACCTTGCTGCCCTTAGAGGGGCTATAATATGTACCGAAGTATAAAAATGAAGAGGAATATTGATGGTAGCGATTTCAGATAGAATTCTCTAGGCGTGTTTTGGAAGCTCTGGATGAGGGATTTCAAGAGCATAAAATCGTCTCGTATTTTAAAATTTTGTCACCATCACACATGCCAAGTAGTGCAAAAGAACTCAAAGATTTTGGGCAGCAAGAGGTAAATGATTTAATGAAATTTTATGGAGAGTCTCGATATGTTTGCGGGACAAAGTTTGATAGCATTGTCCCACAAGACAAGTTAAGAGTTGAGTTTAGAAAATTTAAGATTCAAGCAAGTAAAGAATGGAAAGGTAAGAACTTTTGGGATACTTGGACAATTATCCTCTCCCAAAAGATGTTGAGGGAGGATAAGTATGGAAATCTTAAGCACAGTTTTTCATCAGCCAACATAGTACGTCGTAGAGCACGTGGAAATATCGCTTCATTTTCAACTGCTTCTGACGATGAACTTGAGTAATGCTAAATAATGTGTTATTTAACAATTTTGGTGCTAAATAATGTGTTATTTAACAATTTTGGTGTATACATTATAAATTGTTGATGTTGCAACTATTTTGCTATTAAAGATAAACATGTTTTCTTATTTCTTCAGAGGATTAATAAATAGGTATACTTTATATTGAATATGTATTATGATGTGTAGATCATGTTTCAATTTTGCTTATTGGTTTGTAATTTATGAGAAAATACAGGTAAGATTTTAAATTGTAAGAAATTATAAATTGTAAGAAAAAAGCTTGTTGGTTTTAAAATTGCAGGAAATTGTAGGCAGGAAAGGGAATTAACAAGTTGCTCTACAAAGAGCAGGAAATTTTTTTAGTAGTCCAAGAATTTCCCGAAGAACCAAGACAAGATAGCCAAGATCGCACCGCCTACATAAACAATAAACAGTGAGTTTTGACTTATATGAAGATATAGTTGATAGTTAAAGGCGGTAGGTAATTTCGAAGGAATTACGTAAATTAAGAAACAAGAGAAAAAAAACCTGTTGTGTTGCCATATCGTTATGAAGAGCTTATCTTTTCATGCATTGCACGAGGTTACGTTGTAGGTGCGAGTATGGTGGCAACATGGTTGTAACACGGGTTGCGTCGTATTCTGGCACTCCCATTTAAGAAAGGAGATTCCAGTCAATCCAAACCTGTTTGAAGACATTTTACTGCAGAGCAAAAATAGGACCATGATGCAGCCAATAAATTTGAACGATCCTCCAATTGTTGATGCAGAATCGCAGGAAATGGAAATGCAGGAAAGGAGGCAATTCATGGAAAGCCCAGTTTCTCCAATAGTCCCAGACTCTGCATTTGCACCCAATTCAATGTCCAGTTTCAAAAGAGGGCGTGAAGATCTTGTAACAGAATATGCTAATAAAGGTAGCATAGCACCAGAGCAAGAGATCATCATTCTGGCGTTCAGATTAGCCATACTGGAAAAAGTTGCCAGTGGTTTGGGGACCCTGGCATTTGTGTGGGCTACTATAGTCCTTCTTGGAGGATTTGCAGGTTACCTTGATCAATATGACTTCTGGGTTATCTGGGCATTGCTAGTTACAGAAGGAACCAGGGTTTTTAGCAAAAGCCATGAGATTGAATGGCAACATGCTGCTGGTTCTGCTGCCTTAACAGTTAAGGTTAAAAAAGCAGGTGCCTCAATTCTGCATAGAATAAAAGCTGCACTAATGTTTCATAAGCCTGCTGATACACGTGAGTTACCAATTTCTAAAAATCCAGGACCTCTGAGCAATAAGGAAGTAAAGGAAGATTGGTCTGGATCAAAGGTGCCAGTTTTTCCATCTAACATTCTCTCTGCCCAACATATAAGCTTTCTCCTTCATTCCCTCCAACTTGCATCTTCTCTTGCCACAGTAGCCTTATCCTTGTCTCGTTTGATCCAGCAAAATTATATAAGCATGCATTCCTTCCACAATGCTAACAACCTCATATATGGCCTCAATTTATTTTACTCTTTATCTTTAGCAGAAGCCACAGTTTTTCTAGTAGAGAAGGCATATTGGGAATATCACATCAATTGCAGGAGAGCGCTGCTTAATGTTACGGAGAAAGCTAGACTTGATGATGAGCTATTAGACATGATTCAAATGTTCTTTTATGATGTATATTCTACATGCTTGAAGGGGAGTGTATTGCATGGATTGGACATGGATCTGATTGGATTTAGCATTCAGAAAATAATAAGCAATGATGTAAAAGAACAATTGGGTGGAGCTCTAATCCTTTCTGCATTTATAACACAGCATGAATTTGGAGAGCATACAATAAGAAAGATTGACACAACTCCTGGAGTAATTGAGAGGCTTCTTGAGATGCTCACATGGAAGAACACCTCTGAGAAAGAGATAAGAAGAGCTGCAGCGTATATATTGTCTCAACTAGTCCGCCGAAGGAGCAACTGCTACAGAATAACCCTTAGTAGTGGAGCACTGGAAGGAATAATTTCCCTGTTGATTGAGAAAGAAGAACAGCATGAGTTCAAAGATGCTGAAAAGCAAGAATGTAAGTTTGAATCTGAGGAATTGAAATTGTTTGGATTACAGATCCTCAAGAGTTTAGCAAAGGATCACCGCTCGTCTCTAGAAATAGGTAGCACTCCAGGATTACTAGCAATTTTGGTATCTTTGATTGAGGTAAAGGTAGTGAATAATTTGGATCAGATAAGCCAGTGGAAAATATTTAAGAAGACACTGCAGTTGCTGAAACAGCTGGTCTCAGCAAAGGGAAAGAGTGGCAAAATGTTGAGGTCAGACATCGGTAAGGCGATTTTTACTTTACGAAATCTTCGCAACGTTCTTGAGTCTGGAGGATCACACACTGTTCTGCAAGAATTGACCCTTGATATTCTAATCAACCTTGCACTGGATGATAAAATCAGGGACAAAATAGGAGGAACAGGGGGGATACTACGCAATCTAGTAGACATTTTTTTTAAGAAAGGTGTAGAGGACGAGCATGCTCAGTTATCTGGAAAGGCCGGTGCTTGTCTTACAGAGCTCTAAGAACTGCAACGTATTTTAAACATGGAAAAAAACGTGGTGAAGGGGTTGCTAGAAATTTTGAAAAATCGCCCAACAAAAGAAGGTATGTGTGCAGCTTACATTCTTCAGAACCTTTGCCCTAATTTGAGTGAAGCAGACAAAGCCGAGATAGTGGCTATGGCGCCCTTCGTCCTACAAATTACGTTGCAAGGGTCCGGCAAAGAGCTTGAGTCTGCATTAGGGTTAGCCGTTTGCATCATATCATTAATGGAAAATATGGTTTCCATATTTAAGCAAGAATCTGATAAACTTACCTTGATCATGAGAATAACGAGGCTAATAATCCATTCTTCATCTACTTGTCTGCCAAGCATCAGGCGTCATGCGGAGGATTCTTTCTTCTTAGAACAGTTCCGACATCAAGCATTGGAAAAGCATCTGAGAGCTCTGTTAGACACAGTATCGGATGTGGAGAATTACATTACATTCTCTGGCATGACTGGATTAACCTGTTATCCCATAGCCATGGAAGATCTCATCGAATATGTACTTCATTACTTACAATTTGGGCAGGCATAACAATCTGTTGTAACAAGAGAAATCTCTGTTTAGTGGATGAATATGCCCATGAATTTTCATTGGGCGGTTTTGGAATATCCTAAAATCATTTATACAGTGCATGGTTCACAGACTCCGTCGGGATGAAATAGAGAAATCTGTGCTAAAGGGCTGTTGTAGAAGAGAATTGTTTTTGTACTTTTATTTAAAACGTAATTCTCGTAGTTAATATTACCCAAAAGAGTTCACAGGGTCTTTCTTTGGCAAGTGATCCACAGGGTCCCAAGGGTCAATCATCTAGTCTCCAAATGGGACAATAACGTGAGCCCACTTTGCCCTATGTGTGAAGAGGAATAGGAATCCATAGAACATTGTCTGGTGGAATGTGGGATGCTGCATGAAGTCTCGGCCTGGAGTCTGGATAGGTTCGAATACTTCTTAGGAACCAAAGAATTGCTGCTAGGAATTCTCCCTCCAGAATGGTGTCCCAAGAAGAAGATTTCTTTTCACATAGCCAGGGCCTGGACGATCTGGTCAATATGGAAAAGGAGGAATGCCCGAGTCTTTGCTGAGAATCAGGGGGTATTCATATCATCAACTCAGCTACTTCACCTGGTACTTGAAAGACTTAAAAAATTTAGGCTAGTTTTTAAATGTGAAGAAGAGGTAAAGGAAGAAATATGGGGCACCTATTTTAATCTGGTCTAGGTCGGGAAAGAGAATAGTACAAGCTGGAGCTGCGTAGCTACCCCCATCTCATATTCGTGGATGGGTGCACCTCTGCCATGTGGCTTTGTATCATTCTCTCTAAGTAAATAAAATCTTTTTTATCCCTCAAAAAAAAAAAATTACCCAAAAGAGTTCATGGAACCATATACCACTCTATTTTTTGCAGATAACTCCTAAATACCTTTAAGTTTTGCTAAAATTGCCAATTAAAAGTGCATAATTCTCAAAGTTAGCATTACCCAAAAAGGTCATGGAACCATATACCACTCCATATTTTGTGGATAACTCCACCCTTAAGTTTTGCTAGCTATTTTGTGGATAACTCCACCCTTAAGTTTTGCTAGAATTGCCAAAACGCCCTTCGTTTAGGGGTATTTTTTATGGAAATAATAGTAATTTTTGTGATGATCCAAATAGGATTGTGTCCTTCACATGCATTACATATAAGGATGAGACCTTTCAATCAAAAGTAAGATCACCTAAATTAGAATTTAAAGTCTTTTACAGTTTTTTATAGCGAAATCTCTTGCTTTCATTCAAAAAAATCCCATATAATTTTAAAAAGTCGTGTAGGGAAAAAAGAAACTAATAGTTCCTCGTGTAGGGAAAAAACAAACTAAGTAATTTCACTCTTATCTGAAGGGGAAGTGTAAAGTAGAATTTGTGTTAACTTTACGATTATAATCGGCGATTTGTGTTAGAGGGGGTCACAATTAGAAGCATTTTAGCAACCTTACTTCTCTGTTGTCCACATGCCATGTTTAAACAAAATGAAACGTGGGTCCAATTGTGATAGAAAAAGTGATGACTTTATTGAAAATTCTTGCAGAGAATGAGGACAATTATATGGTGGCCATGTACATTAAAAAATAAATTGTGTCTATCTTAAAGGGCCCCATGAATAATTCTATTGCTAGTAGTTATATAGACGATGACACTTCAACTATTAACTTGGCCTAGAGAAAATGTGACTTCGTATGGACTTGCTTAGGTTTGAACTTTACTAGGTCTACTATTAAGTAATGGGGCAAATTTGAGATTTAGAACATTCCACGTGTCTTTGGGACTTATTTCAGTAAAACATGCTTGCCAGCAAGATGCATCAAGTCTAAGGATCCCAAGAGTTTGGAGTGCATCTCAAGCATTAGTGTATGGTCATGCTGGAAGGTTCCTAGTTGCAAGGTCGTGAAGACTTTTCGAAGCTTAGGTAATAAACATTCCATCATATCCGATGAGGCGCAACATTCTAAGTGTATAATTGATCTATTCTAGTGTTGGACGGCTTTATTCTTGGTGTTGGTGAAGATGGATTCCGAGGATGAAGATCTAGCCTTCAATTTGCAACTATGTGAGCTTTCTCAAGCCCTTTGTGATGAGGATGCAAAAAGGAATTTATCGTCAAATGCTTTGTTTAATTCCCAATTCAAGAACCTGGTAAGGGAGCAAGAATTGGCTATGAATAGATTGGCAGAGAGAAGAAGAACTGAGGAGGAAAAAAGGGGGCACGAGGAAGGGAAGAGAAGGCAAGAGGAGGAAAGGAGGAGGCTTCGGTTCGAAGAGGAAGAATGGAGGCGAAAGGAGGAGGAAAAGAGGAGGCGAGAGGAGGAAAAGATGATAATTGAGGAGAAGAAAAGGAGGCAAGAGGAGCAGGACAGGCAGGCAGCCCTTGAATTGGCCCATAGGTTAATGAGAGAAGAGTCAAGCAAGGATTATTGCGTCACGCCTAGACTGGAATCGGCAAATTTGGGGGAAAATGATAAGAGTCTTTCTGAATTACTGAAGGATCAAGAATTGGAGTTCAAACGAATTGCCCTCTGGAATCAGCAGATCAAGGATCAGAACAAGAGCCCTTCATCGGCCAGCCAAGATGATGTCCTAGATTGTCATCCTCATGGGAAGTATGGTAAGAGCAAGAGGCAAAACAGGTCTAGACAATCACCAGAGAGCCATTCACCAAAAATCAAAACAGAGTTGCACGATCCAGTGGTAACCCCTGCTTATCAGATGAGTAAGATAGTAATTCCTGACCAGAATCTGGAAGCCAAAGGTATGCCCAATCATCAGACAGCTATTCCTGATCATAAGTGGAGCCAGAAAGGAAAAAATGGGCTGGCAGAAATGAGTGTTAGAACTCAAAATTCAGGAGCTGATTTGAGGCACCCTATAGATTTGGATTTGCAGCAAAAATATGTTTCCATCACTCCGCCATCAAGGTTGCCACAACATAGTTCTGTACCCGTGCTACCAAAGTTGCCAGAAAGATCTAGTATTCTTGCTCAAGAAGTACTACTGCCATCATCCACCAATTTCAAAGATCCCCCTCCCATGACAATGCCCATTACACCAAAAGAGAGCTTGGAAGCGACTGCACCTCCCTATAGAATGTCACTGCCACCAGTTAAGTGCCCTCAATGCATGGTTCACAATGGCTTGTCATGTATCGACTTTCAAGTTAATTTTGATGGTGGCTCCATGGAGCATGCATGGAACCATTGTCCCAAGTGTGATGCCCATGTCCCATGGCACCATGGTTGTTGTAACCATGTTGCTTGCAGGTACGCTCTTCACCTACATAACCTCTTTTTTCTTTTCTTTTTCCAAAATTATTGCATGTTCTCATGTTTTCGTTTTTTACTCAGATGTGGTTACCAGTTTTGTTCAATTTGTGGATGGGAGTGGTCTTCCATACAAATCAATTGCTAGTGTAACTGTAAAGGACCCTATCATTATGTAAGGAAGATGAGTGGAAGGAGAAGCTTCTGTTGAATCCATTGTTAATATGCAACGTGCCAAAGATAGATCTCTTATCGAGATCTACAATACCTTTATTAAATATAGCACACATTTTTAAATTAGCTTTGACTAGTACATGAGACCCCCACATGCTTGTCACAATGCTAGGAGATGAATAAAACAAGATGAACAAGACAATTTTGTCATGTGCACTTCAAAAAATATATATATATGGTGGCATGTCATTCACATCTTCAGCAATCTTTATCAACCAGTAGGCTCCTATGACTATTAAAGCGGAAAGAACATTTTTTTGTTAATTTTTAATACCATGGAAATGGATACATGGTTTTTATATCCATTCAACAACTCATTTAGTAAATATGATAGTAACATGCAATGTATGATTACTTTGAAATGTTAGTGTTTAGTAGTTGTCATATCATTCGTCGGCATATAACAACTAGAAGTTTAACCTAAACATGAATAAGATAAACAACTTTTGTTTTATAATTTTGTTTCATAATCACTTTAAAAATGAGGGCATCGTAACCAACTTTAACACATAACATTATTATAACAAAAATAAGGATCCATTAAGACCCGTCATTAAGTTAGTTTATTTAGCATTTTTAAAGGAAGGAAGGAAGGAAGGAAGTATATTTTAACGTCCACGGAAAGGCCACTCCCTTAGCGACAAAATTGATTTAATTCAACTTAATTTACACTACAACTTAAGTTACCAAAGCAATAACTCCCGCTCTACATGAGGCAGAATGGCCGGGAGAGCAAATATCTAGCATAATAACAGGGGGGTTTTCTTGTATTTTTGTACGGTTTTCTCAAAGGTTTTTATATGATTTGGTGGGCATATTGTATAGGGAAATGGAATGAGGGGAGCCTTTTCCAGTTTGGAAGGGGGGCCCCGCGACCGGTGGTAGCCGGGAGCGGGTCCCTTCCAAACCGGAAAAGGCGACCCTCTTCCATTCCCCGACAACATGGAAGTTGGGAGGCAGTTTGTGCCCTTTTTGTCGACGTCTTCCTTCTCTAGAGCTCGGCTATGGCGTGGCCCTACTTCTCAGTCTCCCCTTCGCGCCTTTTCACCCTGCTTCTCGGTCTTCCCTTCTCTAGAGCTCGACTATGGCGTCGCCCTGCTTCTCGCGCCAGCAAAACAAGCATAGTTCTTTGTTTCTTCGCTCTGAAAGGCGCTTTTATCAGTAAGAACAGGGGGCAAAAACAGAAACAGGGGGCTTCTGGCAATTTACTCTGATGGTTCAAAGCAAAAACAGAGTGGGCTAAGCTGGTATTCTTCACAGCACAAAATGGAGGCCTCTGTACTGTCAAAGCATGGGATGATTTGCGTGGTATCTTGCTTGGTCCATTCTCGAGCCCTACATGTGGTAGTGGCAAAGCTTGTTTTTGCTTTGATCTGAGGAAAAAAAGTGCCTAGTTTCCTACTTTGATCTCGAGGAAAAAAGTGCCTGGCTATTCTACCCTCTTGATTGCTATTGCTTCACAAGTAGGTAAAAAGCAGACTCCAAACAGCTCAAGATCCAGGGGATCTGTAATCTCCTGTCACCTCTAAGATGAAGTAGAACAGAGCAGGGCAAAAACAAGGGAAAAGCATTCAGGGGAAATTTGAGGCGTGCCTGGGCTCATTGGTAAGCTTGTGGCCCACATTTTAAGTGGTGTTTAGTTTTATATAAAAAAAAATTCTATTATCGGACCTTAATGCTTGGAAGTGTTGATATGGACTTGAATCAACAGATTTGACATGTCTTAAATCTCCTTTGTTCCTTTATTGGACGTCTACAACTTTTGGAACTAACCGGCCACGTTTCCTTTTTTGTTGTTTGCATTAGTTTGGTTGAATTGTTTCTATATTTGCTTTGGTTTAGTATTTTGTTGCTAATCTAAGGAGTTAATTAAGGAATAAACCATTGGAATGGGGCTCAATTGCCTTGCATGTAGATGGAATGAAGATTGCTACGGATTGCTCAGAATAGTCACAAGAATTGTAATAGTAAGGAAATGCATTACTTTACATGATTGTTAATGTAACTAAAATAGTATGACATATAAGGATTGATAACTCTAAAATGGTAAAACCTGATAGATTGACCTCTGAAATGGTTCTTAAGTAGATTCTCCTTGACATGAGTAAAGGAGAATATGAGCATCTGGGTAGCTAATAGGTAAGTTGAGTATGAAGCTCAAGGATTGTGCCATCTGTGTTGTTTTGGCTTCTAAAGATGGAGCTATGATTCAAGATAATGTGGCAAGGACTACATGCAGTTGGGTCATCAGGTTATATTGATTTTTAAGTTGGAAGTGCTAGGTTTTGAGATTTTTCATTAGTCGCATGAATAAATCTTTTGCTAAGAAGGAAAGTGGAATCTTTAGTGGTTAAATTGTAACTATTGAGATGGAACTTTTGAGGCTTGTGACTTCCTCGACATGTTTGGATTGTGATCATGATCTTCCTCACTGAGATGGTATTGGATGTATGAGTAACCTTGACAAGGGAAGTACATGTAAAAAATATGGCAAGTTATTATGGCGAATGGATTTAATTGAAGCTAATATGAAATTGCATTCCGTAAGGGGTGAATGGTTGGTGCTTTGTATCCTTATGAAGGGTAAGCTTTTGCTTATGGATAACTACTGCAACATGTCTAGATTGTGTTTGGGATCATAGACATCATCGAAAATTGATCTTTTAGGCAAATGTATATTACATAATGTAATGAACATGACATGTTGTGGTCTGTGTCATTGCACAACTGCCGTCTTTGTATATGTTCTTGGATCCTCCGGGGTTGGGCTTCTAGGTTTGGTGGCCTAGGTTGTTCCGGCATGCTCATGATATTCTTGTGCTATGTGACATCGGACGTAGTTCTCCTAGCAGGGATGCTACGTCACCTCTGTGACTCCATAGTAAGAGGTCCTCCAGCGCCAGACATGGGTTGGGTGAGGTTCACCCCACCACTCCTGCTAGAGGGCTCGGAATGTGAGCTGGTTGGGCATGTTTCTGCTAACAAGGCCTGCATGTAGGCTGATTGAGCTTCCCATTGTCCTGGAGCTATGATTATGATGTTTTGGTATTTTGGTTATGTTCTTCGCTTCTGATGCTCATTGTTGTATTTCATTTGATCATGTTGTTCTTGTCTAGCACTATACTCACATAGGATCTGGTGTTTTTGTTTGTGTTTATGTTCTGGTAATCTAAGATTTTCAAGATGTTTAATGCATGCAGTGGCAGAGGGAGTAGTCAAGTTGATGGTAGCAATGTAGCCGGGAATCGTGGCAGAAAGCTAGAGCTAGAAGTTCTGTTTGATTTGCTCAGTTTGATATTGTATATATTGACAATATTGTGGATTGTATAATTCCTCTGGATTTTTATTGTTCATGATGGATAATGGAAATATAAGAATGGTTCTAATGCCAAGATTAGGAAGATTTAATTCTTCACCAATATTATGAATCTAGAATTACATGAGTTTGACAAGGTCTCGAGTTGCCAGGAGGGTCAACTCGGCAGGCTCGTCATACTAGGTATCAGAGCAATGTTGGATCTTTGGGAGTTGATATAGCAAATCAGAAATTAAGTCGAGGTTGCGAAATTTTGATACTAATGGTTCTTCTTTCAGAGACATTTTGGAGATACTATCCTCAAGAGTAGGAGCAGTATATAAAGGCTTTGTGGTTAGCATAAAAGTATGTCGAGGGAGAATTCTTCATATAAGCAATGAGAGCAACTCTTGATGATATTGAGGTATGGATTATGGTGAATTAGTTGACATTACATATTGATTACAGTTTCAATTAGTTAAGGGAATGCTTCAATAGATCTATAAACGACCCATGAGGACATGGGTTAAATTTTAGAAGGGGAGACTGTAACGGACCTGGCCACCTGATGGGTCAGTATATGTATATGGGCGTAGTATCATGCTTGGCATGTATGCAGCATGGAGAGCATATAAGCAAGGGTTTTGTCTCTTTGGAAAAGAACTTTGCAAGAGCTTTTGCAGAGCATCAAGGCAAAAGGAGCAATTTTTTAGTGCCTGAATGTTGGAGCATCACATATTGACTACCAGAGATCCTTTTTAGGTGATTCTTCTTTTGTTGAAAAGGCTTTTGAATCAGCTTTCTTGAATGGGTCTGATTACCCAAAATTCATCCGTATAAGAGAGTTATGATAGAAATAGTGATGCTAGATCAGAATTGACTGCACTATTATATATCATATTCTTCAGTTTTATTTTTGGAGCTAGAAGCCAATCTTTTGAGGCACAAGCAAGAGCAACAGGTCCAGAGATCTATGCATGAACAAATTCTCAGGTGGGATTTTGTTATTTGATCAATTGAGGTGCGATGAGCTGTCATGATTAGTCTGTACATGATTTTTGCATGCGAATATGATAAATTATGAATTTGTTGGAGGCTCATAAGGCTATGGAAGGTAAGTAGTGAGTAGAAAGGTCTCCAGAAGGGCTGATTCTGAGGAAAGAAGGTCCCAAAATGCTTAGAAAGTGCCAATATGGCTTGAATCAATAGATTTGGCATGTCTTGCACCTTTTTTGTTGGACGTCTACAACTTTTGGAAATAACCGGTCACGTTTCCTTTTCCTTTGTTTGTATTGGTTTGGTTGAATTGCCTCTATATTTGCTTTGATTCTATATTAAATATGACTATGGCATGGAGAAGTGTTGTCATAACATAGTAAGTTATATTGTGGTCATGAGTAAGGTAAAGTAATTATCATGTTAATGGATAAACGCAGTGAAGCACATAGGTGTTGCATCTACATCAATATGACAGCCAGGCTTGTGACTTCCTCGACATGTTTGGATTGTGATCATGATCTTCATCACTGAATTTGCTACCTCGACATGATATTGGATGTATCAATAATATGGCAAGTTATTATGGCTAATGGATATAATGGAAGCTAATATGAAATTGCATTCCTTATGGCGGGGAATGGTTGATGCTTTGTATTCCTGATGAAGGGTAAGCTTTTGCTTATGGACAAGCTACTGCGACATGGCTGGATTGTGATTGAAATCATGGGCATCATCAAGAATTGATCTTTTAGGCACATGTATATTACATAATGTAATGAACATCACATGTTATGGTCTGTTTCATTGCACGACTGTTGTCTTTGTATGTGTTCTTGGATCCTCCGGGGTCGGGCTTCTAGGTTCGGTGGCCTAGGTTGCTCTGGCATGCTCATGTTCATCTGTTTCTCTGTGGTATCCTTGTGCTCTGTGATATGGGGCGTAGTTCTCCTGACAGGAATGCTACGTCACCTCTGCGACTCCATGGTAAGAGGTCCTCCAGCCCAGATGTGTGCTGGGAAGGGTATGCGCATACGAGGTTCATCCCACTACTCCTGCTATAGGGCTCAGAATGTGAGTTGCCTGGGCATGGTTCTGCTAACAGGGCCTGCATGTAGGCTGGCTGAGCTTCTCATTGTCCTGGAGCTATGGTTATGATGTTTTAGTATTTTGGTTATATTCTTTGCTTCTAATGCTCATTATTGTTGTATTTCATTTGATCATCTTGTCCTTGTCTAGCACTGTACTCACATAGGATCTGGTGTCTTTGCTTGTGTTTATGTTCTTGTTATCCAATATTTTCAAAATGTTCAATGCGTGCAGTGGCAGCCAGGGATCCCCACTTAGTCACGAGGACTAACCCCATTGAGCGCATATGCAGTTAGCCCGCAAAGGCAGTGGTCAAGTTGATGGCAGCAATGTAGTCAGGAATTGTGGCGGAAAGCTAGAGCTAGAAGTTCTGTTTGATTTACTCAGTTTGATATTTTATATTTGAGAATATTATGGATTGTATAATTCCTCTGGATTTTTGTTGTTCATAATGGATCATGGAAATATAAGAATGCTTCAATTGTCAAGCAAAGAAAGATTCAATTCTTTACCATTATTAAGAATCTAGAATTACATGAGTCTGACCAGATATTGAGGTGCCAGGAGGGTCTACTCCGTAGGCTCGTCACATTTTGCATCTTGGCCTTTGTTACAAAATCCTTATAGTATCAGTTTTCTATGTCTTGATCCATCTTTTCATTTTCTATGCACCTTTTATAGCAACACCAGGTACTTGAGGAAGAAGATGGAGAATAAACAAAGTGCCAAGAGACATGTCTATATACCGGCCATGATGAAGAAGGTATCAGGTCTTCTAATCTAGATGGAGAAAATAGAGAGTCTCTAGCAGCTGGACATTCTAACAACTTTGACATCATTTTTTTCCTGTTGTACTTACCCCATTTCTTTTTCTTTTTCTTTTTTTTGAAAGACGAAAGAAAGTTTATTAATCAAAGCAAACATTACAAGATATATATATATCTCATCTAGCTGTGTAAGGACAAGAAGATGCTCCTGAAACATGAGCCCAAATCATTATGTACTTCCTCCAGCATATGACACTAATGATGATATTGATTTTAAAGTCCTAAATTCAAATACGATCCCTCACTTCTTTCCTGAGAGAGGAAAACTTATAAGCCATCGATATCTTAGCCTTCGCTACATCAATAATACTATGAACAGATGAGTAAATGCCTTGAAAAATGTGCAGCATATGATGCTCCCAGATTCACCATAGCAAACAACCAACCAGACTCTAGATGAAATGCCTTCTGCTTAGCTAGGACCCATGCATATGGATAGGATGCCAAGAGAACAGATTGGCTATCCAGTGCACTTTTAAATAAACCCTAGATCCAGGACCATGCTGGTTGAACTTTTAGACAAGAAAAGATGCAATGCTCAAATGTTTCGACATCTAAAAGGCAAAGTGGGTATACTGCAAAGATATGAGGATCATAGTAGCATCATACCCACACCACCTGTCCAGTTGGGGAGGATGCATTTAGATCCGGTTACCCTAACTACAACACCCTCCTCGATGATACCCATATGAAATTTGGAATTATGGCAATGAGCTCCTGTACTTTAACCTGCGGGGCTAGCAACAAGGAAGCCATATAAATATAGGTATTGCTGAGAACTGATTTGACCACTGCATTGCGACCAGCCAGAGATAACTTTGCAGTTGACCACCAAAATAGGTGTTTCTCCAAACCCTTAATAATTTCTTTCCATGCTGCTCCTGCACTAAGATGAATGCCAATGGGAATTCCAAGTAGCTTGCTGGCATGTCCATGCGCAAGAAGCTTTCATGGATAATCATGAAGACATGGCAGGGTCAGAGTGTCCAAAGTCCATAAGGCCACACATTCCTGCCAACCTACCAATGCACCAAAAGCCAGCGAGAATTTATCTAAGAACAGTTTTGCAACTTCAAGGTCCTCGGGATTAACAATTAGAAAGAGGAATATGTCATCTGCATATATAATTGCAAACTTTCCGCGTACCATTCTCCATAGCGAGACCCTGAAGAAGCCCCTTCGTTGTCGCAACAGCAAATCATTGCAATGTCATCTCCACAAGAATTGTGAAAAGGAGTGGTGCTAAAGCTCATCCTTAATAGATACCAGGACCAAGTGGGAAAACCTCGATGACTCACCATAAAAAGGAACAATAGCTCGAGAAGAGGCATGCAGCCTCATGACATCTGATGTAAATTGCTACCTGAATCCCAATCTGAGCATACATAAGCGCATAAACTCCCAATTGGTATTATCATATGCCTTTGCAAAATCAAGTTTAAGATACACAACGAAATCATTTGCTGACATGTCCAATAGATTCCCTCATATGCAGCACCGCATTATTCAGAGATCTTGATTACCTTGGCAAATATTTATACATCGATGATGATAAAGTAATTGTCGCCAATTGTGATGTTCCAATACAATATATGCTAGGAATACATATATTATACTGCCACATCATAGTACATGTCACCAAGATGGCATGTACAAGGGTAGATGATGATCATACTATAGGTATGATAGTGAGTAGATACCATGAGGGGAATTGGTATATTATACTAATGGTATAATACCCTCAATGGATCTTAGATGTATTATGTGGGCCACATAATACATTTTCCCCTAGTGGCAAACACCCAACATGTTATTCTAATATAACATAAGTGTGAGCCATTAAAGCCCACGTGTGTGGTACATGTCTATTTGCATGTGTGACATATGTCAAAAGAGGAGCACCATAAAGGTCATAGTGGCCTCCACATGCTATGTGGAAAAGCATCACTGGACCAAGTGGTCCAATCGCAGACCAAGGTCCCAATTTCGAGGCTTATATAAAGGAGAAAGCTTAAACCCTAAAACCTTTTGGGTTTTGGGCCAGCAATGAGTTCGGGCCCTTCCAAAGGTCATTTTGGGCTTTGAAGGGCAGAAATCAATCTCAGAGCTCGAGTAGAGCTCATATATCTAAGGCGTTTCCCCAGCGCCTTTGTATTTCATGGAGATTACCATGTCGGGCAGGTTGGTCATAGTTTAGGTTGTTAATCCTAGCTTAGCAGTAGGAAAGCTAGGGAGAATCTCTGTTTTAGTGTTACATGCTCATAGACCATTAACCCTAAAACTAGACTGACCAAAGGACATTGGCCCTTGTATTCTTTAGGGATTTGATATGATGTATTAGAACTGTTGTTCTATTATGATGTTAGATGATCATGGTATGATACTTGTACCTCTTGTGTATGGGGGTAAGAGGGGTAGAAACCTAGGAGCTATGTGCAGTATGATCCTAACAGCTAGACCTCTATAATTCCCATTACAATGCGGTCTGTGCATAGAGAGCTTCCTGATTGTAGATCTATAGCCTTGACTGGCTTAGGATAGGGGACTTGTTCCAATTGCAGAGGGAAATAGGGTGTGCTTGTCGGACAGGGATCCATAGCAAGCTATGCCTAATACCTTGTCACTGTGTGAGGGCAAGGTATGGGTTTGGCCCCTCTTAGGTGATGCGTCACCTCAGTGAGGTTAGATTAAGTACGAGCAGGGCAACCTAGTCTCTTTAGCTACCTGTTTACGGCAAGATACCTCTTGGAAGGAGCAACCTTCCTGCCTCATCGGACCAAGGGAAATGCTAACCTTAGAATAGCCTTAGGGTTACTTTTTGGCAGGCTACAGTTCAGATGGCGTAGACTACCCTTGCCATTGTTCTATTGCCAGCCAACTCCAGTGTTACAACTTCCACCTGTTGTTATATTGTGGCCCAGACCGTCAATCCTACCTCAAAGATTTTGACCTTGTGTTAGGACCTCCATGTGATGCTATAGTGATGTTGTATTATGATGATGATGTTATGTTGTTGGTGATGCCTCACCCTTCGTGGTGAGCACCCATGCACCAAGGACGAGGTGTGCTCCGTATATCCAAATTGCTCCAAATCCAAGTTGCCCCAGCTTTTACTTATACAAACATGCTTCTGTGCCGAATATGTGTGCAATGGGGTCACTCACACCTCCATGCCTTAGTGCATATAACTGCTCATGTTTATTCCTAATTGTTATGTCATGGTGGTATGCCCTCTCACAAAGTCATTTGATAATCTTCTAAGTGGTACAATGTGTTGACATCAACCTCTTGAATTTATTGTGAAAAATCTCCTTGCCATAATTGGTCATCTCTGATGGTGCTCTGAAACAATGGGCCAAGGCAAGCACATTTTCCCACTTGTGTAACAAAAACCTGCAATTATAGTGCCATACAAGCGCAGCTATTTAAACCCAAAGGAGAATCAAACAATGAAGGTCCAAACAAGCTTATGAATTTAGGCTAAAATACAATCAAATAGTGATTTTTTTTTAATTCCAATATTAATAATTCCAATGCTTTATTAGGATAAATTTCTCAAAGTAGAATGCGCCTATTCCAACGATTGGATATAGAAGATTAAACCATGCCTTGGTATGTCACAAGTAATGGCTCTTTATGTTTGTGTAGCAATCCCAGATCCTTGGGTGCACCCTAGTAATCCCAGCAACATGGAATTCAGTTTTAGCAAGAAAATGATGATCATGATTATGATATATCCAGACAAGAAAATCCATCTATGGTGTTACAGTGTGCCTATGCCAGCCTTTGGATATATAGATATATAGATATGTATATATACGTCCTTCTTCCATATCAACTCTAGAGGAGCAGCAGTAGCTGATGTCACATGGACGACCTCTTGTTGATCTGCACGTTTGGCAGGAGGAATCTCTATAGCTTATACATGGGAACATCTTATAAGTTAGGGGGATGTCACAATGGTATCAAAGCAATGATCTTGGTAAACTAAAATCAGAGCACTGGCTATTCACCCTAGTAGGAGAACTAACCTAGTAAAACTTGAACTTTGGGAAGATTCTCAAACTATGACCTCGAAAATACAGGAATTTTTTCTTTTTAAGCTAGAATTGTAGGGAGTAATAATCTCTAGAATGAATAGATAACAGTTAGATCGTTGGAGAAAAAATTTGAGCAAAAATTTTAAGATAAATTTTTATTTGGCCAAATTGGACCACTAGCCATGAGTTGCGCCAGGACCACTTTTGGCAAGCCCAAAATAGCCCCAGACATATTTCATAAGTAAAACCCCTCTTTAGACCTTTAATAACTCCAAACGAAAAATTAATAGTGGAACCGAGCCTAAAATTATAAATTCAGTTAGGGTAACATCTTAAAATTCCCAAAATAGTTAAGGAATATGGAAATTAGAGCAATTATGAGTTGTGTTGGAGCCCATTTTGGCAAGCTCAAAATGCCCGTGGTGCACTTCGTGAGTAAAAGTGTCATAACATCTCTAAAGGAACATAATTTTTAGGACAAACATATCCCATTTATGTTAAAAGTTAGATAATATGAAATTTCCGATAGGAAACCCAAAAATTGTCAAGCCTATAAATAGAGATCCCACCTTCATAAATTAGGGTTTCATTTTCATTTCTTGTTTTGTTCCCACCTTCCAGCTGATTTTAGGGCGCTCAATGTCGGGATCCACTTCCGTTTGATATGACTCGCACCAAACAGACTGCCATGATGCCTTCGAAGGAGGAAAGGACTAGCACCCAAGTTCGCGCCATCGAGCAGAAGGTTGAGGAGGCCCGAGTCAGGAATGAAGAAGAAAAAACCGAAGGAGAAGGAGAGGAGGAGATTGAAGAGACCCTAGCCTCAGTTGAAGAGGAGGAAATCGAGAGGGCCCCAACTTTAGCCGAGAAAGACGAGGCCCAAGAGCCGAAGGTCGAAAAGAAAAGGCTGATGAAGGAGGAGAGAAGAGCTTGAAAACTCTGCAACGAGTTATGAGCATTGAAGAAACTCAAGAAGGCTAGGAAGGAAGAGCTTCGGAAGAAGCGAAAGGCAGAGAAGGAGAAGGCGAAGGAGAAGAAAGGAAAGACAGATGAGATAAACTCCACTGAGTTGCCTACAGATCCTGTTCTTTGAAGACGGGTTTTAAAATTCATGATGCATAGGCACACAGAAGAGATGTTCTCTAAATGGCAATCCTTGCTGTTACAAATATCCGAAGGATGTCAATTCAGCTACCTATCTCGATTCGAAGGGTTACGTACAATACATTAAAAGGACTATAGATGATGTATGGGTGGTTCCATACAATGCTTTCCTCCTGCATGAGTTAGATTGCCACATTATGGTAGATATTGCCTCCATAGTTCATGTATTCTCTTACCTTTATAGTTACATCTATAAAGGATTTGATAATGCCAACTTTCAAGTAACCCGCAAAAGGTACGCCACTTCTGTACCACCCTCATTAAACAATGAACATGAAATAGTTGCAGAATTCTCATTGAGGAATAATGATCAAGAAGAAAATACTATAAACCAAGTATCAAAACAAGGATCATTTGAACTATCCAGTAGACAACCTGCTAGGGACGAAAATACAGGATTACTTAAAGGCATGCTATTTATAAGCAACAGAGGCAGCTTGGAGAACAATGTCCTATGATATTGCAAATAAATCTCCTGCTGTTAAATGCCTACCGTTGCATCTACCATGTTCGAATACAAAATCACTGTTGGATCGATATTTCTTACGGCCTATACATAGCGAATTTGATTCTTTCACGTATATACAATATTATGAGCAACATTCAATGGTAAATGTATAATTCAGCATTGCCAATTAAACCTGGGAGTCATTTAGAACAAGAGCGGGAAGGATTCACGAGGCATATAATAAAAAAGAAAGTTAGAGAACCAATCATATGTAGAATACAATTATTATTACCTCGGGTGGGAGAGGCATTTTTTTAAAGACAAATCTTGCTACATCGCCCTGCGAGAAAATAGGATGAGTTAAAAATTGTCAACGATAACAATATGAAATGTACCAGTAGGCTGCAGAGGCAAAAGAATTGCTAGCAGGGCACAATGAGGCAATATTAGTTATGGAAGAAGCCATTTCACTGTCGTTAAGTCCAATACAATTGCGATTTCTTTTTGCCATGTTGTTGCTCGATCAAGGCCCAGTAGTTGAACTATGGACAAGGTTCAAAGTACCGATGAGCATTGGCCTACTAGATGAATATCCAAAAGATGATGCGATTGCATTCAATGAATCACTTCATCTAATTAACAGTATTCTAATGCAACATAGTACCAACATCATGGCATTTGGTCTCCAACTACTACCTCGTCTTGGAAGAAATGTCATGCACGAATTACAAAAATTTTCTGACCACAAGATGTATTTAGACATTGTGACACAGATGACGGCCATGATGAACACTGATCAACATGCAATATATAGTTCTATTGAAGAGTGGTTAGAAATACCAGAAAGCATGACACCTATATTTGTCGATGGAAAAGTCGGTAGAGGTAAAACTTTCCTGTTGAATTATGTATATTTGTCTATACGAGGCAAGCAATGCATAGTACTCCCATGTGGTACAACAACATTACAAACCATTACAAACCATTACATTCCACACTTAAAAATAAAATTCCCCCTTAAACCGCATATTCACACGGGGGGTGACTCCGGGCATCGAGAGCTGTTGGATAAGCATATATGCCCTTTATTCCTCGATCTAGATCGTACATAGAGATCCTCATTTGTGGGGTATGCGTGTACAAGTTTTAGTATACTATATACCACAGTTTGTAAACACTGATCAACATGCAATATATAGTTCTATTGAAGAGTGGTTAGAAATATCAGAAAGCATGATACCTATATTTGTCGATGGAAAAGTCGGTAGAGGTAAAACTTTCCTGTTGAATTATGTATATTTGTCTATACGAGGCAAGCAATGCATAGTACTCCCATGTGGTACAACAACATTACAAACCATTACAAACCATTACATTCCACACTTAAAAATAAAATTCCCCCTTAAACCCCCTTTGGTTTGGGTGCATATTCACACGGGGGTGACTCCGAGCATCGAGAGCTATTGGATAAGCATATATGCCCTTTATTCCTTGATCTAGATCGTACATAGAGATCCTCATTTGTGGGGTATGCGTAAGTTTTAGTATACTATATACCACAGTTTATAAAATACTATAAGATTTGAGGCAATGTACTATATATTGTTGATTTTATACATGTATAATATGATTTTAGGGGCTCTCGCTGCCCTACGTCACCCCCGTGTGAATATGCACCCAAACCAAAGGGGGTTTAAGGGGGGATTTTATTTTTAAGTGTGGAATGTAATGGTTTGTGTTATATCTAAAAAAATTTTGGCCCCTTCGGGGCCTTCAACAAACCAAAGGGCCCAAATGTAATGAAATGTATTTATTTTAAAAAAATTTGGGTCTTGGTTGCTTATTATAAATCAAGTCGTTGGCATATCTTTTTGATCATGCAACACAACATGGTGAATAGTCTGCGGCACATTCCTTTGCAAGAGGTTTGCCAATACTTCTGAAATGCTTATACCTAAAATTGAAATTGAAGACAGTGTTTATAAAACTTTAGCAATACGCATGTAATGCCTTTGCACTACAGACCAAAATCTTGGCACAAATCATCTTCATGATGTGCCTATATGGTATGTAAGAACATCCGCAACAAAAATTTGACCGAATTTGAAAGATAAACCAATGGATACCTCTATCACAAGGCATCAGAAAAGCTTATCTGAGCAGGTTTATATGTAATCAGACCATTCAAGATCAAACTCATAAATCTAACAAAGAGAATGAGAAATATAATAAGATGAAATCAAGATTATCCATAATTTTGCCAATTTCAAGATCTGTGGCATGAACCAGCAAATATAACTACAAGCTTTGTATCCGCGATTCTACGAAATCTTTCATTGCACTTTGTGGCATAAACTATCTAATGTGTTTTATTCTACTGCGAGCAAAAGTAAGAAATAAACATCTTATTTTTGTGGAAGCCTTTTTGGAGCAAAACTTCACAATATGATTCGAATAGGAAGCAGTCATTTGTTGGTTGCTTTCCTGGAACTTTGAGAGGATGCTGGCTGGGATAGGCCTTCAGCAAATCCTTAATGCCATAGATTAAAAGAAAAGGATTTGGGTCCAACAGTTACCTCGTTGAAATCGACATGGGCTGTTGTGAATCTTGTTGGTCAGCAAATACCCAGGGGTTTGAGCTGCCATGGTGCCGCCACAGTTGAATGCAGATGACGAGAAAGATAGTAAAGGCTTCTCTTCGGCTTTTGTAGTAGCCCAACAATCTTAGAATCTGCTTCGTGCAGTCAGAACCCCATGCAAGCAACAAAACCATCTGCAAACTCGGATAAGCCAAGCCAAGCTGCTTCAAATCCATTTGTCACATTAGGGACAATCATTTGAAAGACACTGCTTCCTTCCCTTTGGCAATACTGCAAACCCCACCAAAGCCGGCCGGAACAGGACCATTTTGACATGAAAAACGTAACCAAAGATGGGCATACCATACACCATCGAAAAGATCCTGGAGAGAGCTTTCCAACGCAATAAGCCTTACCTGAAACGGAGTCCTGGATCAAACGTTATGCTAGAAACTGTGTTGCCGGCAAAAAGCTGCGCTACATGGCGCCTAGGGTTTCACAGAAGGGTAAAGGTTCTATCTTTTTCTTTTTGATATTTCTATTTTTATTTTTTACTTTTTGAAAAGGGCTTTTATTGTAAGCCATTCAATCTCGTCTTTTTTAAAGAGGTTTTTTGTTGTAAGCCCTTTGATTCTTGACCATTAAGAAAGGAAAAAAAAAATTAGCACAAGTTGCATGCAAATACCTGACACACTCTAGATGTACCAATTAGTACACCTCATGTAATACGGCCACCAAATCATATAAAAACCATTGAAAAAAGTGTACAAAAATACAAAAGAAACCCCCTGTTATTATGCTAGACATTGGCAGCTCTTCAGTATCCAGGAGGACGAATTGCGCACTCGTTATTTCAAATCCCCGTTGAAGAAAATAATGCAGGACTTCATTCAATGACAGAAAATGACTCTGGGGCAGCAGATTTGCTCATCGCAGCTAAGGCTATTATCTGGGATGAGTTCCCAATGGCAAACAAGGCTGTTATAGAGAGTGCCCATCATGTACTTCAAAGACTATACAGAATTAGTCTTCCTTTTGGAGGTAAACACTTTATTCCCTCTAGAGATTTTAGACAAGTAGCCCCTGTTGTCGAGGGAGGTGAAGAACCGCAACATATAATGCATCCATAAAATCCTCACTGCTGTGGAAACGTTTTCAAGTATTCAGGTTAGAATAGCCAGTCCGTAGTGCAAAAGATCACGAACTAATGGAATTTATTGACCGCATAGGAGAGAATTGAAAAGAATCTACCGTCTCGCTGGACATCTTCAATACAACTACTAGCGTAAAAAATAGCATCAATTTTCTTTATCCGTCTAACATCCATCATGACTCAGAAAAGTGCAAAAAATGCAACTTTCTGTCCCCGTTTAACAAGAGCGTTGATAATATCAACGATCGCGTACTTAAGAAAGTACTTAACCATGACAAGCTATATTATAGCCATGATGTCGTCGATTCGCGTAGCGAATCGCCATTCTTGCTCAAGACGAGCATGCATGCATTGCATGCGTTGCATGCATGCATCGCATGCGTTTTGGGCCGTTCTTCAGGTTGGGCGTTTGCTACTTATTGCGGAGTTCTTCATCGACGTTTCATCGGCGCTTCCTCTTCTCTCAGCAGTACCTTATTCTCTTTGAATTGTTTCCAGGCAGGGGAGGGGCTTCTTCACACTTTGGTTTGGCAAAAATTGGCGTTGCTTTCTGCTGTCCTTTCCGGCCTTTAGCCTTCATCCACGTGACCTTAGTCCTCGATCCTAGTTTGTTAAGGAAGTCCTTTGGTATTGGTAGCTTTGTTGGTTTCATGCGGTCGCGATTGCAAGAATAATGTCGTCGATTCGGCGTAGCGAAATCGCCATTCTTGCTCAAGGCAAGCATGCATGCATTACATGCGTTGCATGCATGCATCGCTATCGTTTTGGGCGTTCTTCAGGTTGGGCGTTTGCTACTTATTGCAGAGTTCTTCATCGACGTTTCATTGGCGCTTCCTCTTCTCTCTCGCGATTACCTTATTCTCTTTTGAACCCACCCTCCCCTTCTTTGTTTTTTATATTTTGTACAAGTTCTCATTTATAAGTCGTTATTTAATTAAAGTGGGACTCATTCCATTCCCATTTTTTTTGAACCACGTTAATTTACACAAAAAGAAGCACCCGACCAAAACCGCCATAATTGGAATTTTTGTCTATTAGTGTGCATCCAAGCTTTTCTTCCAGTTTTCTTGGATAGCGTGTCGAGAACAAGAACAAGCAATGCAAACATGCATTAGACCTATCAAGTTCTAATTGAAAAAGATTCTTAGTTGAACATTTTGGCTCTATTTTCTTAGGTGGGTCGACAATAGATCACAAATTCCAACAAAAATTAAGCAAATTGTTTACTTAATCACCCAAATATACTAGTTTTGAGATACCTTATATTTATAAATGGGCTCATTACCATATATAGTACAGTGGGTGAAGAGACCATAGTGGTCGTATGGGCACAATGATTACACCCTCTTCACACACGAACCACCTAGTGCAAAGGGCATGGAGCTCTCTCAAGTCCGCGAGCAACTTACAGACGATAGAAATTTGTATGAGGAGTTCCTTCATGGGTCACGTGCCTGTATGTCCAACTGATGTCACCACCCTCTTCTCGACACCTTTCTTCAATGAACTGGTCTTTTCATTGCTCCCAAGCATGTACTATATGGTCGAGATAAGGACTGCAAAAGACAAAATCAAGTTAGTCAAGTGATGCTACAGGAAAAAAAAATAAAATGAAACACGCAGTTCGACTCAGAAAGGCGACTCGAGGGAAAAGCCGCAGAGTCGGGAAGGCCTTTCTCGACTCGCGAAGTCGAAAAGGCAGCTCAAAGCGGCAAAAGTTTTAGGGGTCAGAAGGACTTTCTCGACTCGCGAGTCGAGAAAGGCGTACTCAAAAAACGCAGGTTTAGGGGTCGAAGGACTTTCTCGACTTCGCGAAGTCGAGAAAGGCGCTCTCAAAGCCAAAAACGCAGTTTTAGGGGTCGGAAGGACTTTCGACTTCATGAAAGTCGAAAAGGCAGCTCAAAGTGAAAAACGCAGGTTTTAGGGGTCAGAAGGCCTTTCTACGAAAAAATAGACTCTCCTTATGTATCTTGGAATGGACACTATATGCTATGTATTTTCTAGGTATACGTATAGAAAACAAATGGACCCTCTCCTATTTTCGAACGGGGCTTTTTTTTTATATTAATGTTTACCCTTTTTAATATATTAATGTTTACCCTTTTTAATATATTAATGTTTACCCCGCCTTTTTTTCCCGCCTATACTTAAAATTTAAAATTTGGTACATACCTTTGGATTACGTTCCTCCGAGTGGCTCTAATCCTCGCTTCCGGTGTTAGCATCCTCGATACCTTCAGCAAATCTTGACATACCCATTTGAATCTCTCCGATATCACGATTGGTTGATGGGAGCTCTCTTCATCGATCGTTAGGTGGGCGGTTTAAAGCGGCCGAACACCTTTGATTTACACAGATAATGGGCTTTCCGGTAATAAGCAAGTGCTTCCGGCTTGTATCTTGTGCTTCCGGCTTTCGACTTGTGCATGCATCTTGCCCGACCCAGCAAATGCTTCCGGCTTCCCTTCCCTTGCCTTGTATCTACTGAATGATGGAAGAATGATGGAATGGGGCTCTGCTCTACCGTCACCCGACGCCAACTTCTAGCTCTTAGCAGAAGAGCACTGATTTGGAGAAGAACCAATTCTTAGTAGAAGAATCGATTTGAAGCAGAGACCCTCGGCGTAAGAGTTGAAGTTGAAGCGCAAGCGTCGCGAAGAACCGATTTGACGGAGAGCTTGCAGAAGCAAAAGGCATCGTATCAGAAGAGCAACAGATCATGCCCTGCATCAGAAGCCTTGTGATCTTCATCATCATCTCGCCTTAGGCACCGCGCAACCACTGCCGGATCCAGCAATTTGTTGTAGAGCAAGATCCATCTACCCATTTTGTATTTCCTTTTGTGCTTTCTCTCGCAACTTTTTGGTCGATCCATGGCTTCCCCTTTAATCCTATCATGCTACAGATGTGGGCTTTGGATTCCTGATGTAAAATCATTTTGAGAAACTACAGAAAACACAGCCGTTTGATGGATCGTTTGATGGATCGATTGCTTTTGATGCCTGCAGAAAACACAGCAAGAAAACACAAGAGCAGAGTTCCATGGCGTGCTCTGTATCCAGCCTTACGACCACCAATTTAGCCACAGGTATGCCTCCTTATTCCCCTTTCTCTCATCACAACATAATCTATTTGCATTCTTTGATTTGCAGGCATGTTTGTGGAGGCTCCTATTGATCGGATCATTCCGCATCTCACCCATTCCACGTCTTTTCAAAGAAAATTTGGCCCTGCCTTCCATAGACTCACCCTGCCTTCGGCTATTCTGATGGATCAGAAGACCCACCATCTCTGCAAGATGGTGCCGGAAGTGCTCCTTCATGAAGCCCTTTAAACAAACACAGCCATCTCCAGCTCTTAAGAGCCCTCTTTTCCTTTGGGCGGAAGAAATTTGCCATAACTCTGTCGCTGCTTCAAAAAAAATGTCGGATTTGGATTTGGATCGCCTCCTCTTCTTCTGGATTCGATGCCTCCAGATCTGTAGTATCGGAATACTGGAGCCACCATAGCATGCTGAGTTACTTGTTTTCTACCTTGCTGCTATTTATTTATTTTTCTTATTATTTAGGTTCATTTTGGCCTTGCGTTTTTTGGGCTTCTCGACTTGTGAGTCGAGAAGGTTGAGAATAATAGTATTTAATTTAATACTAGTCGGCTTATTGATCCAGTCGGCTTGCCCATTCTCGCCTCGCGAGGCGAGTAAAAAAATTTTGTTGTCATTATATTTAATATAATAATAATTTAGTTTATTAATGTATTTTTAATATTTATTTATTAATAAAGCTATAGTTATTAATACTTATATATTTTTTCATATTTATTATTATTATTATTATTTATTTTATTTATTATTTTGAAAAGGGTGGGGGGAGACCCTTGCCCCCCTTTGCCCCTTCCTCTCCTCTTTTTTATTTATTATTTGGAAAGGTTGGGGGGAGACCCTTGCCCCCTTTGCCCCCAACCTCTCCTCTTTTGCCTTTTTGCTCTTCTCTACCCTCCCTCCTGGTTTGCCTCTTTGCTCTCTCTCCCCACCCCCTTCCCTCCCCCCCCCCTTTCCCTACTCCTCCTTCCAACGTATCCCCTCCCCGTCCTCCTTTGCCCTTTTTCTCTCCTCTCCCCTCCTCTTCTTCCAACTTAGCCCCTTCCCCTCTTCTTCCAACTTAGCCCCTTCCCCTCTTCAACCTGTGGCCCCTCCCTCCTTCTCCTCCTACCCTTCTCCTTATCAAGGTGTGCCCCATCTCCCTCCCCCTGAGATTCGAGAAAAATACCCAAAATTCCCAAAATTCGAGATTTGTCCCACTTTAATTAAATACGACTTTTATCATGTTTTTCCACCCGGTGGGTGATGCTTTTTTTCCACCTATTGGGTGATGCTATTCTTTGGTATGTTTCTCGTTTGTTGTGTTGGTGATGTGCGCAGTGCAGGGTTGGCGGCCCATCCGTTTTGACTTCTCCATGCGGGGGGGTTTTGGGAGCGATTCTATGCCTTTACGTTTGTCTAAGCCCCTTGCCGAAGGCTTATCACTAGGGTTTTTCCTCGAAAACCCGAAAGGGCGGGGTTTTTTAATCCCGGTGATAAGCTTTCGGCAGGTACATCAGCCACTCATCTATTAGCATTGTATTTGTTTTTGGGGTCCAAATGATATAATTGGATTTTCCCTTTATTTTTCGTGGGTAGTTCGCATGTGTGCGGCTATCCACTGTCCACCATTGTAGAAATCTGCTGAGATGAATGAGAAGCCTATCTATGGCGCTTTGTTGGTTTCATGTGAGTCGCAGTGCAAGAATCACATTACGGAGCAAGATCAAATCATAGACGATCACCCTTATGCGACGTCTGACTTTTTGAATAACTTCACACATTCTGGAATACCGAATCATGAACTAAGACTTAAGGTGGGCGCTATATGCCACGTTATGAGACGACTAGACATGGAAAAAGGTTTAGTGAAAAATGCAAGAGTCATGGTCGTATTGATGCACACGAAATTTGTGATGATAAAAATTTTAGATGGAGTAACCCAGGATGACCTATCCACGTATCCAATTTCTAGAACTGACTTCTTTTATCAACCAGAAAATAGGCCCTGGACCATTCACAGACGGCAGTTACCACTTCGTCTATCTTATTCAACCACTTTCAATGGTTGCCAAGGACTAACATTGGACCGTGTTGTTATTGACCTCCGTATGGCCAGCTATACACTGCACTCACTCGCATGCGATCGAGAGAAGATGCGCTCATTCTGCTCTCACCAGAGAATACTACGAAATGCATGAAAAATGTTGTGTACAAAGAATTGCTATGTTGATAAAGATTCTTTTCTCTATATATTTGTATATACATATATATATAGATCAAACAGGAACGTCATAAACAATTGGACTTCAAATAAGGTACATCTCTCATCCTGCTCTTACTAGAACAGCTTGAAAGTATTGTAAGTAATAAATTATTACATCTTCCTCGATCCTTTTTCTAAGCAGGCCGAACCAAAAAGAGATAAACAATTGGACTTCACATAAGGTACGTCGACACCACCCCTTACAGGTAACATAAAAAACATCCTTTTGTCAACTGTCATTTACCAAACTTACATGAAAGATACAAATGATAATAATTATAGCTTAGATAAGATACATTCTCTCCACTTTTTTACAGGTACTGTCTTTTGTCCATATGATACATGATTTGTTGTTTGATGATCATGAGATTCCCTACATTTGTACTTTATGGAACTATAATGAGTAAATCTATCCATCGCGGTGATGGTCTAGTGGTAAATCCATTGATTACGGGTAGCCCCCAACCAGAACCACTGACTAGCATCAGGTGGTTTTATAAGAATAAGAATAAGAATAAAACCCTTTGCGATGGAAGCCTAATGGTTAGGCCATTGGTTATGGGTAACCCCCACCAAGGTTCAAAACCCATTGACTACCATTGGATGGTGAAAAAAAAAGAATCATTACCACGGTGACGGTCTAGTGGTAAATCCATTGGATATGGGTAGCGCCTAGCCAGGACTAAAACCCACTGACTAGCATCGGGTGACGGAGAAAAAAAAAAAAAAAAAAAAAAAAAGGTGTCTATCGCGCTGGCAGTCTGGTGGTCAGGCCATTGTGCATGGACAACCCCCACACAGGCTCAAAACCCACTGACTACCATTGGATGATTAATATTGGGAATCTCATGATCATCAAAATAGCTTCTATATATCACATAGACACCAAATCCTACATTCTCAAGGTTAGCATGACTAACATGACTAATCAACGAATTCTTTGGTTGAAAATTACTTGGGCTTTGACTCCAAGTTGGTAAAGAGAAATTCTTTGGTTGAAAATTACTTGGGCTTTGACTCCAAGTTGGTAAAGAGAAATGTTTGCGGCGCCCTTGGCGTTGGCCGCCGCGATAATTTTTTTGCATACATAACTTAGCCATAACTTATCCACACATTACGGCATACAAGGCTACTAAGGTAGGGTTGTATGGTGATGTGGTCTAGAAATATACGTATTTATATCGTATATTTTAGGGGGACGTCACAAGTTACTTGCGGTCGTATGAGCCTTAAGCATTTGGCAGCATTACCTTCTTGGGAGACCATTGAGCAAACTCTTCTAGACGATCCCGAGTTCAAAGAAGTGTGGCATAGTTTGTCCAAAGAGGTGAGAACTAATAAGGAACATAACATCTTTAGAGGAAGGTAATCTTCTCTGTGACAAGAATAAATTATGTGTACCAGAATCGTCAGGGATTAGAAAGCTTATCCTCCATGATACACATAATAGTCTAATAGTAGGACATGTAGAGTTTATGAAAACTTATTTCAAGATAAGATCCAGTTACTATTGGGCCAGTATGAAAAAGCATATTGCGAACTATGTTAAGCAGTATCAGCTTTGTCAGCAAAAAAAAGCCGAGCAATTGCATGTCTTAGGAGTGCTCGAACCATTGGAAGTCCCCAATGCAAAGTGGGAAATCATTACCATGGATTTTATAGTGGGTCTTCCACGAAGCATGAGGGCCTTCATAGTAGTGGTGGACAAGCTCTCTAAGGTGGCACACTTTTTGCCATATTGAACCACCGACACTGCGTTGGACATGACATACCTTTTTACTAAGGAGATCTTCCACCTTCATGGTATGCCACGTAAGATCATCTTGGATAGAGATCCTAAGTTTGTTAGTGCTTTCTGATATATTTCTTTAGCACTATACGTACCAAGCTCTCCATGATTATGACCTATCACTGCAGACAGATGGTCAGTCGGAATGCACCAATCGAATCATTGAGGATATGCTATGGAATTATGTTTGGAATGAGTAGTCTAAGTAGGCAGACTATATACATTTGGTGGAGTTCGCCGATAATGGTACAAAGCAGGAGTTCTCGAAGATGTCTTATTTCATGATAAATTATGGTTATTGTTTGACTCCAGACACGTGGCATAATCCTGTATTGAAAGTTGAAGTCTCTCAGCAGTTGCTCGCCAATATGCAAGCCTTAGTGGAAGAGGAGATAAAAATAGACAAAAGAGCATAGTGGATAAGCATAGGAGGTCTAGAAATTTTGTATGGTTAAAGATCAAAGGTGATCAAAGTTACGCAAGTCAAGCTAAAAATCAAGAATTGCAAGCAGGACCATTTGAGATCATTCGGCGAGTAGGTCCTCAAGCCTATAAGCTCAATCTTCCCGAACATCTTAAGGTTCATAAAGTCTTCCATGTACACCTTTTGAAGAAGCATACAGCTGATCCAACTGAAATACTTAAATCACCGACGCATTTGGAGATGACGGAAGAACAAAAATAGTTCCAGACGCTCTTCTCGATTGTGTGTATAAGCAAATACGAAGGACTCAGCTTTTACAATACTTGGTTAGCTGGAAGCACTTACGAATGGAAGGTGCCATATGGATCCTCAGAATGGATCTCAATAAGGCTTATCCGAACTTTATGCGAATGCCAGGGGCGCACCATCAATGATGCTATCAACCCCAACTCAGAAGGCAAGCATGCCTTGTTTGAGCGCTAGATCTGGCAAGGGTCATGTAGGGGTAATTGGAATAATTGCATCATAGGAAATGGATAGATATCTAGGCATGTATGATGCATTTGTCTTCGGCAATTATGGGAATGATGACACTCCTTGTGCCATAACAAATCTCTAGCCATAGACATGCTAGGAATTCCTCTTTTAAATTTTTGTTATAGGGGGTGGTCCCTACAACCACAACATGTTATATTTCATTAGATACTAATATTGATGTGATTTTGCAGGTCAGTAGCTGTTGGCTTCATGCATGTATGGCTTTTGCTTTGCATATGTTTTTTAAGTTTGAGTGTGTTGTTTTGTGCGGATGACTACGGTTTGAACAATGATCATATATGATCACTGTATCTTCTTCTGTTACCTGCTTCAATAATTTTCAACCTCTATCATATAATCATTCCCTTTGGTTTAGCATAATATACTTCAATGCTGAGGACAACATTAATTCGGGGGGGAGGATGTGACGTTTCAAGTATTTTATATGTTGTACATACAAAATACATCACACATCACCATGGGTATTTAGTGGTATATTGACCACATATATGATGATTTAATGGGGCAAAGTTAGCTATGCTAAATTAACACTAATTAAATAAGCTAATTATGCAAGATTAGTTAATCAATAATTAATTATATTATTGATTAATGTAGCAATTGCCACTTATGTCAAATCGATTGGCCCTAAGGCACTTGCTAACCAAAATTGAGGCCTCACCTCCAATTTTCCCCAAACTGGGGGGATTTTAGAGGAGGAGGAGCAGCTTGTTCAACCCAGAGATGATCGAGAAGTTGAAAGACAATAGGTCCAGTCAAGACACCGATTAGTATGAATCGATAGCTTGAGTTTCTAGTTAGGAATTAATTCATGTGCGATTACATGAATGGATAATCTTATATTGATGCTCAATTGGAAGTTATGGATGGAGTATGATAGTTCCTTGCTGCACCTCTTGTGGGCAAGGGATATAAAGACTTAAAGGCTAGTAGGAATACCATCGATCCGAGCCATCGGATCGGTATTCTCGAATAGGGCGAGCATGCATCTCTCTCATGCATGCATACATTACATGCATTTTCTGGGGCCCTGTTTCATTTGGGGATCGCTATTTTTTGCAGGTTCTTCATCGACTTCTCATCGGCATTTTCTCCTCTCTCAGCAGTTCCCTTGACTCTCTTTCTTTGAGACCAGGCAGGGGAGGGGCTTTTCCCTGCTTGGCTTGACAGTTTTGACGTCTATTTCCATGTTGTGGCATGTTCTTCCCCGATCTTATCCCCTTTTTGGCCATTTCGACCTTCGACCTCGATCCCATTTGATAAGGAAGTTCTCTTTTTGTCAGGAGCTTTTGTCTGTTTCATGCGAGCTCTAATTCGAAAATGCCATCGATTCGAGCCATTCGATCGGTATCCTCAAATAGGACGAGCATGCATCTCTCCTATGCATGCATGCATTGCATGTATTTTCTGGGGCCCTGGTCATTTGAGGATCGCTATTTCTTGCAGGTTCTTCATTGACTTCTCATTGGTGTTTTCTCCTCTCTCAACAGTTCCCTTGACTCTCACCCACCCTCCCTTAATTTTGTATATTATTGTACATGTTGTTTTTTGTACGCGTGACCAGCCCCTCACTTTTCGAGGTTGTTGTGTTTCTTATCTTTGTGTTCTAGTTTGTTGATGTGCAGGTACAATGGGATGCATGACTCCGTCTTCTTCAGGCTTCGTGGGTTTCTTTGTAGGAGCATTTTTTTGCAGCCTTACGTTGTGTCCAAGCCCCTTGCCAAGGGCCTATCACTAGAGATTTTCCTCGAAAACCCGAAAGGGTGGGGTTTTTTAATTCCGATGATAAGCTCTTGGCAGGTACACTTAACCAATATCTGTAGATTTGTTTTTTTTTTTTGGGGGGGAGGGGGGGTCCAATTGATATTATTATTATTATGATGATGATGATGATGATGATGATGATGATGATGATGATGATGATGATGATGATGATGATGATGATGATGATGATGATGATGATGATGATGATGATGATGATGATGATGATGATGATGATGATGATGATAGTAATAATGTATTAATTATGCCCACGTTGGATCTTGAAGGTCATGGGGCAAATATTTACAATTGATTTGTTTGCAGAAGCAAGTTATGGTGAGAGTCCACTGCCTTTATGTAAAGATCAAGATCAAGTGGCCTCATGCTAAGGATAGTGTCCAGGTTTGTTTCTTCAATTCCAAAATTCTCCCGAATATCTGAGTGCGCAGGACAATGTATGAGTACATGTGCTTCATCTTTTAATGTTTGGTGGTCAGAGAAGTAGCAAATCCATTCCTCTCTGGAAACCCCTGCCCATCTGCCTGTCTCAATACCAAGATGATGCGAATTTGTCCTGTATCTAGCAATCACTTGCTTGAGGTTTCTTGATATATTGGATTTTAAATACTTTTGTTCAGCATATACCAGCATTGGATTAATGTCATCTATGTATTTTGTCATTCTACTACCTCCTACTGACCAGAGGCGTTCTATTGCATGAGTCTGTAGTAAATCTCGAGCTCTTAGCTTTGAGTCCGGCCAATTTTCAACTGTAACCCCCAACCTATTTGCCCACTCCATAAGATCATGATGCCATCCTGATGCTCGTGTGAGTAAGAATGCTTGTTTAGATGGTCTATGGTCGGGCTGCAACTGAACTCTATTGGCAAAATTAATTGCTTGGTAAAGTGCTTCCATCTCCAATGGGAATATGCCCACCATGCTAGCATGATAGCGAAGGGCGTTTGAGTTTTCATCCCTAGTTCTTCTTTAAGAAGTATCTTCAAAACCATCTCGCTCTGTGTCCATTGTCTACATGATGATATATTGGGTCCCCAAATAGGAGAACCATACAACACAACCGTCTGGACCAAGGTTTTGAACAAGAGTTTCTTCAAGCACAAGCTATGAAGATTAGCTTTCCTACATTTGGAAAGCATACCATAAAGCACACTTCTCCCACCTGAATTTGTTTTTGGATGCATTTCGTTAAAAATTCTAGTCCCATGTCCAATTTATGTCCCATATAGTTGAAAAATGGATGGTCTATGGTTCCTATTACCATGACTTTAGACTTTGATAAATTAACCTGCATGCTTTTTTTATTACAAAATGATGCCAGACTGTCCAACAGCATTTGTAAACCTCCCTTGCTAGCTGCTAACAAGACAACATCATCTGCATACAACAATAGTTGTATGAGAGAACTTCTAAGACATGTTCCAGCCAAACATCTCTGCTTTAGCCAGTCATCCAAGTCATCTATATAAAGCCCAATAACGTCAGAGACAGGGGGCAACAATGCCTCACACCAATGGTGCTCAAGACCTCTACATCAAGATGATTTGATAATTTGACAACCACTTTTGAATATAACTGAGCTACTACAGCTCTGAGTTCTAATGGCATGCTTAAATGTTCCATTTTCACATCTTTGTTCTTCCTCAGAATCATGTCAAAAGCTTTTGAGAAGTCGATGAATGCTAGGTATAGGGATTGTCTTGGTCTCTTGGCATTTTCAAACAATGCACGTAGGGCACGTAGTACCAGAGCATGGCGTGCAATGTTCTTTTCTGAAATTAGTTTGAAACATGGAGCGTTTGTGGTTTTCTTCTGCTCAGAAACTTAGCTTGTACTCAAGAACTGTAGCTAATATTTTGGGAAAAATGTTTCCAATCAAAATGGTTCTAGTTTTTGACCAACTTCTTATCCCCGTTCTTATGAATCGGGTAAACTCTGTTCTTCTTCCACTGTTTTGAAAATCCTTCCACCACAGCTTTGTTAACGAGGGTTGTCAATGCTTCCACAATGTTCTTACCTCTTTATTTCAATAGTTCCACACTCATTCCTTGCAGATTCGTTGATTTGCCATTGGACGTTCCTTGCAACGCATGCTCAACATCATCCATTTGGCAAGGTATGCTAGTCATCTGCTCAGCGGGCATACAGTAAACGGCTTTGACAAAATCTAGAAGTTCGTGTTGGTCTAAATGGAATGGTGCGGGCCTATTTTGGACTGTATTCCAAAATAGCTTTGGGTGTCTCTGTAAATTTTGGTCCAGATAAGTTTGCCTCTGGCGCATGAACCTACATTTTTTCTGCTTAAGCAGTGAGGTATACCATTTGGGTTTTAGCACAATGCCTTTTGAGAGGCTGGCTCGTGCATTTTTGCAATCTCTATCCCACCAGCTTTTATTTCGACGAGGCTTCTTAAAGCCTTTTGTAGAGCCAAAAATATAGATTGCTGCATGCATAACTGTATAGTGAAACATGTGGCATCTTCTATGAGATTTCTTGTCCATCTATTATTCTGACGATATTCTTCTAACTGCTTTTTGTATTCATCCATGCAGCTCATAGTTTAGCTTCAGCTTTGGAGCATGGCTAAAGCCATCCTCACGCTCCAAGTTTGTGCATACAATCTCAACAAAAAATGGCGAGTGATCAGACTCTGGCAATTTTTCACCAATCACGAAAGCATGAACCAAGCTAGGACCGTTTGTGAGTACATAATCTACCACACTAGCTCTAGTATGTGTATAACAGGTAAAACTCTTAGCATGTGGGTGTGCTGCTATGTCATTAAGGATCTTCAGTTTACAGTTTGTGCCAAAATCAAGAAACATATTTCCCATTTGATTCGTATCATGATCTGCAGATTCTCTACAAAATGATGTATCTTCCATTTCTCTTAGTAGAAAGTCATGCGGCCTTTCATAAGTTACTGTTCGTAAGTTCCCGGCCCTAGCATTGAAGTCACCAAGTACCGTGATTTCACCTAGATCACTGAAAGAAATCATCTCCTTTGTTAAATCGTGAAATGGGTTTTGTCGATCATAGCCTTCAGCCTCATAGATCCTCGTTTGCAATGGTGCATAGTAGCAGACTGCTAAGAACACTGTACGATTGTTGAGGTCTATCCGGAACCACAGATGTTGTTTCCTTTTATACATAGAATGAAGGTGGATTAGTTTGGATACGCTGTCCTTATGTAAGCTACTATACCTCCAAATCCTCTGCCAACCAAAATTTTCTTCTCATTCCAGACATTCCCCAATAACTGGAAACCTTCTAATGTTGGAAGGGACTTGGCCTGGTGCTCCCAAGTTTCCATCAAAAGGATGATGTCCATCCCTTTTCAGGCATCATAAGTTGCATCCATTTTGGATTGGCTTGCACCATGTGCATTCCATGCTATGATCTTCAAGGTCCTGTATCTCTATGTCCTTTTCCTGCTACTTATGACAGCTTTCCCATGTCTATCCATGTGCGACTAAACCTGAGTCCCTGGTCTCCTTTACTTTATTCCATTCTTTCTTTCTGTTCTCATTTTGTGCTGGAGTGAGATCTGAATCTAACCATATTTTGTAACCTTCTAATGCAGCCCGATTAGAGAGAACTCTCTCCTTTGCTTCAGTGCTGTTGAATTTAACCAAAATTGGTCTATTCCCAGCTTTACCCAGGCGTCTGCAATGCACTATTTGTGGCTCGTGCAGATGCATAATGTCCTTAAAGAAGTGACTAACTACTACCTCACTAACCTCTTCTCCTTCTGCTTCAGGAAGACCTGAGATCTTCAAGTTCTTTGCTCTAGCTTGTTGTTCTAACTTTTCTGCAGATGCAATTTCTTTATGCAAAATCAATTGTTCTTTGGTTGTTTCAGCAACCAATTCTGCCAGCTTGGTCTGTAACGCTTCTATTTGGGTATATTCTTGCTTAGGTTTCATCAAGGCAAGCAGCTCTGTGTTTTGTGCTTGTAGCGCATTATTTTGCTTCTGCAATTCTGCATTTTGGCTGACCAAGTTATTAACTGTCTTCTGCAGATTTCCAACCTATTCCTTAAGTTCCTGCATCAGAGCGAGGAGTTGTCCCGAGTCTCCGTCATATTCTGTGAACCCCCTGCCTGGCAAGCCCAATGGCTTCGCCTTCCCAGAACGGGTCATCTAAACCCTAAGCCGGTAATATATGATGATATTCTGGATATTCCCTGTGTTTTTTCATTTTTTTGTGGGTAGCTTGCAAATGTGCAGCTACCCACTCTCACTATTGTAGAATTCTGCTGAGATGAATAAAAAGCCTAGCTAATGGGAGCTTTTGTCTGTTTCATGTGAGCCCTAATTCGAGAATACGAATGTTTCTAGCTAGAATCCCATAAATCCCAATAATTGCGGCATGTGCACAAGAGCCCACCTGGCAGTGGATGTTATGCTGCGATTGAGCACCAGACAACGGACACAATGGTGAAATGGAGGTGGAACCTTGCTAAGCGTGGTTGCTAGGGCCCTTATAGTGTGCTAGGCTTATAATCAGTCACGCATGTGGGCCGAATGTGGGTCTGACATCCCCTGGATCCCAGATGTCAACTCGAAAGGTCGTTCTGGGCGATAGGTGTGGGTGATCTCGACCTATGTATTTTTGGGGAGGGATTTGAGTGGGGTACCGATGTGTGTTGACACGATCCTCTAGCCACCCATGGAACTATTGTGCTTCGGTAACGGACTTATCCTATTCCTGTCTCATCGGACCAAGGAAATGCAATCTGGAGTAGTCTCAAAGGATGACTCCATAAGATTATGTCTCCGAAAGGCTACAATCACGCAACAACATGTTTCAGCCTACCTGCAACGTGTGCACAGGAGAGGCAGATGAAGTGGACTACTCAAGCCAATGCTCTACGCCAACCAACGCCATTGTCATGATTCTGTCTGCTGTTATTCGGAGACCCCGACCGTCAGTCGACCCACTTTTGAGTCTAAACCTAGGGTGGAACCCTCATTTATGATGCATTCTATATGTTATGTTGATGTTATGTTGATGCTCGTATTGTTGATGTGGATAGACCACCTTTCATGGTGGCATATTATTTTATGTGCATTTTTGCTAGTGTTAACATATATATATACGCTTCCATTGTTTAGGATATATCAGAGAAGGTATGGAACGAATGACACCTCCATATCCTTCGCTCGGACACTTGAGCCATCACAAGTGGTCCACGTCAGATGGAGGGCCTTGCAGGGGGGTTTTCCGTATTTATACAATGGGAGCATTGTATAGGTTTGGAGAGCATCACATCTTGAAAGTCTTGAAAACGATCTTTTTTCGAAGTTTTTTTAAATGTAAAGTTACTTAGAGTAGCATTATTGCAAGCATATTAGATTGCAAGCATTTGTGGTATTATATTTTTGCATAATAATTTGTTTTGGACAAAAGTGTCTATTTGCTATAGCTTTGCATTGCATTGCAATGGTGATAATTGCAATTTAAAGAAAGTTATATTCTACTATCATGCATATTTTAACTCGAACTGAAGCATACCATCTCCATTTGCTATCTTAACCTATTCAAGGCTGCTGGCATCCCAAAGCTTGTTGAGGAAGCAAGCATTAAGGTGTTGCCTCAAGCTGTGATGATCTGCTTTTGTTTGCACCTATATGCACATGTGCTCTTGCACATTACATATGGCTAGCCATTGAGCTCTCTTTTCCTTCCAGCAGGCCTTGAGGCCATGCAGCCCCATTGCCACAATATAAGCTAGGCTGGGGAGACAAACATCGTCTATATTTCCCACCTGTAGAAAATAGACAATGTCCCTTTGAAGAGGCAAGGAACCTGTCTCGTATAGCGAGATTTGATATGGGACCGTGGATTTCACTCCCAATGCTCGTGCCAAGAAGGCTTTCTGCATCTACTTCCAAGCAGCAAGAGACACCACTAGACCCCAAACTTCTATCTCGTATAGAAGAACAGGTTCTACCAGGACCATAAATAGGTGCAACTGATGGGCATAATCACACCTAGCTCTGTTTTGTGACTGTTATTTTGCATTGCATATAATGCTTTCCAGCTTGTTGCCACTTGTAACCGGATGGAAGTGTCCCAATACATTGTAGAAGGAAACTCCACTCCCAAATACTTATATGTGGGGTGGTTTCTGCACCAAGAAGCCAGCTTTCCAACTGATCAATGTATGAAGCCCAAACAATATTGGGGAGAGAGGACATCCTTGACAGACCCTGATATTGCTGTCAAATGGTTGGCCTCCCAGCTGCACTTAAGTATTGCCTCTATTTCTCAAAGGTGATCTTCCCTACAGGTTGTACTGGCTTTCTGAGCACCCTTCGCCAGAAGGTCCTGGAATGATGGCCCAGGAGGTAAAACATTTTTCTTTGATGCCTCACGATGTACTTGGCTTTCTTAGCCTTAAGAAAAGTGCGGTATGGTATGGCTGCGTGTGGCGTAGGGCGAGATCTATGACTTGGCAGCTCCAGCATTTGAGTTACTTACACTCAGCGTCAAACAATGGGTTACATGGGAAGGCTGTGGTCTCTGAGGTCCATCGTAGGTGGCTTCTCCCAAAGCACCTCTTTGCAGCAGTCTCGAGCTTCATGCTCATGTTTATTCTAGTGGCATATATGTAGTTGGTTCAATATGGGTAGGAGTTCCAACTCTCTTCTCTTCTCAACTCGTTATTTCAGTTTTTTATCTCATTTGTTGCATTCTCGACTAATGTATCTGCGCTTGGCATGTCTGATGATACTAGATGCTATGTTCTAGCACATGTTGGAAGTTCCTCATGTGAGTTGGTGGCACGTGTGTTTATTAAGTGCTCCTCTGGGTAGATTGTACCTCCAATACATGTTGAAGTTTCTTTGGGACGAATGAGATCTGTATCTCCTAATAAGTTGACACAGGCTGCACGTCCCAACACATGTTGAGAGTTCACGAGTTATGGATGTTCATTTCTCTCAGTAGCTATGCAACTTCGTGTTGTTTCAGCCACCTCACTTCGTATCTCAAAGGCCATTGCCGCCATGGTAAACAATAATAAGAAAGAAGTTGCGTCTTATCTTCACATCAGTTGCAGGTCCAACATGACTCCATGCAACTATATGTTTCTAGTTCGTTCCCAGGTAAGCCAGATGTCTTATGTACTCCATTATGGATTGTCGTTGAAGACTTTCCTCTAGAGTTTTAGGATTCTATGTTCATTTTTGCCATTGCTAATGGGACTGGACTTCAATTGCAACACGCTATGCATTACCAATATTTGTGTATCATTACCTATTCATTGTGATTTGCCTCAAGCATTTGTTGTTCAGAGTGGGCCCATATTCTTCAATTTCAAACTGCACTTGTTGAATGGTCCAGAGTTAGCTCTCATGTTTCCTGAGGCCCCTCTCTTTGCTCAATATTATAAGGCTCACCAACAGGTTCCTTGATTGACTTCTGCTGCACCTTAGGCTCCTGACTTTGCGCCTTCTTTAATGGATATTTCTTATCCCTTGTGTCTTCCTCTACCTTTGTTCCAATCGCGAGTCTTGTGCCTCAGTTACTAGATCAGCAGAGGCAAATATTGGCTGAGATTCAGAGATCGCAAGAGTAAGTTGAAGAGGCTTGTAGACATTGATCGTTGTGGCATCCACCCTTTACCTAAACATCCATCTTCTCTTCATCAACCTCGAATCAACTAAGGGTTCTAATACCTCTGCATCTCAGCTCTCCTCACCACTTGTTTTGCATGATTCTGCCCTTCTTGTTGCATGTCATCATGGTCATGTTGTGCCACTTCAGTGGGCTGTTTTGGTCGCAGATGTCACTGCCTTACCACAGGTCATCCATGATACAACTTCAGATTCCTTGGATATACCAGTAGTTGCATCGGATTGACTCCATCACAAGTCCAATATGTTTAGTCCCTTATGCAGAGCCGTATCTCCTTTACTTATCTAGTATGGAGCGAGTACTTTGTGCCTTCAGCTCATGTTCCAATAGCCTTTTCTTATGCTTACACAGCTAGATGAGAAATATTCATTTGGCTTACACAGCTAGATGAGAAATATTCATTTGTACTTTTTATTGTTGATTAATAAAGTTTTTGTTCGTCCAAAAAAAAAAAAAAAAAAACAACTCTAATCAAGTACATTTTTCATAATTGCACTGCACTTGAGATCTCCAATATTTCTTGGAAGCTATGACGATGTTGAAGAGATAAAAGAAAGGATACCTGGGTTTTAGGTTTCAAATTCAGGTTTCTCATTTCAAATACAATATTGTTTCTACCAATGTCCTAATGTGCGATTATTTTCATGTCAAATGCTACCTCCATGGAATATAAAAAACAATCCTATTCTTTAACATAGCAATTTGCAAATTTGCAACTCTAAGAAGTATGATTATTACATTGTCTCGCATGAATACATTATGATTTATTGTACTGTAATAATAACAATGATCACACTCAATTCTTGACCATCTCAATTAGACTTAGGCACACCAGTGTCATGACAAATAAAGAATATGAAGAAAGTCTGCAAATTCAGAATCACAATATTGAAAAACCCGAATCACAATATTGAAAAACCCAACCCGTTAGGGCATCTCATCATTCTCTTAAACATTGTTTACGCGATTTTAACTTATGCTCAGCAAGGATGGGCACCTACTACTTAGTTCTATTCTATTTTGTGTATATATATGGTTGCATGATGAATGATTATTATTTTAGAATAACGATGAGCAAAATTAAAGGGACCAGATTAACCAAAGTAAGTGGCCGAGATTTAAGACGCAAAAAGTGCGACGTTTGAAAGAAAATCCGATAGCATGGGTTCTATTATTTTTCTGAAGGACACGCTAGGCTAGGTTGATTTGTGCCCGGCTTGATGGGAAGGAGAAATAAGAAGAGAAGGTAAGTTATTTACAGCTGAATGGGCCAGAACTTGTTTATTGTGATTACATTTTACGAACTGATCCAGGGATCACGGATTTTCATTGCTATGATTAAGAAAGTTTTTCTTCCAGAACAACTGTGTGATTTTTAGAGCTCAATTGCAGAGCAGGGTTAATTTGATTTGATTAGCCAGTAGAGAGATTATTAAGACATTGTTGTAATGTTGGTTCAATTGCTGAACTAAATTATCTTGTTTTTATCCACCATATGTCAAATTGCTGATTCGGTTATTAGCTTTAGACCGAGTATATGAGGCTGAATAGGTGTCATGGAAACTCTAAAAACAAATGAATTATTGCCTAGGGTGCTGATTTTATGCTGGAAGAACTATAATCATAAAAAAAGGAGGAGGAGGAATTATAGGCACAAGTAAGTTGTAACACGGTTTTTCCACTGCCGTCAATACATAGAAGAAGCTCTTATTCAGTGGAAGCGTTTGGAATGTACATCAACAATAAGTCTATGATGGAGTCATTATATCTTCATAATCTTCCTATTGTTGATGCAGAAGCACAGGAAATGGAAATGCAAGAAAGGGGTCAATTGATGGAAAGCCCAGTTTCACCAACAAACCCAGACTCTGTATTTGCACCCACTTCAATCTCTAGTTTCAAAGATAGACGTGAAGAACTTGTAGTTGAAAATGCTAATATAGATAAAATAGCACCAGAGCAAGAGATCATCTTTCTGGCGTTCAGATTAGCCGTATTGGAAAAAGTTGCAAGTGGTTTGGGGACGCTCGCATTTGTATGGGCAACAATAGTCCTTCTTGGAGGATTCGCAGGTTATCTTGATCATTATGACTTCTGGGTTGTCTGGGCATTGCTAATTACAGAAGGAACCAGGGTATTTAGCAGAAGCCATGAGCTTGAAGTGCAACATGCCGGTCTAACTGTTAAGGTTAGAAAAGCAGGGGCTTTAGTTTTGCATAGAATAAAATCTGCAATAATGTCTGACAACCCTGAGCTTCCAAATCGTGAAAATGAAAATGAAGTAAAAAGAACTTGGTCTAAATCAAGGGTGCCATCGAACATATGCTCTCCTCAACGTATAAGCTTCCTCCTTCATTCTCTCCAACTTGCATCTGCTCTTGCCACAGTAGGCCTATCCTTGTCTCGTCTGATCCAACAAGATTACACAAAAAAGAAAGCTTTCCATAATGCCAACAATCTCATCTATGGCCTCAATTTATTTTACTCACTATCTTTAATAGAAGCCACAATTTTTCTAGTTGAGAAAGCATACTGGGAATATCAGATCAATTGGAGGAAACTGTTCGTGAAGGTTATAGAGAGAGTTAGACTTGATGATGAGCTATTAGACATGATTCAGAGCTTCTTTTATGATGTATATTCGACGTGCTTGAAGGGGGGTGCACTGGATGGATTGGACATGGATCTAGTTGGATTTAGCATTCAGAAATTAATGAGCAATGATGAGGATGGACAATTGGGTGGGGCGCTAATTCTTTCTGCATTAATAACGCAGGATGAATTTGCAGAGCAAACTGTAAGAAAGGTTAATACAACTTCTGGAGCCATTGAGAGGCTTCTGGAAATGCTCACATGGAAAAACAGTTCTGAAAAGGAGATAAGAAGAGCTGCAGCATATATATTGTCTCAATTAGTTCGACAGAGGAGCAATCGTTACAGAATAACACTAATTGCTGGAGCATTGGAAGGTATAATCTCCCTCTTGGTTGGGAAAGAAGGGAAGCATGAGTATGGAGATGCTGAAAAACGAGAATGTAAGTTAGAGTCTGAGGAATTAAGATTGTTTGGATTACAGATTCTCAAGGATTTAGCAAAGGATCACCGCTCTTCTTTAGAAATAGGTGGCACTCCAGGTCTACTAGCAATTTTGGTATCCTTGATTGACGTAAAGTCGGCGTTTAAGTCAAGCAACTTGAATCCAAACAAATGGGAGGTACCCAAGAAGGCCCTGCAGTTGCTGAAACAGCTGGTTTCAGCAAAGGGGAGGAGTGGTAATATATTGAGGTCAGACATAGGTAAAGCAATGTTTACTTTGGAGAATCTTCGTGATATTCTTGAGTTCGGAGAATCACACCCTGATCTGCAAGAATTAACCCTTGATATTTTAATCAATCTGGCACTGGATGATCAAACTAGCGATAAAATAGGAGGAACAGGGGGAATAATTCGCAATCTGGTAGATATTTTTGTGAAGGAAGGCATAGATGATAAACAGGTGCAGTTATCTGAGAAGGCCGGAGAAGCACTATCACTGCTGGTATTAGAGAGCTCTAAAAACTGTAAACGCATTCTAGGCATGGAAAGAAATATGGTGAAATTATTGCTAAAAGTTTTGAAAAATGGCAAAGGAAAACAAGGCATTCCTGCAGCTTATCTTATTCGAAATATTTGTCCTAATTTGAGCAAAGCAGACAAAGCTGAGGTAGTGGCAATGGCGCCCTTCATCCTGCAAACCACATTGCAAGCATCTGGCAAAGTGCTTGAATCTGCATTAGGATTAGCAGCGTGCATCATATCATTGATGGAAAATACTGATCCGATATTTGAGGAAGAATCTGAAAAAATTACCTTGAGCATGAGAATAATGAGGCTGATGAGTTATTCTTCATCCAGTTATGTGCCAAGCATTCGTCGTCATACAGTGGAGCTGATAATAGCTTTAATCAAGAAGGATCCCTTTTTCTTGCAACAGTTCCGGCGTCAAGCATTAGAAAAGCATCTGAGGGCAATGTTGGACACAGTATCAGATGTGGAAAATTTCATCACATTCGCTGGCATGACTGGAGTAACCAGTTATGCAGTATCCATGGAAGATCTTATTGGATCTGCACTCCAATACTTACACTTTGAGAAAAAAAAGATGAGGAAAAGCCATCCTTTTATTGCGATTTGAGAAGAAACAATGAAGGCGGCATTTATGGTATTAAATTCATCTAATCACTCTACTTAGAGCCCCTTTCTAATGTAATGCACATATTGCCTAGAAGAAAGAAGGAAAAATGAATGTTCTAGAGAAAAGCATTCAGTATTTTCCCGACTGTTTTCTGGCGATGTGTGCTCAAATTTCTACAATTGCAATTTTGAATCGGTTTGTTTGCAGTGCCAAGTTTTTGCTGCATGACGATGTTTTTCTTCAACAGCGGATAAATTTAGGCTTATTATTGTGCGAGAGCAGAATGACTATGGTGCGCCTCCTCTTCTTCTCTACTTTCCTTTTACTTTTCCCTCTTTTTTTTTTCATTTTCTCATTTGTTCCCAGATAGCTAACATCTGGCGTCAGATATCAAGGATGAAAGGAGGATTGGTTCTTTTTCCTTCAGGTTTTATTCAGGTACGTGGACATCTACTCTTCTGTGAATTAAATCAGAAATATTCCCGTGTTTAGATACACTTTCCAATTTCTGAAATCTTCATTTTTTTACTTGCCAAATTTTAACCATAAAGCATTTATTAGCTCATCTATTATATTTGATGCACTGGCAATGCTATAAAGCCTGATCTCGCGTTCCTATATCCTGTACCACAAATCAACATCAGAAGCGCTCTACTTATCATCTGTTGGTTGCAATACCAGCCTGTGATGCACATGCAAAATAATGTGTAAGCCCATTTGCAAATCTTTGCAATCAGCCATCATTTTGTACTTTACAAAATTTTCGTCTAATATTGTAGATCATGCATGAACAATGATACAGTTGGCAATATCTTGAGACTCTCAACAATTGAAGCAGCTGTGTGGAATTTGCCAAGTTCTTACAAGTTGTTTACTATTTGAGGTATGTGCCTCTTTATTTTTTACTTGTTTCAGCATTCTGATTTTTTGTTGTTGTTTGATTAGGGTGTTATTCGTATATTAGCTTTTGTTGCTTGATTATATAAGCTGTTCGTTGAACACTTATAAGTTTAATGAGACTCTGCTGATTCCTCTCATCGTAAGTTTTCTCTTCACGACTTTAATGCCGTTATATTCATGAAAACGACCAGCGATTATATTGTGCAGGTTCTTTTCCACGTATGTTAGTTTAAGTGTGTCATTAAGAAACTTTGGAGTGATCAAACTAGTGATTTGAAATATGTGATCACAAGATATAGGTCAAACCATGTTGAGCTTCTTTCTGTCAAATCCCTTTACAGTACACTACAAGCTTGTCAATCTTGTAACAGATCTGCCATGCAAATCTCAGCAATTTATCAGGAGCAAGATATGATGGACCAGACTGCATGTCATCTTTCCATCTATACTTGAAATGGCCTTTTCCGTCATAATACCTGCATTTCATTCAAAACCTGAATTTGATTTTAATTTTTGGAATTGTTGTGCAGGCTGTTGAAGAAATATTTTCCAAATTTTTACCGTACAATATGTATGTAAAACTGAGGTAAGTGGGAGTCAATAAAATCTTAAAACTTTCGGTTGCAATTTCTTTAGAGGTAATGCAATATCCTAGCTTTCTCACTTAATCTCTATCTTGCGTCTTATAGAATGCTGAGGTATGAGGTCTTTTCCTTCTTGGGATCTGCATTGTTTATGATGTGTTGCACAGCAGCCACATGTTTGAACAATGTGGGAAACTGCTCTATTAACAGCACAATACTTGGAATGTTGAATTAGTCTAAGAATTGTTACTCTAAAATTGGTTCAAACAAAAGGTTAAATAAGAAAATTTCAACTGTATTTATAAGGAACAGTATAAATATAGATACCTGTATCAAAATATGTTTAGTCAATTCTTTAAGCAGGCACGAGAAAACATGATTGTACACCCTTAAATTTTGTGCAAAATTCTGGTTCATGTGCAACGTAAGCCATGTTACTCAAGCGTGTGTGTGATTCTATTCGATGGCTTCCATTTGAACAAATTGAAGGCCTGCAATAGAAAGCAGGAAAAGCGCTATACACATGATCTGCCAGAAGCTGGTTACTCCGCTTCGTTCCTGCAAAAAAGAAAAAAGTATGGAAGCTGTGTCGGCTGTAAATTTGTAAAACCGCACAGAATGGCAGTGAAGCTCCAGCTCTTAAAAAGCCTGAGCCAAACTGAAGTTAAACACTAGGAAATGCCTCTCCGTTAAGACTTTTGCTGGTGTAGTACAGTAGGTTCGTAGATATGGCTCCCATGTAGTAATATTAATTTTACTTGATTTAAAAAAAAAAAAAAAAAAAAAAAAAGTCATTTGGTAGTAATTTCTATTAAAGTCCTTTTAAAAAATATGTTATTTGGTAGTTATTTGGTAGTAATTTCTATAGAAGTCCTTTTAGAGAATCAATTATTTAGGATAGGGAAAACTACCAAAACAACAGGTTTTTGAACTCTGTATTACTTACCAAAATGCTGCTACATGTCTTATACATCATTCCTCGTACCCACAAGAGCAATAAGACATACAAGAACCGCAATACAAAGGACATAGACAGCATGACCCGCAGCAAGCAACGGTATCAAAGCACCTTACATCCCTATTCAACTGCTTTCTTATGGACTAGGTGAAATCACATTAGTGCCCGCCCAAAAATAACATATCGACCAATAGCCTTTTTGAATTTTGAATTCCTGGGTACCTCTCCTATCACATTGGGGTGCCCAAAAACCTGGGCGCTACCAAAATTCCTAGTCGGGGGCTATCCCCTGGCCAAGATCTTGGCCACCGCTAGCTCAGTTGTGATTAGGGTTCTAACACGATTAGGGTTCCAGTCGAATATAATTTTCAAGCTCTTGGGAGCGATTTCAGACTTCTTTTCCAAATTTTAGATGATTCCAGGTGAATCGTGGTGATTTAGAGCAGCAACAGGTGATTTATGGAGTTTTATGAAGCAATTTAGAGCAACAACAGTCCAAAACAAAGCAATTTAGGGCGGTTTATGAAGCGATTGGGACCAATTCGTCAAGAAATCGGCTCGATAAAGTGGCAAAATTGTTCTTGTTTTAGTCTGAAACTCAATGTGGCCACAAGTCTGATAGGAAATTTCTGGGCGTCTACACCCCTTGCCCAGGAAGGAGAAAAACACATCGTGAGAAAATCCCTTGCCCATCCAAAACAAATACCAAACGTATAATCTTGACCAAAAAACACACAAATACCCAATGGTTCCTTGCCAAAAATTCCCAATTATAGCAGCTTCTCAGCCCATATGGTTTGCAAACCATTGAAAACTGGGACGTTTGATCCTTGCATCCAGGATTATTGTCCTTGTATATTTCAAATTTATTATACAGGAACAATATAATAATTTGAAACATAAAACTTGCGCAATTCATTTTGTACGAGAGAAGGGGTATTCCTGGCATGGTTTGAACTATGATTTGGGTATTCTGTAGTCATATATTTTTTTTATCGAATGAGCAACTTTTTTGTCTTTTGCATGTTCTTTCTATATTTGATTTTAAGTGAGCCTTTTTTGTAGTGGTTTGGAAATAGAATGGCATGGAGTTGCAGACACGATTCATCAGCTCTATCTTCATGCCGATTGGAGCAGGATTCATTTAATCCCGTGCTGCAAGATTTTTGAAAAACCAGCTTTTTCCTTGGCTTTTTGCCTTTTTTGTTGCCTGTGATATGGCACTTTGGTTGTACATCATGGTAGCTAATTTAGGTCTTCTTGAACCGGCCTCCATAGCCAGCTTTTGCTCTGTCGTAGTGATGGCTTCATTCAGATTTTGATCTCATTCGTTGGGCTAGTTGCATGGCAATTCCATAGTAGAGCAGTGGTTTTCCCTGTTCAGGGCAATTCCACAATGGAGCAAAGGATTTCTTGGTTTTGTGCTAGTTGTGGAGGTTGCTTAGTTGTGTGGTGTCTGGTTCCTCGGTGGAGCTTGTGGTTTCTGGACCCTGTAGTTTTTTTTGTCAGATCATTGTTTTTGGGGTTAAGGCAGAGCTTATAAGAGCATGTCAATGTTGCAGATCTTTGGAACTCTGGTGAGATCGTTGCGGCCTGGAGTTGAATCCTCTGGCTTTGCTTTCTAGTGACCAGGGCTTCTGGCCTGTGTGATGCTCTACTTTATTTAGTCGCTTGGACAATGGTTCCCGCTCTGTTTTCTTTATTTGCTTCGACAATGGTTGTAAGGCCAAATATTCGTCACACTGGAATTGTTGTTTTGCACCTTTGAAACTTGCGTATCAATTTTCGATAAAAATTTCACATGGTCTTCAAGTAAACGGATTATTCTTTACTTCTACTTTCTTATCACATGCACACAAACAAAAAGGAAGAAAAGAACTTAAAACCCACACACAAAAAACCCTACACATCTAAACGAATACATCAAATCTGGAGGGGGGGAGGATGGGATGGAGACACCACTCAGCATCTCCCCTAGCAAATAATACGTCTAATTCCCTTTCAACAAAGTAAACAACATAGCCAATCACTAAGCATTCCCTTTCAAATGTCTTATATAAATACCTAATGTACCATTCATTAATAAAAACATATAACATTCCTCTTTCTAATGTCTTCCATAGATAGTACTAAAAATAATAGAAAGTTATGCTATAACCATAGTGTATTTCGGGTGAAAATAGCTTTACTCCGATTTTTTGTGATTCCGTCGCGGTGATTACTCTCCCGCGGAATCACTAACGCACCTGCCCCGTTATCCGTACCTGCCCTGTTATCCGTACATGACAGGCTCCATTTTATACCTTCCGGCAGAATCACATCTGCAAATACCGTTGGACGGAATCAACATACCTTTTATTTTACGCGACAGAATCACATGAAATTGATCCTTCGGGGTGGAATCACCGTATACCATAATATTCTCCCCCATGGACTCACTATTCTCCCCCATGGAATCAAGCTTCTAAACCCGAGGATAAGCCCATCGGAGAAAAATACAAAGGAGATGGATTTTACACTAGGATCGGCAACAGGGGCAGGAAATGGGAGTAGCAGGAGTCCGAGTTTTTGAGATCGACCGATTTCAAGCATAACAACCGATCTGCAAAATAATACAACTCCAAACACGACTTTTGGAGCTCCAACTCCGACAATGCTTTCGCCAACCAACAGCTCAGGCAAGCATGGCCGAGAGTTAGACCTTGATGAGGCAAAAGGAGCTCCTCTTCTCAGGACTTCACCCCCGGGGATGCACTATCATATAGGGGGTATCTCATGCGCGTGAAGGGGTCGCAGAAAACCCCCTTGTATGAGCCTTAGAAATCTTCCAAAAACCCCCATTTCAGCCACATATTGAAACAGAGTCGTCTAAAAAAAGCGCCATAGATAAGAGTATATGTATGGATCAAGTCCAAAATAAACCCTTTTACTCACCTAAATTGTACGGCTATGGGCCTCCTCAATCCCAGCTTGTTCAATCGCCATCTATCACCAGAGCAAGCCGCCATAGTCCGCACTAGCTAAAAAACCTCCGATCAAAAATTTAAATTTTTACTGGGATATTCCAAATGGTGATTCCGTCGCGTGGAATAAAAAGGCGGTGATTCCGTCCAGCAGTATTTTGCGAAGGTGATTCTGCCGGAAGGTATAAAACGAAAGGCCAGGATGGACCCTGCAGACGAATGGCTGGGATCCATCAGAAGGTACACCTGACACTCAGGTACGAATAACGGGGCCTCTGGAACGGATCCCGTTTTCTTGAGGGTTAGTGATTCTGCGGGAGGGTAGTCACCGCGATGGAATCACCAAAACCAGGGTAAAGCTATTTTCACATCTGTATTTCTATCTCAAATAATCTCCATATTGGTCATTGCACCAAGACTAAGCTCAGACTGACCTGGCTCAGGTTGAAGGTAGAAAACAAACTATTGAGGCTAATTTGGCGTCCAAAAGAGCTAAAGCACGATTAGAAGCTATCAATACTACTTTTTCTTCTGCTTCTAATTAAACTATTCTTTAGTAAGTTTAATTTTTTTTTTAGTAAGTAACGGAGAGAAATGGATTTCCAAAAACAATTTGACTAAAAATTACTTTTTTACTAAGAGATTGATTATTAAAACTTATTAGATTCTATTGAAGGATCAATAGAATCTAATAAGTTTTACCTACTATTCAGTGGTTTGACATGAGCAATAGGGATGCACTATTCATGTTGATTAATCAATTTCCCATGATGGAATTTCCCTTTATTGTTGAGCTATTCGCATATGAATCCATTGCTGAAATATAGTTCAGCCATGACTCAACTTGATGGAATCAATTGTTTCGCATTGCCACTATGTGAATCCTATATATGTCAATGCAACCCCATTGCTATACCATTCCAACTCATGTGCGGCAACACAGGGCACACATTTACTAGGGAACCTCGTCTTTGCGGATGTACCATGAGAGAGGTAGGTGGAGGATGGAGTGCATTTTAGGATCTACAAATCATTTCGTCCCGAGACGGTATCTGATTCTATTATACGAGCCTATCTTCGGGATGAGTTGTCTCATGTGGTTGATAGTCATGAGACATCATGGGCAGTTCGAATCAATGACTCGCACGTGCATTTCACTTTTACCCCGACTAAGATGTTATTTGTAGGAGAAGTGAAGATATCATGGGAGCATCCAAAGAAGTACAGTGTTAGGCCCCTTGGTGATGTGTATGCCCATGAACTAGGACAAAGTTTTGTGTTCTGCATATCTATACCTATTTTTTGTTGATGTACTTAACTACTTCTAAGGGTGACATTTTAAGCATAAGTTTTGGGTTTCTATTCCCAAATCTTCGTCTTTCGAGGTAAATTTGATCTTTCAAACAAGCTGGAGTTAAGGTTTTGAATAAAGGTATCTTCATCAAAGAAACTCTCCCATCAATCAACTTGGAAAAAGAGAATATGCCCTATGACCGAGAAAACAAAAAAGTTACTGAGTCCACTCAATTTCCTGTAATCAGCAAAGCAGTTATTGATCATAACAGGAACCACAAAGCTACAGAATTGCCAGCAAAGATTGACTTGCACAAAACTTTGTCAAGTATTCTACAGAACTCTAGGAAAATTACTAGTGCTACTGGTGTCCAACCTTTACCATCTAAAGGCTCACGAGACCTTCAAGCTAATATCAAACTTGACTCAAAGAATGCAATGACTGAGTCAGAAGGTTTGAATGAGGTTTCATTAATTAATGAAAAAGGTAATGCTTCCTTCAAACAAATTGATTTGCAAGCTCATCTTCCTCCAGTCTTCAACACAGACACAGATCCCTCTACTGGTCAATTAAAGGAAAGGGGATCCCATGACAGGGTCAATGCTGATGAAAACCAACTTGAAGTTTCAACATGTGACAATGCCACAGAAACTCTTCAATGCTCGAACACATATGCAATCCTATCACATATTTCTGAGGATGATACTGCTGATCAGTTAATTGATCCAACCTCTCATTCCAACAATCCTCCAAATGCTATATCCCAAGCCACTGCTCACCCCACTCTGCCACCCAAACCCTTCATACCTGCTTTTTCTCCACCACCATCTGAAACTTTCCTTAAACAACCCTGCCTGCATGCTGACCTTCTCGATCTAACTCAAACAGCTTCCCCTACACCATTAAATGTCACTATTTCCCCTGAAATAGCTCTGCAACTTCAGCAATTGGTGGAAATGCCAGGAAATGTGTCTGATGCCTCTGCACAGTTAAAAACAGTAATACATGACAGAGAGGACAGTGTCAGAGATATATCTACCTCCTGGGAAAAAGGCCTGTTACATGATGATGTTACAACAGTAGGTTCAGCAAAAGATATTCAGCAGGCTCCACATGATTTCACTCCAACTGTGCACTTGTCAACAACAACATCATTCCCCCAACTAGCTGGATCAGCAGATACTCTACAGCTTGAGCACAACGTTTCCAGGCAAGATCTTTCCTTAACAAATATTGAATTTGATTCCATTAATAAAAATAATAAAACACATATCTTGAGGGATACTTCTAGGAATCCTAGCCCTATGCTTTAAATTCTATTTCTTTAAACTCTGATAATGCATATTGTTGTAAATCCAAGTTCTGGAAATGCCCTCACCATGCAGATAATTCTGAACTTACAAACTCCGAGGATGATTCAGCTGACATGGAACCTGACAAAGAAAATGCTCTAAAAAATAGCAACCCCAGTTGGGATGATGATGCTTACCTCACTTGTCATCATAAACTGCCTGACACAGCTAAGCCAAAGGGCAAGAAGGCCAAGGAGAAGGTCAAGAAAAAGAATTATCCAATAACTACCAGTTCTTCCAATACTCCTGCTGCTAACACAAGGTTGAGATCCAAAAAACATTCTTAAACCCAACCTTCTCTGCTTCCTTCCCTTATCTTACTCTTCATGAAGATTCTCAGTTGGAATCTCAGGGGAATAAAAGGCCCTCTAAAGAGAAGAAGGGTAATCTCTCAGATAAGGAACTATGACAGTGACATTATCCTTCTGCAGGAGCTCAGGCTCCCTAACTTTGAGTGCTCTAACCTTGCAGACTGGATTGGACCCGGATTTTCTTCAACTTGGATTGAAGCAACAGGTACATCTGGAGGGCTTTGCATAATCTGGAAGATAGCTTGACCTATAACAGCCCATGTAGGACCTGGCAATCTGTAATTCTCAGAAATAATGATATTAACATTTATTTGTAAGCAATCTGTCATTAACATTTATGCTTCAACTGACTCCAGAATCAGGGCTACTACCTGGCCTTCTATTACTAGCTGGCTTTCAACTCAAAGTTGTGAAACATGGATCGTGGCAGGTGACTTCAACAATACCCCAACTTGGGATATGAAAATTGGCAGGAATTTAAATATGTCAACTCTTGAGAGAACTCATTGGGACTACCTGCTTGACATGCACCTCTTACAACATATTCCATCATCCACATCATCTTACACTTGGTCAAACAAACAAGAGGGGAATAATAGGGTCTACTGTGCTCTTGACAGATTCTATATCAATAATATTCATCATGATTTTTGGGATAACTGCTTTGTTCACAGTGACGAGTGTACCTCCATCTTTGACCATCAGCCTCAATTTCTAATTACCAAACATGTGCTTTCTATAAAGAGGCATGGAAACACCCCTTTCAAGCTTAATTGCTCCCTGCTAGAATCTGAGGCTTTCTGTAGCGAATTTACAGCCTTCTACAACTCTCTTCCAAGAGTTAGATCTACTAGCTCAATGAGGGCCTTCTATTCCAATCTTAAAGAATCCAAGTCCTGGATTAAGAATTGGTCTAAACACCATCATGACAGTAAACTTGCTGAAAAAAGAGCATATTTGCAAGAAATGAAAGAAAAGATTGAAACTTCAAGATGATCCCCAAAACATTGACCTTCATTGGCAAGAGGGGAACCTCGAAATGACCATTAAGACCATTGAAGAGCTAGAAGCCAAAGGCTCCTCCATTAGATGCAAGCTCAAATACTTCTCCAAAATGGATCATGGGAACTCAATTTTTTTTTACAGGGTGGCTAAATCTAGGCTACTAAAAAGTCAACTTTCTACCATCATAGATGATAATGATAACACTTTGGATGACCAAAAGGATATATCTAACTACTTTTGCTCCAAATATGCCAGCATTTTTTCCCAACCTGTTGATACTCATATTCAAACTGTTGAAGCCAACTTTTTTTCAGATATGATCAACAATAATGGTCTTCACAGTGATACTGTCATGCCCCATGCCATAGAGGCTACCCCCTCCATTGATGAAATTTTTTCAACTCTCAAAAGTCTAGCCAAAGGGAAAAGCCCTGGCCCAGATGGCTTACCTCCAGAATTCTACATTAAATTCTGGGACATAATAAAAAATGACTTCATGTTCATGATTAAAGGTTTTTGGAATTCGAATCACTTGCACCCTGTTCTCTCTGCTGGTCTCATCACTTTGATCCCAAAAGTTGACAATCCTACATCCTTCTCTGATTGGAGACCTATTTCTTTGACAAACTCCACCTAAGTTTGTGCAAAAATCATTGCAAACAGGGTCAAAACTCATCTTCAAGAGGTCATTAGTTCTAATCAATCTGCCTTCCTCCCAAATAGATTTATCCTGGATAATTACATTGCTGCCATGGAGGGGCTTCACTGGAACAAACTGACAAATCAAGACAGTATCCTTCTAAAGCTAGACTTTTCAAAGGCTTTTGATACAGTCAGATGGGATTTTTTAAAATTTTCTCTTGAGAAAATTGGATTCAGCCAGAAGATCATCAAGTTAATTCTGGGTCTTAACTCTAGATCCCAATCTACTGTACTCATAAATGGATCCCCTGGGTATTTCTTCCCTCTGGCTAGAGGTGTCAGACAAGGGTGCCCCCTAGCCCCTTATTTATTCCTTGCTATGGCTGAAATGTTAACTAGAGTTATCACTGATCTCCAATCTAGTGGCCATATTATTGGTCTAACTTTACCTGATAACACCACAAATCTTTCAATCCTTCAATATGCAGATGATTCTTTCAGCTTCCTCAAAAATGATTTGAACATTATTCAAACCTTTTTGCAGACCATTCATAACTTTGGCTCTGCCTCGGGTATTCATTTAAATAGAGGTAAATGCTCTATCATTGGGGATCTTAATACTGATAATATTGCAGGTATTAAATGTATGAAGGCCACTGAGACAACTCAGCTTCTTGGCATGCCTCTATCTCTCAATCCTAGTCTCAAATGTCTTTGGAATCCAATTGTAGAAAGAATTAGAAAGAAACTTGGTAATTATGGCAGCTGTCTTTCAGTGGCAGGGAGAACTTTAATTGCAAATTCTGTCATTGCAGCCTCTCACATTTACTTCTCATCTGCTCTTCTAGCTCCCAAATGCATCTATCAACAGATTGAGAGGATAGTGAGGAACTTCATATGGGGAAAACATCACATGGTTAACTGGACTTCAACTACCAGAAGCAAAATTCAAGGAGGTCAAGGATGCAAAAATCTAATTCTGCAAAGCTATGCTTTAGGAGGCAAATATATTTGGAAGTCTTTATTCTTGACTAATAATTCAGCTTCTGTATTTATTAATTATTGACTTTCCTGTAGTCACCCAAAGAAACATGCTTCCATCACTCATAACTTGCCTCATTCAGCTTTTACAAATTTAAAACCTGCCCCACACACTTCCCCTCTTATGAGAAACATGATTACAGCTTGGAACAAGGTTCATCTGTCTTTTGATCAATCCAGCCTGGAAAAAAGCCATATTAACACGAGCATATTTTGGAATTCTAATTTCTCAAGAGACAGCTCTACTCCTCTAGCTATCAGGCATAAAAAGCTTTACAAAAAATGGAAAGACTTCAATATTCTGACTCTTGGTGATCTTTGGGATCAAAAGAGATGGATTTCTTGGACTAATCTGAAACACAAGATAAGAGGTAGCTCTTCAGACAAAACTCTTTTTAGATACATAATGCAGAAGGTCTGCAATATAAATCCTCTGGATAATCCCATTAGTATTGACTGGACTCTCTTTGACAAGCCAAATTATAGTGTCTCAAAAGTCTACAGATGCTTAAACAAGTCAAACGCGCCTTCAAAGCCTAAATTGTACTGGGGACTCTCGGATGATACTGAAACTAGACTGTTCAAAAACATTTGGTATTCCTATCTACCCCCAAAAATCTCATACTTTGTTTGGCTAGTTGCAAACAAAAGTGTATCAAATTTGGAAATGATATCTAGGCACTCAAACCAAAACACTCATCATATTAACTCAAACTGCCCCCTGGGCTGTGGTAATGTGGAAACTCTAGAGCACATCTTTGGGTGTGTCAAGCTCACTTCCTTTTGGTTATGGTTTGAAGATGCCTTCAAAATTAAATGCCCTGCTACCCTGTTAGAGTTTATGATGAATGATGATGCATTTAAAAACTCTTTATGCTTCACTGCCTTATGGAATGTATGGAAACATAGAAACAGATGTCATTATGGAGGCAAAAGAACATCTACATACTGGATAAAAACACAAGTAATTTATGACATTGAAATGACTGCAACTAGTCAAATGCATGTAGATAAGGATTCTGTGGATAACAAATGGCATGGTATTGGTAATTTCATAGGCTCTCACTTGCTGTTTAAATTAGATTGCAATACCACACTTACTGACATTGATTGTCTTTCTGCTAGACTACATGATGAGCCTTAGCAGGGATTTTAATACATCAGTGGAGCCAGCTGAGTACAGACTTTTCCCAGGTCAGAGACTAGTTCATGACATTCAGTATACGGATGATGGATTATGGACATGCCTAGTCAGGGGCATCACAAACATTGATATCCCGGATATTCCAGATAATGAAATTGATTGGGTTATAGAGTTTTGCAGATGCACTTACTTAATGGTACAATTGTGGTGGTTCATGGAAAGCAATAGTAGAAGGATGACAGACCAGCAATTTCAGTATTACAGGCAATGCTACTATCATCACAGATGCTTATGGCACACTCATTATCCTGATGTCCACAACTAATGCAGACAGGTTGATCCAAGAGCTAAACTGGGGAAATGGTAACATTCTCATTCTGCAGCCAGACTTCCAGCCAAACATTGACTTTCTTACCTCCTATCATTTCTAGTCTGATCCCATCTTTCCCTTTCATCCTCCACTCTTAAGTCCAATCAGAGCATTACCAAAATCTACAGGTTTTTGTCTACATGTTGCTGCCAACAGTTACTTGTGAGCTGCTCAATTTTCAAACTTCCTACTTATTCAATTTGGTTGCAGCACTACAGGTTCTCTCACAAGGCAGTCAATTACTTCAAAATTACACATATTTCTGCTATACATATAGCATAGCATTTACTTATGTTACTTTTGCTTGCAAGTTTAATTTTGAGTAGCCGACTCTATGGCTCACTCACAACAATGTACCTTTTTCTATAATTAATGAAAAAAAAAACCCCATTCTCTCTCTCTCTCTCTCAAAAAAAAAAAAAAAAAAAAAGATATTACCAATGAGCAGAATGAGCATGGCTGTGCCTCGCAGATTGGGAGAGAAGGCGGTGGGAGGAAAGGGAGGCCGCCCTCCTCTTCTCTCAATCCGGCACTGTTGCTGCATTCTTGAGGAGATTTCGAAATTCATAGGGCTAGTAGGAGGCTCTTTCTGTCAATTTAGAGGATCTGCACAAATCAAGGCTGCTGGTTCCTCTTTTCTTGAAGTCTTTTTCAGGGCAGTTCTCTCAAAGGCTTACAGGTAATCCACTAACGTGGATCTTTTTGATCTAATGCATCAGATGCATTATGTTTCCTTGCAAGCATGGAGGATCTTGGCAGGTTTTTGTGATTTTTCTGCAATCCAAAGACTTCCAGCCATCATATCTGGATCTTTGTGATTGAGCCGGCCTGGAAAATTGCAGAGACAACCTATTTTCTCCTGATAGGAACACACCGAAAGGATACATGCGTCCATAAGGTGGAGCGAAATCATGTTTAGCTCTTGAGGAAAGAATTCTTCTAGTTATTTGGTTACTTGCAGTCTCATCATATTCCAGGTTCTTTAAACAGCAGTTTGTTTTCCTTCTCTTCCTTTTGCTCTTTCTTGCTAGCAGAAAGGTTTAGAGTTGTCTTTCTTAAAAAGAACAGTGTAGTTTGATCCATTCTACAGATCTGTTTAAAGAAATGGACTCAATTGTGATTGCCGAGCTAGGGATATATTGTGGTACAGGAAGACGCCTTTATATCATAAGCCAGATTTTTGAGGGGAAGTCTGGTGGCCGGGCTTATGTGTCTAGCTAGCTTCAGGTTGATTGTTTCACTTCCCGACAATGCAGCATCTCATTTGGGTTCATTTTCTGGCTAACTAATTTGCAGTTCTGATCAAAATATAGGGGCACTGGCAGCTTCTTTGAGAAATGTTACTCTTGTTTCTTTTCTCATCTTCTCTACTCTTGCAAAAAGATTTTGAACATTCAAGATATATCTGCAGCTTTTGGAAAATATATTCTTGACTCCTGTAGTATTCTCTCTAGTTTGGAAGATGTTGATTTGGATCCTGTAGTACAAACTAGGCAGAAGAAGAGGTTGAGAGAGACCTATAAGTACGGAAGCTTCAGTTATGGCATCTGATCCATGTGGGATCATTGTACTTAATTTTTATCTGATCCATGAGGGATCATTACTTGTGATAATATTTCCAATCTTATGAATAAAAAATTTTCTTTCTTTCAAAAAAAAAAAAAAAAAAAAAAAAAAAAAAAAGAAAAGTTTGGATTTTGAGGCAGAGATTAGTAAGGAGTTTTCAGAATCAGTGATTTGTGATTACATCACAAATGCAGAAGTTTCAGGAATGTTTGACAGGCCAATTCTGCCCAAAAACCCTAGTATTCTTGGAAAGAATGGGGAGCGGATACCATTTATAGATATTGATGAAAACCTTTGTAAGGAGGTTGATGCTGGAGGTGCAAAGAAGTCACAGAATAAGATCACATGGGCTAGAAATAGGTTTGATTTGTGGAGAGAGTATAGGGGAATTTCATGTGAGAAATCTGTTGAAGAGCTTGACCTTGTGGAGTTTGCGGGAATCTTGAGCAGTTTATGCTGCAAGTAACCAAATTGGATGGCCAGCTTTATCCCACCGAAAAAGTATTGTATTCTGTTATTGTATTCTGTTATTTTTTATTGTGATTATAAATTGGTTCTAATTATTGTATTTTGTTTTACAGGTTGCAGGATCTATTCAGGAAATTTGGGAGCATGATTCGGCGGCATAGGAAAATTCAAGCTGCAAAGGAAGGTCGCGTGGAATTCCCATTTGATATTCGTCATAGTCCTATCTTTGAGAGGGCAAGGTTGGCTTGTGTTGCAATAATGAGGAGATCTAGAATGACTCCTGGTGTTTGTAAAAAGAGAAAAAAAGTTGAGGAGATTACTTTTGCTGTTGAGACAGCATTATTGAACGACATTGACCATCAGATATACCATAATCGAGGTCTACAACGACGGTTCCTGTATTATTGTGTTGCTAGGTTTGCCATTCGTGCAAAGGAAGAGTTGCATAAGCTTTTAATTACTGACTTTGTGGTTGGTTACGATGATGGTACAGAATATTTAGAATATTCTGAAAGGATTTCCAAGAATCATGATGTGGATATGAACCATTATCAGGAGGAATCCTTTAGACTACCTTGCAGGTGTTCAGAAGTTGATGTCGTTCTTACATACAAACAACTTGTTAGGCATCTACCTGTGATTGAGTACAGTTCTGATCCTGCAAAGCCTGCTAAGAGGTTTGCGTTTATGCAGGTATGTATTTTTATCTGCTAGTATTTACCTTTTAGTTCGTTATATTAATTGTTATTGTTTTAGGCAATTGTTTCTCCAAGGACTCCAGTCTGGTATAACTCGAAGCTGAGGGTTAGTGGTCAGGCATTAGCGAGCTGGGTGAAATATATGATGAAGACAATAGGGATCGATGGGAATTTTTCTGGAAAATCAGGGAGGACAAGTGTGATAAGCCCGGATGGTTAGGGTCAAGGCGTTCGGATGCCGTTGGCATGCATTACATCGGGCAAAGGACTAGTGAAGCATATCATAGGTAATATCATTCTTTTTTTTGTTTCTTTGTTGATTTATAATATTTTCTTGCTGTGCAGATATGATAAGAATGTGGAATTGCGGGCGAAGTGTGCAATGTCTGTGGTTAATAAGCCTTTCGATGATTCTGGAAATAGGCGAATGTTTGAGGATGTTTACAAGGAAGAACCGGGTTTTATTTAGATGAGTGTGAGAAACATGGAAGTGCGAGTGCGTTTTATTGGGATGCACGCGAGAAGATGGAGCCGAAAGCGGCGGTGATGTAGGGCGTTCATTCGATGGATGTTGATTGTCCTCAGGGTGTAGAATCTGGTAAGAAATTTGAGACATCTGGTTCTATTTCTGAACTTGCAAGTCGGGGAGTACAGGTGCTAGATTTGAAGAACTGGACTCTGGAACAGATTATAGATGCTACCTACTTCGACATTGATGAAGCTGAGCTAGCAAAATGCCCAATAGCTCGCAGGGCTTTGAGTCTGAATATCAATATCGGAAGTTCTTCAGGTACAAACATCTATGGTGGTTCATTCAACAACTGCATGTTCGTGGCTTCTGCTGAACTTGAGAAAGAATTTCAAGAGTTTATGATAGAGAAGAGATCCAAGATGCGTGATTCTCTGTAATTCTGTTTCTGAACAATGTAATTTTGTTTTTTGGATATCTGAAGATACTCTACGGGCTTTTAATGTTTCAATATAATGTTTTGATTCAATGTTTCAGTGTTTCAATGTTTTGATTGAATGTTTTCAGTGTTTCAGTGTTTTGATTCAATGTTTCAGTATTTGTGAATATAATGTTTTTCATTGTAATGTTTTGATGTTTTTTAACTGAAAAAATTTGCAAACAGAACCACTGATTCTGGAAAATGGCCTGCAAGAATGAGCGATTCCTGGAAAGAGTCAGTGCCACGTGGCACACAGGGATAGGCGGATGGAGCAGAAAATGCCCCACCCCAATTTTACGTTTGATTTTGGTCGATGTTGGCCCTTCACTCGGCACTGTTTGGGTTTTATTGTTTGAAAAAGAATGGTATCACATTTTCTTGCCGTAAAATTTACATACGGCACCATTTGTGTTTCACTGCCAATAGTAAGTTTTGACATTTAGATTAGCCCAAGAGATTTTATATTATAGGGTACCGTTTGAATATTCCAGTTAACAATCTTAAGAACATACAAGAGATCCAGAGGAAGCTAAAACTTAGACGGCACCATTTGGGTTTTTGCTGTCTGATGTGTAAGGGCTTCTATTCTCATTGTCCTTTCCGGATTTGTTCATAGGGTATCTTGTGTTGTACTGTATTTAAATGGTACTATTTCTGCTTTACTAACTGCTATCTAAGGGCTTTTCCATATCACTTCCTGGCCCATAAATTACTATACGGTACTGTATAAGAATTCCAGAAAACATTTTTGTTCACATATTGCATTTGAATGTCTTTCTAGAGTCCCCCACATCCTTGCAGTAACCTAGGTATTTTGTTATTCACGATGTAAATCAATACACAAGACATGGGTTGCGTTGCACATGAACCCAAAACTTTGCAAAAAATTGAAGGGTGTACAATCATGTTTTCTCATGCCTGTAAACAATTGACCGCCTGACTGCATCTTTTGATATATCTATACTGTTATAGTACAGTGGCAACTGCCTTTCGATGGTCCAAGTGTATCTGTTCAGACTCCATTTTATGTCAGATTATATACCATCTTACAAAATGTGTAACAAATTTTTTCCTTAAAGGACTCATTTAACATTCCAAGTATTGTGCTCTTGATGTTCAAATATGTGGCTGCTGCGCAAGACATCTAAGCAGTCCTCGTGCCTCAGTTTAAGTAAGAAAGCTAGGATATTGCATTGCCTCTGAAGAATGGAACTTTGATTGCACCCAAAATTTTGAAATTCTATCCACTCCCACTTACCTTGGTTTTACATAAATATTGTACGGTAAAATACCTGACTCTAATTGAAAAATATTTCTGCCTGCACATCAATTCCAAAAATAAAATCAAACTCAGGTTTTGGATGGAATGTAGGTCAACTGTTCCCTTTGTACTTCTCAGGACGTCCCAAGAGTTGTAATGCATATTCAAGTATTACAAAAAACAAGGCCATGGAAAGACAATGTGCAGTCTGGTCTATGGAGATATTATGATGGAAAAGGCCATGGAAAGATGACGTGCAGTCTGATCCATCATATAAATTGCTGAGATTTGCATGGTGGATCTGTGAGGCAACACATGACTTGGCGTATATCTTGTGATCACAAATTTCAAATCACTAAAAGCCTTTTGATCACTCCATTTGTAAGAACTTAGCAAGTTCCGTGTAGCTGCGTCATTTGTTGAGTGTCTCTCAAGATATTGCCAACTGCGTCATTGTCCATGCATGATCTACAACAATATTAGAAGCCAGAAAAGTTGTAAGTAGAAACAGTATGAAAATGAGGGTTGATTGCAAAGATATGCAACGGGCTTACATAAAGTGTCTAATTGCTTTGCATGTGCAACACATGCTGGTATTGCAACCAACAGAGCTGTACGAACACGAGATATAGAACGCTTCTGTCACTGATGTTGATTCGCGCTACAGGATATAGCAACATGAGATCAGGCTTTAGCATTGCCAGTGCATCAATGTAAAAGCTGATCTAATGAATGCTTTATTGTTAAAATATGAGATTTAAAGAAATGGAGCATCCAGAAATATGGATCTAGACATGGTACAAAAGAGTAAATGTCTACATACCTAAGTAAAGCCCGAAAGAAAAAGAACCACACCTCCTTTCATCCTTGATTTCAGATGCCAGATGTTAGCTAACTGGAAGAAGAAACGAGGAAATGAAAAAAAAAAAAAAAAAACAGAAAAAGGGGGAAAGAGTAAAAGGGAAATAGAGGCGCACCATAGCATTCTGCAAAAGCATCATCTGCAACCAATGTAGAGATTTGAGCACACATTGCCGGAAAATTGTTGGGAAAATGCTCTACACAGTTGTTACACCAATGCCTTCTTTTCTTCTCAAATTGCAATTATTGAATGGCTCTTCCTCGTCTTCTTTCTCTCACATTGTAAGTATTGGAGTGCGGATCCTATGAGATCTTCCATGGGTACTGGATAACTGGTTATTCCAGTCATGCCAGCAAATGTGATGAAATTTTCCACATCTGAGACTGTGTCCAACAGTGTTCTCAGATGCTTTTCTAATGCTTGACGCTGGAACAGTTGCAAGAAGAAAGAATCCTTCTTTATTAAAGCTATTATCAGCTCCACTGTATGACGTCGGATGCTTGGCACGTAACTGGATGAAGGATGGATCATCAGCCGCATTATTCTCACGCTCAAGGTAGTTTTTTCAGATTCTTGATTAAACATTGGATCAGTATTTTCCATCAATGATATGATGCAAGCTGCTAACCCTAATGCAGATTCAAGCTCTTTGCCAGATGCTTGCAATGTGGTTTGCAGGACGAAGGGCGCCATAGCCACTACCTCAGCTTTGTCTGCTTTGTTCAAAATAGGACAAAGATTTCGAATAATGTAAGCTGCACGAATGCCTTCTTTTGCTTTGCCATTTTTCAAAATTTTTAGCAGTTCTTTTACCACATTTCTTTCCATGTCTAGTACACGTTTGCAGTTTTTAGAGCTGTCTAATACGAGCAGTGACAGTGCTTCTCCGGCCTTTTCAGATAGCTGCATCTGTTTATCATCTATGCCTTCCTTCAGAAAAAGGTCTACCAGATTGCGAAGTATTCCCCCTGTTCCTCCTATTTTATCACTGATTTGATCATCCAATGCAAGATTGATTAGAATATCAAGAGTCAATTCTTGCAGATCAGGGTGTGACTCTCCGAACTCAAGAATATCACGAAGATGCTCCAAAGTAAACATTGCTTTACCTATGTCTGACCTCAGTATTTTGCCACTCCTCCCTTTTGCTGAGATCAGCTGTTTCAGCAACTGCAGGGCCTTCTTGAATACCTTCCACTTGTATGGATTCAAGTTGTTTGACTTAAACGCCATCCTTGCCTCAATCAAGGATACCAGAATTGCTAGTAGACCTGGAGTGCTACCTATTTCTAGAGAAGAGCGGTGATCCTTTGCTAAATCCTTGAGAATCTGTAACCCAAACAATCTTAATTCCGCAGACTGAAACTTACATTCTCGCTTTTCAGCATCTCCAGACTCGTGCTTCCCTTCTTCCCCAACCAAGAGGGAGATTATACCTTCCAATGCTCCAGCAATTAGGGTTATTCTGTAACGATTGCTCCTTTGCTGGACTAGTTGAGACAATATATATGCTGCAGCTCTTCTTATCTCTTTTTCAGAACTGTTTTTCCATGAGAGCATCTCCAGAAGCCTCTCAATTACTCCAGAAGTTGTATTGATCTTTCTTACAGTTTGCTCTGCAAATTCATCCTGTGTTATAAATGCAGAAAGAATTAGAGCCCCACCCAATTGTTCTTCCACATCATTGCTCATTACTTTCTGAATGCTAAATCCAACCAGATCCATGTCCAATCCATCCAGTGCACTCCCCTTCAAGCATGTAGAATATACATCATAAAAAAAGATCTGAATCATGTCTAAGAGCTCATGGTCAAGTCTAACTCTCTCTCTAACCTTAACCAGCAGTTTCCTCCAATTGATCTCATAATCCCAGTATGCTTTCTCAACTAGAAATATTGTGGCTTCTGTTAAAGATAACGAGTAAAATAAATTGAGACCATAGATGAGATTGTTGGCATTATGGAAGGATGAGATTTTTATGTAATTTTGTTGTACCAGACGAGACAAGGATAGGCCTACTGTGGCAAGAGCAGATGCAAGTTGGAGAGAATGAAGGAGGAAGCTTATATGCTGAGGAGAGAACACCTTTGATGGCACCCTTGATTTAGACCAACTTCTCTTTAGTTTATTCTCATTGCGCTGGAGACCTAGAATCGCAGGAGTTGTTTCACAAATTGGAAGTTCAGGGTTGTCAGACATTATTGCAGATTTTATTTTATGCAAAATTAAAGCCCCTGCCCTTTTAACCTTAACAGTTAAACCAGCATGTTGCATTTCGAGCTCATGGCTTCTGCTAAATACTCTGGTTCCCTCTGTAATAAGCAACGCCCAGACAACCCAGAAGTCATAATGATCAAGATTACCGGCAAATCCTCCAAGCAGGACTATAGTTGCCCATACAAATGCCAGAGTCCCCAAACCACTTGCAACTTTTTCCAATATGGCTAATCTGAATGCCAGAATCGTAATCTCTTGCTCTGGTGCAATTTTATCTTTATTAGCATTTTCAGCTACAACTTCTTCACATCTATCTTTGAAACTAGACATTGAAGTGGGTGCAAATACAGAGTCTGGGTTTGTTGGAGAAACTGGGCTTTCCATGAATTGATTTCTTTCCTGTGCTTCTGCATTAAGATTATGAAAATATAATGACTCCATCATCGACTTATTATCGATGTACATTCCAACCGCTTCAACTGAATAAAAGCTCCTTCCATATATTAATGGCAGTGGCAAAACCGTGTTACAACCTACTTGTGGCTCCTTTTTCTTCCTTTTTAATGGTTATAGTTCTTCCAGCATAAAATCAGCACCCTAGGCAATATCCTCATTTGTTTTTAGAGTTTCCATGCCACCTATTCAGCCTCATATCAGCATTTCCACATATGATGGATTAAAAAAACAAGATAATCTAGTTCAGCAATTTAATGATTGAACGAGCATTACAACAATGTCCTTAATGCTCTCTCTACTGGCTACTCAAACCAAATTAGCCCTGCTATGCAATTTAGCAGTAAAGATCACACTATATATTTTGTTCTAAAACTTTCTTAATCATAGCACCTGAATTCTGAAAATCTGTGATCCTTGGATCACTTCTAAAATGTAATGACAATAAACTCAACGTAGATCTGCCCACGTCAACAGTAAATGACTAACCTCCTCTTCTTATTTCTTCTTGGGCACAAATCAACCTAGCGTGTCCTCCTAATCGGCCCTAGTAAAATAAAACCCATGCTATTGGATTTCTTCCAAACGTCGCACTTTGTGCTTCTTAATCTCAACCACTTAATTTGGTTAATCTGGTCCCTTGAATTTCGCCCATCGTCTGCTAATGTTTTCCCACATAATCCAAATTGTAAAAGGCAGTTTCACATTTTAGTATTTGTTTGACAATTTTTGGCGAAATAAAAATTGTCCATTTACGGCCAAATGATGGCAGTTAATTGGTCGCTTCAGCCATAGAAGCAGCATAAAATTTGATTTGGCACAGTCCAGCTCATATGGCATCTAGAATTTGTTGGGCGCTCTGAGTTTTCTTGTCCCTTAACCAACTGTTTTTTGCCCTTTGTTTTCCTATTTTGCCTCAAATCTGTTCCTCTTCATCGATTTGCAATAGATAGCATGCAATAGACGGCAGTAAAGGGGCAGGCCAAGGGATTAAAATGGCTTTTGAAGGGAATCAGCCTCCCAACGACCTGCAAAAATTATCTGTTCGAAATTTTTAACCTTGCCTCGCAGTTTCCCGCATAGTTTTCCGCCATGCCTTCACTGCTCTGCTAAAGCATTTGCTAGTGGACGAAGAATTGGACCAGCGAGTGCAGCTCCGGCGCCAACAGCTTTTAACAACGCATTTCCTTAGGTTCGTTCTTATCCAATAGCTTTTAACAACGCATTAAGACTGCATGCAAAAGTAAACAAGTCAGTTACTGATTAGAATACGTCAAATTAAAACAATGACGACAAGGTTTACCTGCCAGGAGGAAACATCTGTCCGTTCTTCTTTCTTACTTGCAACAAGAACCTCACAAGCATGTTATTCAAAGTGGTATGCGGAATATCTTCAACAAGAATGCTAGTTTCATGCATTGGATGGTCTGCAATAGAAATGCTAGTATCACCCTTGCAAAACTTTCTCCAAGCATCAAACTTCCTCCTGGCCCAAGTAGTCTGTTTAATTGATTTATCTTTATCACCTTTTTCAATCTCATTTAAAATCTGTTCATCAATTTCCATAAGCTCTTCAAGCTATTTGTCATTTTATTTCTGAACTCTCTCATCACCATCATCCTTCTTTACAAAAACCTTGATTGAACCAAGGCTCATTCTAAACACCTTGCATCATGTTGTCCACATTCTCTCGATTGACAGCATTTAGGACTGATTCGTCATCCAAATTGAACTCATCATGCATGAAAAGACAGGTTATGCTCTGGCCCCACCAAATCCGTCACAAAATGGATAAGCAAACATCATTTGGTACAGCTGCAAGCAAAAAGCTCACCGCATCATCTCCATCGCTCGTCAGAAGAGAAGAAAAGAGGACCGGAATAGAAGAACGGAGAAAGGAGAAACGTAGACCATTTCTTTTTCTTTTTTTTAAGCAAAAAATTCCACTTTGTGGACATTTACGTGGCATAACCGCATTGGCTCGGGGGTTTCCTGAAATAAACCCCCTGAACCGCATTGGCTTGGGGGTTTCCTGAAATAAACCCCCTGGCGGTGCCGCTCGCAACTGCCAGGGGGGTTTATTTTAGGAAACCCCCATCCCAATGCGATTTCCTCCATTATAACAGGCACTTAACAGCCGCCTCCGAATTCAGCCGAACCTGTGATAAACATGATGAATTTAGCCTCCGATGCTGACCCTGTGAAAAATAGACTGAATTCAGATGTCGAATTCATCTTTGTGTGCTCTGGAGTGTGCCGAACCTGCGATAAACCGAGCTGCGGGAGTGATAGTCGGAGCTGTGGACGCAGGTTTGGGTGAGGCAGCTTGCCTGCTGGTTAAGGGAGTTAATCCCCCTTGCTCGCCTGTTATGGCTGAGATAAACAGGCTCCCCCTCTCAAGCTCGCCTGTTTATCAGCCATAACAAGCTCTCAAGGGGGATTAAATCCTCTTAACCGGTAGGATTTGTGATCAACACAATCCTGAGCATTCATCGCAGATCCGTGATATGCCAGAACCTTCACTGCGCGCCCAGAATCAGCTTTCCCTTCTGCTTGGTGATATATGTTCAACTCTAATGGTAGCTTCCGTCAATGGTAATCTTGCTGTGGTCATGATAACCTTGCTCTGGATCGTGATAATCTTGCTATGGGCATTTGAACCAGCTGATAAAACTTGCTCTGGGTCCTGAGAAGCTTGCTATGGAGCTCCATTTGTGGCCTGCGGGTTAAAGGGGATAAACAGCCCTGCTTGCCCCTTACAACAGATAAACAGCTCGCAGGGTGTTTATCCCCTTCTTAACTGGCAGGCTTTTGGATCATGGCATTCCTGGCCTGTGGAATAACAAGCAAGCAAACTCTGCCATGTGATAGGGAATAACAAGCAAGCAAACTCTGGGAGAAGCAGTGGCATGTATGAATATCCATGGACGTGCATGATTTAGCCCTGGATTCAGCTTCGGATGCTGATGAACCAGGCTGTCATCTACAAACCTCTGATAACCGAGAAATAAGCCTGCCGAACAACTGATAATCGATCTATCGCTTTCCAAACCTCTGATAACCCAGATAACAGCCTACCAAACCTCTGATAATCCAGCTACGGACGAGGAAGATTGCCTCCCAGTTAAAGGGGATAAACACCCCTGCTCGCCCATTACCTCAGATAAACGGGCGAGCTCGGAGGGGCGAGCTTGTTCATCTCTTAGATCAAGGCATTACTGGCCGTTGATTCCTGCCCTGTGATAGGGCATAACAAGCAAGCAAACTCTGGGAGAAGCAATGGCGTGCATGATTCAGCCTTGGATTCAGCATCGGATGTTGATAATCCAGGCTGGAAGCATCTACAAACCTCTGAACTGAACAATCGATCTACCACTTTCTAAACCTCTGAAAACCCAGCTACCAGCCTACCAAACCCCTGATAATCCAGCTATGAATGAGGCAGCTTGCCTGCCAATTAAAGGGGATAAACACCCCTGTTTGCCCATTACCTCAGATAAACGGGCTCGTCCCTCCGGGCTCGCCCGTGTATATGAGGTAATGGGATCTCACACGTGTTTATCCCCTTCTTGATTGCCATTGCTATGCACAAATACTGAAAAAGTATGATACACATCCTTCTTTCTTTTCTGTTTTTTCCTTTTTAAGGAAACATTTTTCAGTGCTTAATAAGATTCTCTCTGTTGTTCTGTATCAGATACATGACTTAGGCTAATGGTCGTGCCTTTAAGTCTCAGTTGTAAGCTATGCATAAGCAGCTATTACAATCACCCTGGCTGATTGATCTAAAAGCCCTTCAAATAAACTTAAAGTAGTTCAAGAATTCTATTTCTTTGTTAGAATCCAAAGGGGTTGTAGATTGTTCTTGCCTTCTTGAGGATGACAAACTTGTCATATTGTGTACTTGCACGATTTTTCATATTCAATTGATCTGCATGTCCAATATGTCTGGTAAGAATAACTTCATTGTAACTTTGTGTGCACCTGCATTACATGTACATGTTACACTTGTTACATACATTTGCCCAGAGGTGGCTTGTGGGCATGCTTTATACTTTTGGCAGGAAACTGTATTTGATTCAGTAGCCCTTGGATGTGCACACATATTTTGCAATAGTTGTGCATGCTCTGCAACATCAATTATAGCAATGGAAAGTGTTTGCTCTGCCAGCACTAGCTCAAAGTGTGCGGTATGCAGCTCAAAGTGTGCGATATGCAGACTGGTAAGTAATACAGTGTCTATAAGTGGTAATATGGCGTGGCCCTCTATTCTATTCTATTCTATTCTATTCTATTCTATTCTCTTATCATTATTTTGTTATCTCTGTTCTTACAGAAAGGAGTTTACTTTCATGCCATGTATTTACCCGAACTGAACCTACTGATAAAGAGCATGTTTAGCATCCTTGTTCTCAGTATCATGTCTATAGTAGCGTGTTAGAAGAATGTTCAATTTATCTCTTGTTATAATTTAGATGCAAGGCCTATTGGCAAAAAAAGTTACATACCGAACGTATGGAACGTCTTAAATAAGTGAAAAAACACTGGGACAACTAGCTATATGATTTTGTTGGAATATGCATTTGAGAACTATAAAGCAATAAATAACTGAACTTTTGAAAATATGTGTTTGCTGAATAAATTGGCTCTTCTTTTTTTAGTTCAGTACATAAGATGCTTAGAGCAAAAGGAACTTGCTATTGTGATTTTGTACTCTTTATTTCCTACCATTACTATATGCTTGCAAGAATTTGGATTGTCTCGTCGCCTTTATCATGGGTCAATGTCACCAAGTTGAATTATCAATGCTGCAGCTAATTTTAGGTAAAGTTTTTCTGCAAGTTGAATCGCTTGGTTGTAGATATTTCTATTTTTGTTGCTACAATGATAATTTTGGCCCCTCCATCCTGTTAATAGAGTAATGGAATTGTTAACATATCACGAGCAATTTTTGGTAATTCTTTGAGCAATTTTTTATAATTCTTTCAATTTAACAGCTTGGCTACAAATAATTATATCCCAATGTTCAAAAAACTTTCTACATTTCCGTGGTATATCTGAAGTTGACCTAATGCATATGAATGATATATTGTACATGATGCTACCTTTTGCCAGGTTGACCTTTTTCTCGTCTTCTATCTTTATGAAATACTACATAGGAAAATTGTTTGATACATCACCATGAAGAGGGATTGAGCTACTTGATGCATAACATGAACAAATTCTTTTTTGCACCTGGAATTGCTGGGATCCATCAGGTACGACAATATTTCTATTTCCACTACTTGAAGGAGATTCAAACATAAAAGTAATATATATGCTTAATGGTGTCTGATATATGAGAGCTAAGGTAAAGGTATATAGAGGCATAAACATATGTTCTGAAGGCGTCAATTTGTAGTAGAATTTGGGAAGTTGATATCTAGATGAGGTTTTCAATGAATCTCTTTTCATCAGTTGGAGATTCAGACTGTGAAGGCATATTTCACCGGCGGACAAAAGGGACCAAATGCTGATATCAGAACTCATTTTATGATGGTTTAATAGCTATTAAGCTTATATGTGGAGATATGGTTCTAAGATTATATATGTTCTATTGTTACCTAGTATAGTTAATAATATTAGTTGCTGAAGAGGATCTCCTCCTAACGGGCCTAAAATTCCTTATCTATCAATAGACAATGGAGTTAATCAATATTATTAACTTGAGATGATTACACTAAAGAATAATGCTGGCATTACAGAAGACTTGGGGAAAATGCTTGCAAATGCATTTGTGCATATATGGAAGTTCAAATAAAGGGACTTTATCTACCTAAACATACAAATATGTCAATAGAATAAGTAGAAAAGGTAGCCAATAATAGAAGTTTTGTTTTTCTATTCATCTATATAGACCACATTTGTCAAATTCCATTCTTTTTTGCACTCTGAAGACCAAACAAACAGTCTGCCAGATCGATCCAAATGTGTCGGAATAGACACGGTTGACCACCAATGGAGGCAAGAGCTCTCGAAAAGGTCACCATCAAAGAAGCCAAATTGTTGGGAGGACCAAATAGGCAGGCATGAAAGTTGGAAGCCCTAGCTTGCGCCTGAACGTTGAAGCACTCGCGGCGGGTGGCGACAAACAAATTCCTGAGACCCCGCGGCCTGGGCCAGGTGACGAACCTAGCGACTCAAGCTCTTCAGACGGATCCTATCACTCTTGGAGGAGTAGTAACCTAGCACTTTGGGTGAATCATTGTGAGGCCGGGGAGAAATGGAGATCATAGCGTCTGCTGCTGAAGGTGAGAAACAAGCAGCAGAAGCAATCTTGGCAGCAGAAGGAACCTCAACAACAGGAAGATCAGCAAGCAATGTGGAAGAAAAGAAAGGGCAAGGAGAAAGTGGCCGAAAGGGAGGAAGAGAGGTATGCAAGGGAGAAGCGAACAAAGAGGCGTGAAGATCGGCGGAGGGGGAGCGTGGTTATTAGAGAACCACAACATGACGAACTGGAGGAGGATAAGCTCGAGAAGGAAGAACTGCACCAACAAGAGAAGAAGAAGAGAAGGAGGAAGCTGAAGAATAGACGGAGCCTCATACTCGGCTACCATACCCAGTGCAGTCCAAGCCAAGAAGACAACCAAGAAGTACAAGACGAGCGAGAAGCATTTAAGCTGAATCAAGACATCGAGTACGAGAAGAAGAAGGCAGCATACAAGAATTATCTCTGCCGATGGATGCGATATAATTATTGGTACTTCCAGCAAAGTGCCGAGGTTCGTCAAAGGCGACCGACCACGGTCGAATATCAAGCCTCCACCACCATAACCTGACTCTTCGAAGAAGATCTGCCATGGGCCAAATTACAAGCACAGTAGAGCTTTTTGGGAGATCCAGCACTTCCAATAATGCACCAATCTGCTGATTCAGAAAGCCTCTTTTGAGTCCCTACATCGAGAGAATATGCAAGAGTTCAAGATAGACTATCGAGTCATATTAATGATGGTGGAGTCTTGCCAGGAAGCGGCCAAAGCAGAGCTGACTCAACCTTTCGAGGAGGCCAACCTCTGTGCCATTCATGCCAAGCAGAATTTGGCAAGAAAGATCCAAAAGGACAAGATCTAGGAAGTTCTTTTGTAAAATTTTGGACCTAAATATGTATAAATTCCTTGATTTAATATATGTCATGTAAATTTTTTTGTCAAATTAGAAACAAATTGGTCAAATCCGAGTGAACTGGGTCACTCCGCACCAAACTTGTTTCGAAGAGTCTCGGAACGGGCTCTCGCACAGAGTAAGCCGAGTTGTCAATATATAGATGTAATCAATATAAAAATCAAGAGGAAACTGCTAAGCTGACTTTTAGGAGCCTAGGCATGCATGGAAAATGCTAGGCCACTGTTAGGAACCTAGGATGCATGGCAGCATAAACAACCAGTCAAAACAGAACTCCAAGAACCAAGAACCAGTCCAACCGGGTCACTTCATGCCAATACAGGTTCCGAGAGTCTCAGAACATCAAATCGCGTGAAATAAACTATGTCAGTGATTTTTGGGCAAAAATTCCCCAGAATCACATACAAAAGCCTGGCATGCACATTTTTGCTATGTTTCATATCTCCTATTGTCTTATAGCACTCTATTCTAGCTTTTCAATCCATTTGGACCTCATCTTAAAAAAATTTCCACAATAGCAAGAATCGAACCTTCCACACACAAGGGTGAACTCCCTCTAAACCCCCCGTGCCAACCATTGAGGGCAGGCATCATTTACGTTTTGAATTAAAATTCTTAAGTAAATTTAAGCTTTGGATAATATTAATGCCCAAGATTCTTAGAGTTAGAACCAAGATCCTTAAGCTAGATAGAGACCGCACTTGCATTCGTCTTAGCTTAGTTATCGCTTTTATCTTACTAATTTGTCTTTTATTCTACACATATGTAGTATAATCGAACCTTTTTCTTAGCAACCCATCAAGTTGCCAAGGGCTTAGAAATTGTTGGCACACATTGGTATGACACACCAACACATGCTATAGATGCATCATCATCAAGTGGCTTCTGCCATACCTTTGTATCATAGATAATTATCCAGAAATTCATTCTACCTAGGTAATTTATCCCAACACATCAAGTATACCCATAAAATAAGCCTCCTTATACCACTCCATGACAACAAATAAGTACCTTTTTCATCGCTTAGTAAAGTGCCAATTCCAAGGGGGTCATTTGGGGTTAGAGTAGATAAAGGCATAAAAATAGAGATTGTAGAGTCAGTAGACATAAATAATTGTTGTTGTGGCAGTATTAGCTGCCTTGTGCACTTTAGGGCAGTCGAATAAGTCAGGGGAACCTTCATTGCAGATCCTCGAGCCCTCAACATGCGGGCCGCTCATCAACATCGAGGAATTCAAAAGTAGAGGGCAACCTAATGGAGGAAACTTCAGCATATCAATAGATCGCATTCTAGAATTTGGAACTAGGGTTTGGAGCAAGTTAACTGGAGTCTGCATGTGAGTACCAGTCGGAGAATCCGAGAATAGCGAGGTGGACTCCCCAACATATTGATGATGTGAGATCAATGAAGTAGAAAATTTATAGTTTGAGGAAAGAAAAGTTGAAGTTCTGGTGCAGGGTATCAACGACTAGATTGGTATACATGAGAGGATGATAAGTAAAGGATATGATAATAATATGCATGGAGAAACACATGTGTGAGACTTGTAGATGTCAAGGATTGTACGAGAATGTAAGTACTAACAATTCTAAGATCTATGAGGATGCTAAAGCATAGGGTTCCAATGATATGCGAGTTAAAAGACATAGGGAAATTTGAACACATAGCTGTAACCTTGGAACGTAGACTTTTAAATCATACAGCACATAACAGTAATCTAAAAGGCAACAGGGGGGTTAAAGAATATCTGAAAGGCTAGATTATTTGATGACCCTTCGGAATAAGAATTTGTATATCTGGTATCAATTGTACAGTTGATGAGCAGCGATGGCAGTAATAAGTAACATGTTTCGAGGACTAGGGTAAAGGGAACTAATCATAGTCATAAGAACTTATCAAAGAGGAAGACGAAAATGATGGACTACTATTCCTTAAGCGTGGCCTACCGGGATGCAAAGGTTATTATGTTCACAACTTTTGGACAAGGTGCATGACTTGGGGGGTGCTCTTTATTAGCAGATGAAGAAAGATGTCCGGGTTGAACGAGGATGGGGTTTGGAAACCTTCAAAGACTTAATATGGCCTAGGGAGAAAAAGAATTTCAATTTCTAGGAGAACATAGTGAACAAGAATTTTACAAAGAACCTATTAGTAGAAGGGGTCATTCTTGAAAGGTCCCTGATTGGTACTAACATTGGGCTATTGTTCTAATTCCCTGAGATATGTAGGTTATTCATGAAACTTAGTGACCCTAAGACAGTAAAGTAATCGTTGGAAATACTTTGCCTTAATCAAATTTAGGTACCCTTGAAGGGCATGATTAGTTAACATTGGTTGCATACCTTCAAATTTAGGCGTGTGATGCAGATGTATAATCACTGTGATATGGGCGGTGAAGTTTGGCACAAAATAATACTTGTGACGTTCCACATATTTATATGCCTATTTAAGTATAAATACATGACACGTCACTATGAATAATTAATGGCACATTAATTATTTCATAAGCTAAGGTTAGCCATGTTCATAATTAAATTATAAAGGTGGAAACCTAACCCAAAACCCTAATTCGAATTTAGGGCTTATCCTAATATTAAAAAGGGCTAAAATACCAAATTAGTTAATTAGTGACATGCCACCTGGCCCAAATCGATTGGGCAAGGCAGGGTTTCCATTTTGGACACCCAAATTAGGGCTTTTGTGCCCCAATTCGAATTAGGAGCAATTGGAGATGGGGGAGGAGGAGCAGCAGCCCAGGGCACCCTTGACCGTCGAGATGGAGCCATCCCAAGCCCGATCGATGGTTAGTCCAGAGCTTAGCCGTGTTATTCAGAGGGTAGCCCTTTTTGGGCACTTGTTGTGTGTATTTCTTACGTTTCTCTGTTCTCTATGCTTTACCCTCACATGGGAAATAACCCTTGATTGCAAAGGCGAGTTCTCCTTATCTCGATTACGTACTTGCTCTTAAATGATGGATTGATAGTTCTTTGCATAGTATTACTCTTAAAATGGGGGAATTAAGGGGGATGGGGGGGTTAGAGACCTCTCGAGCCATGTTTATTAGTATGCTCCTAGGTAGATCCCCCTCATATTTCCCATTATATGCGGCTGTTACACAAGAGACCACCGAGTCGTGGATGCTATGGAATTGCTTAGCACCGTGATAAGGGACCTTGATGGTGAAGTGGGGGTGGGGTCTTGCACTAACATAAAAGGCTCACAGGACTCCTACAATGGGCTAGGCACGATAGCCCACGTAGAGGGGGCGGGTATGGGTCCGACATCGGGTGCGAGGTGTGACCCGTATGGGGCATCCTGTACTTTGAGTAGATTTAGGGTGAGTAAGTCGGGTACGGATGCGGGGGTCGCTGATGCGGCACGTATTCTCTAGCTCACCCATGGAACCGCTGTGATCCTGGAAGGGGACACTTCCCTGACCTGCCTCAACGGACCAGGGCTTCATGAACCCTGGAGTAGGCTCGAAGGGTGATACCTTGAGTCTGCGTATCCGGAAGGCTATAGTGATGCCATAGCATGATTCGACTCATCTGCAAAGTGTGCACAGGAGGGGCGGATGGAGTGGACAACCCTAGCCACTGTTCTATGCCAGCCAACGCTAGGTTATACCTCTGTGTGTTGATCTCTTGAGACCAAGCCGTCAGTCCATCTTCACAGGAGTCTGAACCGGGGTAGAACCTGGGGTTTGGGGTGTCTTCCTTAGGATTAGATGCATATTCTTTGCCGTTGGTACTTGGATGGATGTGCCACCCTTCGTGGTGGTTATTTATATATGATTTATGCCATGTGCTAACATGTATTCACGCTTCTGCATGACTTCGGAGTCCCATTGAAGGCGTGGGCCGAATGACACCTCCGTGTCCTTCACCGGGGCATCTCTCTACGGATGGTCCGAGTTAGACGGAGGGCTCTGCTCATGGTGAGCTGATTGCCATGGGAGGGGGAAGTCCCTGTATGTATACGTCCGGAGCGCTGTATATATTCAGGGAGCGTCACAGTGGTATCAGAGCCATGATTTTGGTTGACCAGAATTATAGCACTGACCAAATTTCTAACCCGCTAGTTCGGTAGTTGAGTGGGAGTTCAAGCTAGTTGGACTGCCTAACTTCTCGGTGATTTAGTCTTGTGCTAGGTTGATGTGAAAAAAATTGTGAGATTTAGGAAGTTTAGGGCGATTTTGGAGGGAAAAAGGTGTGACTGGAAGACCCAGGTTTAGATGGGCCATGACTTTTTGCAGGTAGCTCAGATGAAGGCGAAAATGATTCCAACAGATCGGGCATATCTCAAATACCCTAGGGGGCACGTTTCCCGAGGTTAAAATGGCGACCCCAAGGCGAAAAGTCAAAAGGGGGGTTGCTAGCGGATAGGGTGTTTCTTTTCGAAAGTTATTAGCGTATAACGCTAACAGCGCCCTATACGGTCCGCCGTATAAAAACACGTGTCCTTTTTTTTTTTTTTTTTTTTTAAATTTCCCTTTTCCGGGCGCGTTTTGGACCCATGACCTCCCACCTCCAACCCAACACTCTTTCCATTCTGCCAACTCTCTTTATGTGGGATATATATTTTTATCTCTTTATTATACATATCTAATATTCTGTTTTATCCAGTTAGCAGTTCTTTTAAGCAAAAGGTACATCATAGGATTGAACCCCTGACCTTCTGCGCCCAAGCCAACACATTTACCAATGAGCCAACTTCTTTCTTGAAAGGATATAACGCTTCTTCCCATATTTATAGTGCATCTACTCCATATTTAAATTACAGGCGTGCCTTTGGTAAACCCACGTTGTGGAGGCAACAACTCCATCGGAGCAAGCTCTCTCGCCATAGCCGCCGGAGTAAGCAGTCTTGCCATAGCCACGGGAGTCGACCTCTCTCTGCCATAGACGACCGGATAACTGTTAACCATATGTAAAGCTAGTATCCCCTAGGAATAAACCGACCAAATGACACGACGTAATCTAGCAAGTCCGGCCAACTTGTTATGATAACATCAACTCACTTGGTGCGACTAATTCCGTAATTTAATTAACAACGACAGGGCAACTCTCTAGAATAGCAGCATGTGTTATATCCTTGGATATTCTTTAGGCGACGGTAATAATGCCCAGTTATCGGCGTTCCTCGACTTATAACTTTAATTATTTTTTTTCCTTTGGTAGATGCCTTGATAACACAATTTCTTCGGGCCTTGCCATGATTCAATCCATGCTACATTCATATGCTTTATATTAGACTTTATTCGACGTTATATAAGTAATGTTCATCTCAATTCCCAGAGAAAGGATTTCTTTTCGCCCAACCAACTAGGGACTGCCATGCAGCACCCCTCTAGACCATGGGTAGCTTTAATCCTACCACCCTTCACTACTTCTTCTCAATGGTCATGTTCATTTTATGGACCATTTCCCCGGACCACGATACATACCGTGTAATACGTAGTGAGTCCTTGTGTTAGAACCCCCACAACAATGTCAGCACTTTATTAATCCCGGGTACAAACTTTAGTATTATTTTGTGCAAAAAAAAATTCACCGCCTATATGGCTGTGAGTAATAAGCTGCGCCACACGCCTCTCAAATTGACAGCGGTCTACCCTCTTTTGGTGTTCTTCCACCCTAATGGTCCAATGGCATCCAACCATTGTTGACTAGTCACCTCCTTCTAGGATATCTAGATATGGTTGAGGCAAAGTATTTCCAACCATTATTTTAGTGCCTAAACGTCCTTAGGTTCTATTCTATTCTATTCCTTACATATGTCCAAGCGATTATGTGAATATCATAGAGCATAGTACCCTCCAAAGACCTCTCAAGATAGGCCTCCCTTATTAAGAGCTCTTGTGTTCAAGTTTCCTGGGGGTCCGTCATATGTCCTCATGGACGCTGCCAATGTGGCATGGCATATAAATGCTATCTACCTATTTATCTATTTATTAAAAATGTCCTTGGTGAATTTAATTCACCATGTTGTCCTAGGACATGGAAATCTTCCTCCCTAAGCCAAGCACCAAAACTTTAAAGAGTTTTTCAGCTCTTGCTACCTTTCAAGCCGCAAGTCTACCCTTGCATGTTAGCAAAGACCACCCTGCATGTTAGGTCCTTCCTATCCAGATTGCTAAATATCATTCATAAGGGTCCTTTATTCCTTCTCTTCTTCAATATGTTTTCTAAGTCTATGATCGATTTTCAGTATTCCGACCCTTACGCCTCCCACAGCTACACATTTCACTCTTTGGTTGTGACCTTTATTCAGTAGAGTCACCAAACCATTTACTCCTTTACGTATTCATTAACCGTCCTGTGGCTTCTAAGTCGCTATTATATGTTCCCTATATTGTTAACCCACCTATCATTCGGGGTTATGATCCAACGTTGTCCTACATCCTCGAAATGTTAGTCATTACATTTCTCTGTCATGATGTTATGCTACTGTTCTGCCATTCCAAATGACTTGACATCCTCATTTAAGCCATAGTCCTGGCCTAAGAGCAGGTGAGCCTTCGTATAAATCGTGAATTACCTGGAGTCATCAAGCTGCCTGCCTGGTATTTTGTGAGCCTTTCTACAATTACCTACGTTTAATATAACCCGGGCTTGTATCAATGTTCGAGTCCTGTATATGTTAACTTACACCTCCATGTAACCCATGGCGTCACCTCTGCCTAATCTAGATATGGATCATGTGGGAAAGATACTCTTAAGTGTCTATGCAAGACACATTTGAACTTCTAGCAAGTAACTACTATTTGCTACTCATCCTGGAATTGTACTATTGTACTATTCAACTCCATCATCTTGATCTTTATTCTATTGGCCGTTGACATTTATTTCAAGTGCCAACTACCACATCATACCCTAGCATGCAACGGATTGACGGTCCTTTGCACATTTCGAACGTATCTCCAGACCCTTCATCAGTAACTTTAGGATACACTCGTCTTTCTCTCCTTGTGTCGCCACCTAGATTACCTCTCTAAGATGTTTATCGTATGTGTACATGGTATGTACATAATAAACATATCTCCACATCCCACAATGCTAGAGCTCTGCTCTAACTTAGCTAAACTATAACCGTGGTAGTTCTTTCAAACAAACCCATTGCCTATGTACCTTTATGATGTGGCTTCGCCACCTATTTTCCCAAATGGACAGGGGCCGACTTTATGTTGGACTTGGTACTTTAACCCCATATGTAAACTATGATTCCCCCACGGGATTATGCTATAATTCCGAAGGCTACTACCCCACATGAGGAGCTTTCTAAAGGCTTATTTCGCTAAGGATCCTTTGGGTCCTCCATACCAACCATGCTTAGTCACAATTAACCTATTTTTTTCTTAAGTTATCTTGTGAACTTCAGTTTTTTGATCAGCTTCAAATTGGCTCCCTCATAATGAAGTGGAGGCACTAAAACCTCCTGGTCTGTTCATGGGAAAACCGTCATATGGTCATCCGATTCCTTACCCTCTTAAGAGTTTCAAATTCATAACCTCTAAGAGGTCTATGGCTCAAGGCAACCGATCTTCCAGCTTCTACTTCAGTATCTAAAATTGTTTCCCGCGAGTAGGGTAACTCTTGCGATATATGGACTACTGGTCTATATAATCTCACCCCTCCTCATCTATACACCTCGTCTTGATTTTTATCGGGACTTGGAATTGCTAGGTTAAAGATATAATCGCCAAAGTCGACGTACTCCTTCTTTTCTTCTATCAGGGGGGATGCCATATCTGATACATCCTTTTATTCCCAAAACCGAATAGATGCTCTCAGCTTATAACGCTGAAATAATTCATTGGTATCTAGAACCTTTGAGTAGTTAAGCTCTCATTATTAGTTATTCCAACACCGTTCCAACCATCCTCCGGATGTTTTGAATGTAACATCACCGTATATGCTAGACTTACTCTAGCTATTCTCACTGATTTAAACTTTTCTCATCTTCCTTAGTACGACGTATCTAAGATAGTCAACTCCAACCATTGGGATAACTTGAATGCTTATCTTTGGTAAAGCATACCTAACCCAATATCTTCGTATATAAGCATGTCATTACGCTCATTCTTTAAACCTTGTCAAGTAATATTTCCCTCGCCTTGTACGAATATTCCACTATCTTTTAATATGATATACATCTGAATATCACAATTGACATCCTCGATATGATCACCACTATAGTATTTGATACTACTAAATCCTCCAAGACCGCTACGATGTTATTATATGATATAGTAACATGTGTGCACCAACCCTAAGTCTAGACTCCTATGTAACTTGTTGACATAGGCAACTAGCTATATTCAGACTTGCGGCCAACTTAATTCCCCAACTTGGTTATCTAGTACCGTACACATGTTGTGGTTTTGACACCACTAACCTTACTTTGCCTTCGTCCTCAACATAACTTCCACAGGGGTAAATGCCAATCTAAGTTCCTTGTGGACATGTTTCATCTCTAGTATCATTAGGGCGGATTTGGGGTCTCAAAATGGCCCTTATCTTGGATGCCAGAATTCCACGTCATGTTTCTCGCGACCAATGATGTTTGCGCATTTTTTTCCAAAGTCAGTATTAGTTGGCAAGTAGAAAGAGGAGCAGGCTTACTTGGCATCCACATGGCGAAATTTCATAGGACATGTTTGTGCATTCATTGCAACCACATTAATGGCCCGCATTTTTCGAAAATCGTATCGCGGACCAAAATAATGGCTACTTTTCCCGCCTACTGTGCACATGCCCACATGCACCAACCACCTTTTCAAATTTTGGCACCAAGATTTCCATTGTTCACATTAGCACCGCTTCATTGCATCCTCTCCGCTTCCTCTTCATTTGGAATCCAAGTCTCCAATAGTGTCGTGTTTTTTTTAAGGGCGAGCATAGAGTTAAGCAACAACGGCGAGACGATGCGGACAAGCAAACGTCACGTTACATGCCATGTTTTTACTACCCAAATTTTCATTCTGAAGTTTTCCTACTTTTCACTCTTCCCATAAATCGTATTGCTCCCCGCCATTCATTCTTACAATTCAACGACCGACCAGATCTCTAATTGCATCCATCATTGCTCCTAGTACTCCTACATTGCTTCTCAGTTCATCACTTACAAAACAATAAAGGCGTGATTTGGAAGGATATCTATCCATAGGCTTGTGGGTGAAAATGCTATCCTTAACGAAGGATGACTATGGAGTTACATCACGGAGGCGACATTCATACGCAATGAATAGGTAGAACTATAGGGTTCAAAATAAATGCTATGGATAGTATATTGCAAAAAAAAAAAGGAAGGGAGGGGGGAAGGGGTTTGAAGAGGAGGATATTTGCAAATTTGCACCCTCAATAATACATGGATCACACCATGCGAAAATGCATATGCACTTTGTAAATGTGTAGGGAGATTTCGCGTCATGTGATCCTTTTTTGCTTCTTTTCTTCCCTCTTCTTGATTTATATTCACTCAATTGAATCAAATATTTTTCTTTTGGGCTATATTTATCAGATGTCGGGGATTTGAGACTAGGGAAAAGCATTACTGGCATCGTTGTTGTCTAACATATGGACATAAGAGACATGCTTTTCCAAGATATACATTCAGGGCAATGGGCATCTAGTTTTACGTTGTAAAGTTGTGGGAGCCGAGCTTGAAAGTCGCCCCATGACCTCGTTTAAGCGAATTGTGCAAGCCTTATGAGAATGGTGTCCTTGCAATGAAGAAATGTTTGATAAGACGTGCATCCAGGGTTGTTGAAAAAATGAGTTACAAAATATTTGCTCCATTAGAGGTGTTTACTAATGCCACGACACAAAAGCTCCAAAGACATATTGTATAAAATGTCGCTTTCATGAGCCTTTGGATCAGTTAACTCAAAGTGCCACATATGGAAACATTGTTAGGTTTGATAAAATAACATAAAAATCTTATTTAATAAAGCTTTGGTTGTTGGTAAAGTGTTGGCTTATTGATTATGTGTTTGTATTTTGCTTTGGGACCCTCTTTGAAAAAGTTTAGTTCATAAAACATAATATAACTTGGAATGATACATATTTTATATGCAAATGGGAGACTATTGATGAGGGTCTTGGTGTTATTATCTATTGACAACAAACAAGAAAGTGGATCACACCATGCGAATTTAGTATATTCCAACCTTTTAGCTTATACAAAATTCGCTTGGTGTGATCTTTTTGGAAAAACATGACTTCCTATAGTAAAATTACTTTGATTATCTTTTAATAGAAGTGTCTTATTTGAAGTTAAGTGTGGATATGTGACGTGCTCATTTATTGATAAAGTGTTTGCTTTTTGAAAAGGGCTAATAACTTTATGTACTACTAGAGTTGGTAAAGTATTTTAGATGCAAATAGGATGCTTGATGTGATCCTTCTTAAAAAAAAGATATGCTCTTTGAAAAGGACTAATAACTTTATGCACTTGGGGTGGTAAAGCATTAAATGAGAAGGGGTACTTGTGTTTAATTTTAATTTGACAACAAATAAGAAAGTGGATCACACGATGCGAATTTAGTGTGTTCCATTTTTGTTGCATATGTACTATTCGCTTGGTATGATCCTTCTTGAAAAATAATATGCTCTTTGAAAAGGGATAATGACTTATGTACTTAAGAGTGGTAAAGCATTTTAGATACAAATAGGAATGAGTACTTGTGTTTAATTTTAATTTGACAACAAATAAGAAAGTGGATCACACCATGCATGAATTTAGTGTGTCCCTTTTTTTTTTTTTTGCATATGTATTATTAAGCTTGGTGTGATCCATCTTGAAAAAAAAAAAAAAAAGCTTTCAAGTAAAAGGAAAAGAAAGAAATATCTTATTTAAAGTGTAAAGTGTTAGTATATAAAGTGTTGGTTTATTAAAATACTATTTGTTTACGCTAAGTTGTAAGTTGAATATTTGTGTTTCTATTTACTTTTTTACGCAAGGATCACACCAGGCGAATTTCTTATATGCAATTACTTATGCTGCATGAAGATTTCGCATCATATGATCCTCTTTAAACAAGGATGGCTTTGACCTTCAATGTTCATAAATTTTATGAATGTTTGCATATAAGAATGTCACATATCATATTTTCTTAAAAAATGGTCATCAAATGGATAACTAGTCAAAGAGTTCTTCTACTACTTAAAGAGTTTCAAGACTCATTTTTGCTATAATTTAAATAGCAATAGAGTTTTAAAGGAATCTATTGTTAAAGGTAGTCAAAGCCTTCTTGTATTAGCGGTATCTAAACACAAACACCATAACCTTTGTACTTCAAGAATGTATAAACCCTTCACATTGCAAAGTATAATGTCATTTATTAGCATCTTCACGGACATTTCCCCTTCCTTATCGGAAGCAGCTCATCTCAAGGAACGTATTCGATTCAATGCCTTCATCCTCTCTCAATCTCTCACAATATCCTAGGAGGCCAGAGTTACCGTCACCACAAAATCGGACTAAACTTGAAACGTCCTAATATGACGGTTTCTTGCCACTCAACGGATCCAATGGATATAAACTGCCATCCGCCCAGATGTCAACACTTTTTGAGCCTGCAAGACACAACACGTCGAGGTCTAAGTTCTTATTTTTTAGACCTCCTTTTTTGCGATTGAAGACTGGAGCATATTCGTGAGTCAGTTGGATCCTTATCCACACATCATTTGGAGCTTCCATATCATGTGGATCGCCTGACGGTAGCGAAATGAAGGTGTACAATTTGTATGCCCCAAACAATTAAACCGTGTGAGCGAACGTCCGCATTTAACCTCGTTTTTGAAATTTGCAACGTGCATGTGGAAATCGAAAAGTCCATTCTCCTACAATCCATGCTTTTATACATTAAGCAAATTCAAATTTCGAATTGTAGGGGGCGGAAAGCCTGTATTGGGATGAAGTAAAGATCTCGGTTAATCTGGGTTCACATGGATGACTAATCAAGGCTACCGGCTTAAAACCCGCTTGAACTTGGGCCGGCAAAAAAAATTCAGCCCCCGTTTTGGAAAATCAGCCCTTGCAAGATCCAACTTATGCGTAGCTGATGCAAATGAAATTTTTAATCGATCTTTGACTCGCTTGAACTCAGCGGAGGGCCTAAACTTCTCCATGTGAACCACCCATAAGGCGCAGTCGCAGCGCCTCGAAATGAAAGTCTGATACAAAGCTTCAACCTACACATTCAAATTTTGAAATGTGGAAGGCGGGAAGCTTGTATGGCCATGGCCTCTAAATGAAAATAGCGCAAGAATCGGTGACACGCACGCTTGGTATCTGATAAACCAAGAGGCACCGCCATGAGTTGCAGGTATGCTATAATGCAAGTGGCTTTTTAGAAGCGCCACATGTTGCATCAGCCTGTCTGACAACCAACAGAATTAAATACATATGGCGCCATGAATGCGCAATCCCCCTTATTCCGGGAGAATATTCCAAGTAAATCTGTAATGATGAGATTTTGGTATCCTAGGTGGCATGGGAAAAAAGGAGCGGAAATATGACGTGGAATAGCTGATAGGAGGCCATTTTCAGACCCCAAATCCGCCCTAATGAAGAACTCTTATCTTCATTACTTCCGTATTCATATGGAATGTGAACTAAAAGTTCTAGTATATATCCTATCTTCTTTTAGTTATGTTTTTCTATTAAATGGTCCTAGTACACATATACCAACGTGGAGTTACTCCTCGGAATACACACACGATACCAAGTCCAGCACACATCCTCCTTGGTGAGATGTTCATTGGGCGCCTACCTTATTCATACCCCAGACTTTGGTACATTCAACGTGTCATTCCAAACTCTCTATATTTGAAACGTTGTTTACAACAACTTTCAAGCACCTCTTGTCTCCCACTTGTCGTGTGGGTACATTACTTGCCTTCCTAATGTATCATTAGTTGAACGTCAACTTTCCTTCATAGTCTGGCTTCACCAAAGATCCAACATACCTTGCAGCTTTTCGATGGTTGCGCCTGTTCCTACCAATTGTCGTCTTCTCTTGACCTTATGTGGAAACTACGTTCCACACTATTCTCCAGTCTATTATACGGCATCTCGATGCTCCGAGCAGACATAACAGGTGCCCATTTCCTTAATTTATACCATGCATAATGGTCACGCATTTCACCAACGTCATTAAGCATATCCACGAGGCTACGTGGTCTTCTTAGTCGTCTATAATCTTGCGTCTTTATTTCACGCCTCAGGAACATCAATCTCTTTACCAAACACAATATATGTCTAATTTTATAATCCATAGTTTATGGATCAACATCCTTATACGACATTATTCTCTATCGTTCCGCGAATCATACCTCAACTCAAGTAGGTCGACATTCTATACCTTCACCACCATTGTCGAAACCTACACTTCTAAAGTCATCTCCCTTTCATGAGCTGGGTATTTATAATCCAGTTTTCCACCTTACTATAGTACCTCTTTAACGTGGTCTATGGTAGATAATCATAAACCACTTCTCCATCAGATATATGGTGCTATATCCAGTCTCCTTTTACGTTGAATGGCAACATATATGCCGCATGGTAAATTCATCCTCGTAATTATCAGGTCCAGTGTTTCAATCGCATAATAACCATCGTCATATCAATTTTCTCCAGTATCCATCCAAAATAAGGATACCTTACCACTCCTTATTCCCATTATTCAGCACTTCTACTTCAAGTAAGAGCCCAGGACCTGCTTAACCACCATTATATAATAGCCTCAAGAAGCACCAGGCATGCTTTCTATGCTTCCGTGGACGTTAAAAAAACTATTCTATTCTATTCTATTCTATTCTATTCTATTCTATTCTATTCTATTCTATTCTATTCTATTCTATTCTATTCTATTCTATTCTATTCTATTCTATTCTATTCTATTCTATTCTATTCCCATTATTCAGCACTTCTACTTCAAGTAAGAGCCCAGGACCTGCTTAACCACCATTATATAATAGCCTCAAGAAGCACCAGGCATGCTTTCTATGCTTCCGTCGTACCTGTGCCATGTCAATGTACGAACATCTAGATATCTAGTAAACGTATAGATATAACTAAGGTAAAGCTCGTTTTAGTATTAGTTCACCTCGAAATTCCGTTGGCCAATTAACCTAAGGAATCATCTATTATTCTATTTTGCAGCATTATCAGATACAAGCCTTAGATCCATGATTTTTGATTTAGCGCCACAAAGGTTTTAACCATGGTTACTTAAAGCCAATAATATAGCAATTGGAGTTTTACACCTTAGAACTTTATTTGAAATTAAACCAACATTTAAATCAACAATGTAGTCTCACTTTCTAAGGGTCTTTAACCCTCGCATATCAGGGTCTGGCTATCAGTTACAGCTAAGTGTGAGTGTGGAAACATTAAAGATACTCAAAAGGGGAAAGCTATTTAAACACATAGTCAAATATAATAGAAGGATATAATTATGTATGTCTTACACAAACTCCTAAGGGAATAACGAGACTTAGATAATGTTATAACAAGGTTATGAATAATAAATGAAGAACGTCTGTCTGTGATTAATATTAAAGTATATAGGTCAAAATGGCAAAAACAGTACAATATATAATTCTATTAAAGGGTAACTATAAATGTCAGGGGCATCTAACCACTCACGATCGCAATATATGAGTTGTTAAAATTGTAACAAAATAGGAAAACAAAATTTAGATGCAAAATTACATTAAGCCTGGCTGTAATAAAAATCACTTGCAAAGTGAAGGGAGAATATAATAGATATATACACAGAAGTTAATATGATTAGAATGACTTTCTACTAAACAGTGCGAGGTTAGTAACTCTGTATTATAATATAACAACAAATAGAAGTTTTTTATATCTATACCTGTCTTTAATATATAATCAGTTACCTGTATGTATAGAAAGAATGATTTCTAAAATAGATACACTCTGAACTCGTCACCACGAATGAAACAGTGAGACTTCCGCAAAGCGATGATCATGTCTGATCTATACCTCTACCTCTTATATTCCAGAGTTATAAATTGCACCTTACAAGCTATTTAAAACTTAATCACTTTGAACATGACAACGTCTGTGTGACTTATAATCTCACGCTATCTCTTTAAGGAGGGGAGACTTCCTTCCAATCTATGATGTGTTGCCCTGCAACAAGAGTAGTCTTGATGCTGAGGATAGCATCATTTTTAAGGTGGGGAGAATGTGACGTTCCACATATTTATACGCCTATTTAAGTATAAATACATGACACGTCACTATGAATAATTAATGGCACATTAATTATTCATAAGCTAATGTTAGCTATGTTAATAATTAAATTATAAAGGTGGAAACCTAACCCAAAACCCTAATTCGAATTTAGGGCTTATCTTAATATTAAAAAGGGCTAAAATACCAAATTAGTTAATTAGTGACATGCCACCTGGCCCAAATCGATTGGGCAAGGCAGGGTTTCCATTTTGGACACCCAAATTAGGGCTTTTGTGCCCCAATTCAAATTAGGAGCAATTGGAGATGGGGGAGGAGGAGCAGCAGCCAGGCACCCTTCAGCAAATCGAGATGGAGCCATCCCAAGCCCGATTCGACGGTTAGTCTGTAGCTTAGCTGTGTTATCTGTAGGGTAGCACCCCTGTTGGGCACTTGTTGTGTGTATTTCTTCTGTTTCTCTGTGTTCTCTATGCTTTACCTGTAGGAACTAACCCTTGATTGCAAAGGTGAGTTCTCCTTATCTCTGATTCTGTACTTGCTCTTAAATGATAGATTGATAGTTCTTTGCATAGTATTACTCTTGAAATGGGAGAATTGGGGGGGGGGGAGGGAGGTAGAGACCTCCGAGCCATGTTTATTAGTATGCTCCTAGGTAGATCCCTCAGATTTCCCATTATATGGCTGTGCACAAGAGACCACCCGAGTCGTGGATGCTATGGAATTGCCTAGCACCCCATAAGGGACGCAGCGGGTGAAGTGGGGGTGGGGTCTTGCACCTAACATAAAAGGCTCCCCGGACTCCTACGCTGGGCTAGGCCTGATGGCCGGTCACGTGAGGGCGGGTATGGGTCCGACACTCCCCGGGTGCGAGGGTGTGACCCGTATGGGGCATCCCCGTACTTTGAGTAGATTTAGGGTGAGTAAGCTCGGCACGGATGCGGGGGTCGCCGATGCGGCACGTATTCTCTAGCTCACCCATGGAACCGATGTGATCCCGGAAGGGGACACTTCCCCCCACCTGCCTCAACGGACCCGTGGCTTCATGAACCCCGGAGTAGGCTCGGGGTGATACCTTGAGTCCGTATCCGGAAGGCTATAGTGATGCCATAGCATGATTCAACTCATCTGCAAAGTGTGCACAGGAGGGGCGGATGGAGTGGACAACCCTAGCCACTGCTCTATGCCGTAATGCCAGGTTATACCTCCGTGCATTGATCTCTTGAGACCGAGCCGCCACCCATCCTCACAGAGTCCGGAACGGGGTAGAACCCGGGTTTGGGGTGTCTTCCTTAGGATTAGATGCATATTCTTTGCCGGTGGTACTTAGATGGATGTGCCACCCTTCGTGGTGGTTATTTATATATGATTTATGCTGTGTGCTAACATGTATTCACGCCCGCATGACTTAGGAGTCCCATTGAAGGCGTGGGCGAATGACACCTCCGTGTCCTTCACCCGCATCTCTCTGGATGGTCCGAAGTTAGACGGAGGGCCCCGCCATGGTGAGCTGATTGCCATGGGAGGGGAAGTCCCCTCAGATGTATACGTCCGAGCCAGATATATATTCGTGAAGCGCCACAATACTAAAGTTTACGGTCCGAGATAAGTTCGAGTAAGGTGTGTGACATTGCTTGCGGGGGTTTCAACAAAAACAATTACTATGAGTTATAGAGTATGTGCCGTGAACTGGGAAAGTGATCTATAGAAGGAACACGAACATAAGACCTAGAGGGGTGCTGCATGGTAGTCCCTAACTGGTTAGGCCAAGAGAGATCCATTCTCTGGTGAGGGGATTCGACTGAAGGCTTAGACACAAAAGAGAACAACGTTAACTATAGCTATCTCTATAAAGTTTTACGTAACCCATAATATATAGAGTGGAGTAAAGCACGTGAATGTAACATAGGTTAAATCAGGGCAGGGCTTGAAAGAATTTTGCTACCCAGGCATGTGCTAGGGGAAATTAACCACAAACCATTAACATCCAACATATAAAAATTAAATCCTCCAACACATAACAACCATTGGTTGTTGACCATTGAAAAAAAAAGGCTAAAATCAATGGCCCTTCATGTGCCCATTATGCACCACACGCACAAAAAAGGGCTTTTGTTGTGAGCCATTGGTTGTTGACCATTGAAAAAAAAAAAGGCTAAAATCAATGGCTCAGAAATGGTGCACTCTAGATGTACGCATTAGTACATCCATTTGAATACGTCACAAAATCATAGGAAAACCTTAGTGAAAAGCGTACAAAAAACACAAAGAAAACCCCCTGTTATTATGCTACATATTTGTTATCCAATTGCTATGAGAGAGGAAAGCGAATTAGGATCCAATGCAAAAGTTTTTATCGTGCTCGAAGGAATTCCCTTTCATCGCTTATCAACAAAATTCGATAGTATGGGAGCCTATGGTCAATAGAATTAAAAAGAAGTTATAGCTATATCCTCCTACTTTGTCCTTGGCCGGTAGGATAGAGGTAGCTAATGCTGTCATAGCCAGCACATATGTATACTTTTCATCTGCAATTGTGGCAGATAAAGCCTCGTATGGTAAGATTGAAGCAGCCATCAAGAAGTTTCTATGGCAGGGGACACATAGGGTAATATGGAAGGACCTAATTAAACCCAGGAAGTAGGGAGGATTGGGACGTAAATACCTTTTTTATCCAAGCTCAAGCCTTGGAAGCTAAACTGATTTGGAGATCTATATATGGCAACAATCCTTCACCAGCCATCAAACTTGTTAGGTACTGGGTGGAGACCGCCCGACCAATTGGCAGTAAAACTCTTACTCATTTCCTACCTTACTCGGCTTTCTTTCAATTGGGTCCTGGCCCAGATACTTCTCATATCCTTAGAAAAACCCTTGAGGCTTGGAATCAGGCCTCTTTATGCTTCAGGCCTCCTACATTAGATGCTAGATGTGGAAAGATCAATTTCTTTTGGCATCCTAATCTGGCCCCTGCTGGAATAGGCTGTCTTGCCTTTCAACACCCTCAAAAGTATAGACAATGGAGAGAGGCAGGGTTGTGTAAATTTGAGGACTTGACACAAGAAGGTGGTGGTTGGGTTTGGTGGGAGCACATTAAAAATAAAATCAAAGGTTCAAAGCTGGATAAGGAAATTTTTTATAGGATTTTGGGGACTATTTCTCATCACTCAGAGCTAGCTTTGGCATCCAATCAGTGGACCTTGAACAATAAGGAGTCCTATAAAGATAGGGACATTTACAAAGCACTACTTCATACTACTCCATCAAAAGGAAGTAGATTGTGGGGATGTAGTGAAGGAAGGCTGGCTAAGATCTGTGCTAAAAGCTGGAATACTTATGAAGCTATTAAAACGATGACGTTCCGATGGCTAGCCCTCCATCAATCCTTGCAAACTAATGTTTGTCGGGCTAAATATGATAATCTGGTTACCAAATTTTGTTCCTGGGGTGCGGGGAGGAAGAAACTTCCAATCATGTCTTTCTATGCCCAAGATCACGAAATTTTGGACCTGGACAACTCAAATCAATCTTGATTTCCCACAGACATCCTGGAATTTTTAGATGGGAAGACAAAAATGATCAACTCTACTCAAACTCTGAATTGCTGGATAGTATAAAAACATCGAAATCTGGTAGCTCTACAACACAAAAATGTTAACATCCTTTGGATGAAAGCTAGCTTTTTTCATGCTCTGCAAGATATGGCATAAGATCCACAAAAGGGACAAATATGATAAAGCCTGGAATCAAATTGGAAGGTTCCAAGGCTTATATAATTTTTGTGTTATGACTGTAGCTGATGTCCATGGTGTGCTTCACAGATCAGCAGAAGAGACTTGATAGAATGGGAGCGCCTTCTCGATGGTTTGATGAAGAACCTATATCTCGGTTCTCGGATATGGATATATCAGACCATCTTATCCTCCTTAAATAGGAGACAAAAAAACTACTGGACAAGTCTGAAATTTGAAGGTATAACAATCTGAACCCTTTTTTTGTCTCCCTGTACCATAAATGGCAGCAAAAAAGGGAGGCTCGGGTTTTGATGCTCCTAGATTTCAGAAGTTATAGCACTGCTAAACTTGATGAAATTCTTAATTATTTGGAAGTACAGCTGTGAAGGATCTGACCATGCAAGACCTGCTAGATGCAGTATACAGCTGAAAACCTCTTCTTAGGGAGAAACATGTGTCCCTGCTATTTCTGGTCTGAAATGTATGTAATCTCTGAATCTCTTTTTTCACTCCATTTTATAAGGAGTTTTGAGACAATTGGTGTCATTATATGTGCACCCTCTGATATGTATTAACTTTAAATGAATAGAAAAAACAACCTCGAAGGGTGGCTCACTATAGCATACATGTGTAAGAACGTCAACAACATCATCGTGGGGGAGATCCTGCTCATGGCCCAGACTCAAGGGGAATGGACTGATGCCTTGGGTCTCCAGAAGTCATTGCAGACAGAATTCATGTCAATGGATTGGGCTGGCATAGGAACATGGCTGTTGGGTAGTCCTCTCCATCCGCCCCTCCTGTGCATACTTTGCAGAATAAGCTGATAAGTCTTGGGACTGGAGCGTAGCCTGCCGGGTGCATAGCCAAGGTGGCTACTCCTGGGTTTCATCTCCCCAGTCCCGATGAGGCAGGAGGAAATCACTCCCTCCAGAGGTATGCATGCCATTACAGGCAGCTAGATGGCCACTGCCCATACGACTTGAACCTCATTGAAGGTGACGCATCACCTAAGAGGTGTCGAGCCCATGCCTTGCCTACACGCAGTGGCAAGCCATTAGGCCTAGCCCACTAAGATCCCTAGTAGAATTTACACATCAGAGGGATCGATCTGCAATGGGACATGACCTCCTTATCCATCGGTCTAGCCCCGCCACCCACAGCCAGGTGGGCTCTTATGCACAGGCCGCATTAATTGGGAATTAATGAGGCTGTCTAGATACATCAACTACTGAAGCTTTCAGGGTCTCTACCCCCCTTCCAAGACACAAGAGTGCGGATAGAATAGAACATCATCACATAAAACTGAAATACAGAATAACATCTAATCTATCTACCTAAACATACATGGTTAGGTTCCTTTGTTAGGGCTTGTGATCTCAGAATCTATAAGGCCGCTAAGGCTAATCTAGCATGCTAACCCAGCTCATTGCCGGATTAAAAGTCGGCATTGCACAATAGAACCACTGTTTACCTGATGCCTGGCTTGCTCTCGCACCTCGAATCGTGTCCATGGCTTTGCTTGGGTTGAAGGCGACTGAATCTTGACGATCTATTGTGCAAAGGTGGCTTGGCGGCGATTGGTATTTCGAATTAGTAGCTTGGCTTGGCCGGAATGGCTCAAGGAAGCCGAAATGCGAAAATGGAAAAGGTTTAGAGTTTCCCCTTTTGTTCCTTTTACATGACCTTTTAGGGTTGGGGCTAAAAAGGACATATAGGGTTTTGCCATGTGGCAAAGGGGTTAAATGCATATGTTTATAGACATGTGCAACATAAGAGGTTGCCCCCTAGGGTGCAATCCTTTACGGTTTCCAAGTACATGTCATCAAGGTGACATAGTGGTGTGGCAGTATAATATATGTATTCGTATTTATTATGCGGGAACGTCACATATGAGGTCCCCACAATAGACTTTTTTAATGGAGTAGGCTGCTCTAGGGAAAACAGAATGCTAGATGTGTATAATAATTGTGAAAAAGGGAGGCTGGCATGTTGGTAAGTGTTTATGGCTAGAGCTGGAAGGTCATAAGTTCAAATCTAAATAAAACCAATTTTTTTATACGACAAAAAATTTAAATACAGCGCGTATTTTTTGGCGCTAATGGGTTTTTAGGTCCCCAAATCGAATTTAAGACCTCTATTTTCCCTTCAATGCCAATTTAGCTTTTGCGGCCAATTCGTGGTGCCATCGGTCTGTCCAGGGGATGTTCTTAGACTAACTATAGTGTTCTGGATGCAATGAAATAAAATTCGCGCCAATATGAGTTTCCTAGAGAAAGTTATGGCCTCTGGAAGAAAGGGACTGCATTCTGCCGAAAACTCAACATAACCTCACCTTATTATCCGAATTTTTTTTTCCTACCTAGCTCATTCTTCCCATACTTAGACGATTAACCATTCTACCTACGGGTTTGAAGTAACTTTTCTACATTAAAGGTCCCCTACGAATCTTTGTACCAGCTGCTCGAGGAGGAGTTCAATCTTCTCAGGGCTGTGAGGAACGTCACCAAGGTTGGCGCCTAGCTTTTGCGAATAGTTGCATGCTGGAGCATGGCGAGTAGCTCTTTACTCCCTTAGTGCGAGCGATATCCATGCGAGTGCTGAAGGGCACTGGGCGAGGAGCAAGGATGGTCAGTTGAGGTCGGCTATGGCAGAGAGGGGTCGACTCCGGTGGCTATGGCGAAGAGTGCTTGCTCCAGCGACTATGGCGGACGGGAGACGGAGCTGGAAAAAGGCAAAATGCAAAAAAGAAACGTCTAGAAATCTTAAAGGTCAAATTTTTTCCAAAAAAAAATTTCGGCGCATATAAATTTTTCTGCGGGCGTGCACGTATAAAGCGGTGCCGAGGGTATTTTCGAGGTCTAAAATCAAAAGTTAAGGGCCCTTTTTACCTTCAGTGCCGATTTGAGTCTTGGTCCCAAATGCTGATGCAGGGGGTTCGGCCAAAGGGTGTTCTAGGCTAATTGGATGTTTCCGACACAAGGGAACAAAAATCTCCTCCATCCAAGTTACCTACAAAAAGTTATGGCCTCCACGTCGGCTCGTCATGTGAGTTGTAGCTTTAGCATGTATGTAGTGCTTAAGTGGAGAGAGCATATGCATCCTAGGGTAGCTAATATGCGTACATGTAAGCATTGGATCATTGGTAATGATGAGATCATCTTAGATGTTCTCTAGCCGTGATGCACTGCAGATCTGCATGATCGGAGATCATATCGAGGAGGTCATGTACAAGGTAGCACACAATCATGGGCGATGATAGGATCGTCTTAAATGGTCCTTAGGCTCAAATCCTATGGGCCATGATCGGGTGTAAAAAATAGAGGTAACCTTGAGCTGGTAGTTTGGCTCAAAAAGGTAATTAGGGGGGTGGTCCCCTAAAAAACACAACTTATTAACTAAACTAACGTAATGTGTTACTCATTGTAGACCAGTGAAGGCGGGGAATCAAGGAGGAGCACATGAGGAGGATATAGGAGTATAAATTTTGTGCTTATTTATAAACTCCTAAACATGATGTGATGTTATTAGGTGTTAACTTCTATGATACTAACTATTCAGGTTGTATAAATTTTGTATACGCATATAAGTATAGCCATATAATTAATGTTATAAGTAAATATGGAAAGAAGATCGATCATTTCAACATAGCTAAATTGCTATATTACGTGTTATTGTATCTTGTAAGGTTGATGCGGGTTCGTCACTTTACCATAATGCTGAGGACAACATTATGCTAAGGGGGGAGAATGTGACGTTCCCCTAAAATATACGATATAAATATATATATTTCTAGGCCATGTCACCATACAACCTACCTTAATAGCCTTTATACTATAGTGCTGTGGATAAGGGAGCATGGCTAAGTTATGTGTATATATCGGGATGGAACCATTTCCACATGGTCGTAAAATACCCTTCTAGAACAAATTTGACTAAGAAAAAAGAAACATGAATGAATCACATTGCTCTCACACGCATCCACATGAGTAGGTTACTGTCCTCTTGGATTCACTATACTAGATTGTTACGAACTCATACACAAAAACATAGCCACACATTACTTCCATCTTTCCACACATACTGAATATCCAAAATTTTCATTACACTTCAATTGCAATTGTGTGGACTATGCATTGGACCTGCCATCTTTAGCAAAATCCTAAACTATCATATTTGTCTATTCCTCACTATGCATTCCATTTTTCCTATCTATTTTGCGCGCTATGCATATCCGACATCCTTAAACCCTAAAAGCTTCGCACTTGGCCCTCCATTACACCTACGGATATGTTTACATTTGGAAGTTAGAATTCCAGATGAGTTAGTATCTTATCTCTAGTAGAGCCCTCCTAGAACCCTCAGTTTGGATCTTGAACCCTAATCAATGAACCCTAACTGTAAGTTAGATGCATGTGATTAGGATTAGACATTGTTCTCATTTGTTATCATGTTATGTGGATATATGATGATTGGTTGATCATGTTTGCTCCTCTTGTATTGGCAAGGAGGGTAGGGACCTAGTAGCCATTATTTAGATGATGCTTCTAATTTAGACCCCTTAGTTCCTATTATATGTGGCCTGTGCATCGAGCCCACCAGGCTGCGGAGGCTATGGAATGACTAAGCACTACACAACGGGGTTAGTGGCAAAGTGAAAGGAGGTCCCTGCTGAGCGCGGCTACTGGGGATCTATAACGGTCTAGGCTTATAGTCAGTCACTTCGTGTGGGCCGGGTATGGGTTCGACACTTCCAGGGTCAATAGTGTCACCCTAACTCTCAAGAGTTGCAGGTGTTGACTTAGCTCTTAATTTGGGGAGTTCAGTCAGGTAAGGACGTGTGTCGCCATGATCCTCTAGCTACCCATGGAGCCACTATTCTCCGTGAAGGGAAGATGCAACCCTTCCTACCTCATCGAACCGGGGAGATGCAACCTGGAGTAATCTTGCTGGGTGATACCATGAGACTGCATCTTTGGAAGGTTACAGTCGCGTCATAGCCTGATTTAACCCATCTACAAAGTATACACAGGAGGGGTGGATGGAGTGGTCAAGCGTAGCCATTGTCTATTGCTAGCTCAAGTCATTGCCATAACTCGGTCTGCTCTATCTTGAGACCCCCAGTCGTCAGATTACTTTCCACGAGTCTGAGCCTGGGTAGGAGCTCATGTGATGATGATGTATTGATATCTATGGTGGATCTATGGATTGATAGATGGTACTAACCTTCAAGATAGCTGATTGTATTATTATTGCTAGAGCTGATGTTTAATTTTATGCTTTTGCTGTTATAGAAGCCCATAGGGGAAGGGTGCACAAGACACCTTCGTGTCCCCTTCCCACACCTTGGCCATCCCAGGTACGGGATAGACGGATGGCCCATGCGGCAGATGTGCTAGATGGGGGATTTCGTGCGAGATGTACGATGGGGCATTGTATATTTAGTGGGAAGTGTCACATAACTCTTGATCATGAGTAGGATAATGCTGCTCGGCATCATTCATCCCTTTGGAGTCATAGGTGATAACCCGTCCTTCTTGCATCAAAACAGCCCCAATAGCTATCTTATTTGCATTAGCGGACACCCACTTATCCTTCTGGGGATCTGGCAATGTAAGAATTGTTGCAGTGGTTAATGCATCCTTTAACTGCTGGAAGAATGATCGAACGTTCTCTTGCGAATGTGTAGCCCAATCCCTTACTTTCTCATGCTTTGTGAGGTCGATTAGGGGTATTGCCAATTTGGCAAAGTCTTTGACAAACTTTCTGTAATACCTTGCTAATCCAAAGAAAATTCTCACCTCTGAAACATTTCTAAGTGCGGGCCACTCTTTAATTGCATCAATTTTTGTCGGGTCCCTAGATATGCCACTTTCGTGGTTGCAAATTTGTACTTGAAAAGCATAGCAAAAACTTATGCCGCCACAGCTTTTGCAAAACCAGTCGAAGATGGCATTCATGTTCCTCTAATGTCTTGCTATAAATAAGTACGTCATCAAAGAAAATGATCAAAAACTCGTTAAGAAATTCGAGAAAAATATCATCATTACTCTCATGAATATTGCGGAAGCATTGATCCCATCCTCTTCTCTCTCAGCAGTTCCTTATTCTCTTTTCTTTGAACCCAGGCAGGGGAGGGGCTTCTCCCTGCTGGGTTTGGCCAATTTGGCGTTTCTTTCATGCTGTGGCATGTCCTTTCTCGGCCTTGGCTCTTCTTTAGCCTTCATCCTGTGACCTTCGTCCTCGATCCCAGTTTGGTTAAGGAAGTTCTTTGGTATTCGGGCGGTTTTGTTGGTTTTATGCGAGCCCCATTCTAGAATCCCATCGATCCGAATTCTAGAATGGGGCGAGCATGCATGTCTTGCATGCATTCATGCGGCGCATGCCTTCTCTGGTTGGGAGTTCGCTATTTTAGGCGCGGTTCTGCATCAACATCTCATCGGCGCTTCCTCTTCTTTCTCAGCAGTTCCTTATTCTCTTTTCTTTGAACCCACCCTCCCCCCCTTCTTTGTTTAATGTATTTGTCGCCTGGCACGCGTGACCAGCCCCTCTATTTGAAGAGGTTTGTGACGTTCCAGCATAATATACGCTCCCAATACGTATATTATACTGCCACGTCACACGTACATGTCACAGATGACATGTACTTGAGAGCAGAATAACGTTGCACCTAGGAGCTAAAAGCTGCACCTAGGGGGCAACCTTGGATGTTGGGTATGTAATTAAACATACACAACAAAAGGTTCTTTGTTCATCCATTTCCAAATGGCTTAAAGCCATTTGTCCATGTGGATGCCCTAACCTAGATAGGGTATATATAAGGGCTAAAACCCTAGACCCTAGCCCTCTTTCCTTTTTGCCAATTAGGGTTTCCTAGAGCTCCCTTCCCTTTTTCGCATTTAGGGTTCTCTTGGGCCATTTCGGCCAAGGTAGGACTCAAAATCGCACTGCTAGGCTCCGAAAAGCCGGATTTGCACAACAAGTTATCGAGTAGCAGCCATCTTCAGCAAGATCAGGAGCATGGACGCCTTCCGAGGATCAGGAGCGAGTCAAGGAGCAGGTATCTAATTGTCCTGTTGTGCAAAACCATCTTTGGGCATGGCAGTATGCCGGGTTAGTATGTTAGATCATCTCTAGAAGCCTTGTAGATCCCTAGATCTGGGACTCTAACGAAGGAACCTAACATTAGATATTAGGTAGATAGATTGTTGTGATTCTCTATTTTTATTCTGTGATATTGCATGTATTTCACTCTGTGGCCTCCTTGTATTGGGAAGGGGGGTAGAGACCTAAAAGTTGTGTAGTAGATGTTCCTAGCATAGCACCTTAGTTCCCAGTTACTTGCGGCCCGTGCACAGGAGCCCACCTGGCTGTGGGTGAAGGGGCTAGGCCGGTTGATAAGGAGGAACTTGTCTCATCACGGACTGACCCCTCTGGTAGTAAGGCCTATTGGGTGTCTCTGCGGGCTAGGCTTAATGGCTTGTCACTGCGTGTGGGCAAGGCATGAGCTCGACACTCGTGGGGTGGTGAATATGACCCTCCAGTGAGTTCAAGTCGAATACGGGCAGTGGCCCTCTAGCCGCCTGTGATGAGCATGGATGCCTCTGGAGGAGAGGCAACTCTCTTCCTGCCTCATCGGGGCTGGGGAGATGCAACCCAGTAGTAGTAGCCCCTCTGGCTATTCACCCGGCAGGCTACGGTCAAGTTCCAACACTTTTCGGCCTACTCTGCAAAGTGTGCACGGGAGGGGCGGATGGAGTGGACTACCCTAAGCCATGTTCTATGCCAGCCAAATCCATTGCCATGAATTCTGTCTGCAATGAACCCTGGAGACCCCAGCCGTCAGTCATCCCCCTCGAGTCTGAGCCCTGGGTAGGATCTCCCCTTGTTATTGGTGCTATGAAGGTATGGTTATATCTGTGATATTGTTATCTCTATGGTGATTGTATTTGTATATCGTTAGTTGTGCTCACGTTTGTTTATTCACGCTTCCGCAGATAGGTCGACCCGATGGAAGACGGGTGAATGACACATCCACTCTTCCCTTGCCGGCTCATCCCCATGGGAGTAGAGTCGGGTGGATGGCCCCTGTCAGGCAGCTGCCAGGGGGAATGCTCCTCCTTCGAATACGATGCGGGCATCGTATAAGGAGTAGGGGACGTCACAGTGGTATCAGAGCATGATCTTGGCAGCCAAGATCGAGCACTGGCCATTTCTCCCTTAGGACTAACAGTAGATTCAAGCCTTGAGGTACAACCACCCAAGCAAGAACTTCGAAAAATTGGAAATTTTTTCTAATTCTGGTGTAGAACATAGCTCCATGCTAGGTTGCTAGTGAATTGTAGCATCGACCCAACCTAAAATGCCTAAAAGCAGGCCACCCCTCACAGAGTGCGCCCAGGCTCATTCGGTTTGCAATCCAAACTGAACCAGGCGCACTGTGCGAGTGGTTGACCCCCTTTTGACCTAATTAGGTGTATAAATTAATTAAACTAATAGCGTAGTTTTGTTTATTCCCTTAGTTCTAGCCAGATTTGTATCTTATAACACTAAGGAAACCCCTGTGAATTGTAAAATAGCCTCAAAAACAGATGACCCCTCACAGGGTGCGCCCAGGCTCGTTCGATTTGCAACCCAATTTGGTCCTGGCGCACTGTGTGAGTGGTGGATGTTTTATGGTATAATAAACCCCAAATGAACGTCTCATATCTTCGCTAATGTCCTAGTTTTCTTTTCCCCCATATGAATTGCAGATCCCAACCCTAAATCCCACCTCCCTATAAATAGAAATTTAGGGTTTCTGTTGTATCCCCACCATTCCCAGAGAACAGCTCGCCCAAGAAGACGATCTTCAGGCGCCAGAGCTCGGAACTTGTCAAACAAAAGCATGGCACGGACGAAACAGACCGCCCGCAAGGTTATGCCACCCGGTTATGTGAGCGCCCAGGAGCGGGCCGTCCGACAGAAGGCCCGAACAAGACAGGAGCATGTTGAAGAGGAGGCACCTGTAGAACCGCCTAACCCTAACCCAGAAGAGCAGGAACAGGTATCCGAGCAGCTGGATTGGGAGATGGACGCGGCGGAGGAATTGAGGAGGGAGCTGGAGAGAGAGATCTTCGCGGATGACGAGGAACCCGAGCAAGCACCAAAGAAGGTGAAGAGGAAAAGAGAGGAAGGCCAGCCGAAGAAATCGAAGGCAGAACGTCGCGAGGAAAAAGAAGAGCGGCGAAAGAGGAAGGAGGAGAAGAGACAGAAAAGGGAAGAAAGGAGGAAGCGCAAAGAGGAGCGGGAGAGGGTGAGAGCGGAGAAAGGCAAGGACCCGGAGCAGCCGGCGAAGAAACCGTCGAAGAAGAAGACGCCGGCCATAGGAGTGACCATACAGGAGCCGGATCCTGAGAAGCCCCCATCTTCGGCCCCGACCAATCACAGTGAGGAAGCGAAGACCTGACTGGCAAGGAGGGTTCGACCTTCAAACCCAGCCACGAGGAGGATCTAAGACCCTCGTAATGCAATCGCCTCTATCCTAGGTGGTCGTCCAAGCACCCCAAATGATAGCACCAAGAAACCGAGGCCGCAAAGGGAGTCGTATGTGTTAAAACAGGATTTGAAGTACCGGAAGGAGTTGAAGGAGTACACTTCGTACATGAAAATGTACGAAGAATACTCCAAGTATTATGAAGAACACAGGGTGAAGGTCATCGAGGGAGGTCGGCCGACGAAGAAAAACACGTTGAAGCCACCACCGGAACAACCAACCCCTCCGAAGAAGCCGATGAAGAGGCGGGCGGACTCAAAATTCGCGAGGGCGGCCCAAGAAATTAAGCACTTCCAGCAGAGCTATGGCTTCCTCATACCCAGAGCCTCCTTTGCACGTCTTACGAGGGAGATTTTGCAGGAGTTCGACCCGACTAAACGAAATACTGGACGACATGTCGCTTGCATTGCAGGGCATCGAACAAAGACATCGTATCACACTCAAGACTCATTGCGTGTGTGCTCAAAGATGCCAAGAGAGTAACTTGTATGCCCAAAGATATGAGACTAGCTCAGTATATTAAGAAGGAGCCCTTTTAAACTTGTTGTAAATAACTTCTTTTTGGGATAAGTTGTAGTTTGGATAAATTAATGAGTCAAATTGAGTGTAAGTGGGATGCATTACCGAATTCTGTATTTAGGAACAATAAATTTGGAACAAACCCAGGCATTTTTTGGTCCCACCCCTCACAGAGTGCGCCCGAGCCAATTCGGTTTGCAAACCGATCCGACCCTGGCGCACTGTGTGAGTGGGCGAGCATGGTTTCATGCCAAATCTTGTCTAAATGCAGAAAGTAGGTATGCCATTCGACTCAGCTCACCTTAATTAGTAAGATTTGACCCCTAGTTTGTCAAAATTGGCCAACTGTTAGCCAAATGGAGCTCCACCCCTCACAGAGTGCGTCCAGACCCATTTGGTTTGGAATCCGAACCTACCCTGGCGCACTGTGTGAGTAGTCACGCCCAAATTGACCCATATTGTCCTTAGACGAACCAAAATTTTGCTTAGGGACCCTTAGAATTTATTCCCAAGCTCAGTTAGCCTATGAATTATACCTCTAGACCCTAGAAATTCAGAGAACTGCAAACCTAAAATTTTCCCAAAATTAGGGTTTTGCCTATAAATGGAACCCCAAGTGTCATTTGCGCCTTACACCCTCGCTCTCTGCTCCAAGCCGATTTCTCAGGTCCTTAGGGTGCTTTCCCATCTGTCTGTCATCCCCAGTTCCTCAGTGATCATGGCCACTTCTGCATTCAAGCATTGGTACAGCGCCACAGCTCATGTGGCCGAAGCTGACATCGAATCTGTCTTCAGTGTCTTCCAGAGGGAACTCGACATTGAAGCCACCATCAACGCTACTCCCTTCTACCAGAGCATCATGTCTCAGTTCCACGCCAAGATAGGACCGTCTTTGGTAGAACTCCCACCTTGTATAGGGTATTTTGCACCCAACACGGCCCTCAAGTCAGCCCTGCAGGATATCCCCAACGTAGGTAAGTATTTAGAGAATAAAGCAGTCCGTCTTCCCAACTACATGTCCATCTCTGCTAATAGAAGGAGATACTTCTCCTATACAGCAGTTGTAGCCATCTTTCTATCTCTTCGGGATCAAACCCAGATAGGGGAACCTTCAGTTCAGCCTTTAGAAGTTGAACCCATAGCCATGGCAGCAGCAGAGGAGGAACGGATGCGCCTCGAGTACGAGCAAGAAGAAGAAGAACAAGAGGAAGAAGAGGAGGAATACGAGTCGGACCCGGAAGACCTGGACCTGGAGCAAGAGAAGCAGCAGGCGGAGCAGCAGATCCAAAGCTTCGAGGAAGGACTAAGAGCAACCAGAAGAGCCCCACCACTTGGGCAGGGAATTACAAGCTTGACGCCGGTATTCATAGCAGGTGAGGCATACCTAACCCTCCATGATATTAAGAATCTTCCACAGTGTCGCGACAGAGGCCTTAGGGTGGATGAGATTTTGCATCTCCTACGACAGCAAGCAGACCTCGACGACTTCATCGATCGAGAAACGCAGGAATTCCCTATCAGCATAAGGGAAGCCAGGACATTCACCGGCGAGATATCATCAGACATAGAGGTGTATGCAGGCATCAGGCAGATGATGGCCGAAGGGGAATTGCCCTCGGAGGAAGAGTTCATGGCAATCCAGGAACAAATGGGAATCAGGGGCAAGTCCACATCAGCACTCTTACCCAGCTCGCCGGCACCAATCTTAAAGCAGCATGGAGGCAGCATCAATTTAAGGAAACTGGTGCACCAGGATTTCAGAGAGCTAGAAGAAGTACAGGTGGACGACTTCGCAGGAAGGCACAGGGCAACTTCCTCGTCTGCCGAAGAAGCAGGGCATGATAAAGCACTCAGATACTACCTGCTGTTGCTGCTGGATGGAAGAATAGCAGTTATCCACCGCCAATTTAGCCCACGAGGCGAAGAAGGGGTCTTTATGCTCATCGCTCTCTCAGGGTTTGGACACCATGCTCGATTGGCACCAAATATCGATCATGTTGTCCTGATCAAGAGAGCGATTGCATTAACCATCTTCGACTTTGCAATCCCTTACAGACGACAGGGCAGATTGGCAGTGACAGCCGCATATACATCAGGAAGAAGAATTGAAGACATGGAGGCAGCACTCCAAGGAGGAACGACAACAAACATCCTCAGGAACTTAAGAGGGTCAATAGGTACGGCCCAAGTGAAGAAATTTTTAGAGGACCACCCTGACTACCTCAAGAAATTCCAGGAATAAAAGTTTTATTACATATTTTGCATGTAAAAGTAATAGTATATATGAATATCAATTATGACCATAAATATGTCTCTTTTTATACGATTGTTCCCTCAAATTGCATAAACAACTAAAGCAACGTAACACACAAAACAAGAACTAATGATTAAAATGTACTCTAATGTGCATGCAGCTAGAGTACCTAGAAATCTTGATGAACAGAGGCAACGGGAACAAGAACATACCCCACAAAGGCGCTTCCAGCCGAGGAATCTGCGCCCAGAATTCGAAGCAGTAACACCGGAGGAAGAGCTATCCCAGATCAGATCTGACATCCATGACATAAGGGCATTGCTAGCAGGGCAGCAGCAATAGGAGGGCAGGATCAGAATGTACCCTTGCCGGAAACACCAGCTGGCCGAACAGTACAACAAAGGAAGAGAAGCAGAAGGAGAAGATCTCCTAGTTCGGGGTCCTCGAGCTCCAGCTCGGACACAGACTCGGGATCAGAGGAGCAGGAGGAAGAGAGACGAGACCGCCGGCAGGATCCAAACCGTGACAGGGGCAGATCACAGACTGATTACCAGAAGAAAGTTGACTCCGCCCTTAGTAATGTGTGGAAAGCCAGAAAGCTAGAGCAGTTCTCAGGGGAAAATAGATCCGGAATGGAAGCAGAGGCGTGGCTGGACGAGATGAGCGAGTATGGCAACGCCTATGGCATGAAAGATAAAGACAAAGGCAGGGTAGCAACAGCAAACCTCAAGGGAGCAGCCAGAATTTGGTGGAAGGGGTATGCCAAAGCACATGGGCTGAGCAGGGACAGTTGCAAATTCAGGAAATTCGCTAAGGCATTCAAGCGCCATTACGTGCCAAGAGAACATAAGTGCAACATGATGCAAGAGTTCTATAGGCTGCAACAAGGCAACAAATCAGTCCAGAAATACACGGAGGAATTTATGAGACTAAGGCTTTATGTGCCAAAGTTGAGTGAAAAGCATGCGGTGGAAGGCTATATTGAAGGGTTGAATGACGAGATCCGCAAGCTTGTAAGGGCAATAAACCCGAAGTCTGTGTCAGAGGCAGAAGCAAAGGCCGTAAGTTTGCAAGGAACAGGACCGCAAGAGCATGCACCAAGGCAGCAATATTTCCAGGATAAGGGAAAGAACACAGGAGGCTATAGCCCAAGAGCGGCAAGCCCAGTAGCTAGCAAGACGCAGTACAACTCAAATTATGGGAAGCAAGGCAACACAAGTGGTGGCAAGCAGGAAAAGAAACAGGTAAGCTTCAAGGAGCAAGGAGGCGGGTCTAACTACTCCAAAGCGGTGAGGCAATTTCTGCAGTCCATTCCCAAGGAGAAGAAGCAGGAGTGTATAGAAAAGCAGCTATGTTTCATATGCTTCCAGCCAGGGCATAGGACCAACAATTGCCCCCTGATAATGAATGCGGCATTGGCAGAACTGGGATGGGAGACACCTTCGGATGCAGACGACGACGAAACACGAGATTACATCCATGGTGAGTGTCACATTTTTGCAGCTATTGATACAGGAAATGCAGAAAGTCAGTACAAGGTGATCTCAACGACCGGGAAAGCCAAAGAGAAATCCTTTATAGTATTGATAGACTCAGGGAGCAGTCATAATTTTGCATCACCTAGGATGGTAAGCATGTTGAAGTTAAAGCCGTTAAAGTCCAAGCCCAGGCCAGTCGTGTTAGCCAATGGAGCAGTTAGGCATACAGCAGGGAAGAGAATAAACTTCAACGTAGACTTGCCAGGCGTTAATGTTGCATTGGGAGCGGAAGTCATGAATATAGGCAAGTCTGATCTGATTATTGGAATGGAATATCTTGGGCCAGCAGGAGCAATCATCGATTGTGGGAAACGTAAGGTGACCCTAACAACTCCAGAGGGCAAGGTCATCGAGATCACAGGTAAAGAAGTACCCCCAATCATGCAATGCATGAGTAGTGAAAAATTGCTTAAGTGCATAAGAAAGCAACAGGTGGCCTATCTCCTTAAGCTTGAGCTTGAAGATCAGGAGCCGGAGAAAGACAAAGAGGTCAAAGAGTCTAGCAAGCTCCCCAAGCCAATAACAAAGTTAATCGAGGAATTTCATGACTTGTTTCCTGATGAGATTAAGCAGCTTCCGCCCTATAGAGGAGTCGAGTGTGAAATAGCACTTGAACCTGGAACGAAACCTACAAGCAAGGCACCTTATAGAATGTCAACCGAGGAGTTGACGGAGTTAAAGAAGCAATTGCAAGAATTGCTAGACCTAGGATTCATAAGACCTAGTGTCTCCCCGTTCGGAGCCCCTATTCTTTTTGTGAAGAAGAAGGATGGGAGTCTTAGGATGTGCATTGATTACCGCCAGTTAAATAAGCACACCATCAAAAATAAGTATGCCTTGCCTAGGTCAGACGACTTAATGGATCAGTTGCAGGGAGCGAAGATCTTCTCCAAAATAGATCTCGATCGTGGTATCACCGATTAGGATCAAAGAAGAAGACATCCATAAGACAAATGTTTCAGGACAAGATATGGGCACTACGAGTTCACAGTTATGCCCTTTGGATTGTCTAATGCGCCAGCCACATTCATGAGGTTGATGAACGACGTCTTCCGCGAATTTCTAGATTCCTTCATCATAGTCTTCTTCGACGATATCTTGGTGTACAGCAAGTCTGTGGAGGAACATGCCCAACATTTGAGGAAGGTGCTTGAAAAGTTAAGAAGGCATCAACTCTTTATGGGTTATCGGGCGCCACCGCGAACGGAAAGAGTGGAGTACTTAGGGCATGTGATCACAAAGAAGGCATTTCCACGCACTCGCCAAGATCGGCCGGATTGGCTGGCCGGCACCGAAGAATACGCATGAAGTCAGGAGCTTTCTAGGCCTAGTAGGCTACTATAGAAAATTTGTGAAGAATTTTGCCAAGGTAGCAGCGCCATTAACTGATCTCACAAAAGGTGGGAAGGTAAAAGATTGGGCAACTCATTGGCAAAACAAGGCCCAGAAAGCATTTGACACGCTAAAGGAAGCTTTGACGACGCTAGCCAAAGATTGGTCTTGCGCGATCCGACCAAAGATAAGCTCAGAAGCAACAGATGCTAGCGTAATAGCAACAGCGCAAATTCCTCATGCAGGAGGAAAGGGTAGTGGCCTATGATTCCAAAAAGTTGAACGACGCCGAGCAGCGCTACCCAACGCACGATCAAGAGCTCCTGGCTATAGTAAGGGCTTTAAGAATTTGGAGGCATTATCTATTGGGAAGAAAATTCCAGCTAGACACAGATCATCAAAGCCTTCAATATATATTTACGCAGCCGCTCCTCAATTTGAGGCAGAGGAGATGGATGGAATTCTTGGAAGAATATGACTTTGAGATAAGTTATAAGCCAGGGAAGCTCAACGTGGTTGCGGATGCCCTTTCCAGGAAGCCATTGGCAACAAGAATTCATTGTAATGCCATATCAACACTCGTAAGCGAGTTTGGCAAGAAGATTGAGGAAACATTGCCGACGGACCTCGACTTCAAGGAAGTTTGGGCGAGCCTTTCCAAAGAGGCCAGGACCGACAAGGAAAGGGAGATGTTCAGGCACTACAAGAAGGAGGGAAACTTGCTATACTATAAAAATAAATTGTGTGTACCAAAATCTTCTCAAGTTAGAAAGCTCATCTTAAATGATACACACAATAGTCCCATAGCATGGCATGCAGGGTTCATGAAGACATACTTCAAGATTAGAAGCAGTTATTATTGGCCCGGCATGAAGAAGGAAATAGCAAGGTACATTCGAGAGTGCCAGATATGCCAGCAGACAAAGGCGGAACAGCTCCGGATCCCAGGTGCTTTGGAACCATTGCCCGTGCCAAACGCTAAGTGGGAGGTAATAAGTATGGATTTTATTACAGGACTCCCGAGAACAACAAGGGGCAAAGATGCCTTGATGGTGGTGGTAGATAAGTTGTCCAAGATGGCACACTTTGTGCCGTGTAGGACAACCGATACGGCATTAGATACAGCCAACCTATTTGTTAAGGAGATTTTCAGGCTCCATGGCATGCCGAGGGAGATAATCTCGGATAGAGACTCCAAGTTTATGAGTGCTTTTTGGCAGGACCTATTTACCACCATCCAGACAAAGCTTTCGATGAGCACGGCATATCATCCCCAAACAGATGGTCAGACGGAGAGGACGAACAGGATCATCGAAGATATGTTAAGAAGCTATGTATGGAACAAGCAATCTAAGTGGGATGATTTCATCCACCTAGTAGAGTTTGCATACAACAGCACCAAGCAGGAGTCATCACAGATGAGTCCTTTCATGATTAATTATGGGTATCAGTGTCTTACCCCGGATACTTGGCACAATCCTGTGTCCAAGGTGGAAGTCTCCCAGCAGATGCTTTCGGAAATGCAAGACTTGGTGGAGGAAGTGAGAGGATATCTCCTTGCAGCAAGAAGCAGGCAGAAAAGCATCGCCGACAAGCATAGGACAGTAAGAGAATTTGAGGTGGGAGACAAAGTGTGGTTGAAGATCAAGGTCAAGCAGGCCAAGCTCCGCATCGGCAATTGCAAGAAGCTTGCTCCAAGATGGACTGGACCTTTCAGGATAGAGAAAAGAGTAGGTACCCAATCCTACAAGTTGGACCTGCCAGCACATCTTAAGATCCATAGAGTTTTCCACGTAAGTCTGCTAAAGAGGCACACCCCTAATCCCGAGGAAGTATTGGAGACAAATGAGTTTTTGGAAATGACGGACGAGCATATTGAAATCATCCCGGAAGTCCTTCTTGATAGATCTTATAAAAAGACAAGAAGGTCAAAATTTCTCCAATACCTTGTGAAGTGGAAGCACTTACCAGTGGAAGACGCTACGTGGGTACTTGAATCAGATCTCAAGAAGCAGTACCCCGAGTTTATGGAGCAATGCAAGGGTCGGCTCGTCACCGAAGTGGTCGACATCGACAACCAAGAAATCGGCTCATGCATGTCGATTTGGGTTTAGATTAAAGCATGTGTAGCTAAGATTAATCTACGCATGCAGCCTATGCTAGGCATGGGTTGCATGCGTTGTTACCGATGATGAGACCACTACGGTGCTCTCTAGGGCGTGGTGTAATGCCAATGTAGGCATGACCGCGTTTCCGCTTGGTTGAGTGGAAGGTAGACTAGAAAGTCTACTTCCGTCCTACGGAAGTAGACAACCTCGAGAGATAAGAGGTCATTCAGGAATGCATGACAGGAAAAGCACCTCTAGTCAATGCCTACGGGGGAGGGCCCTTCACGCCCCATATACGGAAAGGACCCAAGTCCCACGCTGGGCAACTACAGGTGTAGGCATGAGCGGCATATAGGCATGATAGGGCGCTGTCTCCTCGGCCATGATGGGAGAAACATAATCTTCCTATGCCGGGAGATATGCCTTGCATCCATATAATTGTATTTAATGGGTGGTTCCCTTACAACCAACCATTATAATAGTTAAACATGTACTAACGTAGCGTACATCCTGCAGGCCAATAGAAGGATCGAGCGGCAGGAGGGTAGCACTACGAGGACTCACAACACATAATTTTGCCATAATGTGTTGTGAGCAGGCGATAAGGAGTTTTAGCTTAAAACTTTTGAACTATAATTGATGTTAATTTTGTCAATAATAGATCATGAAGTAGAGGACGGAAGAGCCTCTCACCATAGTACAATTACAGTAAATTATAAATATTACCTGAGGTGATTAATATAACATGGATATAAAAGTTGGTGTAATTGCAGGATATGCAGGTACCCAAGGTGGGGAGACGCGTGATGCTGAGGACAGCATCAAGTCAAGGTGGGGAGAATGTGACGTTCCAGCATAATATACGCTCCCAATACGTATATTATACTGCCACGTCACACGTACATGTCACAGATGACATGTACTTGAGAGCAGGATAACGTTGCACCTAGGAGCTAAAAGCTGCACCTAGGGGGCAACCTTGGATGTTGGGTATGTAATTAAACATACACAACAAAAGGTTCTTTGTTCATCCATTTCCAAATGGCTTAAAGCCATTTGTCCATGTGGATGCCCTAACCTAGATAGGGTCTATATAAGGGCTAAAACCCTAGACCCTAGCCCTCTTTCCTTTTTGCCAATTAGGGTTTCCTAGAGCTCCCTTCCCTTTTTCGCATTTAGGGTTCTCTTGGGCCATTTCGGCCAAGGTAGGACTCAAAATCGCACTGCTAGGCTCCGAAAAGCCGGATTTGCACAACAGGTTATCGAGTAGCAGCCATCTTCAGCAAGATCAGGAGCATGGACGCCTTCCGAAGATCAGGAGCGAGTCAAGGAGCAGGTATCTAATTGTCCTGTTGTGCAAAACCGTCTTTGGGCATGGCAGTATGCCGGGTTAGTATGTTAGATCATCTCTAGAAGCCTTGTAGATCCCTAGATCTGGGACTCTAACGAAGGAACCTAACATTAGATATTAGGTAGATAGATTGTTGTGATTCTCTATTTTTATTCTGTGATATTGCATGTATTTCACTCTGTGGCCTCCTTGTATTGGGAAGGGGGGTAGAGACCTAAAAGTTGTGTAGTAGATGTTCCTAGCATAGCACCTTAGTTCCCAGTTACTTGCGGCCCGTGCACAGGAGCCCACCTGGCTGTGGGTGAAGGGGCTAGGCCGGTTGATAAGGAGGAACTTGTCTCATCACGGACTGACCCCTCTGGTAGTAAGGCCTATCGGGGGTCTCTGCGGGCTAGGCTTAATGGCTTGTCACCGCTGCGTGTGGGCAAGGCATGAGCTCGACACTGTGGGGTGGTGAATATGACCCTCCAAAGAGTTCAAGTCGAATGGGCAAAGGCCCTCTAGCCGCTTTGTGATGAGCATGGATGCCTCTCGAGGAGAGGCAACTCTCTTCCTGCCTCATCGGGGCTGGGGAGATGCAACCCAGTAGTAGTAGTCCCTCTGGCTATTCACCCGGCAGGCTACGGTCAAGTTCCAACACTTTTCGGCCTACTCTACAAAGTGTGCACGGGAGGGGCGGATGGAGTGGACTACCCTAAGCCATGTTCTATGCCAGCCAAATCCATTGCCATGAATTACATGCGAATGAACCCCTCGAGACCCCAGCCGTCGGTCATCCCCGAAGTCCGAGCCCTGGGGTAGGATCTCCCCTTGTTATTGGTGCTATGAAGGTATGGTTATCTCTGTGATATTGCTATCTCTATGGTGATTGTATTTGTATATCGTTAGTTGTGCTCACGTTTGTTTATTCACGCTTCCGCAGATAGGTCGACCCGATGGAAGACGGGTGAATGACACATCCACTCTTCCCTTGCCGGCTCATCCCCATGGGAGTAGAGTCGGGTGGATGGCCCCTGTCAGGCAGCTGCCAGGGGGAATGCTCCTCCTTCGAATACGATGCGGGCATCGTATAAGGAGTAGGGGACGTCACAAGGTTTTTGTTTTATTGTCGCGTGGCACGCGTGATCAGCCCCTCCACTCTGGGAGGTTTGTTTTGTCACGTTTTTTTGTGTTGGTGATGTGCAGGTACAGGTTGGCGAGCGGCAACAGTTTCGACTTCTCCATTCATGGGTTTTGGGAGAGATTTCTCTGCCTTACGTTTGTCCAAGCCCCTTGCCGAAGGCTTATCACTACCCGAAAGGGCGGGGTTTTTTAATCCCGGTGATAAGCTTTCGGCAGGTACACAAGCCAAACATCTATTAGCATTGTATTTTATGGGGTCCAAATTATATCATTGGATATTCCCTTTATTTTTCATGGGTAGTTCGCATGTGTGCGGCTACCCACTATCCACCATTGTAGAAAATCTGCTGAGATGAATGAGAAGCCTAGTCTAGTCGGGCGGTTTTGTTGGTTTCATGCGAGCCCCATTCTAGAATTAGCTCAAAAGACATAATGGTAGACTCATAGTGGCCATATCTGGTCCAAAAATATGACTTATGGATATGTGCCTCCTAATGTCCTTATTTGCTGATAACCATATCAGAGATCAATCTTCATGAAATACTTAGCTCCCTGCAACTGATCCATTAGATTATCTGCCCTTGGTAAAGCATACCTATTCTTGATAGTATGCTTGTTCAATTGATGGTAATCAATGCACATTCTCAATGTACCATCTTTTTTCTTGACAAACAAAATAGGTGCTCTGAAAGGTAAGACACTCGGTCGGATGAATCCCAACTTAAGAAAGTCCTGCAACTGCTTCTTAAGTTCTGCCAATCCAGAGGTACTCATACAATAAGGGGCCTTACTTACCAGGTGCAAGTGCTATTTCACACTCCAAGGTGGGAGGTTCTTGATCTCATCATGAAAAAGGTCATGAAATTCCCTAATCAAGTTGCTAATAGCTTTGGGTAAGCTACTATTAATTTCTTCCAAAGCTTACCAAGGAGCATATGTCAAGATACTGTTTCAAGTGATTTATGATCTTCGTTATTTTACACTTGTACTCATACCTATTCCTAGACATTCCATCTAGAGAATCAACCTGCATGTTTTCTCCTTCCAACAGGCTTTAAGACGATGAGACCCATAGCCAGTATGTAGACCAGATTCGAGAGTCGGGTATCTCCCATATTCACCACCTTCTAAGCTAAGAATCCTGTTTCTTTGGAGAATAATTAAGTACAAAACGATGAATTTAACTTCGAGAGCCCAAGTTAGAAAGGCTTTTTAGACCCATCAAATCTTCCCAAGTGGTAAAAGATATCACTGACTTCTATACTTCCACTTGATTTTAAAGAACTAATTCCACCAAAACCCTGAACAAGTGTGCATGATGAGACCAATCATAGAGCTCTATCTTGTGGAAATTGTTCTGCATGACATCGAGCGCCTTGCAACCTGATGTCACTGGTTGTTGAATGCAAGTGACTAATATATGGTGGTAGTGAATACTCCAAGATACTTGTATGTTTGTACCACCTCTATGTTTTGTCCCTGATAAGTGAAGTGAGGTTGCATATTTTGTCTAGAAAGTGATATAAGGAATATCTTGGTCTTGGTCAAGTTGAATTGTATTTCAGTGTCCCGATAGAAAGTGCTCAGCACGTCCAGATGATGTTGAATACTTGAAGGGTTGTGCAGAACAGGTCCATGTCATCTGCACATATCAACTTTCAATTGATGTAATCAGCAAGCCGAACCCTTCCTCCTCCATGCAAGGTAAGCCATTCTTTTAGTTGATCAATATACAGCCCCAATAGTATGGGGACAGTGGACATCCCTGTTGCACTCCCACACCGATGTTGATAGATTGGCCCGATGGAGGCATTTCGAATCGTTACTCTTTCATGCAGCATGTACACTACATTTTACAGCTTGTATAGGAAGCCAAACTATGACAATCTCTCTCACAGCTTCTCCCTAAGGCACAATGTCGGAAGACTTTGCAAAATCTACGAAGCAACAATACATAGCCTATTTTCTTATTTCTGTTGTCCTCCAATACAGTGCACAATGTGATAAAACAATTTTGTATTTTAGTATTGGGGCAGAATTTGGTTGATAAGTTTTCGCAGAGTATACATGTATGGAATGAATGGCCACCATGGGTACTCTCCTGTTAACTCTCAAAATCTAGTACAAATCAAATTCATTCTATAGTAGAAATCCCTCAAATATAGTGATAGATGAATCAGCAAAACAGCATATAACAGCAGGCAAGGGATGGTTTAACGACCTGGCGAAGTGGACGGCAAGTATGGGGATGCAACTAAGTCAGATTATACAAGCGGACGGATGGGACGAAGAATGGACAGGCAGAGCAATGAGGAGCTGGCTGGCACGACACACAGGGCCTAAGGCAAACTGGCTATTAGGAACCTTCAATCCAGGGGGTCAGATAGGACATATCACGTACAAAAGCAGCATGTTGAATAAGAGTAACAGGGGAACGCTGGCCAGATTCAGGATGGGGAGCCACGACCTCCGAATTGAGAAAGATAGATGGAGGAAAATAGACAGGGCAGAGCGAATATGTCGAATATGTGACGCAGGGAAAATAGAAGACGAAGAGCACATGGTAAAAGAGTGCCCGGTCTACACCGACATAAGGTCCAAATTTAACAAGGTCAGGTGGGACCTCCCACTCCCAGCACTGATGGACAAAGAAGAGACGCTCACAGATGTAGCGAAAGCTATAAAAGAAATGATAATAAGACACCGGGGGGTGCACAAAGAGAGAGGGCTAATAATCTGAGAAGCACGGATGAGGCGGATCAGAGAGGCCCACAAAGCACAGTTCAAAACTGTTTATAGCGATGCATTGTGTATGGCCAAGAAGCCAGATATAAGCACGATGCGGGTAATATAAAGAACAAGAGAAGCCCGCTAGATGGCTACATAAAACCTATGCGTCTGTTTGCTGGCAGCACCCTTTGGGAGCTCGCAGGACGCTACACAAGTCCGGGGGCCTCACGGCCTGAGGGACGTTAATGTATATTCTATTCTATTCTATTCTATAGCAAACTAAAGTTCCTCATGGCTATTGTCCTTGTTGGCACACAAATTTGTAAGGGCCATCAGCCATTGCCAACACAAAATGATGTAAACGGTAATAACATTCTATACGTGGATAACCACCGAGATTGAAGTTAGACAAGATAAGAACATTAGGGCAAAATAATTATCTGGAAGCCAAGGGGAGGACGATGATAAACCACAATGCTCACGAGGATAGTCAATAAACCAAGGAGCAAGGAAGGGATGTCGTGACAAATACATCAAAGGCCTTTAGTTTTTTAAGAATAAAAGCAATGGTGCAAAAACAACTGATTCTTGTCCTATGAGAAACGCTCCTACCATTTGGAAGTTGAAGTCAATGGACCCCAGACACGATACTGTATGCTATAAAAGCTTCTCCATGTGATTGTACATCACAATGTGTGGGATTTTAGGTCCCTAACTACTTGTTTCTGCGTGTGACCAACATTCATGTTTCTGCCTGTGACCAACTCGGTGATGAGATGCATGCACAGCATTATCCATATGCCTTCTCCTCATCATCACGCAATGCTACTGAGTCCAAAACTAGGTGCCAAATTGAAGCTTGGGAGAAGAATGTTATGTGCAACATGTTCACACTTTGCAGAATAATTTCAAGATGGGAAAAACTACAAAATACCTTTATGTTTTGACGAGTTTCACGACATATCCCCGAGTTTAAATAAATTACTGAGATGCCCTTGGTCAACGTATATCTCTCTGTACATTTTTAAGTTTCACCTAATGCCCTCTAGTTTTTCGTATTTCATGGAATACCCTTTGTAACAAATATTCATGGCGCCTTTTTTAGCAAAGATGCCTATTTCTATTCTCAGTACCTTAAAGGAAGCCAAGACACCAAATTAGTTTCTGCTCCATTGATTTGCTCTCAGCCCATCAATTTCCTCTAGCGATTTGCAATGATCATCTTGTCGAAAGCACTAATTCGATCCAATTTACAATAGCAACTTATTGTAGCCAAATAAAATCAAGAAAGACGATTTGTAGGAGTTCAGAAATAGTGAAGGATGCAAGGGCATAGATCATAGTTCATTCACATGCAGGGCCTAAGAGTATTTGGTGAATTTTGAAGCATTTGAAGGAAACTCACGTTCTAGTTTTCAAGGGCGTTTGGGAAATTCAAAGAAAACTTAAGGGCATTTAGGAAATTAATGTAAATCTTAAGGGCATTTGACTAATTTTAAGAGATACACAATACTTTGTATTTTGACCAAGGGCATCTCAGAAAATTATCAAAACTCAGGGATACATGGTAAAATTTGACAAAACAGATGGGTATTTTGTAGTTTTTCCCTTTAAAGATTGCATTGTAAAGAATTATTATTGATTACTCCATTGCATTTCTATGTATATTTAGTACAATTAATTATCTTGTAAAAAGCTCACTTCCATCATGTCTTATTTGTCACAATGTAAATCCATATGACTTAAACTTAAATGGCAAAACATATCAACCCTCTGACAATATGCATGATCTTCATTCTCAAGGACATGTGATGTATCCTTTTTTAAGCTTAACCTCCAAAAATATGAGACATTCGGCTAAGTAATAAAGAAGCCGTCATGCTTGCAGACGTTGTGCTACTTTCCTCATATTAAAAGCGACTTAAACAATCAATTATTTAACAATGTAGACTAAATGTTCTTACGATCTTTTTACCTCATTAACGTGGGCACATTTGATTACTCTAACATTGTCATACTGGAAAAATTTTAACATGAAAAAACTAACGCCAAACACAAAACTATGGCATTGGGTTATTTCTTCATTAGAATATACTTTATAGAGGAACTACCTAGAAAGGATGAACATTGAAATGTTTCTATGTATGATGATGGCACTATTCCCAAGGGTGTGAGACATTGGAAAATGCCAAATGCCTAATTTAGGTATTCCACCTTGTGTTGCCTATAATATAGTTAACCTCAAAAAGGACACCTCAAAACCCATAAGGAAATTCGGAACCCTTGCGGACCTACTTTGAAATCAAGAATTTCCGATATAAAAAAAAATCCTCAAAAAAACCATGGAATTCATTTTCATGAAACTAGTTTTTTGCTTAATGCTTCCTGCTAGCTTAAATTATGTAGGAAATTTACCTTTTTCTGTATAAAGTTTGTCGCTCACTGCCCATAAGAGATTCCCAAGCCATAGTATAAGTTCAAATAAGATTTGTCCCTAAGGCACATGTTGGACGACTTTAGTAGTTAGACGACACCTCAAACTTAGAAGATGAATATTCTGAGGCCGCACTATATGCTAAGATAAGATAAGCAAATTGTACAAGTATATTAACGACAGAACGGGTTCGAAATTAGAATTTGCCCTAACCATTAAAATTGCCTGCTTACATTTAAGGCTGCCGGAAATACATGAAATTATAGTGTACTTTCCCGGAAATCCTTAGAAACTTGTCCAAAAATAGCCTGTAAAAACACCGGGAATATTTTTTTGGCTATCCCCCCTCCCTCAAAGACTGCCACCATAGAACACCCCTTTATACAAGTGTTAACAAAAGAACACCCCTTTTGAAAGGCTGCCACCAACCAACAGCTTTTCACAGCCCATATATAACTAAACTAAAGTTAATAGAGGCATTGAATACTTCCTAATTCCATTGACAGATCCTTTATATAAAAGCTAAAATAAGTTTATATACAGAGGTACTCAACACTACCCAATTCCATGGACAAATTATATTTCTGTGGAATATGTAGCAATTAATCTACAAACAAAGATTGTAGCTAAAATTGGTTTGACATTACAATTCTGTATATAATATGCTGTAAGAGATAAGGAGATTGCATTAAAAGGCCTGACTACATGAACACTCTTTGAGAACACATTCTCCTTGCTGATGAGAGTAAGTACAACTGCAGGACCACAATTAACCAAGTAGCCAGTTGCAAGGTGGAGCATATGGCCTGAAAGAGACTTTTGAGTAATCAAATTTACATTCTATTCATTTTTTCCTTCAATTTTTCCCTGCCCACCAAATGTCCAAGGGTCCAATATCTCATAACACATCCATCTCTGACATCATGGCTTTTAGCTGCAAATATACAAGGTGTACACAAAGATCAACCAGCTAAATGAATCTTGTTTATGATTTCAGGCTACATTTCCTGCTCCAAACAATTGAATAAAATTTTCTACCAGGCTTCTACCCTCTCTATATGTTGGTCAATCCTACTTACAAGCCTTCCAGTTCTAGCTTTCCCAATGCCAAGTTTTACGTGTGACCTAGCGCACTGGCCATAGTCATCATAATCATTTTTCTGATCCCTTGCATTCTCCCTTCCATTTATTCCGTTGGCCAATGCTCCTCCATAATCATCATCATTATGTGCATTTGTCGCAGAATCCGCTGGTCCTGGATCAAGGACTGCTTCTTGTCGATCTCTTAGTGTCCGAGCAATGAGAGTCTTGAGTAAATTCATGACTTGTACAGCATGCATGAGTGCAGTTAAAGGATCGGACATCTAGATTGAACGTGAAAACACAATTAGGAAACCTTCTCTTACAAGACAATTAATCTGTGCACTGAATGAAAACTGACCTGTGTCATGTTAGGTGCGAAAACCATAGCAATATTGCGAGCGTTCATCTTGTTTGCACCTTCCTCTTGAGCAACATCAGCCATGAGATTCACAGCCCAGTCTAACAATGCAGCCTGTACAGGAGGGAGTAATTTCACAAGCTCAACAGCTTGCTCCTCTGAATAACATTGCATGACCTGTTCAGGAGATAGAGAATCCAACACCCCTTGTGGTAACTCGCGGAACCATGCCTGATTACACAACTCTTTATCAGATCCCCAAGGCATAAGCACCAAGAATACAAGAAAGTTGATAAATCAGTATCCATAACTTAAAACAACACCAAAACCCAGGAAATCAGGATTTCAATCACAGTGATGTCATCATAGATAAGAAGATTGCATAGAAAACAAAAAACTGCATATGCCTAAAATCTCACAGCACAAGGTACATGAAAAGACCAGTGTCCAATGACAGAACTAACACATACTTTGATGAGACCTGCCAAGCAGTGAACCTCAATATCATGTGGGACAAGACCCTTGTTTAACTGTTCTCTCACATGTTGTTCATGACTGTTTTCAGGATTTATTCTGAAAATGCCTTCAGCCTGCAGGAAACGACAAGCATAATCAGAAGACAAAGGTCAGGCTTTCTCACTTGTACCAACCTGCAAAATAAGTTTTTCTTACTTGTACCAATGTGGAGTGCAACTAGACAAACACTACATGGTGAAAGCAGAACAGGGGTGAATATTACCTTTAATCCTCCTTGACTGTAGAGCCTGTCCTGCATGAGGAGCAGTATGGTGGGAACACTATTTCCTTTTCGATCGTAAGAGCATTGCATAGACTCTGGTGAGACTCCAAAAACACTGACACTGCTTATACATGAACAAAAAAGCCAGTTAGTAGAAGATTCACTTTCACAACCTAATTAAGAGTTGTATCTAGAATCTAAACTACAGACAACGCCAAAAGGAAGCAAACTCAATTACCAGAAGCTTCAGAATTAAGTCCAAAACTTCAGAACCAGAAGATGAAGTTTGAAAAAGATTGAAAGGAACATAAGATTTTCAGCAAGAGTGAGTAAATTGATCTAAGGGAGATGAGATAGACCTAAACCTGGCACTGGGAGCACAAGTATCAACCTCAAAATCCATGGGGAGGCCCAAGAACCCGTTGAATCGATCGAACGTAACATGTGTAACATGCCTGACATTAGTAGGCCAGCTGATATCCATGGAGTCTTCCTCAATTGTGCTACATGTAAGAAGAGACCGGCGCAGATTGGTAAGCATGATAGCAAGCATAGAAATCTGGTCCCCTTCTTGATCCTCCTTCAAACCCAGTTGCAATCTGGATTCCCTGTCTCTGAGATGTTCTTCATAGTCCAACAAGCTGCAAGCACTTTCCTGCCTCTGATGCCCGTCTTCAGGTGGTTGATCCTCATGCTGTAAGCTGTCAGCTATGGAGGAACAACGTGTTGGGTAACCGTCTGAATCAGACAATAAATATGGAGGAGGAGATGGTACTGCAGTTCTAAAGCTGTCTGAATCAGAATGGTCATGTGAGAATTGAGGCTGATCCCCCATTCTTTCTGAGTCTGATGAAGGCTCCAGCTTTCCAAAAAGGCGCCTCTCTGCTCTGGATTTGATGTGCTTCATATATGTCTGATTTAATCTCCTTACCTGCCACCGCACATGATTCATCAGCTAGTTAGGAAATTTTGCAAAACGGAAAACCAAGAAAGATTCTGCCCAAACAATTCGCCATAGCCACAGCCTAATCTCAACTCCGGCGGTTAATAACTCTCCATACAAAGCATAGAAAGGTTAAAACAAGATCCGCCATGGCAAGATTTGCTCTGTTTTCATGATTATCTAACGGACCAAGATTGGGGGAATTTTTCTTCTTGTTTCTTGGACGGATTTGTTTGACTAAAGCCAGCCGAATTACGTTACATAAACAGGGGAAATCCTAGTTAAGATGGAATACAGGGCAATCGTATACAGACCAGAAAATTTTTGCCTCCCAGGCCCCTGCCATCGGAGAAAAAATCCAGCCTGCTGGAGAAAATGCCCACTCTATGGGACAGATGCCCATTGTTGGAATCGCTAAAATAGCTTGTATGAGCCAGATTTCTCAGCTTCTATTGTGCCGAGTTTATCTCCGTGTAAAAAACAGAGTAGGCAGAAAGGGGCTGTAGTGATCCGGCATATAAAGCAGTATTTCACGGAAATTGAAGGCACCCTTTTGCTTCCAATCTCCTTCTATACCCAAATCGAGACAGAAGAAAAAAGGCGAAAGAAAGGAAAGAAAATGCCCACTGAGAAAGACAAAACCACGAGTAAATTAAACAAATGCACAGTAGAAACAGTGCTACAAAACAAATAGCCCTGCCGACCCAATTTGCCTCGATTCACGTCTGTTTATGTATAGCAGGAACATCCCCCTCTCCTACTCATAGCCAAAATTTGGGGGTCATACTTCATTTCCGCCTCATGTCTAAGTGGGGTCAAGGAAGAACTACAAGCAAAACGGATTGATTCCATTCATGGCTCGAACTAAAAAAAGGGACCCATGAAATCGGTCAAGAATGGGACCTGGGTGAGTGGCACAGGGTCCCACGGCTAACTCCGGCGTTGAAATTTCTTCTCTCTTGTACTTGGGCGATGAAATTTCGCTCCTCGAAGGCAGGAATGGCATGTAGAAATGGGCAGATGACAGTGATCCGCCATAGCCAGGAAGCTCCAGTCCGGCAAGGAAAAACAACAAAAGCGAAAAAAAAAAAAAAACCCTACACGGGAAAGTAGCATTTTTCGGCAAAAGGTTAATTAAAGCAATATAAATTAATTAATAAAAGGGTAAGCAAATTAAATGTCAGTTAATCTGGTTTAGAAGTGGGCTGTTTTTTGACCCACCTGCTGTCATCACAACACCACTTCATTAATAAATGTAACAAGTTTGTTTGGGAAATGAATATATTTATTTTCGTTTGTTTATGTATTATTTGAAGGGCTCTCCAAAGCAGGACACCTGTCCTTTTCTGACCATGTATACTTGTCAACCCGTTATCCAGCACTACCTTGACATCCCACCAACTTGGAACAGAAATGTCTAGGTCATATATATACATTTTCTTTGCTCATATGTCAACACTGTCTTTCTCTGTTAGTTAATTATCAACCTTACTGTCTGCTTGTCTACTGTTTACCCACCATCTTTAACGATAGAGTTTACTGATCGATATGTTTCCCACTCAATTTGTGCGATCGACCATCCTTATCAATCCCCACTTTAATCTGATCAATCAGCAGTAAGCAGTAATCTCTAGTCGCAACTTGTTACAATTGTAGGAGTACCCAATCTCTAATTGCAACTAGTTACAAGTGTACGAGTATCTGTATATGCATTCCTCGGTATTTCAATTTTAATTCAATAGAATATGTTGCTTCTTTGCAAATGGTATCATCCACTTGTACAAATGGTGCCAACCACTACTATTCCATAGTAACTTCCAAACAAACTGTATGTTCTTTCCTTGCAGCCTAGCAATACATGTTGTTGTATTCCTTCTTCTTATGCGATCCAGTGTATTTCCCATGGTACACGTGTGCCAACAAGATTCCACATGTTATTGTCAGGGAATTTGTTACCTTGTCTTGTAGCGCCTACCTCTGGATTTCTTCCTGTATATACCCATGTGCTCTCTGTCTAGGTCATTTTTATAGGGCTATTGTCTCATCTTCGTCTACTGGTAAAATAACTTAAAATTCACTGGATACCAGGACCATATGACTATGATGTCCATCCTTTATGTCTGGACTGCTCTAAGTCGGAACTCAATTATAGTGGTATCTTCACGAACACGACATGAAGGGGTAGGTCATATTTTTCTTTAAAAGCATTCTACTGCCTACACCGCATCAACACATGTTGGGTTAGGGTAGTTGGCTGAAACTTATATATTCCATGCATCATAGACACGAAATATCTTGTTTTGGAATTTACGCTCAATGATTTTTATGGACCCATTGTGGAGCCACAAAGTGCTCCTTTTTAAATCCTTCAACAAGAAAAGCATCACGCACGATGTCGAGTGGAGTATGAGGGCCAAGTTTAGAAGAAAGAATGTTAAGGCATTATATAAATTATCAGTCTGAATTTTATCATGTACATACTGCAACTGGAAATGTAGGTGGTTGATATTACCTTTCTCCTTAATCGTGTGAAGGTACACAGTAGACATAAAAAACTATACATATGCATTTATCTACCACAAGTTGTTCATTTATTACTATCAATTATACACCCGATGAAAAAAGTCTCATGGTTGGCAAACAAGTGCTTTTACTTGGCTTTTATGTAAACATTTAAAGATTACATTCCACTATCTCTATCTCCATCATGTATACAATTTTCATGTAGTTAGTTGCGTCAATCTAGCTTTGGGGTCTAGAAAAGCATAGGCCCTCCTAGTATAGACCACCCACATGAGCCCCCCATATTTGTTTGTTGTCAAATCACTAAAGCGTGCTTTTATTGGCTCCCAATAAATGGGTTGGATTCCAAATAGGTATTCGACTTGTAAAATTGTTTCTTTCTACAAATCAAATACCAAAAATGGAGTATTGGGCGACATTCCCATGAGCCTGACCTGACTGCAAAATAGTGAGGTCGAGCTTGAAGTGCGAAGAAGACTATTCCCATGCGATCGCAGTTTTCTTCTGCTCAGAAATTGGCTAGATCTTCACTGGCTCGATCTTCACCGGCTGCTTGATTGGTTGCTTGCTCCTTCGTCACCTATTGATCCGTTAAAGGACAAAACAAAGGCAGCAACCCGACCTTTCAGAAATGGTCTTTCATTTTTGGAAAAATCCGAGTTTTCCTTAAAGGCAACCTTACCTCTGCTGCGTGGGAACTGCTCGATTTCGACATCAACCTGCAAAAAATAGAGTCCGGTCGGTTCCATGGAAATGTTCCCTTAGACTTGTAGATTCACATGAGTATTAAAATCGAATACAAAAGATATTAAGTCGAATACCTCAAACAACCAAAAAAAATTGAAAGCAGGGCTCGAATCCATGCAAGGAGGCTAAAACCCAAGGCACTTGCCATCTACGCTATCTAGCGCTACAATGATAATAGTAATCATTGAATCATACTAACAATTCGATGTTATGCTATGGTTTATTAAATCCAACACCAAAAGGGGAGCCAATATTTTGCCCGTCACTAAAGTGGATGCCCAATAGAAGTGTGATAATCTATCCATTTCTTTGGGAATCTGTTGTGGATATTCTATAACCTTAGACAGTGACTTTTGTATTGGGTCTCATAGACCTCATGGTCTCGGTGAACAATAAAAATTATTTCAATTTCTATTTCGTATCAAAGTGTGGTAGTTTCCTGCAACATAGTGTTCGTTTAAATTTTGGGCATTTCTCATGCTTAACCTAGTATGACAAGTTTAAATTAACTTTTCTTGTAATCTTCACTATTTAGATATTCAAATATAGTAGTTTCAATTTTTTCTTTTACACCAGTTCTTATATTGTTTGAATTTTCATAGGGCACCTTGTTCCAATGTAGCAGGGATTTTGATTTCTTGTATAATCCAGATTTTGCTTCTATCAGGCTGTTTGATGATTCTTGGAGTTTCTTCACAGGAGTCTCTACATCAAAAACGATTTACAGGGAATTTACAGGATTCCAGCTAGAAACATCTATAATCCTACTAGCTTTTAGATCCCTATTCTTCCCACAAGGACAAGAGGTGTAGCAAAGAACTACCTTAAATCCACCTATGTCTTCAAATTGAGCATCAAAACAAGACTAATCGTCGATCTAATCACACAAGGATTAATTCTTGACCAGAAACTCACGCTATCCATTCATACTAACCGGTATCTTGGCTGACCCATTATCTAAAAGGTTCTCCATAATCCTCTGATTGAATAAGCTACTCCTCCAAATTCCCCCAAGTAGAATTGGGGCAAATTGGGGGTAACGTCCCAATTTGTTTGGACCCCTAATTCGCAATTCCCCTTTTGCCCAATCGATTTGAGTTAGATGGTAGTTGTAAACTAATAATTAATTGGAAAAGTTTTCAAAATGCCCTCATTGTTTGATAAAATTACCAAAATGCCCCTCATCCAGCATTTCAGTAAAAATTGTAATAACTTTTTTCTCATAATCCAAATGCAAATGTACTCTTCAAATAAATTGTAGAGGATGATGAAAGCTTTCAACAAGTGTACTGTCACCTGATTTTGATATCTTAGCATTAAGTTATGACATATTTTGCTCTTAATATTACATTAAGTAAGCCTAACCTATTTTTTTTAACTAGCTTTGGTGTGAAGGCAATCATCCAGTTAGTGTTAACTTAACTTAATGATAAAAATAACTTAACTAAACTTAACCATGGATGCGAATAGACCCTAAATTACATATTATTAACTAATTCAGCATAATGGTCCTTTACATTAATATTTAATCCTATCATAGCTAGGTTTCCTCCTTAGAATTAGGTCTTGCCCTAATTTTAAATTGGGATTTAGGGTTAATGGAATTGGGCAGGCTGTACATGGCAAGTTCATCTTGGTCAGTCGATTGGAACCACATGGTGCCTAGGTTTCCCATAATTAATTAACATAATGTTAATTAATATCTCTAAAGTTAATGTAATGTACTACCCCATTATACTCCTTAATAGCATATCATGGCATCTTCTAACTGCTCAGTTCTTAACACTAGAGTTGTTACTGGAACTATTCTGGATTCATCACCAGAATTGGTTCAGCATACCTTTTGCCACTTAAACCCAGATATCTAACAAAGAAATTTTCATTTCATAAGATACCACTACTTTTGGAATTTTCACTCGATTCTTTATGCCCATGGAGAATTTCATGACCAATAGATTTATTAATATCTTGTAGTGATTGCCCAAACCTTATAGAATTCAACAGTTTTTACGCCAGGCCAGAATCGCATTTTCTAAGTTTTCTAGCATAAAGGGGTCCAAATATTTCTAAAATTGAAAGTAATTGATGTTTTATGATAAAACATGTTAATTTGAATGTTTTCATGTTTCACTCATATTAGATGACATTATATGAAGTCATCAAACTATATTTAGCTCAAAAACGTTGTTTGAGATTGTGAATTATTTCTCCTTTACTATAACAAGTTTTGATATAAGACTTGTGGCCATAAGTTGTCAACTCTAAGAGATATAATCCAATAATTTTTTGGAGTGTCCATAAGTCGTGTTGATCACAATTTTCATGAAAGAAGATTTGACACAAAATCCACGACAAAAATAGAACTAAAATGGTTTAACTAAGCTCATATATAAGCTTTCTAAGGGCAATGAATGATTCATTTCCATGCATTCCACTTATATCTACATAATAAAGAATTTTATCAACTTAGAAGTGGTTGTCAGTACATAAAACTAGAGTTTAGTTAAGGTAATAGTACAAAAAACTCTATCTTTTATGATAGGCAATATTTTTTTTATGAATGTGACCCTTCCTTGGCAACATAGACCTTGAATTTCATGTTAAAAGTAACACATTACGCAGAAGATTTGATTTAAAATAGAAATGAGTTTGTATTTAGGCTTGCCATATTTTAAAGCAAGATAACATTCTTTTTCAATTCATGATTAACGAAACATGTGATAGAAGTTCAAAATATAGTTTGTATCATCTTAATGCAAAACACACGATGAAATCTTCTTATTTTTTACTATTATAAGCTTAGGACACGTGTTTGCTACTTAGGAGTTCCTATTTTAAGTATAATAATAGTAAATTTAGCTTGTGTTTCATGACAGACTATAATTTTTATGGATTTAAGCTTCATTAGCAACATAGATCTCCAAATTGATGTTAAAAATAATATACTACTATATGTAAGACTTGAATATAATTAGGCATGGACCATTATGGTCCATAATTAGACGAATTGGCTATAGAAATAAATCTCTCTAAGTATCACTACCAATTCTAATTATTGTTCATTTGTCACTTATACAATAATATGGTGATTTTCTACCTTCTCTAACATAATTTTTGGAACGGTGAGTGGAGATTCATATAGGTTCAATTTGCTTGTGCTTCAACATTACCATTAAATAAGACAATTCTAGCAACCAACTAATTTTTTAAATAGAATACTATACATGGAATTTATATATTCTCAAGGCGAGTTTAAAACCAATTAAGATGAGGATGTTCTAGCTTTTTGAATGATCCTAAGCCATGTGGACCAGTAATAGGAAAGACGTAGCAAATCTACCTTTATTTTTCATAGTTATAGCATTTTATATTCGTTCTTTTCATTCTTTTGCATTACTTCTATAGCTTGAGAAGTTTGAAAATACAAGTTTTGATTCACTATTCAATGCATAGGTTTATGAAATCCATGGAATACGTAATCTAACAGATAACTTGGAATGGACACTAGAAAGTCTACTCTAAACCTCAAGACCATGAGCGTTGATTATTTTTAATGAATGGAGTAGTTTATGAGGTGCTTATATCCCGCAATTGAAACTGAAATCGATTAACATGAGGGAGTTCTTAATTTTCAAAAGAAGGTGGACCAGTAATGGTCCCAGAAAAACAAACCTTTCTTGATTTCTTGTGAATAAACGCTGTGCCTTTTTAATGTATTTGTTTTTAGGGCGATTCCATATTATGGTAACCTTTCATAATATGATTTTTTGGAGGATGAATTTGAATCATTGTACTATATAGACATAAGTTATCAGTCATTTGTAAATAAAAAAATAAAAGAAAATCAAAACTTCATCATTAAGGCTAATGGAATTTTTCTTAGATAAAGCAAGTTGTCTACTACTTATATTCAAAATTTCAGCTCAAAATTCATTTCCCTACAAAAGTTAGAGATTTTATTTGGGAACGGCTTTTTGGAAACCAGTATTGGTTCACAGAAGGCGGTTGTATGTCTTCAAAGGTTTATCAATTAGTGTCGACCAAGTTCTCCACGAGGCGCAAAACAGATGGTGAAGGCATACCTATGTTCTCAGCTTGCTCCTGAGAAAAAACGTTTGATTTTTGAGGAATATTTGGGTATCCTATCTTATGCATAGACAGGTGGCTGCACTCAGTGGATTATCTTTGTCTGCTGAGATTTTATTCCTGTCTCTGCAATTATGTGTGTACTTCTTCTGGAATATTGAATAAAAGTTTGTCGTCCTTTAAAAAAAAAAAAAAAAGTGTTTAGTTATCCTCGAGATCTATATCCTAGTTTTGAAACTGGCTTTTGTGTAGGTACTTGTCGCCCTTGCTTTTACAAAAGTGCATGGGAGTGCACTCACCACTATTGTCACTGTTTTATGCCTTGTTATAACAAAATTAGTGGTTGCAACACTCGAGCATATTTGAATTACATTATTTGCTTCCATTCTAATCCATGGCTCTTATCTCCTCACCATTCATGGGGGCAGGACTATATGTTACAAAAATGTCCCATATTTAGCTTGAGCAAGCTTGCCAATTTTGGTCTGACTTTGAATTGTGACCTATGTTATAGATGCATCTGTTAACGGCTCATTTGTGAAAGTTCACCTTCATACATAAAACAGCGTAAAGGATTATTTACAAGCTTGACAACTCTCAAATGGGAAATCCTGAAAGATGCAACTAGACTAGGATTTCCATTTCACTTCAGATTTCCATTTTGGCTGCTCGTGGCAAGTTTCTATCCAACAGGAGTTGTTCAAAGATTGTCATATGCAAATGCATGCAAAGACATGCTATTCCGGCTTACTTAACCCTGAGAAACCACTTGGCTTTCATACAGCTAGTCACTGTTTGGAAAAAACGAAGAGGGAAAAATAATAAAATTCATTTTATGGCTTATCTTGCTTTCTATATGATGTTTCCCAGCAACATGAGACACATAAGAAATATTAATACCTTTTAAACATCTGAAAGGTATCTGTTGCCCTGGTCAGTAAATGCTTTCCACAGATACCCATAACCAAACTGATTCCCAGACACATTCCTTACTTTCCAAGTGGAAGCATGTAGCAGTTCATCTTAAATCCATCTTAAATCCATCTGTGAGCATAAAGAAAAGACAGACAGAAGCAATGTAGCCTCCAATTTGCTTACTTTATTTGTATTCATCTTCAATCTCTTAAAGACTACATTCATTCGTAAAATATGAACTTGTATTCATTAGAATAAGCAGTACTTTTAGCCTCTCTAAAGGAATCCAGACAATCTTAGGCTAGGGAAGATTTTAATGCAGCAGCATAATCTGAAATCATAATCCAGCCAGCCATGCGAAATTCCAATCTATAAAAGCTGGAGAAGAAACAACAACATGCTCAAGCCTTCTTAGAAATAGTGCCAGGCACCTTGGGAATACAGAGTTGGACATACAATGATCATAGGAAAAATACTTTTCAAATCACCATTCTAAGTACTTCTCGACAGTCGCAGTCAATGTTGACTTAGGAACTGCACCGATAACTGTTTCCTTCTTCTCACCCCCAACAAAAACCATGACAGTGGGAATGCTCCTGATGCCATAATCTGTTGCAATTTGAGGGCATTCATCTGTATTGATCTTAAGGCATCTAAGCTTACCAGCATATTGCCTAGCCATTTCATCAATCAAAGGAGCAATCATGCGACACGGACCGCACCAAGGTGCCCAGAAGTCAACAAGAACTGGGATATCACTCTCAAGGACAAGTTTTTTAAATGTAGATTCATTTACCACACCAGCTGCCAAACCAACAACAAAGTAGCAAATTCATCAAACAAAAAAATTCCCTAAATAAGCCACAATGGTTAATCACCATACCTCCAGTAATAGTCTCCTGAACTTCACTGGCAATGCTTCTAGAGTGCAAGTTTGATGCCCTCCGGCCAAATCCGATTTCTCTTCGAGATTTTATGATTGGGGCCTTAACCCTAGTTCTGAATCCCTGGCAAATGGGCAATAATCTGCCATTAGGAGCTCCTGAAAAGGGTCTCAAGAACACGGGTGCAGCGGCTTTTTTAGACCTAAAACGCCAACAACGAGCTGCAATTGCTACGGCTACGGCAGACCGGGCGCCTCCCACCATAGCCATGTGTTACCAAAGCTCTGTGGTCAGCCCAAGAAACTCGACCCATAGCTAGAACCGACGTGGCAGAATCTTAATCCAGGGATTTGATCGACGTGGGCGATTGCTATTGTCCGATGTTCTAGTGAAAAGGAGATACAATAGATAGGAAGATTCTAACGTCCACAAATACATAGACACCAAAAAAAAGTAAGGCATGTGCGTAGGATATAACCTCATGGTAAGCCCGGAGACATTTTAGGAATTTCAAGGTCCGTGTGTTGTCATTCTTGTAACGAGGAAGACACTTAGGAAGCATTCTGTAGCAAGTAAAAGCCTTCGGAATGTAGGGTAAGTTCTTGGAATGCTGGGTAAACGGTGCAGAATGCTGGATAAATTCTGAAGAATGCAAGTAGAAGCTCCTCGCTACTGCTTCATCGCTGCTCTGTCCTCAACAAAAGGTTTAATTACATTCTTTGTTTGAAACAGTGCCACACGTTACTGGCGAACGCGGAAGAATGCTTCCTAAGTGTTTTTTACGCCGCTCAGACATTCAACTGCATGAAGCTCAACAAAGAATTGGGGCATATAACCTTTATATGAAACAATGACTGAAGAATGATAAGCTTACTCATAGCCATGACGGAAGAAGACGCAGTTGACCCTGCCGGAATATCAATGATAGAAGAAACCACACGTAATGCAACCAAACAGACAAATATTAGCAATAGACTTGGTAATAATATCAGGGCCAAAAGGTACTTTGAGGGTTTCTTGGCTTATCGCCCATCATGCACTGCACTTTCTTGCCCTTGATTAGTAAAGGCACTTCAAGAATGCAGAGTAACAAATGCAAATATTTGGATCAAAATTCTGTCATACATACTCCAGTGCATGTTTTAAATTCTTATCACCATTAGTCTTAAGACTAACTGGTCAAACTCCTATATTAAACTAGGTACCTGTTTTATATCCAAATAGTGTGCTAAGATATAGGCAATCACTTTGAAATACATGCCTTCATTCCAGACCCTAAAGCCCAGTATGTGGGCACAAGTGATGCCTTAGTACAAACACTAGATACAGAATTACAGCCACAGAAGAAACATTGTGTTGAAGCGGGAGTGCAGACATTGGAAAGGGAACATGTTGAGGTGGGAGTACAGACATCTGCACAATCCCAAGGGGACCAGGAGTCGCAGTGTCGAGCTAGCAGAAAGGAGCAGGCTGGCTCAGTATCTTCTGTTACCAGGAGCCTGAACTTGCATATTATAGGGGTTGCAGAGGCAGAAGATGATGCCCATTCTGATGTGGATGCACTGATCGTCCTCGCCATCTTTTGGTTCAGTTTCAAGACACTCTTAGTCATTTACATGTTCTTCAGCATGGAAACCATCTCAGAGGGACTAGTTTCTCAGTACAGGAGGACTTCTCCCCTCTTCAATTGTGTACTCGTAAGGAGGAGCTCTGCAAGGTGAGGGCAGTCCGCCTGCAAAAGAAATGGGCAGTGTACTGGGGAGGCGCAGCAATTATTCTAGATCAATGGCCTTCCAATCTCTTATACTGGCTATGTCTAGATAATTTTAGAAGCACAAAAGTACCACTAGCATTAGCATTATCTTTTTCTTGGTAGTCTGTTAATAATTGGTTATTGTGTTTGGTGATGGGGCCTAGTCCCCAGGTTTTAGATGGGATGTTGCCCTTGAATATGCCGTCCCATAACCCGTTGGTTCCCGTGGACGTAAAAATTCATCTTATCTTATCTTTGAAATTAATCCCAGCAAGCCTGCACTTGCCCTTTCGTATAATTTGTTCCTTAAGAACCTATCTTAAAAATTAAAGGCTATTGTATTTTGTCTTCATCAGACTCAAAAGTGTCGTCCATTCGTGTCTTAGGAACACCTTGATCATACTGGTTATTTTATTTATAATATCCAGCTTGTCTGCGATTGTAGTTACTATTTTTCTTCGCCATATACTTTGAATTACTATCAAATCCTCTCTTGGCATCAAACCCTCTGCTTCCACCACGTTTATCCATGTATAATGCTTCTAGTCTTATAGAATTATCACACCACTCAAGCTCCCTATTTATCTCCAGCTGCTGCGTCCAGTCTTCTTTTGATCCTTGAGTATCACAACTATGATTTGAGTCCATACTCATTTCTAAGAGATATCCTAAATGTTCCCCGGAACTTTTTCACTTAGACTTAACTCCTAGCATCCGGCAAGGTCAGTCCGGCATGCAGCCATTCAATACATCCCTAAGTCCAAAAACCTTCTATAGATCAAGCCTCCGCAGATAAAAAATAAATAAATAAATGTTTTTAATCTGTTTTCCTCAAATTTCTGTAGTCTATAGATATTTCTAAACCAAGACAAGTTTTAAAGGTTTTGGTTTTAATTGGAAGTTTGCATTAGTGACAACCTTATTTCTAACATAAGCCCAAAATAGGTTCTTTTGGCCTATTAGCTAGACCTTAGCTTGTTTAGCTTGAGATATTGAGTCTATTGTTAGTGTGCTAGAATTCTTTTGAGGAACAATGATTTTCTAACAATCACGGAGTATATATGAAGGGTTGAAAGTTTTGGAGATGGCTATTAAGAATCAAATATCCCTTCTAATGAGCTTCCATCATTATTTGATTGCTTCTACCATCATGTTGCTGGTACTAAAGCTGAGTTTTGGAATGGTTACTTGATCTATTCATGCTTTTGAGTTTTTCTTTCCTTAATAGTAGTTCTATTCGTATTACTATATTTTCTTGCCAAATAATCAAGCTAAACCAAATGAAATTAGACATTAAACTAACGTAAAGATAAAGGAGTAAAGCCAAACAAGGTTGTATTGAAAAGCATAGACTTTCTAAGATAATAAATTTCACCAGAAACAGAGTTCTAAATCAAAGAGTTACGAACTGTCGAGGAACTGCCCTACAATCGCCCTTCAAATGCCCTTCATGCACCTCAGACGTAGATCCTCCTTGAGGTGTATAGACTTGCCTCACCTTGCCATGCATTAGTGAAGCCTGCCCATATGCCTACTCTGTTGCTGCCCTTGGTACTGTACCGTTGACTTTCCTTTGAAGGCCGATTGTCTCTCACCTGGCGTTGCTGGAGCTTCTTCCAAACTTATGGCTTTATCCTCGGCTTCTGCCACTGACTTAGGGTTGATTGCTCGGACTAGCCTTTTGATATTGCTGTTCAATCCTTCGATGTAAGTTTCAACCGCTTGCCTTTCCGAGACTCCGGGAACATGGAGCCTGAGTCGCATGAATTCCTCTGTATACTTTGCTACTGACAATGTACCCTGGTTCAACCTGTAGAACTGCTGGATTTGCCTGCTAGTATGTGACCTAGGCACATAATGTCTGCGAAAAGCCTTGCTGAAGGTCTTGAATCTGCAACTGTTTGTTTTGAGCTTGTTGGACTTCGCATAGCCTTTCCACCAGATTCTAGCTGCTCCTATCAAGTTTGCTGTAGCGACTTTCCCTATGTCCTTATCCTTCATGCCATAAGAGTTACCGAACTCTTCCATCTCATCAAGCCAGGCTTCTGCCTCCATGCATGATCTGTCCTTCCCTGAGAACTGACCCAACTTCCTAGTCTTCCACACATTGCTCATAGCACTGTCAACTTTCTTTTGATAATCATCTTCCTTCCTTGCCCTGGCTCTTACCTGTGGAGTGTCGGACTCACTATCTGAGCTAGAACTGTCATGACTGTCTGAAGTGTCTGATGAGCTGGAGCTAGGTGGTGTTGGACTCCTTCTGTTTCTCCTTTTCCTCTTCCGGTCTCTGACATTCCCCTGATTGTCCTGCCCCTCCTGATGTGGACCTTCTTCGATGCCTTGCTGAGGTAGCGGTGGAGGTGGTGGTGGAGCAGGTGCATATTCTTGGGCATTCATCAATGGGGTGGCCCAGTGGATCAGCTGATGCATCTGGTTCCTCATCTGGACGAGCCTTGCGTTGATTGCTTCCGGCGTCATATCGTCGTTGTTGTCATCTTGATCACGTCCAAATAGGTTTCTGGGTACCCACTGGTGGTGTCGGCCTTTGCCTTGAGAACCTGAGCCTGTGTTCCTTGCTGCAAGGATTAATCATCAATGCTTGTTATTTAAGTTACACACTAATTGTTCTTGCTTAAAATTGAATTGTTGTTAGATACAAAAGAAATCATATGAAAATTCCACTTACAAGTCAAGATCATGGTAAGACATTAATTAGTATATAGAAATACATTTGATGAATTACATGATAATAGTGAAAAGAGAGTTACAATACACTTTAATTAATTAGCAAAACAAGTTTTCCATCAACGATGTCGCTTCATAGACTTGAAGAAGTTCTTGACGTTCTTGAATCCTATGCCCTTGCCCATGTTCTGCAGGATTCTTGCCGCCGATCCTCCCTCCAACGCTCTTGCCATCTGTGGTGCCGGGAGTTCTGGTGCAGTTGCCGCCACTACTGACAAGTGCGCATCCCTGAGGTGGCCCCTTGCGAAGTCGAGGGCATGAAGGGCTACGGATCTCTTGAAGAGGATAACATGGTCCATTCCGAAATCTATCTTGGCATGTTGTCCGAAGCCTGAGAGTGCTATGAGGAGCGCCACGGATTCTTCACCCCTTGGGCTGAACTCCTTGTGGAAGACTATCATCTGTCCTTGGCTAAGGGCCGGAAGATAGTACCTGAGTGATTTACCCCTGTTCGGCCCCGTGGCTCCTGTGCCTCTCCTCCGAGCTGCTTCGCCGAAAACATCTATTGCAGTAAGATCTTCGTGGTCCCTCCACATCGTTGCTGCGTTATCCAGATTAATGCTGCTAGATGCTTCACGCACGCTCATGGAGCGCACCGGTCGGCTTGAGCTTGGGCCTCTTCCCGGCTTGTACAACCTGCTTTGGATCTCCTGGAATTCCTCTTCTGGAATGTCGAGTTGCTGCTGTTGAAACATCTGCCTTATCTGTTGGTACGCCTGAATGTCCGACATAGTTTCCCCTGCGTAGGAGTGTCGCTCGGCTACTTCCCTTGGGATCTCTTGGTAGGAGTAGTCGATGAAGTCACTGCCCTGCTCTTGTGCCATTAGGCCTAGGAGCTCATCCATCCTGAGGCCCTCTTCCTGACAATAAGGAAGGTTGAGGATATCGGTGGCGAATATGTACTCCTCGCCGTCGATGATCACCGGGGTGAGGGCCGTGATACCTATTGGCGGCTCGAAGTCTCGCCTTAGTACCTCCTGTTGCCGAGCCAAACGCTTCTCCATCCTTCTTGCCTCCCTCATTTCCCAACTTGGGTTCTCTTCCTCTTCCTCTTCATAATCCTGCTCAATCTGCAACACAGGTGTTTCTGATGTGGAGCCGTAATATTCATACTCCGCAGTCTCGATCTCGTGAATGCCTATCTGAGCCGTCCGAGTGTTGAGTGGTGCCAAATCCAAAGGTTGAATTGACGGCTCCCCTGGTTGGTTAACTGCCCTATACTGCATGAACAAAGCTAAGGCTGCTTGGTTTGAGACGTACCTATGCCTATGATGCTTACAGGTCATGTAGTCTGGCATGTTTCTGGTTCTATCCCACAGCCTACTCTTGCCCCTGGATCCCCCACCTATGGCTTGAGTAAGAGAGTCTAAGGAAACCCATTTCCCTCCCCTAGGTGGCAAGCTAACTTCCCAGGGTAGAATGTGCTGATCATATTGACAGATGATGTCAGTGTAGTAGGGAGTTCTAGTCAAAGTGGCATGAAGATCAAAGAGATGATCAAAAACATGAAAGGCTTGCTCAGCAGGGAATTCACGGATGTGATTGGAGTCATTGTACCATCTAACAAAGCTTGATGGCGCCATTGAGCAGAGATGGCTATGAAAAATGGCTGATGGGGATAATCAAGGAGCTAGAAAATCGCCAAAGGGGCTGAGAGCAGTTCTGATGGGGAGAAAAATGACAAATGAGGGCCCTTTTTATAGACTAGGGATGCCTCGGGTTCTGTGCACAGGGGTTCCTGATAGGGAAGACTTCAAATCTATGGCCATGGGTGTCCAAATGAACTACCATGAAGTGCAATTCTAACCAAAGCAAAGCAAGAAACACTAATGACAGTTTGTTGGATCAAAATTGGTCAATTTGGGCAAAAATGGGCGAAATCGGGTGGCGTCGCGCAGAATGGCTCTGCGTCGCGGGCGCAGATAGGTGTTGCACGATGCGACCCGATTTCGGGTTATTTCTACTTTTATGAAGAGTTTCAGGGAATTTAAAGATCCTAACATAACTCTCTAGCATGATTCTAACTTAATTAGCAACTTTTGTTACTTAATTTGAACATGGATTAGCTATAAAATGGCGAAATCGGGTGGCGTTGCGCAAAATGGCCCTGCGTCGCGGGCGCAGATGGTTTTTGCGCGACGCGACCCGGTTTCGTCAGTTTTCGCAATTTTTTGACTAATTAAGTTGGGATTCTTAACTAATTAACTTTTCTTTGAGCATCCCAATTTTAATGGACAAAAGTAAAGTAAAATCTAAGCTAGTTTAACACATTTTCCTACAAAATTTAAAGTCAGTTTGCAACAAAATCTTATATTTATAGGGGAAAAACTTAACAATTACACTATTTTACACAAAATTTGCATCCTCAAGGGCGTTCCTTGCGGATGCGACGCGCCAGGTGTATGTCCTTGGGCATCAGGGTCACCCTCTTCGCATGGATTGCGCAGAGGTTTTCTTCTTCGAACAGCTGGGTGAGCTCTGCTTCCGCAGCTACCTGCAACACCCTAGTTGTTAGCGACGTCACCCGATAGTCGGTGACGAACTCCTGCATCACTTCCCGCATGAGCCGCTCGAATGGTGCCTTCCTAATCAGGAGATTAGTGCACTGTTGGAAGTGCTTAATCTCCCGAAAAACTCGGGCGTGCGGGGAGTTAGGCCCATGGTGGACCTTCTTTGGCTTCTCGAGTTAGTGGCGGCGGCGGCTTTGCTTCTTTGGTGGCGGCCCCCCTCCCGCGTGGCGTTAGGCGTTACGGCGGCAAAGATACCGGTCGTTATACCTCGTCCACTTTGGCGGGTATTCTTGTCTCATTGGCGTCGTCGAAGAAGCTCCTCTCCTCGCCCCGAGGCGACGATGGCTTTCGCCGGCCTTACCTTTCTTCGCACCTTAGGTGGCTCGGGCCACTTTGGATAAAGGTGGCCTTGGGTCAGCGTCCTCCTCACTCTCCTCTTCCTCGTCGCCTCCCCCTTCTTCCACCTCGTCTTCCTCAGGCCGGGGAGGCTCTTCAATTACCACGGTCCTCCGGGGCCGATCGTTCCTCCTCTTGGTCCTTCTCTCCTGCTCCCTCAGCTCCCGCTCACGCTCCCTCTTCTTCCTCGCAGCCCTCTCTTCCGGCCACTCCGCAACTTTCTCCTTGCCCTTCTTCTTGGGCACTGAAGGGCCCGCCTCTTCCACCCGCTCTTCAACCTGCTCCTCTACCTCCGTGTCCGAGTGAGGCCCAAAGTGGCGGGACTTCGCCCGAGTTCTCACAGGTGCCCGCCCGGCCAGAAGAAACTGCTTTGCTTCTAAGCCCTCCTCGAAGATCGTGATAGGTTGCGCCGCCGCCGGAGGGAAACTCCTCTTCCCCTTCTTAGGCCTGGGAGGTGCTCTGGGATTTTCTTCGTATGGCGTCCCGCTGCTACCTGCGCCATCGAGAGCGTGGGTCGCTCGCCGAACTTCCTAGCTGTCTGTTTGGTGCGAGCCATACTTGACGGTCTAGAAAACGGGTGACGTAAGGCTGATCAAGAGAGATAAGGTGGAGGAAAAGTTTGGAGGGAAAATGAGGTGGCAAGACTATTTAAAAGGAAGGGTCCCTGGGAATATTCTCCTACCATTAATAGGCCTACTTATTAGCCCCCCTTATTAATTACCCCATAGTACCCTTATTATTAATATATGTTTAATTTCTAATACATATACTAAAATTCGTATTATACCTTAAGAATTTCAAATTTCCTAATAGTTTGAAGTACTAATTATAGATTTGCGCCATTTTTCACCCAGGTCTCCGATTGGCATGATTCTTCGACCCATTTTAGGTGAAATTTGATGCAGACGCATAATTTTCACTCCAATTTTACTAGAAGGTGAATTTGACTCATTTGCTTCTTAACCTAATTTCGGACCCACTACCTAGGAGAAAAATTTTTCCCCTATTTCGAGGTTCGATGGTGGAAATTTTTATTTCACACCCCTATAGGCCTGTTAGACTACTTTCATGGTTATGGTCAGTGCTAGTTCTTGGTCAACCAAGAACATCGCTCTGATACCATTGTGACGCTCCCTGCTAAACATACGGCGCCCGCCGTACACTTGGCAGGAAATCCCCCGTCCGGCTCATCAACCGCACAGGCCCTCCGTCTATCCCGCACTCTGGAATCCGCACCGAAGGTGTCTTGCGCGCCCTTCCCCTATGGGCTCCTATCATCCCCTACGGTGGAGCCTTCGATTAACCTGCTCATCCCCAGCCCTTTCCTTTAGTATGGACGAAGCCAACCATCTCTCACGCTCATCATTCCATAGATCTGTAAGTTTAGAAACCCCAAGATCCATCCATTTTTTGCATGCCCTTGGATATAGAAGTGCAAGGAGTATCTCAGGCTCCTCACTTACTTCTGGATTCCAGAATATGCTGGCCCAACCAGTTTCCCATCTTAAATTATCAATTTTATAATGAGGTGCAGCTGTCTCCATCCATGCATTGAAGATCCTGCGAAAGAGACTTGAGGTGCCAGGAGCAATTTTGAATGGGAAGAACGCAGCACCAGGTAGTTCGAATGGCAGGGCTGGTCTCCCATCCACATGACATTCTTGAAGCCAGTATCTTATCTATTTCGATAAAGATGGGAAGTTCAAATGAAAGGTTATGCACGTAGAGCTTGGAGTTAAATGCAAACACCATATGTCATGCTCTTAGCTAAAATTGATGTGCTTTGAGAGGCACTTTTGCAATTGCTATCATATGTTTTCAAAGGGTGAACCATGGACACAAATAGATTTCCATCTTTGGTTATATATGTGATACAAGCAAATAAATAGTACAGATTGCTTATAATTCTCTTTTTTCAGTGTTTATGGGTTTTATTTTTAAGATTGAATATGAACCGTTGATCTCCAGCATATCCAGAGCATCATACTAAATCAACGGCTAACATCTTTTTGGCAGAAAAAATCTTTGCCACTTTCTAAGGTCACTTTCAAACCCATGGTACAGACAAAACAAATAAAAACCAAGCTCCTAGCTTCACACAGGCCAGGCATCCATCCAACTTATGGCTTCAAGGAACCATAGCTATGGCATGTCCCGCCATAGTATAAACCGTCATGCCATCCTACAGCCATCGCCGTCCTGCCATGGTACACCCATCCGCCCATCCTCAAACCTGGGCACCGATCAGATACCTGAGAAGCGGCTTCCTATCAAACCGATCTAGCTAGAACCTAAGAATTTGGGTAAACAGCTGCTTCACAAGAATCTGGACAAGAAGTCAGAATCAATCCTTTGCCACTGTTTCGCAACAACCAGGAACCTGCTAGCTCTGCCACTGCTAAGAACGTAGGTAGAAAGCTGGCTATGGCTCTTACAATACGGCAATCCGGAGAAGGCTTTCCAGGTCAGAAAGCGGCTCAATTTTTTAAAGCGATTTTATTATGCGATCACGAAATTGGCATGCCACTTGTTGCGTCCGATCCACAATTTCCGCTTTAGTTCCACGATTCCACTATGAATGCCGGAATCATCTTTCTATAGTTTCCTTTGCCTCCTCTGCCGGAGTCATCTTTCTATAGTCGAACGAAAACAAAGGAAGAAAACAAAAACAAAGAAAGAAGACACCGAAGCCTGTGTAAAACGAAAACAAAGAAAGAAGCTTGTGCAACTGACCAAGCATCCTGTGCTCTTGTTATCTAAAAAAATATGAAAACAAAGGAACGAGGGATCTTCAAGCATGCCCTTCAACACAAGAATATGAAGAGCAACGATCCACTGTCAATCGGATTTGCAAAGCCCTGGGTTGCACGCCTCTGCCCTGCACGCTCTCCAAAATAGAAAGGAGCGCGTCCTTTTATCCACACTGTACAAATACTTTTTCTTTTCCAATCATAGCAAAAAAAAACAAGGTGCTGCGCACGGAGGGTTGCCCTCCATGGCCGGAGGGTAAAGTGGCTTAAATCATACTTCAAAGTCATGTTGTGACGCTCCCTGCTAAACATACGGCGCCCGGCCGTACACTTGGCAGGAAATCCCCCGTCCGGCTCATCAACCGCACATGCCCTCCGTCTATCCCGCACTCTGGAATCCTCCGTAGTGCGGGAAGGGGACACGAAGGTGTCTTGCGCGCCCTTCCCCTATGGGCTCCTATCACAGCGGAAGCATAACACGTCAGAACTAGCAATACAATACAATATGCTACCTCGAGGGGTAGCTCAATCGCATATCCATAGATGCAAAGAACATAATCATATGCCATAAAACATGAGAGCTCCTACCCGTGGCTCCGACACGAAAGGAAGTCAACTGACTGGATAGGCCTCAAGATAGAGCGTAATCAATCATAACAATGGCGGGGCGGGCATAAGACAATGGCTAGGGTTGACCACTCCATCCGCCCCTCCCCGTGCATACTTTGCGGATGGGCTAGATCAAGCCGTGGCATGACTCTAACCTTCCTGGATCACGCAATCCCATGGCATCACCCATCTGGGACTACTCCGTGTTGCATCTCCCCGGTCCGGACGAGGTAGGAAGGGTTGCATCTCCCCTTCCCGGTCTAGAGGCTCCACGGGCGGCTAGAGAATCGTGGCGAGACACGATTGCACTGACCAAACCCCCAAAACAAGAGCCAAGCGACACTTGCAACTCTTGAGAGGCGGGGCTGACACCATTGCCCCCTGTGAGGTGTGGGACCCATGCTCGCCCACACCGCAGTGACCGACCATAAGCCTAGCCCACCGTGGGATCCCCCGGCCCTCGCTTCTCGCGGGGATCTACCCTCCATCTTGCCTCTAGCCCCGTTGTGTGGTGCTGAGTCACATCATAGCTTCCATAGCCCTGGGTTCCTATGCACAAAGCCGCAACTAATAGGAACTAAGGGATCTACACTAGGAGCATACTACATATGGCCCTAGGTCTCTACCCCCCTTCCCAACACAAGAGGAACAACATGATCAACCATCATCACATAATCATCATGAACAATATCATATGAACATCTTAACCTAATCATACATATCTAACTATCAGTTAGGGTTCCTTGATTAGGGTTCAAGATGTTCAACAAAGGATCTAGGGTGGCTCTATTCTAGACACGAATCACTAACCCATCTGGAGTGCTAACTTCCAGATGAACTAACATGAACTCTACTCAACCTACCTCCTCCAGAAGCGCTTCCTCCCATCCCTGGCGTTTCCATGCTCCTAGACGTGGTTCGAAGGCTTGCTCCCTCTACGATCATACACACCCTCCGGAGGGGCGCCGCCCGTGCTAGACTATGATTTAACGGTGCTTCGAAACGGGGTTTGGGCACGTGGATGAGAGCTCAGGTGCTAGGTCAGGGAAAAGGGTCTAGGGTTAGGGTTAGAGCTCATATAGGTGTGGGTCCACGTGGGATGCCAGTGGCACCACTAAGATGAGGCCGTGTGGCTGTTGCCCAATAGGATAAGGCCATGTGGAAATGAGCCTTATCCTAAGGTTATCTAAGTTAAACAATTAACTTAGATATGCACCCCTTGCCACTTATCCAAGGCATACAAGGCTACCTAGGTAGACTTGTATGGTGACGGGTCCAGGAATATACGTATTTATGGCGTATATTCCCTTGGAACGTCACACATGTTTTCACAATCAATCAAAAGTTCTACTTCAAAACAATAGAATACTTGATACCATGATTTTATGGGAATTGCCCTGAAGAAATTTTTGGTGCTCAACATATAACAAGTATTGCAGAAGCATAAGGACAAGTTTAATAGAGTAGAGAATGGAAATACATGTTTTGTTAGCGTAGAAATGAGAGCAACTCCTTGAAGACCTCTGATCTGGTTTTTAAGCCCAAAGAAATAAGGAAAAGATGGAAAAGACATCACTAGAGGGGGCGAAAAAGCCAAACCAACAAGAGAAAGTAAAGATCCAAATTGATCGTGTTATTTGCTACCTAAAAGTTCTTGATGGTTGTACAGTGAACAAATAGTAGGCTAAAATATTAGAGGATGGCAAAATACAATAAAAAAAGCACAGATGGCGGAAAAGGGTGGTCTAATCCAACCAATCCAAACAGTTATTCCAAATGAAGAATGATTTGCTCGTAGGATGCAAACTACATAAAAAACGTAAAAGTACAAAGTTTGTGAGTTACCTGGTTTAAACTTGAACTTCAGCACATTAGGACGTCTTCTAGAAGTGAACTTGATAGGATTCTCTATGCTAGTGATATGATGCTCTAAAGAAGATACAATCTACAAGAACAAAAGTAGGCACAACTTGGTTAGCAAACAATAGCTCAACAATCAATTTCCTGAAGACAAATATATTCCTTTAACCATGAATCTATGCTGCAATTATTTCCTTTGCTACTAGTTTCATTGTTGATGCCATACCATTTCATCAAAATTAAAAAGTGAATGATCTAAAAACGCCAATGGGTTTTGTGATTGTGCATTAAATGGCAATATTGCAAGTGTCCTTCTAATAACCTGCAAATGAGCAGCATCAGTAACATAGATGATACAAAGACCTCTGGATGAATTTGCCTGTGCATGATTATATATTTTTGCAAGTCTCTGCTTTCATAATCGGACCCGTAAAAAAACATTATTTGAATATGATGTTATATATCGCATAGACTGTTGGGATACAGAAAAAAATTGCGGAAATTTTCAGATGAATTCTGTGAATTACCAAAGATGCAACATGTTTTCAACCCTTAAAAGTCACAAACCTGCTCAAATTCTAAAATTTTTATTGTCTCAAAGTTGTAAACCACGAAAATTAATGTCTGCACATCTGTATTGCGTGACCCCTAATATAAGGAGAATATAAACTCAATGACATTCAAAAGATGTAAATCACCTCAGTACTTCCAAATCTTATCAGCAAATGATGTTGATCCAGAAACTGTACCTATAACAGATAATAAAAGCTCTATTTATTTTTTCTCCACATAAATGAGCAAAGTAAAACAAACAAAATACCTTTAGCATAATCAGGTCTGCATATTGCTGAAACTGATAATAAAAGCGCTTGAGTTGTTGAGCCTTCTGCAAGCCAATGATCAGTACTCGCAAGTGCCAATAAAACAACCACATAAACATTTGAATATGCCAAGTTAATGGGAATACCAAATAGGATCTTGTTCCTGATTCCATATGGATTGAAATTTAAAGGACAACATGACGTCGTTTAATGCCTCCAAGAAGTCCTATCCCATCTGGTTGAGATGATCTTCCTTCACTGGGCTCAACAGTAGCAGAAGCTCCGGCTATACTTTCTGTGCTTCGAGGTCTTATATGACCATTTTCTGATGCGTTTCCAAAATTTCTAGCACTTAAAGCCGAATCTCTTTGTTGTAATGTCTCCTTGTGCTCTCTTTGAAATATTTATATTTGAAGGAGACGTTGATGCATGCTCGGTGATTCTCACACCATTAACTGCAAATTCCACCTGCCTAAGTGCAGGAGGTTGTCTACTGCTAATAACATATTCTACTGGCCTTTGTCCCCTCATTCTTCCTTCAGAAATTATAGACCTTCCAGAAATACTTGTCTGGGCAACACCATTGAATTTGTTATTATTCATATGATGGTTAATTCTTTCTTCATTTTCCGATCCCACAACTACAGTGGAAACTAATTGAGGCCACACATGCCTCCCCACCCAAGCTTATTTCTCTCCTCCTTGCAAATGTATTGTGATGCAATGAATTTTCTATAAGCCTATCCGCTGGATAGGAGGTCTCACCATCATCATATCTTTCAGAACCCGCAAGAGAAATTACATCTTTTTTTGGAAGAACCGTGACTAGCCTAGATTTTGAATTTCTCTTATACTCATTTAAGATTCCCTAGATTGCCTCAAGGTTTTCTAGATTATGTTGGATCTAATAACCAAACGTGAGCGGGAGGTAGGACCAACACACACCCAAGTTTATAAGAGTGGAGGGGGGTTGAATAGATTGTATTTGAATTTGATTTCGAGGATAAAATAAAAACCTTTAGTTTCAATTCACTCAAATGTATAACAGGGGAGGGGGGATTGAATAGATTGTGTTTGAACAAATCAATTACGAAGATTGAAAAATAAAAACCTTTAAATGGCATTTTTAACGAGCTTTCTTATGAATGGATTGCATGTTTTGCGATCCAAATAGGACTACAAATTTGAACATTGAGATCCAACAATTCGTCCATTACATCTTTCAGAACTAATTCGTCCAGGCACAAATTTAAGAAATAAATAATTTAATTTTATGCCTAATATATATCATGTTGCAACATTCCGATGGCATTCAAGATATATTAAAAAATAACCAATAAATGCGTTCCCCACGTTGCATAAGTATGAGCATATATCAGTTCTTCTGTGTAAGAATGATCCCCAACATTGAGCACACATACAAGTGTGTATCAGTTGTTCCGTGTAAGAATGATCCCCTTGCATGACATAAGACTGATCCTTGTGCAAGGACAAATTCTAATTTGACTACCTAGAATGTAAAGCTGATAAGACTACCCTTTCTGCCAAGGCTAATACGACTTATTCCCTTGTGTTATGGGTAATGCATGTGCACGAAGTTGCCTAAGTGTCAATCTTTAAGGAAGATCATTAATTTTTCATCTGGATCATCTTCTTGATGATTCAAAAATCATTTTTTCTTGAATTGTAGTACCCATAATCATTTTATCAGTATATTATTTACATCTCTATTACATCAAGATAAGTGGATGAGCATTCCGTTCGGTTTTTTATTCATTCTTAAGCAGAATGACAAATCGCCTCAACCTATAGAATCCAGTAAACAGCTTACCTTGATGTCATAGAACAAAATGGGCTCAGCCATTCTTGCTTCCCTATTCTGTTCTATATCACATCATGTTAGTGAAACCGCATGCAATAACTCTACTAGTTTTATCGTATATGTTATTTTATTGTAACATGATTTGTACATTATGCATGTGGCTTATGCTTCGTGCGCTATGTCTATTTAAGCCATATATGTCGTATGATTGGACAAACAGAGCTTCCTTTCTGCCGCCAAAGTCAAAATAACTATGGCAAAAATAGGCAAGAATTGTTTGCTTGCAAGAACCCTATACTTTAAGAACTGGCCAAGAATTCTCAAGAATCCTCACATACTTAAGGGAATCCTCTAAGGATAAATTCTTTAGCTCTAGCTCGTCTGATGCTTAGTGGCTGTGCTGCAGCTCACCTTAAAGCTGCAAATCTTCAATTCACTATCCAGATCTGCAACAGCAAGGTCGTTTTTTTAAATATAAATTAGCTCACAATCACTACCATAGTGGCCTCAAATAGTAACTAAAATGACTATTGATGTGTTATGCACGATTATCAAGATCTGTGACCCTGTAGTAGTTCTTGTTCACATCGATGTGTTGCACGATTGACAAAATCTGTGACAATATTAGTGCTTGTTCACATTTCCTTTCATTTCTCTCCCCAACCAAAGTAGACAGAATTTTTGGATCAAGGGCACCATATTCGTGTTAAGAACACAGAACATAACATACAAGAACTTTAAAACATGAACAACCAAATTAGAATAAGGTCCTTGCCTTGGAACCTGCCTCGAACCTACCAACTGGAACAGCTCACAATTACCAACTCAACAGCTATCAAGATCCCTTGTTGCCAACCATTTAATCCTCAATTACCACCTATATTAAACGTTAACAGAACCTCTCAGCTTCTGTTCGTGGATTTAGTTCTCAATCACCTAACGACAAGTCACTGCTGCTTCACACTAAAGTAAAAGGAGAACATTTTTTTGTTTCTTGTGTTCATGGCATAAACAGAAACACACTTTCAAACAGAAAACTTTAAAACAAACCCTTTGCTCATCAGCAACAGCATCAGCATCGGCAGAAGGTGAGACCAGATGCAGAACAGATCTCAAAACTAATACCATATAGCAGCAGAGTTTTTAAATAACAAAATTAAGAGGCAAGAACACAATGACTATCATTTAATTAATAAGAAGAACTAGCCATATAATTCTTGTTATGAACGAGAAATACAAGCATCGAGAGAAAAACAGGAATTGGCCATATAACTTTGTTATAAACGATAAATAAACACATCGAGAGAAAAAAGACATGTAAGCAAAACCAAGAACACTGGCGATGGCATTATAGATTTACAGTCGTATACACCCCCACTTAGTGGGGTTCTATGAACAAAATTTACAAGCAGGCATAAATCTGCCTATTCCCAAGCAATTTTCCATAAATCTGCTTAATTACAAGCAAATCCTCACCGTTTTGCCTCAGCAAAGCCCTCTTTTGAGATAGTGTCGTCTGTTTGGAGGTTCTTAAAGTAAAGCCCCAAAATGGAGCGGCTTCATCTGTCCAAAATACTGATCATCAACCTGCAATGGGCATAAGAAGATGATTCTTAGCATTTTGGAAGGTTTGCCAAGCTTGGAGTTGTTTAACAAACATCACATGTGGTTAGATATAAATCACATGTGGTAAATTTGATAAAGCTTTGGTCTTGCCAGTCAGAAATAGTTGGTGCTGTTCTCTGAAAAGGCTCTGCAAGCTTCTTAGTGGCCCCAAGCCTAGCATTTTCTGTCACATAGAACCCTGCTGGCTAGAAATTGTTCACACTGGTAGGAATATCCAGGCAGGGGAACCAATCACTGCTCCATATTTTGAAGTTTTATGGCCCGTAAAATGTCGCCAACTTTCATGTGACAATTGGGACTTTACTTGTAGCTGCAAGAGGTGCATGTTCGAACAGTCTATTCAGAAACAGCTTCCAATATGTCATGGCCAATTTGAGGCGTTCTTTGACAATGCATTGCATGAAACTGCACTGGCAGCACACATAGGCTGTCCAAGTGAGTATGAGTCTGAGCTCCCATTTTATACAGAGTTTGGGCGCGTTGCTCTTCATGTTGAGGAAGCTGTTGAATCTCTTAATAGCCTCAAAGAAGAGGAGAAACAGTGGATTAAGGCATCATATGCCTCCTCTTATTGCACAGGCATTGCAAGCTACTGTCCCAGGCCACATCTGCACACTCGGGCTTGTGTCAAGGATAGGAGCTCTGGCAATGATGTTTTTTGGGGAAGAAGAACCGAAGGGAGGTTGTGCAACAAGACATGAGATCTAACTTTCCAAACAGCTAGATCCATTTCTTGTTGAAATTACTCTACCAAACGGAAAACGGATAAAAAAACTCACCTTGAAAAGTAGAAACAGGGGAGGAGCTGCTTTCTTTGACGCTGTACTCAAAGCTCATGGGCCGAGTTCTTAATCTGCAAAGCCCCATTTCAGGCTGAGGTCCAGCAACGACATCATCCCAGAGCTTATCGAGCAAACCCATGGTGGGGAAGATCTGGCAAAGAGCGGGGCGCTTGAAAATATGAAGGGGGCGCTTGAAAAACTGAGACGAGCGATTGAAACAAAACAAACTATGGACTTTGTGGCTGAACTTAGCATCGATCATCTGCAGTAAAGGGAGAGGCATCGCCACAGAAATATACCTTGTTTTTCAAGCTTCTTGCGAAACCTTCTTCTATCCAGCCTTCCGGCACCCTTAGCTCGAAGAAGTCTGTGAGGGCTCGAAGATGGCGGCTTGTTCTCTGCTGTTTTCAGCCCACCAAGGCTGCAGCAAATGACTCAGGTGGAGTCTTGAAGGGGTTCGGGCGGCAACAGGACTGACCGCCAGTTTACTGGCAACAGCCAGTTTTGAGCAGTCATCAGCATATCCTAGGCATATGTCGGCATATACTTGGATGTGCCATAAACCCACATAAACAAGGGTTTGCCCCCTTAGGGGCAACCCAAAAATAAAAAACACACCAAAATAGCAAAGTGACTACTAAACGCAATTAAGCTGCTCAAACATGGCAAAATATACCCTTTTTCATACAATACGACATCAAAATCATAGTCCCAACCATTGCGAGAAGGCCCTCCCACAATACGAAACTCAAATGTTAGAGGTTTATATGTGATACAAGCAAATAAATAGTATAGAACGGCTATAAAGGATATAAGCTCTGTATGAATGGCTAGCAAAGTGGAATGTAAGCTTAGATAGTTGCATAATAAGAAAGACGAGATGCCTTGCCGGCCAACTAATAGGAGTATGCTGACTACCAAACTAGATGGTTGGTCGTTCATGGACTAGCTGTACCTACGATTTTCTCCTCAGGATCAACATCAGCAATGCAATCCATCCAGAGAATCCAATGCCTTGAAAACCCGTGTTCCTCTGTGAGGTTCGTCTATTTTATATGTACTTATCATATTCTCCTATAAGAAGGGATAAGAAGACCTCTTATGCAGAAGTTATGGGGCCATTTTGCCCTTGGCATATGAGCAAGTTTGTCCTTAACAAGGACTCCTTATAGAGTCCAGATTCCTATTACTATAACTGTCAAAGTTAGTAGCGCGACCGCTAGCGCGCATACAACTATACCTATTAATGTTCATCGAAGAGAGATCCAATTCTCCCCACATGTGAATGCTTAGAGGACGTGCTTCCAGCCACTCATCCACCTTTCCAAAAAACATAGTAGCCGAGGCTGCTTCCCACAAGTTTGGTCTGAATTCGTGCCAAGAGTTTGATCCAGAATGCGTGACAGGCACCATGAGGGTACAACCAGATTTGTTTCTCAAGCCACTTGTTTCTCAAGATCCATCGATTGCCAGGATTCCAGATAAATGCGTACACTCAGAAAATTTGTTGGACAAGCATCTACAGATCATGCATAGCCCCCACGTGGAACAATTTGTTCGTGTGACTCCCCATGAATTTTGTTGTATATTAAAAACTATTAAAACGGATTATTTGAAATAAATTGAGCTAGAGAAAAAGCTTTTACCGCAACCCGATTAGTTTTTTGTATCCATACAATTTTACGACTTTTCTTTTTCGATTTAGAAGTACGCTTCTTTGGGACTGCCATAATGAGGAATGATCACTTAATAAGAAAGATTGAGAGTCTTAACAAAGATTAATGCGATAGAAGATGCTTTTTGAGATATTATCATGAAGATCGATTTAAGATGATATTCTAAAAGCGCCTATTGACTTTGCACATCATGAAGCAAAATTGGAGAATAAAATTTTATTCTCTAAGTTGTTGGCACTTGATAGCACACATTTGCGAAAATGGTCCTCGAGATGAACAGCCATTCGCAAAGATGGCAAAAGATCCCACGGGTTAAATAGGAATGCAATTTGAGTGGGAAGAGCAAAAGAAAATGAGATGCATGATCTTCTAGAATGTCCCATTTAGAGGACATTTGAAATATGGAATGTTTTACTTCAGTTATAACTAGAAATTAAGCACCAACTTGATTTGTGTAATTGAGCACCAACTCAATATGTTTTTCCGTTCAAGTTTAAGTTAATGATCTCACAAATAGCACCAACTATTCATGACAATCACATTTGTTGAGGCTAAAGAGTTAGGATAAGGTAGGGAAAGGTTTAGATTAACCTACGGGGATGTAACATAGTTATCAAGGCCTAAGGTTATACTAATTTCATTTAACTTCTACATATGACGATTGGGTTAAGTTTATAAGAATTTTGGGTTTCATTGAAGCACCAACCTCCATCAGTAGCACCAACTACTGCTTGCAATTTGTTTAGACACCAATCTAAAATTGCCAAATTCATCCATTTATATTAAAAAAGTATGTCACCAACCATACTTTTGTATTTATTAATGGCATGAACAATCATCATGAGAAAATGTAGCAATCAAAGATATAAAATATCTAAATTCTAGATAGAATCCTTAATCATGTTATTATTTACCTAACAGATCTTCAGTTTGCTCTTCTCTTCTTCCATTTGTGCTATATGAGCTGCTTTCTTCTCCGCCTTCAATTTCTCAGCTTCAGATAGTTCTGTTTCTAATTCCTCTATATGCACATTATGCATTTTACCCTCAATGCTTTTTCGCGGTTGCAAAGGATATTCAGACCTTGTAACAACCTTATTCTTAGGACAATACCTCTGATAATGATTTCCACCACAATGGAAACATCGTATATCCCTGGACTTAATTATAGTTCCTTTATTTTGCTCAGATGCATTCTCAGAAGAGTCCACATCTACCTCCTTTCTCTTTTTCCGTTTCCCCTCATTCTCATCATCTGGGCTGGTGTATGGCTGCCATGCATAACTTCTTTTTGCTTTCAGATTAATCTTTAACTCGACAGCAGATGCATAAATTATGTCATCTCTTAAGGCCTTGGGCCTTGAGTAACTAACTTCGCTGAAGATATCCATGCGTAATCCGTTGATGTACTTCCTCATCAATTCTTGAGCGTCCATGTTGAAACTTGTTCCTCAAGGCACTACTACCAGGTTGCTTGGGGTTCCCTTTGGAATGGAGATTTCAGCAGCTCAAGCATGGGACAAGGTCATTCTCAACCTTCAAAGGCATTTGCTTTGGTGGAGAGGGGCTTTCTTATCTATGGCTAATGCATTCATCCTAAAAAGTATGGTGGCCTAGGTATGTCCGATCTCAAACCCCATGGTAAAGTTTTCCTCTCCAAGTTCCTTTGGCAGATTCTATTTGGCCATGTACGGTCATGTTATTCAATCATTGCAGCATTGTGTTGCTTTTGGCAAACCTCCACTTAAACCTCAATTACCATAGGCTCTATTCTACCCCCTCAAGTCACTCCCTCACGAAACTTCCTTTCTCAAAGGTCTTTTAAACGCATGGCAAACTGTGAGGCCCTTGGTCACTATTGATTTGCTACATTGCATGCAAACTTCTTCCCCCTTTTTGTGGCTTCCTCTTAACCGCCTCCCACTTGTGGCCTCTCTGCACCCTAGAACACAGAAGAGGTGACAAGACTCTGGTGTCTCCAAGCTTGGGGCGTGGTATCACAATGAACGACTACTAACCTGGCCAACATTTCGTGAATAATACCATTTGACATGCAGGACTTCGATGTATGGGAGATCGTTACGGACAACATCTCTCTTGTCCCGAATCAGAGGAGGAGCGGATCTGAAAAACTAATGGAGATATTTCACTATGTAAGGATTCGATTCAACATTGCTACAGGTTCCTAACATTTGCTCCACCCTTGCCCTCATCCTCGCATTGGGCGTTGATGGTGTAGGAAGAGCATCTCCATCGCATGTGGAACTGCATTTGGAATAAGAATATCATTCCCAAACACTCCATGCTTCTTTGGCAGAATTGTTCACCGATCACTCAGAGTAAATGTGAAGGTCCGCTTGTTTAAGCCACGAGTAGACCTACTCTGCCCTGTATTGCAAGAGGTTGCGTGAAACTATTGAACATTGTTTTGTCTTGTGTGACAATGTTCAAGCCACATGGGCATGGATTCAGGCCCGTTTCTAGTCGCATCTTAGGAGTCAGCATATTCTCCTTAGCTCACCTCTCTAGACGATGGCCAAGACTTAAGAAGTTGGCGTTCCATATTACACGATCGTTGGCCTGCTAGGCGGCCATTGGTGTTTAGAAACGTCTTTTCTACTCCACGTCAAGTACTTCGAGAGATTAAGAATAGATTATATGATCAGTATTTAGTGTCCACGTTATCTGGTGATGATAAAGATGAGATTTGGGCAACCTTAGGGGCTTTTCACACGACTAGTGTGTCTTATATTTTAAGGCATGCTATTGGTCCATGTCAACATTTAAGAAGAATTGGTTTTCACACGGAACCATATAAGACATGTCTCATTTAGGTTCGGGTAGGTTTGAATAGGTTCGGTAAGGGCAATGGAGTCTTATTTTATACCGGGGGACTTCCCCCGCCATAAAATAAGACACCATTTATTATATTCTAGTTTATTCTATTGACCAGTCATATTCAAAATAAAAGGTGGTCTTATTTTGTGATGGTTTTCACACTATCTCATTTACATAAGACACCTTGTAGTGTGAAAACAACTTATATTTGTGTGTCTTATTTTTTGCTTTGGAGTCGCAAATGATGTCTTATATGAAATGGGACAGCCATATTATAAGACATCGTGTGAAAAGGCCCTTTGTGTAAAACCACAATAAAAGATAGTATAAAATGTGGTTGGTGCACTAAAAGATTCTTTAAATTTTATAGTTGGTGCAACTCAAAAGCATTTGAAGAACATCCAGCCATGCAAAGAGCGTTGGTGGTGCGCATCTGATCAAGATACAGCTTGTGGATGATTGTACTCCGTCTTACAGACCTGCACAGTTATCCTAAATTCTCACACTCGAACTCACAATGGCCAGCCCTACTCAGCGATCAGCTGGCTCATGTACATTAAGCAGGACCTTGTCTATTTTTTTATGCTGAGTAAAATTGGAAATGAAACGACCTTTGTAAGGACAATTCTAAATTTGGACCCCAATGTTACATATCCAAATGGATTTAGAAGCTACAATATGCGAATGAGCAACATATATTTGCACCATAACATACATAAGATACAGAGAGATGTCACTAACAGATTTCCAACCATGTTCATCTCCTGAAACAGCAGCCATCTCCATGTTGGAAATATGTAAATTACTCTAGCCCAGAAGATGTCGTCTTGCACAACTATTTTTCCAAGGGTCTGGAAAGCATCTCTGATGCTTCCTGTTTCAGCATACATCAACTATATTGATAACAAACACCTGCCATGCTGTAGATTTCCAAGGTTGGCGCATTTGATGAAAAGCTTTAAAGCTTCCCTCCAGTTTGCAACCATAAAGACACAAATCCTGTCAAAAAACAGACAAGCATTCATAAAGCTTCCACAGAAAGAATACATTCCATTAAGTGCACTTGCTACAGTCGTATCAGAGCACATTCCAAATTTTAAGCCATAACATGGAGAAATTTGACACGTGCTAAATCCTCTGCATTAGCATATCCGCTTGATCCACTGAATATAATGTTACATTATTGGGTGCCAATTCTTGCCACTTAAGTAGCCTGAAGAAGTTGAGAACATCTTTCATCTTGTCATACTAAAGATATTCCAATATCATTGCGTTCCACGAGCAGCATCGTTGAACCTTGCATATCTACAATACATGCTTCATTTGCATACCAAATCAGTCCCTGCATCAAAAAACAAGCAATAATAAGATTAAAAAAAAAGGAGGAATCATTTAATCTGTCAGAACAATTTATAGCAAAAGTACCAGTATTTGATCAGCCCGTCCCATCCACATGTAGCCACCTTGCTTTGCTCTAATGGATGCCACTCACAACCAATGCACACACCCTGATGACATTTCATTTTGCGAAAAACCTTACAGGTTTTCCAGTCCCAAAACCAACAGTTCCCTTCGCCATCGCCAGACATTATGAATCGGCCATCAGGTGAAAAGTTAACTTGACAAGCATATCCTGCAACAATATGGCCGGCAAAGCGCTTCTTTTTATTCAGCCTGAAACGCTCTCTTGTGCTGTAAATAAGTATTTGATTATCCAAACTCTGTGCTGCAAACCAGTTTGTATTGGGATGGACAGTGATGGAAGGCATGGAGTGCATATGAGGCTCACTGATATATTTAATTACAACAGGAATGCCAAATTCCCAAACACGCAGAGACTTATCATCACTTGATGTAACAAACCGTCGGTTATCGCCAACAAAGTTATTGTATTCACAGCGCCTAAGTGCTGGTCATATTCTTGAGTAATCTCTCCAGTCTTAACATCCCATTGGACAATCTTCTTGTCACTCATCCCAGCAAGGAGCACATTTTGCTTGTCTTCATCGGGATGGAATTTTACCACATAAGGAATTTTTCCAGACGAAAATGTGGAAACAACCTTGCCCGTTTCAGTATCCCACAGTTTGATCCTCCTATCATACCCTGCGCTCAAGAACTTTGTCCCATCATTGTTGAAAGATATATCTCTTACAGCCTTTGAGTGTCCCATGTAAGTTCTCATGCATTTCCCACCATTATGCACATCCCAGATTTTGATTTTCGTATCCATGCTTCCAGATAAAAGGAGATGGCCATATTTTGGAAAAAATCTGATCGCTGAAACTCCTTTTGTATGACCTGTCCAAGAATGTACCCATCTCTTGGGAATATAGCAATGCTGATTAGTAGCCTTGACATCCTGAGGGGGCGCAACCCATGACTTTCCTTGGTAATCACGTTCTTCCTTGCCATGAAAAGTAGTCTTGTCTTCAAATTCTGCTTTTTCACCCCTCTCCCGTGCTTCCTTCTTCTCAGCATATTCCTCTGCATACTTCTTCTGCTCTTCAGTAAGCTCACTTTGCAATCCTTCCTTTTTGCCTGCCCATGGACTTTTTGAACTAAGCTTCAACCACTCGTCTGATGCAGGATCGATATTCTTATTATCTACGCCCTCCACTTCCTCCTTTAACTTAGTCATTTTTTCCAGCCTCTTTTCTGCTTTGCGTTTACGTTGTTCATGCTGGGGAATATTATAAACTGAAGTACCATCATATTGTTGAAGAGCCTCTTCATCACCCACTAGATTAAATCCATTTGCTGCAGATGGGTCTGCAGCATAACCGAATTTATGAAATGTATTGTACTGCTCGTCAAACATGAAAGATGAAATTGCAGCATCCTCCACATATCCTAATTTATGATTCTTCATTCCATGAGCCATTCCATCTTTATTGTACGGATGTGCAGGCCCAACAATGGGTGCCCAAAGCTGATCATAAGTAGGGTTAAAATTCACTTTACGCTGAACAGGATCGATAGGAGCTCTTCCATCGGCAGCTGCAGTACTGGCCAATTTTGCAACTATGAGACTGTCACTAACCTCAGGTGCTGCAGATTTGCGCGGCAAAACGATAGCCATATCTAAATCTTCATCGGAATCTGAATCTGGTGGATTGATAGGCGATGCTGGGGCTGGCGCGGGTTGGTCCTCTTCCATAGCCGTAGCATGGGCAGCTCGAGAATCTGCTGCACTGTCATCGTTGTAAGAAGCTGCAAGAAGGTCCATCTCCGGCAGATGCCCAAGCTTTAGGGTTTCATTTTAGCTTCGCCCAGTATTTTGTAAGCCGACAGTATAACAGACGTATAATTGCGCCGTATATCATAAATTTTAAATGGGTGCATGAAAATTTTCAATCCGCCGAAATTTGAAAATTAGAAAATTTTCTTGTTGTGGGTGGCCCAATCCCTTCGTCCAGGACCAACAAGGAATATTTCATATGAGGCTAGATCCTAGCCTCTATAACGGAACCCCAGAACTGGAATACCAATGGTATAAACATACGATTAAAAGAATAATCCCATTCAATAAATACATAATGGTTAACGCTAATGAATATGAAAATACTATTCCCTAAATTTGCAAGAGTTGTACAAGCAACTGGCTCTTGGGAGTCGAACCCAAGCATTTTCTCATAAGCAAAAATTTGAAATCATACTTGGTATCTTTGCATGTGCTCCTGAAGATCTCCAGCACTCTAAGTTCTGCTACCTGTAAATTCTGGTCTTTCCGTTCGTTCTAGAAATTGCCAGTGATCACAAACTGTACAAAAAGAACATATGATTGTTAATTGTTAAAATTGGTATTTATATGGGAAACAGTATAATGATTATGGTGGATAGGCCAGTTTTAGGAAGTGTATTTTTGTGCACAGATTAGGGATGGATCAAATGGTGCATGCGTTCATGCACATGTCGTCAGGTGCTGTTCTTCCCAATTTAGGGCGTTGCAGCTGTTGTGTAGGGTATGTTACTTGCATGGGAAGCAACAGAATAAATTTTATGCCTTGGTTTTAAGTTCCGGATGCACTGAGGTAACTCCTGTTCTTGCTTGTGTTGTCTTGTGGTTTTTGCTCAATATGTTCATGAAGAGGGCTGCAAGAAAAGGCAAGGCATGAGCGTTTTATTCCTTGAACCCTATTGCGAAAGTTGCTCTAATATGGAGCTCGTGTTCTCATATTGCATCCATACCCACTATTTGCCACAGACCAAGTTTTACGAGATCTTCACAAGTTTTCTAGGATCTTCAACAAGTTTTGCCGCAGACTAGGAGAGTAGCCTTTTCAGCATCCCACACCCTACCCATTGGTAATTGGCAATCATTGATCTTTCCGACAAGGCTTTGTATCTTCTTTGTCAATACTTTGACCATCTCGAAGATGCAATCTCATCCACATTTTCTATTGTGAAAAGATGATGTGTTATGGCTTGATATCTTCCTCTCGTCAACCTGTCAAGAGATCCTAGATAATGTGCTAAAGTAACATATCTAACAAACCAATTTATTATACTCACAATCTTACAATCTTCGCCTTCAGGTGGAGCATTCAAAAATTTCACTTTGATATGCACCTCCAAGGATTCTTATCTTGTATTTTATGTAAATCTAGGAAGGCAAAAATGTGCAGATAATAGAAAGGCTGAGAGCATCAGTTTTGTTAAAGCAATGCTGAATTGCATGGTTAACATCTCTGCAACCTTTGGGATGAGAAATTTTTTCTGTCATTCTTGCCTGTATTGTATTTGCTATATGGCTGTGTGTTTGTAATGCAATCTCTGCATCATGATCTTTTTTTGCTCCCTCAGCTTCCAAAGCAACAGCTTCTTTTGCTTGCTAGCAAAGTGACAACTCCATCATCTTCTAGAGCAACCTACTCTGCAGTTACAACAGCTTCGTCCAACCTTGTTGCCTCTTGAAATTCAAGCATTGCATTCTAGATGTGTATAAGCTCGAGTTCACTCCTTGTCAGAGCCTCCTCACTACTTTCGTCTCTAATATTGAACAAAGCTTGCTTGTGTACAGCAGAAGACTTAAGGTAAAATTCTACAAGGCAGCTAGGTATCCAACGTTCCCAACTTCTATTTTGCAATGGATGTGGATACAACACCTCTCATGTAAAAAAGAATTCAATTACCTTATTATGTAGCTACTCCAAATCATCACCTAGAGTTGCTTTCGTTTTGAGCCCCTTTGATACCAACTGTAACGGGCTTGTCGGGTTAGACCTCTAGGTAACCCGAGATCCCATCAAGGCTTGCAATAACAAGTTCATGTACATGAATTGGATAATACAATGCAAAAGCGTTCTTAAGCCAAACTCAAGGTAAAGAATTGGATCTTTAATCCAAACTGTATCTAATAACACCAATGAGCTCAACTCTCAAAGATGTAATATCATGCTTTACCCATTGACAATACTTTATGCTCTAAGAATCCACATGTTAAGTTTTATAAGACAATAACAAGGCCTTGCTAAAGGCTCACATCATACACAATCATCATGCATCGAACAATACAACTATGAGAACCATCCTCACATAGAACGACTTACAATAAGAGAGTCCCACTGTGCAAAACCATATGTTATCAGTATTCCACATCAAACATATGCTCAGCAGAGAGATAAAGATTGCATCATGAGAATATAATACCAAAGCATTACGAATGCATCCAAATATGATATCGCTACATGTCATAACAGATCATGTGAAGCATGAATAATGAGCAACCATGAAATAATTGTGAAAACCATGAGATAACCATAAGCATGCAGTGCAACTCCAGTTCTATGCAGGCTACCCGGGCTGATCAAACCCTGCAGCAAATACGAGCAGAGTAAGCCTCATGTGTACGCACTCTCCTAGGTTGTGTCCAGTACTAGGGGACCACTTGCAAGCCATGTAGCGCGACGCAACATCCTCGCCAAGGTGACAACGCCTGATGTCAAGAACAAGAACAACCGCATGTCCAAGCCACCGCAAATGGACCCCCGCCCTGGAGAGTATGCACTCATGCACCATAAGCATATGTTCCACATGTCAGAGTCATCATCAATTCCATGATACTATAGCATATATGTGACATAGCCAGGACTAGCATATCCATGTGCATAACCATACAATTACATATCATGATCATCAAATCTTAACAATCCTACCTCATAACATCATCATACAATAATCCTACAAGCACATACTCGATGTATTTCAAATGGAAAGGCATAAGTTTCATGAAACATTCAAGTACAAGAAACGAGACTATATATGTCAGCTTATCCATGCAGTAATCATTCAAGTAGTATTAAAACTATAAATATTCCACTACTTGTCACTATATCTATGTGATTTTTACATACAAGGCACTAAAAGTATCAGGATGTATCATCTATAGATTTACATGTCTAGTTTGATACTTCACAAGGAGTTTTTAGAAATACCCACATTTTCCCATAAAGAAAGCTCATCCTAAGATGCTATTATGTCCAATGCACTAGTTATAGCTTTACATGACAAATCTTCATATCCAATATCCCTATAGAGGTATGCCCATCATAACTTGCAATGCCCTTATAGAACCGTTCCTCTCATTAGGAATGTAGCATCTTGTCTTGATGTAGCAGTTGAGTCCACTAGCTACGCCTCGTTATTCAATCCTTTTATACCTTATAATTTTATGAGTCCTAAAATGCCTCATGCCATAACCACATTCTTAACCCATAAGCTTCTCAAACCCTCCTCGCCATAGAGAAATAGCATCGCACATGACTATGCCATATGACTTCCTTCACTTTAATTTATCTTCTTTATTTACTAGGTGTGCCAAGATGCATCTATTCTGTTCAATTAACATCCAACAAGATCCATTTTCTTATGCATCATTGATTTCTCAATCAATCACCATCAATATCAAGTAACTTAATCCAAAAGCCTTCCAATACAAACTAAGAACATCACAGCAAACCTGAGAACTGCTTCAAGAATGGTTCTTTGGCATCTTATAGTTGTTATTCTTCCAAAAATATCCCTCTTTTCAGCTCCTAGCTCCAGGAATCAAACTATACAAAAAGATACACAGTGTAGTCAATTCAGACCCATCACCACTCTTTCTACGATATCTTCCACATAAGGATGAATTTTGGCATGATCAGACCAATCCGGAAACCTCATTCAAAATCTTTCCAGTAAAAGTCACCTGAAAAGGATCTTTGGTTGCCGAGATATGATGCTCAAAGTTCGACCAACAAAACTGTATAGAAATTGCTCCTGCTGCCTTCTTCCATAAATCCTCACAAAAATCTATGCCCTTTGCTTTTCTTCAGATATTTTTATAATTTTACCACATACCAAGTATGCGTTATTGGTACAATACCCCAAATCATATAATGCATAATAGGGCCAATGTACTAGGACCGTCACACTTGCGGAAAGTGCACTTGCTACAAATCTACCGGGTCTTTTGGAAAAAACTGTAGAGAAGGATCTTATCTCCTCATAACTAGAAGATGATCCATATGTTTATTAATGATTTCTTGGCTGCATGAACATCATCATGTCTCTTTAAAAATGCTTCATCACATAGAGTTTAAAGGTTATGGTGCAAGAAGAGTATAGCCAATTCGTTTTATCATAGCTAGGCGAAGCTGAATAGTGGGACATCAAATTCACTTAGAAATTTATATAGCTTATACGATTTTGTTCTACAAGTATATGACAACCTCCTTGTCACATACAGCTTAGGTTGTTATGCAAGAAGAGTGTATTCAATTCCTTTTATCTTAGCTAGGAAAAGCAGAATAGTGGAACTTCTAATTCACTTGAAAATTTAAAACTTATACGATTTTTTATTATTTCTACAAGTATGTCAAGATCCTCGTCATTTGCTTTCACTTTCTATGAAGTGAACCTCTTGTTCATTATCAACTTTATTCTAAATGACAAAATGATGTACCTATTTCATATCTAATAGGAACACTAAGTGGCGTAGCAATAGACTGTTATATATAACCTTACAGTTTGCTGGATATAAAGATTGTACTTTTGTTAGGTAGTTGATTGGATGAATGTTGTTAAATATCTTAGTTAATTCAGCTCTATTATAAATTTTGCAGCACTCAAGTACTTTGATGAGATCTTCAGAAAGCGCGACCTGTACAAGATTTCATTGCTAGATTTCATTCACAGTGTCCCTTAAGAGTCATAAATTATGTTGGAGTGGTCATTAACTTCATGTATCAATTAACACTCCATTTTTTATACCTAACAACTAAATATATAATGAAGTAGGGACGAAATATGTAGATTTATCAATATCATCATATATGTTACCCCGTACAATAATTTGGCCAGGGAAGATTATTTGGGAGCATAAGATTGTTCTCTTAGTACCAGAGTTGATTTCACTTATAGCCACATTCGGATTCGAAAGCAAACACCGCAAAAACTAGTTCTATAAGAGTTGTGACCGAAGCATCAAAATAGACCTCATATTATGAATGTAATCCTTGTGATAGTAACAAGCATGATAGTCTAAATTTATTTCTAACAATGTCACCCCTGCCAGTATTCTGAAACCCAAACAAAGCTGTTTAATATATTATTATTATTATTATTATTATTATTATTATTATTATTATTATTATTATTATTATTATTATTATTATTATTATTATTATTATTATTATTATTATTATTATTATTATTATTATTTGTCTGATGCTCTCTTGGGCCTCGAGAGACCATGGAGCACGTGAACAGGCTATTTACAACTTTAACAAAAAAGAGCGGTGAGTATCAATAGCTCTAATATAGGGTCCTAAAGCCATTGGTGGCATCTGTAATAAAGATAGAAAATCAGTAGCTTGAATTCCAAAACTATCTCTGATGTGGGTGTATTCCGGGCAGCATGTGAAAACATGATCTTCATCTTCAATCTGTCTCGTTTCACATATTTTACATAAGCGTTCTTCTACCTGTATCTTAGCCCATCTCCCGGTCTCAATTTCTAGCTTATGAGACCCTGTTCTGTATCTAGCCAGCAGGCATCTTTGAGACTTAGGTATGTTCGCTATCAAATAGAGTTGACTCTCACCTGTTATCATTGGATTGACATTTTTCTGGTACTGTATCATTCTCTTTCCTGGGTTTGCCCACATGTGGCGTATTGCTTGCTTCTCTAGCATGGTTCGAATTTCATCTTTCTCGAGTGGCCAAGCGGTTACCCCCCATCTAGCAGCCCAGGCTATTAACTTGTTCTTCCATTCTGAGTTCTCCAAAGCATGGTGAGATAATCGGGTTGTAGTTTTAGCATTCACTCTATTAAAGAAGTTTATTGACTGGTATAAACCTTCTAACTCCAGTGGTATCAGACCTACTTCAGCAAGCATAATTGGGTAGGGGATTTGAGATCTAATGCCGAGTTCCTCTTTTATGAAGGACTTTTGAATCGCTTCAATCTGCTTCCATAGCTTGGCCGAGATCTCTAGACCCCAGATTGGAGCACCGTATAGCACCACCGCCTGTACTAGTGTTTTGAAGAGAAGCTTCTTCAAATTCCAGTCTGTGAGTGATGCCTTATTGCATTTAGCTAGCATGCTATATAATGCCGCTTTCCCGTCTGAGACTCTTCTATTTATGCAGATTTTCCAACTGTAGTTGGATGCCATGTCAATCCCCAAATATTTATACGACTCAACTGCTTCTAGTAGCTCTCCCCTTGTAGGTGAAATCTGGCCTTTCTCGTGAGCCGAAGACCATAATTTTAGACTTCGATAAATTAATGGTCATCTTCTTTGCTGCACAAAAGTCTGCTAAGTGATTGAGATGCTCTTGCAGTGTTTTTTTCTTACTGGCAATTAGAACTACATCATCGGCATAGAGGAGGAGCTGAAGAATATAGCTGCCAAGTTTTGTCCCTGCTAGTGATCTCTGTCGTAACCAATCATCTAGTTCATCAATATAAATGCCAAATAGAGTTGGGGGCATCCCTGTCTTACTCCTATTGTGCTCTTCAAAACTGAATTGCTCTCTTTGGAAATTGTTATCAGAACTTCAGCATATAGTTGGGATACCGCCTCTCTAAGTTCTTTGGGGACTCCGAGTTGAAACAATCTATTACCAAGGTCTTTACGGGGGACTGTATCAAACGCCTTAGAAAAGTCAATGAATGCTAGATACAGGGAAGAATTTGGCGCTTTAGCTTTCTCAATCACAGCTCGGAGTGTGAGGACATGATCAAGGGTGTTATGATCACATCTGAACCCTGCCTGGTATTGTGAACGAGCCTCTGCTTGCTCTGCCCAGCTGCTAAGCTTGCTTTCAAGAAGACTACCCAGAACTTTTGAGAAAATGCTGCCAATAAGAATTGTTCTAAAATTTGCTGCCACCTTGTGATTTCCTCCTTTATGGATCGGGTGAACTCGGTTTAGTTTCCAACTGTGAGGTAGTCCCTGGGTGAGGCATAGATTCAGCAAGTCTGTTAAAATTTCGTGAGTCTTCTCTCCGCCCCACTTTAGGAGCTCCATGCACAAACCGTCAGCATCTGGAGCCTTATTATTTGCTAATTTGGATAGGCATAGTTCTACCTCTGCAATAGTAAAAAGGTTTACAGATGGAGCCATAATAGGCATGCTGGTAGCGCCTTCCCTTTCATATATATCCTTGACTAATTTTAGCAGAGCATCATTATCAAGGCTATTATGTGTATGGCTGTCTTTAAGCATGTTCCAGAACCGTTTAGGTTTCTTTAGAAGCTGATCAGATAATGTCTTTTGTCTTGCAGCAAAGTAGGTGCGCTTTTTGTGCCTTATGAGGCATTTATACCATGCAGGCTTGTATACACAGTTATGATGCAGTTTGCTTCGAGCATCTTGGCATTCAGCATCCCACCAAGAGTTGCAAGGAATGCCTCTCCTGTGCATTTTCGTGAGACCAAAAGTTCTAGTTGCAGCATTCAATATGTGCTCTTGAAGAAGCTTTGCATCTTTTTCTATTTCACCTGACCATACTGCATCTGTAAGCAGCCCCTCCAGATGCTCTCTATACTCTACATGATGCTCATAATCTACCTTGATCCTTGGGCGAAATTTCTGAGCCTGTTTCAATGTTTTAGCATGTGCTTCAAATATCATGTGCAAGGGTGCATGGTCAGATGCTGGCATAAGATCCCCTATAAAGAAATCCCTGATCTGGTCTTTGTTTTTGGCTAAAAGATAATCAATAGAACTTGCACCTGTGTGGTTCTGGTAGGTGAATTTGCCCGACAAGTTGAAGGGCTGAACTCTATTGAGTATTTTGAGCTGGCAGGTGATGCATAACTCTAAGAGTTTTTGTCCCCTATCATTTGAAATTTGATCTGCTCAAATTCTGTTGTACAATGGGTCTTCGAGCTCATCCAAATGTAAATTTGTAAGATTTTCAAAAACACATGCTTGTTGGTTGCTTGTGCGACCGTTGAAGTCCCCTATAACAAAGATTTTACCTTGAGATGAGTAATCCAGAATATCCATGCATAGGCTCTCAAATGGATTATCCTTGTCATGATCAGGTTGTTTGTAAATCTGGGAGGATTCATGGGCAAAGTAGCATATAGCAAAGAATACTTGCTGTCCACTCTCACAGAGTTTAACCCATATGTATTGTTTTTTGGGGTCCTTCTTCAAGATTTCCATATCAAATGCAGAGTTAGATCTTATATACAAAGCATTACCTCCATGGCCACGACCTGCACCTGGTTTTTTATCATTCTCAACATGTCCTAACAGCTCAAAACCAAGTATGTCTGGAAGAGAGCGAGTTTTGTGATGCCAAGTTTCTGTAAAGCATATTCGGTAAAAATAGCAGTTCAAAAGCGTCCCATGTGGTTTCTAATTACCATTTTTATGCATATACAAGCCTTTGCTGGAAGGTCCCAATTATATGAAGGAAACATATGTTGGTAAAGTATAAGAAGTATGATTAGGTGCTAAGTGAAGACCATAATTGGCAAGAAAATATCAAGCACTCATAGTAGTGTTGTAAGTGCTCTCTCCCAAAGTAACTTATAAGATAGCTTTAGAGGTGGTATTCAACATAGTGTCATCAGAACAAAGCTAATGAATGCTTTTGCAGATTCATTTGTCAAAAGAGAAATTGCATATAGAGACCGCTAGAAGTCTTAAAAGGTGTGTGACTTATAACTATTTGTGGGGAGCAATAACCAGTATAACCTTCTAAATAGAATGTGTTTTAGTAACTCTACTAGCAAGGGATATATTCATTTCAATGTTTGTAAAGAATTGGGGATGATGTTTTAGACATAGCAGTTACATTTCGTTAGAGAAACTAAGAACTTTATTATTGTTTATAGAGAGGTGTAAAGCGTGCATCATTATTGCTACAAGGTCTTTTTGTGATGGCCAAATGCCAGAAGTATTATAGCTTTAGTTGAAGGTAGATTTAAGAGATTGGTAAGAAAGAGTATTTCTAACATCTAAATTATCTAGCCTCGACTGTGCTCACATTTATTTACATTTAGAAATTAACAAGACAAGTTACATTCTAGATTAGGCAAATGAAAGACAACAACTTCAACTTAGCAAAGGGTAAAAGCATGTTAGGGTACCTTTAAGAAGTATCATTTAATGACAAGAAAAGTGCCAGAAAAAGTATCCAACACTGGGTGTTGCATAACCTATGTAACATCTCAATAACTATTACATTTAAGAATTAATGCATTCTTTTTTGTCTCTAATAGGTTTGTTTTTCACTTAATGTTGGATCTTAATATTTTCTAAGTTTCTTAAATTTTGAATTGATTTTAATGAGAAGAGAAAAATAAAAGTACTAGTTTCTGGAGTACCTAGTGTAAGTACTTTGGTAGATTTAAAAAATGGACCCCTCAACATGCTTTTCAAATGGAAGCCAATTTTTGCCCCTATCAACGATGCATTTTATATCAAATTGCACACAATTAAATCCAACTACAGTGACTCAGCTATCACAATATTAAAATTAACAATTGGAAAGAAAAACATTTAAGGTGAACTAACAATAGAATGTTTAGCTCATTACCATATCTACAAAGGACACAACCTGTATTGACATTCAAAAACAACCATCTACTATAAGTGGCTACTTATAGCACTTTAGTGATGAATAAAGCTATAGAGATAATTATTAGACACTCACACACTTAGCACAACTTAGCAAAATGCAAGATGCAATAATGCATATAAGAACTCTTTGGCTTCAATGGTCTCAATCAATTTTATTCTTTAATGCTATAGTAAAATACTTTAAACACCAAAATAGACCACAACATCTATTTAATATCAGTTGTACATCGACAGCCCAAGCCTTATTTGATTGATCAAAACCTTCTGTCTGCAGCACTGTATGAATTCGATCATCAAATCTATCTATTCATTTTTGTTTTATGTTAAGCCGAACCAAATGTTCATATCCATTTTTGGCTCGAACCCTAATAGAAAGCCGTGTATATCTTCATACTAATAATAGTCCTGAATATCTTCGACCTTTGTCATATAGGTTCAATATAACTCCTTAATCTGAACCACATAACCTAGGTCTACTCTTGAGACCATAGATATTGGACAACTTCAAATACGAGTTTCCTTCAACCATATGCAATATGCCATTTACTGAGATGAATTCTCGTGTACATATACTGATTCTACATGACATAATATTATCATTTCCCCTTCATGTATAATCTGTACATTGGATTTGTTGATTCAAGGTAGCAAACCTTTTTCCTGATAGAGCTTTTGTCAACATATCTACCATACTTACATAAGTCAAGCCTTATCAGTCCTTTTCCAACCACTTCCTTGATAAAGTGCAGCTCTAATTCTATATGCTTGGATCTTTCATATAATACTGGGTCCTTTTGACATAGCAATACAACTTGTATTGTTACACAACATTTTATTTGGCTTCTTTTAGTCAAAGCCACAATCAATCTTCTTTCCCAAATCAATTCTTTAGTAGCTAAAACAGCAGAAGCATACTCAGCTTCTGCACTGGACATAGCAGTGGATCTCTGCTTTTTACATTTCCACGCTATAGCTGCTCCTCCTAAAAATACTAAATATCTGAATGTGGACTTCCTATGATCAAGGTCTCCACTCCAATCAGCATCACAGTATGCCTTTAGTTCTAGATCTCCTGAACAATATGTAATTTCATAATTGAGAGTGCCTTTTAAATACCTTAGCACTCGTTTTGCAGCAGTCCAATGCTCCCTTCCTGGATCACTTAGGTATTTGCTAAGCATGTTTACTATATAGGCAATTTCTGGTCTTGAGCAATTGGCTACATATGCCAGACATTCTAACAGTGATCTATATGGAGCATTCTTCATTTCTTCTCTACCCTTTTCTGTTTTAGGACACACTAGAAACGTGTGCCCGGCGATGCCGGGCATTAGTCATGCAAAACTGTAATGTATAGAATGCATTGTTGATCATCAAATGTTATTGATTAAATAGAGATTGGTTCAGAGTTCATCATGGTCTGTCCATTCTTCGTGTTTACTTCCATAAAGAGTAAACATAAGAGCAAAAAGTAAATCCATAAAAATAAATGCAAAAAAGTAAGCATTGCATTGAGATCCGCAAAAACATGACATGGCACATTCATTTTATTTTAACAATTAGACTTAATTGTTCCATTGTAGAAAATTGCAATTAAACTAATTTATAAAGCAAAAATACACATCTTATGTCATCTTTCTTCTATTGTTCTTGAACTTTAAGCAAAATACCAAAATCATGCCACATTACATGTGCAAGGACAAAAGAAGCTTGATGACCATAGGCCTACAAAATGGAAGGATCGTTGCTGCTAAGTCTAAATGTATGAGATAAACTCAATGCACAATACCTTGATTTTGACTTTTTGTAAAGCTATCCATGAACCATGACACTAACTGCAGAATACAGATTCTTTACCTTAAGAAATGAATTATGAAAACACTTGAATCATGAAATGGACAATTCAAAAAGATTTTGGCATGCACATAAATGTCAAAATGGCCATCTATATGCCTGCAAGAAGAAATTTTTAATCTTAATGCTTTGTTATTTTTACAACTAAAACATGTGCATTATATAATAGATGGCCTCTATTTAAGTGCTTACTTTAGGAATATACACTTAATTTCACTTTACCAGCAACCAAAACAACAAATGGAATCCAAAGTTTTGACTACATAGCTTACGGTTGCAAATGACCTGTTATTGCAAATCATCTATAATATATCATTCCAGTTCCTCATAAATAAGAACCCATTTGCAAAATAATCTTTCCTAGCTACAATACCATGCATGTCTTAAAAAAAAAAAAAACTCGTGGACTGTGAACTGCCAACATGTCTAAGAGATTCTTGACAGATGATTGTTACTGTTATATGCATGGAGTTTTGAGCTTGAAAAAATGATGCAAAGAAAAGAAGAAGATATTATTGGCCCACACCATGCTTGCAAGAAAGTAATTTTTAACTTAATGCTTTGTTATTTTTACAACTAAAACATGTGCATTATAATAGATGGCCTCTATTTAAGCACTTAATTTAGGAACATACATTTAATTTCACTTTATCAGCAAAGAAAGACAATACTACGCTGTTGTAATTGGCATTTTGGTGAACTTAATACTTCAACCAAAAACTATTTGTCAAAGAACAAAGTCCAGAGCCTGTGCAGCAAAACTCCAAAGGAAAAAATCACAATTGGTTCCAAGTGTGGCAGACTCCTATTGAATTGAATTGAATTGAATTGATTTAATCACACCTTTAGACCCTCAGGTCCATGGCGAACCAAGTACAAAGAAATTATTTGTAAAAGAAACACATCTGTAGACAACACATCTCTTAGGCAAGATCTTCAACTTGCTCAAATAGTTCCAATAACTGATTTCTCTCCTCCCAAAACTCGCGTATGTATCCTCCAAGATGCCGTGGGGACAATTGTAATAAAGTGTGAAAATTGGGCGCAGTTATACTGTGTTGCTCCCGCAGGTGGCGAAAAGAATCACATGTCAGCAAAGCATGATATTCATCCTCCACACCCCCAAAGCAGCATTTGCAGAACCGGAGCTCTCTGGGCACTTTTGGCCTTTCCATTCTGCCAATCTCTATTTGTAGATGATGTGAGCTTAATCGAAACTGCGAGATTAGCCGCCTTGTTTTGCCCCCTGGTAGCTCTTTCAAATATTCTTGTTCTCAGATAAAGCAAAGATGGGATTCACATCACTCCCACAGAACTCCCGCTTCACGCCAATCTCCTCACCATCCCGCACCATAGCTTAAGTAGAGCCTTTCGCCAAGGACCAGCCGCAGCCCAATTTACAGATCCCAGGCAAGGAATCAAGATGTATGCCCCAAAGATTCAAAATTTTATTTTATTAGTTATGTACCAACCATTTTCCCCGCTTCTCGAGACTCTAATAATGCTTGTACAGGTATCCTATTTACATCCATACTTTGAATCCGTTTTAAATACGTTAGAGTTTGAAACAGAGCCTCCACCTCAAATGGGTACAAACCCAGCCTCGCGGCCAAAGAACATCTCATTATGGAGTCTCGTGTTTCGCCCCCAAGCTCTTCGAGAAGAAATCTCTTCTGGATTTGTTCTAATTCCTTCCACCTTGCCTGAGCTAGACCAGGAGCCCAAATCGGGCATGCATACAGAGCCACAGTTTGCACCATGACCTTGAACATCAATTTTCTGAGATGCCATTTTTTTACCTGCGCTCTTCTCCAAAGACTCATTATACTATACAAAGCCCGATAGCTTCCAGCAACCCTCTTCCTAATTGCCTCATTCCAATGATAATTATCAGTAAACTCGATCCCAAGATACTTGTATTGGTGCACTTGCTCCAGTATCTCAGACCACTTATCTCTCTATTTTATTTAGGCTCCTATATAAGTCATATGCAAGTTGATGCTGCATATGCTTACCTAAGGTAATGCAAGTGTATTGAGAGGAAGGCAAATTTTGGTAAATAAGACCTGCAGAAACATCTACAACAAATGGGTGACGTACAACAAATGCATAGGACATTCATGGATAATTCATACCAGGAATCATATGCTTTCTCTGCCATTTGGACAAATGTTAGCCTTAGGCACCGTGAAAATGCATTCCATATCTGTAAGGAGAAGAAGATTGTTGGTACGAACTTGGTAAGAGTATCTGAAGGTTTAAAGCTCAAGAAAATTGGGACACATGACAACAGGCAAAGACCATCACTGCAGCAAGAACTTGAAATCATCACTATCCATGTCATCAATAGATTATGACATTAAAAGTTCTTACAGTGTCATAGCAGAAATGAATTACCCAAAGCTCAATGAAAAAGCACAGAAAACGTAGTCTTCACATACCTACAAAATATTCAGTAGATGCTATAATGAGTCCTCTGTCCCTGCATAAACAAAAAGAAAGTGATCAATAAAATATGCAATGACCATCCCAGATTTTAAGAGTGACACGAATAACTTAAATGGCCAATCTAACTTTGTTATTAAATAAGCAGCAGCAATTCTTCGCATGTTGCAGGGTATCAGATATTGGAAGCAAAATTAGAAAGAATGGCTTTTAAACCCTATGCCAGACTTATTAAGCTTCTAAACAACAACGATAATAATAATTCGTAGCTGCTCAGATAAATGCCAAGACTCTGAGATTTGGCACACTGGCTCGTCTGTTGCAAGACGATACTGACACCAGACATGGACATTGATGAGAACAGAAGATACATTTGGAAGTAAATAAAGTGATTAAGAACTCATAACATAGTGCAAAGTTAGGACTGCACCTTTAGTACCAGGCTTGTTCAAGAGCAGACTTCTAAATCCTCTTAACCTTTTAGCTCCTGGCCAAATTGCAAGTGATAATGCTGAAACTGAAAAGGGCTAAAAAATTGGACACATGTAAAATCCGAAATTGGAAACCATTGTTTTTATGTGAATCCTTATTCTGACTGATTTGAGCTCTAAGAAAAAAGAAAAGACGTGTTTATACCTGATTATTGTGCCTCTGCAGTGTTGCGGATTGAAGAGGGAAAGTGGTGCATATAAACTGCTTCGTATGTAGTAAGCACCGAACTCAGATCCTTTAAAGATTGCTCCACACTTTCCTTCACATGACATTTTATAAATATGCATCTGTAGTACCTCCTCTATACCCAATTTTGCAAAAATTGAATCAGCAAAATAATGCTGCAACATGTGCATATAGAAAAAAATGCTTTAATTTAGACCCATTTTTATATGCAGGAAAGTGCTTCAATGAAAACAAAAAAGGTTTACCTAATCTGGATGTGGGAAAAAAATGCTTCGTATTACAATGAAAAGTAATTTTAATCCACCTCCTTTACCTCACAATTTTCGATTGGATATGGGGTTGAATCGATCTAAGAAATGGGCTATTTTTCGTAGCCTTTTGACCATATTGTCTACATCTCGTCCATAATTTCCTTTTCACTCCAAATTTGAATAGCATAGCTGGGTTCATGGTTCTGCTTTTTTTCCCTTTCATCTCGATCTGCTAACCCAAAAAGGAAAGAAGAAAAGCGTTAGAAAACCAATCAAGTTACAACCAAAACAACAAATGGAATCCAAGGTTTTGACTACATAGCTTACGGTTGTCTGGTCTCAAAAACCTGTCATTTTGCATTTTTTCCTTCATACACACAACCCCTTCATGACTAATCCCTTCCTGCGGGAAGTGGAAGTGGATATAACTTCCAAATTATAAACTTGAAATAGAAGTGCTGAACTTACCAAGAGCAATGAAGATAAGACTTAGACCTCCATTTAACCAAGTATTGTCGCACGTTGGGTTTCGCTTTGTTTACATGACCATCATGTTGTTCTTCTTCAAACGCACTTGGAGATCCATGTGGTCTCATTTGACAATCCAAAATCTTCTCGATGTCTCTTAACGAATCAATCTGCTTCCATATACAATGATTAAAACGTCAAGGTTCATTCTGCATGTTAAAAGAAAGAAAAACAGGCTGCTGCTTACACAAGTTGGACAACTCCATTTGCCTTTGGGTACAGTTTTAAGTGGTGGGTCAAGACATTGAAGATGATACACAGAGGTACATGTATCACAGCACAACAACTTTCCCCCTTGATGACAAATGCTACAAAAATCATCGCTCTGAAAAGGAACATGGAAAGATGAAAAATATTATGCACTGAAAATAAATCAGAAGCAATCGTGAAATAAGGCTTTAGCATGACAAAATCATCGCTCTGAAAAGGAACATGGAAAGATGAAAAATATTATGCACTGAAAATAAAACAGAAGCAATCGTGAAATAAGGCTTTAGCATGACAAACGGATTTTAATAACAGTGAATCAGACACTAACTGGAATATCTTCGCCGTCCTCTTCTGAGTCTAAAACATCTTCATCTAATCCTTCAGGCACATTTAGGTATCTGTCACAGATCTTGCAGGTACCCCTCTGAAGCACAACGCCAAAACGTAGATGAGCAACTGGAAGCTGTGAAGGCTGTATGAGAAAATCGAAAATTCAAAATTCGTACTGCGGCATCCCGCAAGGGGGAGAGGGAACGCCGCATGCGTCTGCACATGCGGCATTCCCGCACAAAAACCAAGGCCTTCCCTTTTTAATAAAGAAGATTTGTGCATATATCTGTGTTCCAGGGGTTACAAGAGTATTACAGTTTTTGCAATCTTTCATTCTAAACATTTCGAGCATTGATTCAATCTGGTTCTTTTGACTCAATCTTAGCCTCTTGTTCTTTCTATCCTTGTATACTTCCACCCCTAATTTTTTTTTCAATTCTCCCAGGTATATCATCTGAAACTTTTTTCTCAATATACGTTTACAATGCTCTAAGACCTTCACACCCTTTGATATCATGATATTGTCATACACCATATAGTATTCCGCTTGAAATCTTATAGTATTTTGCGAATCTTGTTATACAGTATAGCAAATTTTGTACTTGCATACCCCACAAACGAGGAACTTTACGTACGGTGTAGATTAAGGAATAAGGGGTGAATATGCCTATCCAACAGCTCTCGTTGCCCTACGTCACCCCCCGTGTGAATATGCACCCCCCCCCAACCAAAGGGGGTTTAAGGGGGATTTTAATTTAAATGTGTTGGACCCAATGGTTGTGTTAATTAATGTCAATGGTAGTTATGTGTTGGTTGTTAATGTCAATGGTTGTTATGTGTTGGTTGTTATGTGTTGGGGGATTTAATTTTTATATGTTGGATGTTAATGGTTTGTGTTGCAAAAAAATTTTTTTGGCCCCTTTGGGGCCTTAGAGACGCCACACCCCCTAAGTGACAAAAAGTTTAGAATTCAAACCAGAAAAAAACTAGAATTCATTTGAGGCTTTCATCACCTGTAGCTTTTGAATTTCATCACAATAAAACAAATAGAACATGAGTAAAACTTACCAAAAAGATAGAGTAGATTGATCCCATTATTCTGAAAGTCATTGCAACACCCATACACAAACATTTTTCAACTGGAATTTAACAGCAGCCTTTGGCCTCCATGGATTCTTGTGGTGAGAAACCAAAGTGGAAAACTTTTCTGCTTGTTAGCACAAGGATCTAGAAGCCTTGGAATTTGCTTAATAACTGCCTCAAAATCTAAAAATGCATGGTAATTTTTTGTAAGCTTTATTCAGAATGAGCCATAAAACAATATCCAATAGCGCAATCCTGTATTAATCAGCTGGTAGGATGTGAAAGCCTACCAAACCCGGCCGAAAAATTGCTGTTTTAGCATAGATAACTTAACCAAACATATCCATATCATATATTATCAAAAAGATCTCGGAGAGAGCTTTCCAACGCAATAAAAATCATCTGAAACAGAGCTCTGGATCAAAAGTTATGATAAGAAATGTGTTGCCGGCGGGGAAACTGCACTACATGCGCCCTTCAAGCCCTTCATGCGCCCTTCAAGCCCTTCATGTGCCCATTATGCACCACACACACAAAAAGAGGGCTTTTGTTGTGAGCCATTGGTTGTTGACCATTATGCACCACACACAAAAAAAAGGGCTTTTGTTGTGAGCCATTGGTTGTTGACCATTGAAAAAAAAAAGGCTAAAATCAATGGCTCAGAAATGGTGCACTCTAGATATACGCATTAGTACATCCATTTGAATACATCACAAAATCATAGGAAAACCTTAGTGAAAAGCGTACAAAAACACAAAGAAAACCCCCTGTTATTATGCTACATATGCACCATTCATTCTTAAACTGGTATTATCATTTATAAGCTTTACAAATCCTTGTTCTCTGAGGTAATTATCCATGCATTTGTACCACTCTCTTGATGATTGCCTCAGGCCATAAACTGCCTTGTTTAATTTCCAGATTTTGCTATCTCCTTCTTCAAAACCTGGTGCCTGTCTCATGTATATCTCTTCTTCTAGTGGAGCATTCAGAAAGGCAGTGTTAACATCCGTATGTTGAATCTCCAAGTCACATGCATTTGCAATTGATAATAACATTCTGATACTGTTCATTTTCAGTAAGGAAGAAAAAGTTTCCTCAAAATTTTGTCCCTTGTTTTGTGAAAATCCCGATGCTACAAGGCGTGCCTTGTATTTAGGTGTTATACCATCTGATGTTGTTTTTACCTTGAAGAACCATTTATTTCCTACTACATTTCTTCCATTTGATATATCTGCCAATTCATAAGTCTATGTTCTTTTAAATGGGGCCATTTCATCCTGCATTGCTTTTAACCATTTATCTTTATCGTGAGAGACTAGTACTTCTGCACAATTCTAAGGGATATTGTAATCTGAAAGCATCAGTGCTTCAAACAAACTATGCAACTCACCTCTTCCTTCCATGAGCCTTTTACTCTTTCCTTGTTCATCTCGTCCACATAGTACAACAACATTTTCTTGTAGCATCTGAGCCCCTGTCCTTCTTTTCCTTCTTGGTTGTTCAACCTGCTTCTCTTCATGATGGATCAGATCTGTTTGATCCTGCACAGTCACGCTTTTGTCAGAGATGTTAGCATTTCTAAGCTTATTTAGATCTTGTGCAGTCTGCTCCATATCATCTATATCAAATGTCACTTTACGTTCAGGCCTCTTCTCTTCATATGTTCTTGTTTCTTGGGGCATGCTATCATTAATCTGATCTTCATGCATATTTATTTTAGGAATAGCTTTGTAGTATTGTTCTTCATCAAAACATACGTCTCTACTTACCAAAATTCTTCTCTTTTCTGAGTCATGCAATCTGAGGTTTTGGACTCCTCGTACCCAACAAGGTATGATATGTATGTTTGATCATCAAGCTTTTTCCTTAATTCTTCAGGGACGTGAACAAATGCCAGGCAACCATATGCCTTCAGCCTGTGATAAATAGGTATTTTTCCTGACCAGAGCATATCAGACATACTACCCATGGTGCTTATAGATGGCAGCAAATTTTGCACATACACAGCTGCCCTCATTGCTTCTTCCCACAAAAAGTTAGGCAGGCCAGAGATTTTCAGCATGCTTCTTACTGCATTCAATATTGTACGATTTTCTCAGCAATGCCATTTTGTTGAGGGGAAAATCTACAAATCAATTGTCATTTGATTCCATGATTCTTGCAGTATTGTTTGAATCTTGATAAGTATTCTCCTCCCTATCTGATCGTAGACATTTAATTTTTCTACCGGTTTCCACTTCCACCTCATTCAAAAAATCCTTAAAGGTCTCAAATGCCAAATCTTTAGACTTCAAGCAGTAAATCTTGCACTTTTTGCTAAAGTCATCGATGAAAGTCATGAAATATTTTTTGCCTGATAAACTTGTGATATTTAAGGGTTCGCACAAGTCTATATGCACAAGATCCAACACTTCTTTTGCCCTGTATGATGATTTTTCAAATTGAAGTCTGCTATTTTTTCCAAGAATACATCCAGTACATTTAAAAGTTTCAGTTTTGCATTGTTGTGCACTCAACATCCCCTTTTTAATTAACAGCTCAACTGTGAATTTACATGGCCTAACCTCTCATGCCATGTTTTAATTATCTTGCACATTTCCCTATCCTACTTTTTGCCTATCTATCCTAACTTTTGGCTTCATATCTTCCTCACAAAGTGGTCTGCTTTATTGTTGTGTTCTACAGGCCTTTGGACTTTAGCAGGTTATTTTGCAAAGATCATACTCTGGAGATCTTGTTAACCTGTTTATCTATTTCTATAGTTTCATATGGCAGCAAAATTCTCATACAGATTAGCAGCTACACTTGATTTTAATTCTAAGTATTATATATATATATTATTCACTGCAATTTTCAGTTCTATTGTCATGTCTCGGCATTGGCAATGAACCCTATTGCATCTTTTTTCATTGATTAATGGAAAAAACCTCATTCTCTCTCTCAGAAAAAAAAAAGTTTTAATTGTAGGGCTTGTTATAAGATTAATACTTGGCAAATAGGACTCAACATCTAAACCAAATAAATTTCCAACCCTTCTTCTAATAAACACGATTTTATTATCTATCATGATCTTACATTGAAGTCTTTCAAACAAGACTTTGTAACCAAGATCTACGAGTTGACATATGGTATCAAGTTCCTAACTGGACTAGGAACATTCAACACTTCTTTTAGTTTTACAACTTTCCCTTCAAGATCGAAAAGTTCAAGCATCCCACAATCTTTAATCTCTTGGAGGTCACCATTCCCCAACTGAACATATCCTTCACCATTTCCTTTACATTCTTTGAGCAAGTTTAATGAGCATGTTACTATCCTTTCAGCTCTTGAATCTAAAATCAAGAACTTATGATTGTTATTTCCTTGTGTCAAAGCACATAATTCAGACTTACATACCTCTTCATCCTCATTTTTTTCATCTTCTTCTCCTCCTGTTTCCTGTGCAAGATTAATTGCTGGATTCCCTCTTGCAGTGCCCCTGCCTTTGTTTACATGTTCTCCTCGAGAACCTGTATTTTTTATCCCTGCCCCATCCTTTGGTTGAAGTCCCTTTAGGGCTTGGACAGTTCACGGCCAAGTGCCCTTTTCCCTCACAATTATAATATATAATCTCTCTTCCCAATCTCGGGCAGTCACTTTTCAAATGACCATAACTATCACAGTGACAGCATGGCCCGATTTTGCTTTTATTAGGGCCACTTGAGCCACCCTTTTTCTTACTTTAAATTTACCTGTCATGCCCAATGGTACTTTGCTAAAATTCTATTCGTACCATCTGGATGGCATGTTCCTTTGATCTTGCCACATTCCTCAGTAATGTAGCTGAGTGAGCTCTATAAGAAACTGACCTTGCAATTGCTAAGATTTAGTACTCTTCATTCAAGATAATGCCTGCTCCTTCTAGATCTGCAATAGTAGAATCAAATTTTTGAAGAAATTCTGTCATAGCGTCTTTATCACATAGTTTAAGCTGTTTAAGTTGCTTTTCCAAAATGTCTATTTGAGAGGATGATTTTGCCTCATACGTCTTGACCATATACTGCCACATATCCTTCGGTGACATATCTCTTAGCTTCAGCTTGATTAGTGGTCCAACTTTGCATGATATAATAGCTTGAGCTTCCATAACATTCAGTCTTTGTTTGATTGATCGAAACCTTCTGTCTGCAATACTGTATGAATTCGATCCTCAAATCTATCTATTCATTTTTGTTTTATACTCAAGGATCCGGTCGTTAAGCCGAACCAAATGTTCATATCCATTATTGGCTCGAACCCTAATAGAAAGCCATGCATATCTTCATACTAATAATAGTCCTGAATATCTTCGACCTTTGTCATATAGGTTAAATATAACTCAATCTGAACCACAACACCTAGGTCTACTCTTGAGACCATAGATATTGGACAACTTCAAATACGAGTTTTCTTTAAACTTAATAAAAAAACTTTTTTACATCAATTACCATAGCCAAAATCAAAACTACCTTAATCCTGAATCTATTTCTGCTCCTACTAATCTCTATTATATATGTCAAGCAAGTGGCTATATATCATTGTAAAGTTGGTGGAGGAAAGATCCATTTCAGCCATGTACAGTGCTGGGGAATAGAACCCATCAGATAAGGCTTCCCTTTCCATCATTATCATCATCTATGTGAACCACTGCTCTACCAACCTTCCAAAAGCACCAAGAGCACAAGCCTTATAGCTGGCTGGATGCCCTGCCCTGACCTGTAACCTACTTTGAAGTTGTTAAATTGTTTTCCAGACACATTGAACAAAACTATTTGATGTCGATCTTGTAGCATGAAATAAAGAGCCCCATTTGGGCCTCAAGAAATAGGTTCTATAACATCTTGGTGTATCAGAAAGGATAACGGGCCTAAGAAAGAATTATATGAAACAAACAAATGTGTCTTAAAATGTGTGTCGATGTGGCACATCCACATCTTAAGATTAAGATGCGGGCATTTGTGGAACATTGATTCTGCATTTATAACAAAGTTTGCAGAGATCAAATTTGAGAATGTTATGAGATCTCCCCAACCCAAATCCCCGTTGAGGGCAAAGTTGTTTTTATATCTCCTTTAAAAAAGATACATCAAAGAAAGAGGTCAGCTATGCTATTCCTTGGACATACTCCCAGGAATAAGTAGCCACCTAATACTGATCAAATAGCATATATAATAGTAATGAAGCTTGTATCAACCAGATGATCTTATAAGATCTGTCATCAATCAAAATTGGAGGGCCATTATAAAAATTGTCCTTACATGAAAAATTAAGTATAACATTAAGATTCTAGCACATTAGGATACCTCCACCAGATCCTGGATGGTGAGATCTGCTACCACTTTTTTTCAAGTATGCATAGCATTTTATCCAGTTTCTTCACCAAAGTGTGTGTAATCCAGCAACAACATCAATATGCTTCTTTCTTCTGCTGCCACTTGTGGAATAGGTTTATAGATAGGGGCTTGAGCCCGTTGAATGTCCAGAATTCATCTTTGTTTTGCATCTTCTTGATAGCCATACGTGAATCATTTCTTGCTTCAGACTTATCAAGGTGTTTTCCAATTTCGTTCTTGACATCCTAGGGTTCTCTTTGGGGCTCCCAGTTTGAAAAGTCTTCCCTGTTGCTCTGTGAAGAATACCATTGAAATCAGTTAGAATAGCAATGAAGAACTCAAAACAACCTTTAGACAACCCAATCCTATCCCAAGCCTTGTCATATTTCTTTCCCCTAAGGAGTCTATGGGCCATGGCTTTGACAATCAAGAGATTTAGGAATTCCTGTTTGGTGAAATAATGTTTGGTCTTTTACCCTCCATCACTATTTCTATGATTCCAACTTACCTAATAGCAGAGGATTCTGGTAATTTTACTTTATATGTTCAGGAATTCTAATAGGCCCCCAAGGTTTCCCTTATTCAATTGAGAGGTCCACATCTAGAATTCATCCAACCAGGGGCATTGGAACATATGGTTTGAAGTTTCTTTCAGACCTATTTCAAAGGGCATACTTCATCCACCATAGGGTCATATTTGCTTCTAATGGCCTTAGTATGCACACTTTGATGTAATATCAACCATCTGAAGAGCTTAATCTTGCTAGGTTCATACCTCTTCCATCTTTTCTAACAGGTCTTGGCTAAGAGGTCCTCTTCACAATTCCAGAATCTGGATGCCTTTGAATTTGAACTTTCTAGCAAGGACCTGTATATTTCTTTAACTATATATCCATTTTTTTTTCTTTAAAGTCCAGTTAGTTGAATTGCTTGCTAGTTCTTCATACTGTCCCAGTCTATCTACAACCAAACGATAGATTTTCCTGTCAATCTCTGACCCTTTGGTTTTATATTTCACATCCTCCCAGCTTAGCCAACTGTCATCAGTTTTTAAATCTCTTACACTTTCCCAGCCTTATGCCATTGCATATACTTCTGAGGATGTTGAAGAGCTAGATATCCAATCTGAGGTGGAGCAAAAATTCAGGGTGACAGAAAAAGTTAACATTCATGCACCTAGCATCCAGTTCAGGTGGCATATAATATAGTGATGCTTGATTCTATGCCTCTAGCAGTCTTCTCATAATTGGAGAGGATCCTGAACTTTGGGGCAGTTGAAAGAAGACAGAATCAGGAAGTATGTTCAAGCGTATGGCTACCTACAGGACACGAAGTTTCCACCCAAATTAGAGAATAACAATCTGCACTTTCAAGGTGTCATGAGGATTGCTGCTCAAAATGCAATGCTGTGAACATGTTGATTAAGCAATATCTGGGCAGGAATTTCATCCCATTTAATCTGGACGATTTCACTCTTGATGTTGGCTAATTTCATTTGGAATATGCTGTTGTAAAATGTGATGGCAAAGTGATGATGCCATCGCACTTGTATTTTATTTATTTGTGCTATTGAATTGCTGGTTTGGTTTTTTGGTTTCTTTTTTTTTTAGCACACGGCCCTACCGGGCCTACAGCCTTTCCTCAAATCCTAGCCTATCCACGTGTAATTTCCAGATCAGCAAAAAATGATGTGGACTATGGCTCCTCCGTTCGATCTCGAATCTTCCATCTTCACGGCTGTGAAAATTAGAAAATGGCAGGAAAATAGGCCACGGAAATAACGGATACGCTCCTGCGATCCAAACCTCCACTAGGTTTGCATTAGAAGATTTACTCTGATTCAGTGCGATACTCTTAGTGCTCAGATTTCGCTTATTTTGTACCGAAAATGACAATGTCTAAAATTTTGGAGCGTAACAAAGGCCTTTCCAGCATCTATTTTCTTCTTTCTGGGAAAACCATTTTTTAATCTCATTTTGTGCTGCCGGTTCATACCTTTGAAGCTCAGCAGACCTGTCTTTAGTTATGACGAATTTGAAGTTCAGGTAATGCTTCGATTCAAGTGCTTGATTACAGACTTCACAAGCTTCTTTATTAGATATCCATTTTCATTTTCTTAGTTTTGTATCGAAGCAATAGGTCCTGTTCTGGTTCAGTAATGTATGCCTGCATGTCCAGCTAGCTCTGCATGTCTGAGCTTTCCTGCTGCAAATGTACCTTCATTCTTTTCCAGCTCATGTTCGATGTAGCAATGGCAATTTGCTTGCACATGGACTTGGCGATCATCCCCATTTCTTGCGGTATACCAAGGTATGGCTCTTGTTTTTTGTTTCTGCTTTTTCGTTCAGGCAGTTTCACTGATCTTTTAAAATGCAAGGGCTTCGTTGAGTGGCATTTGGAACTAAAGAGCACAGGCCCCATCTCCTGCAAGAATAGGACTAATGACTTGATGTAAGAGAACTTTGCATGATCGGTCTTCTCTGGGAAATAGATGGCATAGATGGATCAAGGTTAACCACAGCATTAGGGCATTGTTGCTTTAAATTTTCGGCCTTCCTTCAACTTGGCATTTTCGTGGTCTACAGAGGGCTTCAACGAAAAACAAAGGTCAGTTTTTTTCCTCATCTTTCTTCTCGTTCTTTCCTTCGTTCTTTCTTTTCATCACTGGGACATCTTGTTTTTGGGACGAGCAACATTGGACACAAAACTCTGGAATATGCTTGATTCCAAAATTTTGTCCAGTAAAGCATTATTCTATCAGATTGGCTTGTATATTTGCTCAATCTCTTGCAGATTGCATAGTCCCATGAATGTAGGTAAATTTAACCTGAGTTTTGCAATCTGAGTTTTTCTAATAATACGTGTCCTTGGCATCTGCAGGTAAATCGCAAGAGTGAGATCCGTCTAAATACATCTTCTTTAGGTGCATATCTAGTTGAGGAGTTGCATCGCCATTAAATGTTTATGGTAGCCAATGTTTCAATGGCCGTCCTGAATGCAAAGCCTATAAACGGCTTCTATATTTGCTCAATCTCCTGCAAATTGCACAGGCACATGAAGATGCACAAGGACCAAGTCTTCCAGGTAAATGTAATCAGAATTTATCACACTCCTTCTGGTTAATATGTACAACAAAATTGCAAGTCTCAAATCCATCTTCTTTAGGAATGCTGGTGGCAGCTTCAACTATTAAACTCAAATCTCCTGGGTGATATGATGTGGTTGTTTTTTAGCACTTGCCAGTGCATTGATTTTTTCTGCCTATTTGAAATGGAAGAATGTGAAGCATGGGTCTGCGTACAACACCTTCTGCGTAATATAAATCCTAGCATCTACAACACAATTACAAGACTGAAAGATACTTCCATTTGAAGAATTGAATATCCGTCCATTTGGTAAAAGAATTTCCTCATTGAATTGAAAAGGAATCGCAACATTCGAACTGGTAGAACTTCTTCCTCCAACAGACATCTGGACATGCATAAACAATTACTGTTTTTCAAGCTTGCAGTGTACCATGCGTGCTGATGCAACACTATCAGACATATGTTTTGTTTGTTTCTTTCTCCTGGAATAGGAGCCACCAGTTGAAGGGGATGTTTAGCAAATCCCAAGTGATTGGTTGTGTCCTTCGCATTTGAACTTCCTGCACGTGCCGTGCTTGTGTTATGCCCTTATTTCAGGAAGGTAAGACTTGGCAGCGGGTCTTGAGTTCAAGTTTCAGACATGGCCTCTATAGAGCCGCTGGGAGATTTCATGGGACTGAGGGAAAGAGAGAAGATTAAAAATAGCATTATATTCTGTATCATTTGCATACATTTCTATAGGCAAGAATGTGTTGAATGTCTTGCATATTACAAGAGGTTCTGCTTATTTTGCCATGGACTGTTTGACAATATACAAGATCAAGGCAGATTCAGATAAAGCCATTTGTTGTGTCCTTTGCATTTGAACCTTTTGCATGTGCCGTGCTTGTGTTATGCCCTTATTTTAGGAAGGGAAGACTTGGCAGTGGGTCTTGAGTTCAAGTTTCAGACATGGCCTCTGTAGAGCCACTGAGATATTTGATGGGACTGAGGGAAAGAAAGAACAGAGATTAGATTAAAAAATAGCATTATATTCTGTATCATTTGCATACATTTCTATAAGCAAGATTGTGTTGAATGTCTTGCATATCACAAGAGGTTCTGGTACGGAGAAACATATTTTGCCATGGACTGTTTGACAATATGCAAGATCAAGACATAGATTCAGATAAAGTCATTATATATTCATTGCCTTAAATTGCACACTTAGGCCATCAGCTCTTCACGATGTCAAAGTTTATGCATTCTGTTAACTGCAGCAGAAATTATGTGCCTTCATTTTCTTAAGTGGGCTGAATATGTGGACCTTGCACTAAAGGGAGGAAGAGTTTGATCTGTTAGCGTAGCAAAAGATTGTCCTTCTTTGTCTATTCATTGCACTAGCCATGCAGACATTGTGGATGGAGGCATCAATGTTCACGATATTAAATACAGCTCTGGTTTCTTTCGGATGAGGATCACATTTGCAGTGTTGATGTTTTGGATCTTGCAGCTTGCCTTGAGGATGGATTGATTGCCTAATCCAAACATAAGAATTGCAGGTATGTCTAAGCTTGCATTAAGTTTAGGTTTTCTAGGATTTATTTATATTGTAAACTTTTCGGTTGTGGATTTTGGAGCAGCAACATGAGACTATTGTAACTAGGGATGATGCTTACAAAGTGGTCTGTGAGGCCTTAAACAACGAAATTTAAAGCTTGGTAGACATGCTAGATCGTTGACAGCGCAGAATGCATAAAACATGGTTGCTGTCTTGTCTGATCATCGCATTAATCCATTTGCTTTGTGTGGAAATTTGGTTGAAGCCAATTATGCATTAACAGATTACTTTGACTAAGTCACTATAACTTAATGATGCTAACGCTAGATTTGCTAAAGACAAGTTAGTTCTTTTAGGAATATATTAGACAGAGTCATATGATCTTAAAGGCATGCCGCAGTATTGACATCACAGAATATGGAAGGGAGGCTCATGAGCGGATCATCAAGTTGTTCTGGTAAATACATTTGTTGATACTTATTGCAAATCCAAAAACTTGATGGAAGCCTACAGTATTTTTCACACGGATGGTTGTACCCATGCATTGAGCGCATTAATTGTTGAACTGCCCAGCATGGAGAACTCTTCATCTTACCTGGATCTTAAGGTCCGATTTGCCAAACATGGATAAGCAAAACACAACCTAGCTTGTGTTTAATAGAGTTTATTCATTTTCAAACACGGAATTTGTATCCAACTGAACTCATCCTATTGTTCTACTATCAATGACTAGTAGCAGATATGATCCATAGTTGTCTCAAATGTCACCAAGTTTAACTAATGGTGAAGGTGTTAAAGACAAGCAGATAAACCCATTAAAAATATGATGTTAGTTCACATGCAAGATCTTGGTTCATCATTTGTTTGAGAAATATTATAGCAAATTTTAAAGGTTATAAAAGCACTGGCTCAAATACATTGACCTTGCTTTCTTTATCAGCTAACTTGAAAGATTGCACTTCACATGCGTAGCAGAATTGCTTTCACCGCACTTTCCCATTAGTGTTCAGAGTTGACTATGAAATAACTGATTCGACAAATGACCTGATAAATTCTAAAGAAAGCAGGCAAGTAATCATTCACACGCTAAAACGGTAAGTTCTTTCATCTATGAGCAACTTCAAGGATGCCAAAATGCTTCCTCCTTGCATGTTGCATGATGTAGCTAGTGTAAAGAAGATGGCAAGATGTACGGTTGTAAGCTAACATGCTTTCATGGTATGCTGTTATAAACACTAGAAAACATAGCACATGCTAGAGGTTTTGTTTTTGATTGATGGTAAAAGCTTACGTTTTTGTCGAATGTCATTATAATGTATATGGCAAGAGTGTTATACTCACTGTTATCACTTAGAATGCCTTGAAAATTGCATCTGGCCCGTCAAGGCATAGTTGGAATAATGTAACTTTCTGTCCTTTTCAAATAAAGCTTAACAAGTCTTACCTTGTTAAAGCCTTCTGGTGTGTTTCTTGCTAGTTTTTTTTTTTTTAGGGCAAGGTTTTTTTATATTGCATTTATAGAAAATAGATAGATCACTCTGCTTATTATATCAGAGTATATCAGAGTTTCAAACCTTTAACACTGATCTAATAACTATGGACTTTGAGATCCACAATTGAAAACTGAGTAGAGATCAGAGTTCAAAATAGTACACAGGTGTGATTTCAGTAAACTAAGTATTGTCCCAATAGTTTCCTTGTTTGCAATTCTGTAGAGTAGCACTGTCATGCCACATCAAGCACATTCGGCAATGTAAAATCCGAGATGTCTCTCTTACCAAACATCCCAAGTAACATATCAAGATCTTCCGGAGTGTAATTTGTGAAATCAAGCAGCAACAACACATGGGCTTGTCTTTTGCTGCCACTTATGGAATAGGCTCTCAAAGTATGGTCTCAGATTATTGAATCTCCATGCTTCCTTATTGTTCAGCACCTTCTTGATAGCTTTTGCATGTACCATCTCTCTTCTTAACCGCTTAAAGGTGTTTTCGTGTTCAGGCTTGGATAATTGAGAGAACTCCTCGTCTTCATATTCAGCCACCCCCATCATCCTTTCTCCACTTCCAGTGCTATTGAGTCTCCTCATCTCTCATGTGTAAGACATCATCAGACACACTTAGATTAGTAAGATAGAAATCAAAAGTGCCATGGAATCTACCAAACTTATCCCATGATCTATCATAGCTCTTCCTCTTTGCCAGTTTATGTGCCACTGCAGAATCTGTCAGTAATCCAATGAAATTCTTTTTAATCCAAAACAAGGATGGATTCTTCTTTCCTATTTGAACCCTGTTTCTATGTTTCCAAAGAATCCAGCATCCTATTGTTCTAGTAGTATTCAGAATTTTACTTCCAGCATCCATAAAACTAAGTACATTATTTTCTGTAATTGACCCTAAATTTATCTGTGCTGCCCAACTCCAAAATTCTATAACTTTCTAACATGTGAAGACATGATTTGAAGTATCTCTTTGACCACAATCAAGCGGGCATAATGGTGAGGCTGAATTATCAAACTTAGCTTTTCTAACATTGCTTGGCAAACTCTGATGTAGTAATAGCCATCTGAAGGTTTTCAATTTGTTGGCAATATACATTTTCTAGCTTTTTGCATTAACTTTAGCCAATCTTTCCTCATCACAATGCCAAAGGGAGTTTGCTCGAGAAGGTTTGTGCACTATGATTGTTTTGTATATTTCTTTCACCGAGTATATTTCCTTACCATTTAATGTCTATTGATTTGAATTGGTACTCAATTCATCCTGTGAGGCTATCTTACCATCCAATGCTTTTAAATTTACATAAATGTGCTTATCTGCATCTTCAAAATCTTATATCTTACAGCAAATAATTTCCATCAACCCCAAATTATAACGAAAAATAATATGCTTGGAAGACCTACTGAATATTTGTTTAATCACTGCAACTATCCTTGAAGATGCAATTTGGCATGTGCAATTACGTCTCCCAAGGTTCTTTATTCCTTCCAGAGAGCCTGTACAACAAAAATAGAGTACAAATGAGAAGAAGAAAATGATTGAATCCGGAAATTAAACTTCACATAATCTAGAGTTATGCAATTTTTAGCAACAAACGAGATTAGAGCAAGAGCAATCATGGATAAAAAAGGAGAGAAATTGATTGCGGTGTATATAGAGAAGCGGCATGTCTAGAATTTGTTTACAGTGAAAAGAAACATAGAGGAAAAGAAACAAGTTGAATTCACCACAAACAGCCGAAACTAGGTTTTCACCACAAATAGCACAGATATAGGTATTGTGGCGGAGTTCCATAGCAAGCCTCATATATTCTTCAATCTGGATTAAATGCATCGTAAATGTATGAACCAATTGCAAAGAGAGAAGATGTATTGCTTTATTGTCTTTGTGGAGTCCTGCACATATTAGCCCACGCTACATCTGCAAATTTGAGAATGAGAAAGACGGGAAGGAGAGAAGCAGAGTACCATAGCAAACGCGCGGATAGACATCTCTAACCCTAACTACCATTAGCAAAAGCATTCGAAAGCATCTTTGCCATCCAATTGATGACAAATTTATTATTATACGTGTACAATCAAACCGGTAAATCTAACGACTCAAAATAGACTATTAAAATCTAACCTGCAAAATCGCGCACAAACTATCATCTTATTTCGGCTTTACTATTATATATAGATAGTTTTGATTGGTAAAGCTTGGCATCCTTCACCATGCACGCACGCATGCGCGCGCACACACACATACACGCACGCACACACACACACATACACAAAAACCAATGTTTATTTAAATTAGAATTATGTCTCAATTTTGGGAAGATAAGGTCATTGCAACATTTTCTTTTATCACAGTTAATTGACATCTCTTATGAGAAGATTTGGCCTCCATTTCTCATTTGTATATCTCATCTTTCATTGCAATATTGGAATCTTTGACCCATAATGTGTATTGAAATAGTCTACAGCATCTATTCCATAAACATTTTCTCATCACATACTTCTTGTATGAGTAAACCCATAGGAGGTCACTAAATATTTTTATTTAGTCTGGGAACATTGGTCACAAATTTGAGGTTTCAACTATGTATTATACTTCCCAAACACTGCATCCACATTCTCTTGTGTATGTCTAGGTATTGAGAACCCTAGATTCACTCTATGAAAGACACATGCAACTATTAGATAAGATAGGAATGACAATGTTGATCTGTTCTCTTTGTTCAGCGCAGTTATCAAGTTGAAAAAGGAACTTTTAACATAGATTTCGAGATTTGGGATGTGAAGTTGAGGTTCCAACATGTTCAAACATGTTGCCCCCCAAAACATGTTGCCTCCCATGATAAAGGCAGCATCTGATACACGCCAACATATGATAAAAAAGCAAACATATAAAAGAATGTATAAGATTCTCTATTGTATGTTAAACCAAATCTTTATTCATTCTCCTCCTCCAAAGCACATCATAATTCTTGTTGCTACGATGCACCAATGCCCTGCTCCTATTCAGTGTTGCCTTTGTTATGATGGCCTGCGAGGTGGTTGACCTACAACTATCATGGCCTATCGCATTCAACCAAAGTTCAATGTAGCAATTAATGAAAAATCAATTGGGATACAAAGAGCATCAAAAGCAATAAGCCGCTCCATTTCCAAGATGTGAACATTAGTCTCAAGTGTTATGTGTAACTTAAGATTTTGCATTCTAATTAAGCATGTGATCTTGATCAACCACCAAAAAAGAGTGCATAATACAAGCCCAATAGAATGGCTCAATCCTAGCTCTCTCTTCTACATGAGGTTCTCCTTGACTTCCTTACAATAGAGATGGACGTGCGCTTGCATCCTCACTAGGAAAATCTCTTGCACCAAGATCCAAAGCTTTTTGGAGTGTACATCTTTACCGTCCAAATTAGCGATCCTTTTAAGATTAAAAAGGAAAAAAAAATGTCCGCTGAATTGAGGGGGGTTGAAAGAGGGAAGCCTTCAATTTCCACAACTCTATAACACGCAAAGCATACACAACATCTGCATTTTGTTTCAAACAAGAAGCAAATGACAAATACAAAATCGTATAAGAAGCAAGCATATGACATTAAACTTCTATTTAAAAATGCTTGTATAGAACAAACATAACATCTTAATCAAAAGAAGAAGTATAAGAACCTCCTCCTATGCTCCCAAAAATGAAGATGCGAAAAATTGCAACTCGCAAAGGTGATGCCTTGATTCCAAAATACCACGAATGGAAAACCCTAACAACGAAAATACACCCATGTCTCCAACAAGAAAAAACCATATATAGCAATTTCCTTTCTAAATACACCTCCAAAACTTGCCCTCTGACTCTAATATGTAGCATTATAACAGGGGGTTTTTTTTGTGATTTTGTACGCTTTTTGGCATGGTTTTCCTATGATTTCAGTGCTGTATTCATTGGGCCATACTAAATAGTATTTCTAGAGTGCGGCTTTTCTGGAGCGTTGATGTGGATTAGCTTTAACAATCTAACGGTTCTTATTTTGAGCTCCTCATTCATATGCATTAACCCAGCAAAGCTCTGTTCTCTCAGAAGCTCCAGCAAAGCTCTGTTCTCTCAGAAGCTCTTGTGGTGGTATTACCCGTCCTGTTGATCCATCTCCCTCTATCCTCATCCAACAGTTGTGGTATGGTGTTTGTGCTCTTTTGTTTGCCAACAATGTTTTCTTTGTTTGGTAGTTTAAATGTTATTTGGAATATAGCATGAGCATGAGCATGGAATATAGCATCGGATGGCTAACCAAAGATTTACAAGAGACATCGTTCTTCATTGTGTAACACGTAGAATGTTTCATAGCGTAAAATTGGAACAATGCATGACACTGTAACACAGAGAATCTTTCATAGCAGAAATTGGAACAATGCATGATACGGTGTTATTGTGTTATTGTGTTATTTGGTGTTGGTTCTCAGCATTCGAAATGTGCAGGGAAATTTCTAGCATGGTCAAGTGGAGATGGAGAGAGATCCGGCTATAACATCCTCAAGTTCCCCTCGCTAGCATTTGCACCTTAGTTCGAACTGCGGTAACCGACAATATCTAGCCTCCCATAGCGAGAATGTGCATGCCGGGCCCAATCCTTTTCTTCAATCCAAAACTTCTCCATCAAGTGCACTCTTTAATCCGGGATTTCTAGACAAAGAAAAACACGCATGGCGGGGCCAATCCGAGATCTAGCATTACACCTAGCATTAGAATCGCATGCGGACCCAATCCTTTCCTTCAATCCAAAACTCTTCCATTTGTTGTAATTTGCTTAATCCGGACTTCCACGGACAAAGAAAACCACGCATGGCAAGGCCAATCCGAAACTCCAATATGTAGCATTACATCCACTGTTCTACTCTTCAAACCGACACTCCTGCCGACACTCCTGCCAGAATCAGCATGCCAGAACCGGGACCCTAACAAGAATATGTAGCTTGATGAAAGTCGGCTGCCTTGCTCGATCCACCAGATTCGGCCATGCCTATGCAACTCCTCAGGAAAATCCGGCCCTCAGAAGCGACGTCGCAAACCCTAACCCTGCCCTAACACGTTTGCCTTTCTATTTTCTTAAGAACTTGGAAATGATGCCCTTCCTAACCATTCTTTATTCCTGGAAAATAAAAATGTAATCCTTCCTCTCAATATGTAGCATTATAACCACCATTATGCCCTTCCACCATTATGCTTTAAGCTCACCATTGCTTAAGTTAATATGCAATTAGAATTATAAGCTTGTGTTACTCTTATTATTCTTCTAACCTTGTGTTGTTCTTTTAATGCTAGATATTAGTTGCAGCTATTACAATGAGACGAATGGCACGAAACAGACGAGGCTCAGGGTCAACATCACGAATGGGAGTTATGCAAGCAGAAGGCATCACGTACGAGATAAACCATCCTGCACAAGAAGATGTCGCCGAAGCTCAAGAGGCGCAAATCAACGAACGTGTTGAGGTATTTTGCAACACATTACATGTAGACAAGTCTCCGCCACGCCAAGATCCTGGACCATCTAGCCCTATTAGAGATCCCAGTCCTGTTAGGCAGATAAGAAAAGGAAAACAAACCCCCATTGAAGAAGCATTCATACATCTAGTCCAAGTGACACAGATTGCTCTGAGAATAACCAAAAGAAAAAAAGAAGAAAAAGAACAAAGAAGCAGGGAAAGAACAAGCAACAACGCAAAACTAAAGGCCCAGTTGGTGGAGATGTATCTATAACGATAGGAATTGGGGGCGCAGATGTTGATCCAAAATTGATAGACAACATCTTGGAGTTTTTTATTGAGCATTGTCATGCAGGATTAGTTGCAACAGAGCGTGGGTCAAACCTAGATCACTTGCACTTTCAAGCCACAGCCAAACTGAAAACAGTAGGAGTCCGTGGGGCTGCAGCATTATTGAAAGTAGCCATGAGATGGAACACCACAAAGCCAGCTGGGGCCAAAATAATGTGCAGGACACTAAAGGACACAAAGTTGCATTGCTTTGAAGGTATGTTAGGTTATTGCATGAAAGATTTTGGAAAGCCCCATTTCAGTGTACGCATGCATAATGTCTCATCAGAAGAACTGATGAGAGGAAAAGAAAGATATGCGATGTATGGAGCAGGAGAAATCAAAGATACGGTCTGCCTAGACCCTAAGAACTTGCTCCTGAAAGTGTGTCACTTTGCAAATTATCGCATGTCCAATCGTCGTAAGCCACCCCTGACATTCACAATCACAGAGATGATCAAGACAGGAAAATTCTATCTCAGCACACAATGGGCTATACCTACCAATGGCCAAAATGTAGACCAAAGAAGAGTTGAAGCTGCATATGATCTAATGATGAACCCATTCCAAGCAACCCGTGAGAAAGTATCCTTAGTTCTATGGGGGCCACCGGATAATGATCCAGCACGTCCATCGAGAGCTCGTAGCAGTAATCCATTTGCTAATCCACCAAGGTACTTTGACGAGCACCATCCTGTTAATGAAGATCCAGACGAAATCGTCGAAGCGCACATTGCAGACAGACTCCAAAACACAATTGTAGTTGGAGATTTGGGTGATAACGAGATTATGCTCACCAACTGGAACTCATCTTTTGCAGCAGAGTGACACTTTCGGGTATTGAATGGAATATTATAGTAATTGTCATCCAGTTTCAAATCTAGTATAATAACATATTTTTTCACTACATTCTTACTTGCTCAATCTCACGAATTTGTTTTGTTAACATGCAGGTTATAGAAGCCCCGAATGAATCTGTACTCATTCCAGAAATAAGCAATAATGTGGAGCCCGAAATTATTGTAGTACCAGAAAGCCCAACAGTTGAAGTTCAAGTTCAGTTAGTTCCTCCGCCATCAGCACAACCACCACCTCCACATGGCGAGGACCCTATTGACGTTATGTCGTTGTGGATAGTTGGATACATCAATGACATGCGATCGTCTATGCAACAAATCCGTAACGCACTGAACTCAATTGAGAACTTCATACTTGATGCACGCACCCGTTTGGACATAGATCAGCAAAGGCAATTGCGTGCGCAAATAAACAGGCTTACTGCCCTCTGCAGACTGTTTGATAGGCAAATCAACCAAGATTTGTATCGTATCTTAAACCACTATCCATTTTAAGTGCTCCAAAACTGCTATAATACCTTTGCTATTTTCAATAACTCAATAAATTTCTAAATAAAATGTTTTTATAGCATATATTATTATATTTCATTATTATGCTATAATATTATAGTTATATTATGTTACACTACATGTTTTACATGTCTTATATATTCTTACGTCTGCTTGTTTTTTTTAGGGCCCGAAGGGCCCAAAAAATTTTTTAGTATAATAACCAACACAAAACTACCATTGAAACCATTGAATCCAACACATTTAAATTAAAATCCCCCTTAAACCCCCTTTGGTTTGGGTGCATATTCACACGGGGGGTGACTCCGGGCAACGAGAGCTGTTGGATAGGCATATTCACCCCTTATTCCTTAATCTACACCGTACGTAAAGTTCCTCGTTTGTGGGGTATGCAAGTACAAGATTTGGTATACTGTATAACAAGATTCGCAAAATACTATAAGATTTCAAGCGGAATACTATATGGTGTTGATTTCGTACGTGCAAAATACAAATACGAGGGCTCTCGCTGCCCTACGTCACCCCCCGTGTGAATATGCACCCAAACCAAAGGGGGTTTAAGGGGGATTTTAATTTAAATGTGTTGGAGATAAATGGTTTCAATGGTAGTTTTGTGTTGGAACCACGTTATGGAGATAAATGAATCAAGAAAATGGCAGCAAATAAAAAACATGGAAAAAGTGCACAAGCTATACCTTACCAAGTTGACTAATCAACATGGCATATTTCAAGTATCATACATTTCGACAAGCATCAAGTAAGGTTATCGATGTGCCAGAGGTATGTGCAAATGGCATATTCTGAATGAGGTCTTCTTAATAGTCTAGCTCATCCATTCGTCCAAAATTATTAGCTATGGAAGAGTAATGCATCGATGTATGCATGATACCATTCTCCATGTAGTTTGCCCAATTCACTTCGTATTTGGGGAGGGTATTTTGGCAATAGTGGGGATTATGATTTCGGTATGGTATTGTATGGAAAAGGGTATATTTAGGCCATTTTGAGGAGCTTAATTGGCTTAAGAGGGGATGTTCCAATTTTGAGTGGGTTGGGTGGGCAATTTTTAGGTTTGTTTCAAAGCTCCCAAATGGGAAACCATGTGAAAGCAACCTGGCAGCAGACAGGAGAGCAGCTGCTGGGCGTGGGCATGCCGGATTCAGCGGGAGGAAGCGGGCGGGAGTTTCTGTCATTCGGATTTTGGCATGGAGCAAGCAGGTAAGCAGCGAAATCTTTTGCCGGATATGCCGGTCAGAAGCGGACCTGCAGTTCTCTCATATCGATTTCAAATCTAATTTGTGCGGCGAATGGAGCCGATTTGGAGTTGTTACTAGCTCAAATGCTTTGATTTGGAGCTAAGGAATGCCTCGAAGAATGCCATGAAGCCATTGAAGCCGATTTGCCTTGAAGCCACTTTGCCCTGAAGACGATTTGCCCTTAAGCCACTGAAGCCTGTGAGGCCGATTTGCCACTGAGGCCGATTTCTGATTTGCCCTGAAGCAGTGGCCATGGAGCCCTAAAGCCGATTTGCATTGAAGCAGTGGCCATGGATGCAGGCGTGGCCTCTGTATTCATTCCGGCAGTCCATTGTTTACATTTTTTTTATTTTTGTGGCACCAACCATTGGTCTGTTTTGCACCATTGAAAGTGTCATGTGCATTTTTCTTGAAAATGTTTGTGTCCACCGATCTGGTGCAAACAACAGAATATTCTGCAAATCAACGGCTTAACAACAAAACTTGAATGAAATGCGATAATACTTGATGAAAAAATGTTGAAGAGATTCATTAATTAGATAAGCATTACTACATGCTGAAAGCGTACTTACAGAACTGGTATTATCAGGCATGAAGCCATCAAACAACATTCCATGAAAGCTTTGGACAAAGGCTTTACCGGGTTTTTTTTTTTTTTTTTTTGAGGGGGTTGAAAGAATAAGAATAGTTTTTATCGTCCCATCGAGACCAATCACCCTATGGGACCTGAAGAAGGGCGCAAAGAAACTTATTCTTGTCCGGGTTAAAAAACCCCCACCCCGGGCGCGGGTTTTCGAGGGAAAAACCGTGGCAGTAATAAGAATGCTGTCAAACTGTACAAGTATACATCATCAAGAAATAAATGTGTATGTACATGTCAAGTGCGTGCCCAAGGACATAGCTGATCTCGCATGTCCATGACCTCCTGAAGGTATGATCCTAGCACCCGTACGGATGTCGTGCTCAATGTCACATATAGCGGCTGGCCAGGCCTGACCAACTCAGCATAGCGCGTCCGGATTTGATCATATGCTGGGCAACTTTGAAGGGTATGAGATTCATCCTCAATGACTCCCATTTGGCAGCATTGACAGAGTCTGTCCTGACGTGGCTCACCAATCCATCTGCCTGTCTCAATTCGAAGATGATGTGCCCCTATGCGAATGGAGGCAATGAGTCTGCGTCTTTTTATGGGCAAGTGGGTGCGCAAGTAGCATTGTGGGCCTCGTTCCAATGTGGGATTTATGTGGCGCTGGTAGTGTGCTGTCTTGACCTGTTCAAGAGGGGAGCCTTCAATTTCCATAACTCTATAACATGCAAAGCATACACAAAATCTGCATCTTGTTTCAAACAAAAAGCAAATCACAAATACAAAATCATACAATAAGCAAACAAATGCACAACTAACTTCTATTTAGAAACGCTTGTACAGAACAAATATAACATCTTAATCAAATGAAGAAGTATAAGAACCTCCTTCTATGCTCCCGAAAATGAAGATGCGAAAATTTGCAACTCACAAAGGGTGATGCTTTAATTCCAAAATACCAAGACTACACAATGGCAAACCCTAACAACAAAAATACACCTATGTCTCCAACAAGAAAAAACCATATATAGCAATTTCCTTTCTAAATACACCTCCAAAACTTGCCTTAAAACTGGCCTGTAACTCAATTGGGACCACATTATGGAGATAAATGAATCAAGAAAATGGCAGCAAATAAAAATCATGGAAAAAGTGCACAAACTATACCTTACCAAGTTGACTGATCAACATGGCATATTTCAAGTATCATACATTTCGACAAGCATCAAGTAAGGTTGTCCATGTGCCAGAGGTAGGCGCAAATGGCATATTCTGAATGAGGTCTTCTGAATAGTCTAGCTCACCCACTCGTCCAAAATTATTAGCTATGGAAGAGTAATGCATCGATGTATGCATGATACCATACTCCATAACCATTGAAGAAAAAATGTTAAGAGATTCATCAATTAGATAAGCATTACTACATGCTGAAAGCATACTTACAAAACTGGTATTATCAGGCATGAAGCCATCAAACAACATTCCACGAAAGCTTTGGACAGCCAACTTACCAGATCCATAACGGGCATAAGCTGCAATCATGGAATTCCACGAGATTATATTGTGCTCCATGATTTGATCAAATACTCTTTCGGCATGGCTTATATTTCCACAGCTACCATACATGTCAATAAGGGCAGTGGAAATAGCAATATCCCACTCAAGTTTATTATAAATGACATGACTATGCACCCACTGGCCTTTATCTAGCCATCCTTGATTTGAACATATTCCAAGGATGCTGACAATCGTCACCTGGCTAGGATTCACTCCTTTAAACTGCATCTTCTGAAATACCTGAAATGCCTCCATATTGCACCCATGCTTGACATATGCTGCAATAATCGAATTCCATGCAACTACGTCTTGCCCCGGTGATTCTCTGAATAGCCTCTCAGTGTCTTCTATGCTACGATGCTGAGCATATCCTGAGATCATGATATTCCATGAAACAGAATCACGTTCCAGCATTTCTTCAAATATCTTTTGTGCCTTGCCCAGATCACCCCATTGAACATAACAAGACATAATTGTGTTCCATGACACTATGCTTGGACGAAGCATTTTGTTGAATACATTCTGTACATCTTCAAGAGTCCCACATTGAATGCATGCTGATAGCATCGCATTACATGATACTACATTATGATCGGGCATGTTGTTGAAGGCCCTCTCTGCATTCTCTAGACTCCCGCATTTGCCATACATATTGACAAGAGAAGACCCCACAACAACATCTACATCAAGTTGACAGCACAGAATCTGGCTATGAATTCGCTTTCCGTGAAATAAAGCTCCCCCATTAGCACAAGCATCTAAGATGCTAATGAATGATACCTTATCAGCAACAAATCCCTTCAATTGCATTTGTTTATAACATTCAAAAGCCTTTCTAACATATCCATGACGAGAATATCCCATCAGCATAGTATTCCATGTGACTAGATTGGGTTCAGGCATCTTATGAAACATACGTTCTGCAAAATGTACATTTCCACATTGGACATATGCTGCAACCATAGTATTCCACGAAACTGTATTAGGTTTATGGATGTTGTCAAACACATTTTTTGCCTCGTCTGATTTCCCACAATTGCCATACATATGTAGAAGAGCTGTGCCAACAGCAACATCTGCACCAAACCCAGCGTCAACAATATCCCCATGAATCTGTCTACCTATTAATAGAGAATCTGTATTACTACATGCATTTAAAATGGTAATGAATGTGACCTTGTTTGGTGCCACTCGGTTCATTCTCATTTGTTTATAAATATCAAAGGCATTTCTGATCTGCCCTTTCAATGCATATGCGAAAATCATGGTATTCCATGAAGCCACATCCCGTTCTGGCATTTTATCAAACAACAGTTGTGCATTCTGTAGACTACCCCATCTGGCATGTGCCCCAATTATAGCATTCCATGTTACCACATTTCTACAAGGCATTTGATAAAATGTTCTTTGCGCATTTTCCAAACAACCACACACAACATAGGCTGTAATCAGCACGGTCCAACTGAAGACGTTTTGATGAGTCAAGCTGCCAAAAACCTGAAAAGAATCCTTCGTACTTCCACACTTTCCATACATATCTATCAGAAGGTTTCCCAAGTATGTGCTCATTACATGTCCATTTTTAAGAATCTCTGCATGGGCAAATTTGCCCTTAGCCAAGGCCTGGACATGAGCATGCTCCTTTATGTGATTGGTGAAATAGATATTCAAATTCATCCCATGTTCTGTCCATGGTACTTGCTGGCAGATCATTGTCTATAGATCATTGGTCAACATAGTATAGTTAATGAAACCATACTGACTCTTCCAGTTCCAGATGAGTAAACCTATCATTACAACAGAGAACTGAAAACTGGCAAACAGCTGTGAAACTCTTGAGCATAGTATGCAGTCTTACAAACTGAAGTATCATCTTGATAAACAAATCTTGTACAGAACTCCATACTCAATCACGCATGGACCTTTCCTTCCATGAAATACCGTGAAATAATTTATAGGTTGCAGCCTGTTATCTAGTGCACATGTTGTGCATCTCTGTCTCCTGAATTCTTAATTGGTGGATGTTTAGCAACTCAGATGTTTCAAGAGATGAATTGAAATGGCGGAGCAATATACTGATGAAATTGCTCTCAAGGAGCATGATTGATTTCCTATATACATGGGAAGCAAATTTTGATTGCTCAGTCCATTCTGTGCAGTGATGATAATCAATTACGGGCAAATCTAGAATAAAAAGATGTGCTGCTTGCGTTGTCCAAAGCAACTAACTGCATATATTTTAGCTCCCATTATTTGCAAGCAAAAATTAAGAACACTATCTGCACCAACAACTTGAACACATGCTCATCTCTTACAATTATGATTCGCCTATTCAAAGCACCATTGTGTTCCAATCCAACAAAGTTCGTGCATCTGCAGGAACAAATAGAGAAATAAATGAACAGGAAAAAAACTAAACTTGATGTTTAAGACAAAGATCTGTTGCAACAAATGACAATGAGGGCACAGTCGTCAATGATGCAACAATTGCATTATTTGAGGCTTGTAAAGAATCATTCTGGGAAGCTATTTTTCTGCAACATTTTATAATAACTAGATTCTATCACAGCCCTCACTCTCTCCCATTTGCCCATGCATGTTTGCGAGCAAAATAGAGATACACGTTTTGATATTTCAATCTCACTGAATAAACCTCCTTATTTTATGTTCCAACAAGCAGGGAGATGGCCCACCAAACCATATTATAAGGTTCAGTATAAACTTTGTTCCGCAAGTTAAGACCAACATGCAAATAGGATTATCTTCTCCAGCAATAATGCCAGTGCATATTATCAAACACGACACAAGCATTCCTATTTTCAATCATATGCAACGAATAAGGCCACAGACCTACCTGGCATCACTTCGTTCATCTAGAAGGAGATCTTCTGGATCAACTACTCCCACAACTGTCTGGAAAAAATGTGAATAAAAAGCACAGGGCAGAGAATCCAACTTGCTCTTGCCTGTAAGATACTCAAAATGAATTTTGTTCAGAGCCTGCAAAAGTATAGGAGTATAGCAGAAGGGCAATCATGTGATCTTGCAGACCCTATTATCACTACCGTTATGACAATTTGACCTTGGTAAATAAAAGACAAGGTCCTCTCAATCTCTTAAGCATTATGGACGTCTGAAGTATCCTTCAAACAAGAATAGAGATTAAAGCACGCGAGTAAACTTAATATAAAATCTGGAAAAATTGATGCTGGCAGGTCATTGTCAGGGTGACAAATTCAAAGATGCATCATACAAATGGGTCTTTACAGGACGTGCAGAATTCCTTAATTTGTCAGTGGAGCTCTTGCCATTCACTGCCATCCTTGAAATCACAATTGTTTTCTCGACTTTCTAGAATGCACAAACAACTAGAAGATCCGGAATTATGGATTATGCTATGCCACATGGAGCTGATGCAACATCCTTGGGGCATGCAAAACGTGTGCTGATGTAAACAAGCATTGGATCCACAATCATATATGATATACTTGCAAATCCCTTTACAGATTTTGACCAGTGCAATAATGCAGAAGAGGACAGGATATTCATTAGAAACCATGAAATCAAAGACAGTAGATCTTCAAGGCAGAACCACGTGTCACCTGGTGGAGTTGCTTTGGAATGTGCAACTCTTTTGCATTCTCTGAACTCTTCGATTCTTGATTACCGAGTTCCTTCATTAACAGTAATGACTGGTGCGGAGACCACTAGTCTACTCTTCATTAACTAGTGATCAGATGCCAAACATCTCTTAGACCTAACTCCCTGGCGGTCCATATCGTATAAGTATTTCATAGTGACGAGTAGCTAGGTTTTTAGGCTTTAACCTAGGATCTAGAAAATAGATGATATCAAGCCTGTTCTTATCTGGATAAAGACCCACGAAATAATTACCAAAATGAGAGTCACTTTGATTGGATATTCCCTTGTCTTATTATCTCATTCTAAATCCATAATTAAGAGCATGCTTGCACCTGCTAAACTTTATAAACTGAATCGGGAATCATAAGAAAGGACAATCAACCACCAATTTGCATGACAAATACCAGCTTTTCTCCTTAGAAATCCCGAAACCACAGTTTAAAGTAATTTCTTCATAAGTGGCACAAAAGATTCAGGCTTTTAGACCTCTACAAACAGCTGGCGAGAAGCTCATTATCCAATCGTTACTAATCTATTACCTGTCCTCTTCTCCAAATAGGAGGAGGAACAATTGCAGACCTTTTTCTGTATGGCCAGCCAGTCGGTGGCAAGATGAAATCTAGGAACCTTTGCCATGTTGGTAACATGACTCTATATTCGAAGCTTCATTTCAAGTTTATGGCTTCATGTTCATGCTTCTCTTCAAGCTTGTGACTTTTCTTCCACCTATTTTTTCTCTTTCCTGTCTATACAAGTGTAATTGTGTCAAGCTTGTTGTTCCTGAGATCTGCCCATCTGTCTCTGCCTGCTGCAGATGTGTAATTGTGACAAGTCGTTGTCCATGAAATTACAAGTGTGGACAATGCTTATCCACAAGCCTTCCAACTACAAGTACATACATTCATGATGAAGTCATGCACTCCAGTCTTTATTCTAGTTTTCCCATTTTTTGAAGCCCCTAGATTTTTGTTTTATTTTCTTCATGCAAACGTAATGCTTACCATAGCCCTCCATTTTTTTGACGTCCCTAAACTCAGCTTGGCACGTTGATAGACGTGCAGCAATAGCACCAAACCATGTTGGCGGTTCTGGTGCATGCTTATAACAACGAGATCATGCCCATAAGGAACCCGAGACAATTTATGTGGCCATATGCCTGCACAATATTGTACATGCACTCCCTAACCATATTTTCATGCAAAACTGTATATTGGGCCGATGAAGATGGCATACTGAATCCATCCATGGGCATTGGCAGTTCTAAAACAACAAGCACTTATCTCAAGCTACTTCCTCCAATAGGAATTTACAAAAACTTGGATGGCGTCATAAGCCCCATGTGCTGACACTAGCTCTGTGATACAAGTATATGATTTTTCATCATTTGAATTCATAATTCAACTGTGACTACACAGAGAACAGTGAAGGACATCAATCATATCAGGATGCTGCTGTTATGGATGAACATGTTAAACAGGTTTGTGTTAAAAAAAGCCAGAATGGCAAATGGGACAGATTGAACTTTCCTAAAGACAAAGAAGCTTTAAGACTAATTACTGATAGTTCCAGCCTAGCTGAGTCATAAGAACCACATACCTAGCCGTCTGTGCAACTGTTTGGGCTTCTCTCCAGGCATAGAGATTGAGAAGTAAACCTCATTGGTCACTTAGTATCCCTACATTCAAACGTAATAAGGTTGATTCTTTACGGTTGGCATTTATTACGGGTTGAGTAATGAAATGTTTGCCCGAACTTGTTTGATAGGTATGCCATAGCTTCACACCGAGCGAAGAACGTTGAATGTTTTGATGATCGGCAGGCACAAAAATTTACCTTGTGGAAATCCTGCTTACGAAATTTGACTTGGCTAGACCCACTGACATGCTGATGGGGAGTTCGAGAATAGAAATGCTAGAATAACAATTATTTTATCTGACTGGAGAATGAAGTTGAGTAGGTCTATTTGGTAGCTATTTCTTTACATTTTCTCATTGCCACATGCCATATGGTTTACATCCAACCACAAAAAATAGGCTAGAATCACCATCTTCTCCTCCTAAGGTAGCTATTTCTTTACATTTTCTCATTGCCACATGTCATATGATTTACATCCAACCACCTTCAAACAGGTTTGTAAACATCCTCCACAACCCGTACTTGGAAAAATGTTTAAAAGAGATTGGTTTGGGTTGAAGTATGCAAGGGGGAGACCACCGTCGCTAGCTCTTGCACATGCTTTGACTTCAGTTAAGCATCATCCTTGGGATTATGTTGTTGGGACGGCTCCTTGTAATAAAGCTAAGATTTTACGGGAAGAGTTTGTAAAGTATAGGTTCATTCCTCGCTATCTATATATCCCAGTTTTGAAATTGAAGACTGAATTGGTGTTTAACATGGGTTTGCGTGATGAATTGGTGTTCAACATGACTTAGCTCCAAAGGACATACAAATATCAACTTTTTCATGTTTATGTTGCCCCAAAACTCCAGACCGCTTTGTTCACGCTTTTGGATTTTTAATATTGCCCTAAAACTAGGTAAAATTTGTTCCTTTCTAGAGTCTAATCGGGTTTCAAGTTTACGCTTATATCTTGTATCTGTCTTCAAGTAACATCCTAATCTTGGATAAAACAGGACTAATGCTTTGCTCTCTATACATTTCCAAATTGAGCCTGCACCTTTGTTTAAGCTGCTGGCATTCTCTATTTGTAGGTGGAGTGGTCATATGCACTCCCATCAATGGATCCTGTCATGGCTATGGTTTAATCAATGTATATGTAGAAAGAGGTAAGGCCCTATGCAGAAAAAACATAGTATCAAGGATTTTGAAGCGACCAGAATACAACAGCACTATAGCATGAATTTGCATTCCAAATCCTGAAGCTGCCATGAGCAGAACCGGTACAGACCACTATAACCACCAGTGTCAAAACTATTTGCAACAACTAAATGCCGTTGACCAAATACTTATGCCTAATGATCTCAAAAATTGGCTCCAGTCTATCCTGCACTTGTGGCAAATTCCATATTATTTTCGAGCAGGATCCTGCGGCTGTATCCGACATTCCTAGAGATCAAATATTCCATCTCAGTTACGAAAGGCAGTTGAACAAATCGCCACGGATTTAGAGATCCTTCATAAGGAGCAACCCGAATTTCAAGTAAAACAGAGTAGTTGATTGACAATAAGCTTAAATGGGAGGAAGGATGAAGGAGCAAGATACCTTGGGGTTGTGGAAGATTCTGGAGAAGTTCTAACAGCAGACAGATTAAACCTTGAATCGATGTCTCTCCAGGCCATTTTCCTTATTGCCAGCACCTCTAGAACAAACTTCCGTAAGTTCTGTTAGATGATTGCAGCTATGGTCATTAACTAAAGTGCCTTACCCTTCGTTCTATTGAGAGGAAGATAAAACTTGAATTGATAAATAAAACAAGTACAACAGTGTGGCTTGATTCAAGCCAATTCAAGAGGGACAGAAGATAAAGATAGACAAGAAAGTAGACGTGAAAGAAGAAGGCGGATAGAACTCTGGATGGATGTCGCAGTAGACCTTCTTTCCTTTTTATAGTTGATCTTCAACGGGTGTCTCCAGATCTTCAGTTAGAGGTCGAGTAAGCTCCATGATGTGTTTGTTATGCTGACGTGTAACATTGCTGATCTGTCTCTGACATGTATCTCAACACCCCCACTCAGAGCAGATCAGCTAGACTCTGGAGGGAATGACAGCCCCCACTCAAAGGTTAGCTGGTGGAATCAGACCAATTTGTTTGGTGAAGGTGAGCAATTTTGGAGAAGGAAGTGCTTTGGTGAGCATGTCGGCAGGCATGGACTCTGAAGGGCAATAGATCAGAGAAATGGTTTGTATGGTGACATGGTCTCGAAGAAAATGATAGCGAAGATCAATATGCTTGAGGCGTTTGTGATGCACAGGGTTATGGGAAACTGCTATGGCGCCTTGGTTATCATTGTGAATAGGAATTTGATGAGGAATCTGAAGGTGGAGGCTCTGGACAAGGCTGCGGAGCTAGATGGCTTCTCTGGTAGCATGTGCTAGATTGATATACTCAGCTTCTGTCGTTGATAAGGCAGTGCATTGTTGTTTGGAGCTGGCCCAACTGATGGCAGTCCCTGCAATGGTGAAAACGTACCCAGAAACAGACTTGCGGTCATGAGAATCTCCAGCCCAATCGGCGTCACAGTAACCTGCAAGAGAGCTACCCTCATCGGCGTCACAGTAACCTGCAAGAGAGCTACCCCCACTGGACTGATACATCAGGCCATGTTTAAGTGTTCCAGCTACATAACGCAAGGTTCTTTTGAGGGCAATGCAGTGGGATTGTTTGGGAGAATTCAGAAATTGACTCAGCTTGCAAATTGGAAAAGCAAGATCAGGACGTGTGGCTTGAACAGCAAAGTTGAGGGAGCCAATGATAGAGCAATAATGGTCTTGAAAGTATTGGAAATCATGAGAGCAAGGATCATCAGATGCAAGTAGCTGGCAATTGGGATCCAAAGGGGTACTGGTTGGATTACAATGGAGAAGAAGATGTCGTTGAAGGATGTCTTGCAAATACTTGTGTTGGTGAAGAAAGAGTGTACGTGCAACAGGGTCATATTTGAGTTGTATTCCAAGAAAGTAATGAGCTGGACCAAGGTCTTTCATGGAAAATTGAGAGGATAGATGAGCTTTGAGGGCTGGAAGGTCTGCTTGAGGGTGAGCAAAAATGAGGAGGTCATCCACATAAACGGCAAGGAAGATGGGATGTGGATGGAGCTGGAAATAGAGACTGTTATCAGCGGGGCAGACAGAAAAACCAAGGTCTTGAAGAGCAGCACGCAGGGTCTGATACCAAGATCTTGATGCTTGCCTTAAGCCGTAGAGGGCTTTGTGTAACCTGCATGCTGAATTAGGAGCAAAAGAGAAACCTTCAGGTGGGTCGATGTATACCTCTTCTTCAAGAGTGCCATGGAGGAAGGCATTATGGACGTCCATTTGATGAATTTGGAAGCCATGGATAGTGGCATAAGCCAGCAGGACGCGAATGGAGGTCAAGCGTGTAACTGGTGCATATGTCTCATTGAAATCAATGCCTTCAACTTGACTAAAACCCTTGGCCACAAAACGAGCTTTGAAGCGGTCAATTGTGCCTTCACTAGAGTACTTGATCTTGTATACCCAGCGACTGCCAACAATAGGCCTGTGTGAAGGACGAGGAACAACTGTCCATGTGTTGTTGGCAGTGGTGGAATCTAACTCTGCCTGCATGGCCTTGAGCCATTCTGCCTTGTAGAGACTGTTCATTGCAACAGTGAAACTGCTGGGTTCATGCACATGATCAGTGCTCATCATTGCATAGTCAGCAGTCCAAGCTGGAGGTCTGCGTTGGCGACTTGGACGAGTGAGCACAGGGGTCTGAGAGCATGAGGGATCACTGGAAGGAGAATTGAGAGGCAGAGGGATTAGGGGAGCATCTGGTATTGGTGCTTCTGGAGTAAATTCTAGAATGGGTGCAGTGGGTGCAGGGGTAGACTCAGGGAGAATTTCAATAAGAGTATGAGTAGGGGAAAGAGGTTCAATGTGACAAGGCTCAAATTCATTGAAGGCGGCATTGGGACTGATCACAAGTTGTTGTGAAGTCAAATCAAAGAAGCGGTATGCTTTGTGAACAAGGCTATAGCCGGTGAACATGCAAGGAAGACCTTTGGGTGCCATCTTAGAAGAGGAAAGGTTGTGCACAAATGCTTTGCAGCCAAATACACGGAGGTGGTCATGGGAGATTTTCTTGCCTGTCCACTGTTCTTCAGGTATTGCTTGACTAAGAGCACTGTGGGAAAGACGATTTATGAGATAGGTAGCAGTAGCGATGGCCTCTCCCCAAAATTTGTGAGGGACATTCATGGATAACAAAAGTGTCCTGGCCATTTCCAGCAGGGTACGGTTGGCCCTTTCAATTCTTCCGTTTTGCTCAGGGCAGTAAGGTGATGACAATTCATGATGAATGCCATGATGATGGAAAAGCTGTTAGAATAGATGGGATGTGAACTCTCCTCCATTATCTGTGCGCAGGGTGACAAGAGAGGAAGCAGTAGCCTTTTCAGAGTGAGTTTTGAAGATGGTAAAGTGGGCAAACGTATCACTTTTGGCTTTGAGGAGGTAAGTAAAAAGCTTACGAGAAAAGTCATCTAAAATTACCAAGATATATTTGGCACCCCCAAATGTTGGGTATCGAACAAGGCCAATCAAATCTGCATGGATCAGTTCAAGGCATCGAGATGCATGACTAGAAGAGGAAGGAAAAGTGGCTCGAGTTACCTTGCATTGGAGACAGGCATTGCAGGGTCTGGCAGAGGAGGAGACATGACGAATATGTCCTGTTTTTGTGAGATGGTGCAAACGGGAGGTACTCAAGTGTCCAAGTCGTTGATGCCAAAGAGAATGGGAATCATGTGCTGTGCAATGAGAATCATCTGATGTGCAAGTGTTGGCGGATTCCTCTCGTTGGAGCTGATAAAGATTCCCACAACGGTGGCCAAGAAGTAGACAGCTTCCGTTGATATCAAGAATCTGACATGTTTGCTTCTGGAAGCTGACTTTGTAGCCTGCATCTGTAATCCTACTGATAGAAAGCAGATTCTTGGTCAGTTGAGGAACATGCAAAACATTCCGTACATACTTGGTGGCACCATTCGGAAGAAGAAAAGCAATTGTGCCAATACCAATTCCTTGCAATGGAGAGTCATCTCCCAATCTGACTGTGCGCGGAGCAGTGAGTTGTTGATATCTTGTGAAGAAATCTCTCTTGGGTGTCATGTGTGATGTGGCACCAGAATCTAGGTACCACTGCTTAAGATCAAATGTGGAATCATGATTGGAAAAGGCTGAAAAAAGGAATTTAGTGATCTCAGATTCAGTTTCTTCAATGGTCAAATTGCTGTGCTCTTCTCCTTGAGGTTGAGACTTGGGAGCAGGATTAGAAGTGGTAGGAGGGAAGCAAGGGAGCAGTGATGGTGGTATCACATTCGTTGGCATAGTGACCAAGCTTCTGGCAGCGATAGCACTGGATTGTGCTTTTATCAGGTCTGGGACGTCGGGTATTGGAGGAATTGCGCTTGGCATTAGAATTGCGCTAGCATACTGTAAGGATTCTTCTTTAGCACGAGGTGAGCTTGTGCCCTTGCGCATTGCCTCAAGTCGGATCCGATCAATGGTGGCTTCAAAGTTGAACTCTTCAATCTTGCCTTCCAGAAAAGTAACCAAATTTCCATAAGAATCAGGCAAACTATTTAAAAGCACACACACCTTTTCATCTTCTGTAATGACAGTTCAAGTGGCTGCTAAATCGTCCAGCAAATCCTTCATTATGCGGATATGCTTATCCACATTATCACCATCATGCATCTCCAGATCATGGAGTTTCTTTCTTAGCAACACTCGGTTGACTGCTGTGCTGGAAGCATACCGTTTGTGCAAGATAGACCATGCTTCCCTGGCAGTAGCAGCATCCTTCACCAATTTTGCAGCACTGTCTCCTAGACTGCTGCAGATAATGAGCCGGGCCTTGAGATCCCGTGCCCCAATCGTTGCTGGATCCCCTTCTGCCTCCTGCAGAAGTTCAACAGCACCATCTCCTCGAATCTCTTCTTGATTCAGAGGTTTAACCAAGGACCAAAGATTCTTGTCTTCAAGGATCATTTGGATTCTCCATTTCCAAAGGTGGAAATTCTTGCCTTCAAAACGATCCATCATTCTCCATTCCGCTTGTGTGTTCTGGGCACCAGCCATAGTGAACATATTGAGAAAAGAGTATAAAGGAGAGAAAGATAAGAACAGAGAGATGCGGCTTAGGCAGAATCAGGTAGCGAATCGTGGGCCCATAACCTATTGAGAGGAAGATAAAACTTGAATTGATAAATAAAACAAGTACAACAGTGTGGCTTGATTCAAGCCAATTCAAGAGGGACAGAAGATAAAGATAGACAAGAAAGTAGACGTGAAAGAAGAAGGCGGATAGAACTCTGGATGGATGTCGCAGTAGACCTTCTTTCCTTTTTATAGTTGATCTTCAACGGGTGTCTCCAATTTTAGATCTTCAGTTAGAGGTCGAGTAAGCTCCATGATGTGTTTGTTATGCTGACGTGTAACATTGCTGATCTGTCTCTGACATGTATCTCAACAGGTTCACGAACAAAACTAGACTAACTAATCACTAACATTCAAGTCCCTATAAGCAGGCCGGGCCAAGATGCACAAAACAGATTACCCGCAGATATCGGGCCAGGGATGATGAGACCACCAGGAATCAAAAGCAAGAGATGAAGCCATCCAGAATCGGCCATCCAGGAAGAAACAGGCCACTAGAAATACCACGGGATTGGTATATATGCCGGATCAAGTTGTCGCCATACCAATGCCGGATCAAGCTGTCGCAGGAGGATGACACTTCATTTGCATGCAATGACCAGATTTTTTTAACCAAAAACGTGGCAGCCAAATAGAGAAAAAGATTGCGGCGCGGAAAAATTAGCGTGGAACAAAAACAATAGAAAATAAGAAACCGCATTATATATGTCTAGACGAGAATGTTGTCTTGTTGCTTTAGACAACATTCTGGCATGGAAACCATGCCACGGTTGACATGTCAGAATGTTGCCTAAAGCAACATTCTTGTAACGTGAAGTTTTGGTTAGGGTTAATTATGGTTGCTTCGGCTATGGCAACGACGTCCTCCTCCAGCTATGGCGCCTCTAGTTTGCAATGCTGCCCTGCTCCAGCTACAGTTTGCGATGGTGCCCTGCCATAGGTTTGCAATAGCGCCCCAGTTTCAGCGATGGCGCCCTGCTTACAGTTCATGGCTTGCTTGCAGAACATGTTTGTTAGCTTTTCTTTGTCAAAGATCTGTTCCTGAAGCTTTTGTTCTTGCAGACCTATTCTTGAAGCTTATTTTTTTGTTGTAAATCTATTTTCTGTAGTCTTTAGCTTTTTTCTTTGTCGCAGATATGTTCCTGAAGCTTTTGTTCTTGAAGATTTGTTGTGACGTCCCCTACTTCCTCTACGGTGCACACACCGTATCAGAAGATGGAGCATTCCCCCTGTCAGCTAAACTGGCAGGGGCCATCCACCTGACACCACTCCCAGTGGAATGAGCCAGCAAGGGAAGAGTGGATGTGTCATTCACCCGTCCCCCTTCGGGTCGACCTATCCGTGGAAGCGTGAATAAACATGAGCACATAATACAATATAACAATACAATCACCTCGAAGGGTGAACACATCATAAACATCAGAGATACAACAACATCAACATGAACAATAACAGCAAAGGGAAAACCTACCCAGGGCTCAGACTCAAGGGGGTATGCCTGACGGCTTGGGCCTCCAGAAGTCATAGCAGACAGAATTCATGGCAATTGGATTTGGCTGGCATAAGAACATAGCTTAGGGTAGTCCACTCCATCCGCCCCTCCTGTGCACACTTTGCAGAGTGGGTTGAAAAGTGTTGGGGCCTGACCGTAGCCTGCCGGGTACATAGCCAAGAGGGCTACTACTGGGTTGCATCTCCCCAGCCCCGATGAGGCAGGAGGAGAGTCACCTCTCCTCCAGAAGCTTCCATGCCCAACACAGGTGGCTAGAGGGCCGCTGCCCTTATTCGACTTGAACCCACTGGAGAGTGACGCATCACTCCACGGGTATCGAGCTCATGCCTTGCCCACACGCAGTGGCAAGCCATTAAGCCTAGCTCACAGGGATCCCTGGTAGGCTTTACACACTAGAGGGATCGCTTCTGTGTTGGGACAAGTACCCCATTGTCTGCCGGTCTGGCCCCTCTACCCACAACCCGGTGGGCTCCTGTGCACAGGCCGCATATAATTGGGAACTAGTAGGCTACCTAGAATCATCTGCTACACAGGCTTTAGGCCTCTACCCCCTTTCCCAATACATGGAGGTCACAGAGAGAAATACCAACATCATCACAGAACTGAAATGAATAGTATTATCTAATCTATCTACCCAAACATCTAAAGTTAGGTTCCTTTGTTAGGGCTTATGATCTCGGGATCTATAAGGCCTCTATAGCTGGGCTAACATGCTAAACTAGCTTATTGCCTAGCCCAAAGGCGGCTTTGCACAACAGAATGACTAATTACCCTCCTCGACCTGCTCCAGATCCTCGAATGCATCCATGCCTCTGATCTTGCTGAAGATGGCTGCTACTCGGCGATCTGTTGTGCAAAGGCGGCTTTACAGAGCCTGTCAATGCGGATTTGGTTCTTAGCTTGGCCGGAATGGCTCAAGAGAACCCCAAATGCGAAAGAAGGAAGGGAGCTCAAGGAAAACCCTAAATGCAAAGAGAAGAAAAGGTTTAGGGTTTAAGGGGAAGCCCTTATATAGAAACCCTTAGGATTAGGTTAGACATTGGCCAAATGGGGTTTAGCCATTTGGCAATGGGGTCCATGGGTTTATAATTGTGTATGTTTATTTAACATGCACAACATTCGAAGTTGCCCCCCTAGGTGCAACTCTTGCTCCCTAGGTGCAACCTTCTACGGCCTCCAAGTTACATGTCACCTGTGACATGTACGTGTGACATGGCAGAATAATATACGTATTTAGGGCATATATTATGCTGGAACGTCACATTCTTCCCACCTTGACTTGATGATGTCCTCAGCATCACGCGTCTCTTCACCTTGGAAACCTGCATATCCTGCAATCACATTTAATATACATACAATTTTATAATACAATTACTTCAAGGTAATATTTTAATTAATCATAAAATATCCTTGTATACTATCGTACTATGGTGAGAGGATCTTTCGTCCTCTACTTCATCATCTATTATTCACAAAAATTTTATGGCTTATACCATTATTATAAACATAGTTCCAAAATTTCCTACTTAAGGCTCTTTATCGTCTCCTCACAACACATTATGGCAAAATTATGTGTTGCGAGTCTTCGTAGTGCGATCTCCCTGCCGCTCAACTCCTCTATTGGCCTGCAGGTCGAACACTACGTCAGTACACATTTAATTAATATAAGTGCAGGTCCTTGGGCATAACAGTTACCCGCTTGGCGTGGATGGCGCAAAGGTTTCCTTCCTCAAAGAGCTGAATCAGCTCTGCTTCTGAGGCTTCTTGCAGGGCCCGGGTCATTAGAGGTGTGACCCTGTAATCGGTCCGGAACTCCTGCATTACCTCGCGAAGAAGGCGTTCGAATGGCGCCTTCCTTATTAGGAGATTAGTGCACTGTTGAAAGTGCCTAATCTCCCTAAACACCCGAGCATGCCGGGAATTTGGCCCGTGATGGGTCTTCTTGGGCTTCTCCGGCCTAGGTGGTGGCGGCTTCGGCTGATTCTTCGGCCGCCCTCCCTTTACGAACTTCTCGACGTTCTGTTTACAGTACCAATCATTATACCTCGTCCAGCGACGGAGGTACTCCTGGTACACCTTCATTCTTCGCTTGAACTCGCGATCTTGCTTGAGGGCGAATTCACGCTCGCCCACCTTCTGCTTCTTCACTACCTTGGGTGGCTTGGGCCACTTCGGGTAGGGTGGGCGTGCGTTGGGGTCTGAAGGTTCCCCAACATCTTGCTGCTCCTCCTCCTCCTCTTCATTCTCCCCCTCATTTTCCTCCTCCTCTTCATCTTCCTCCTCGTCCTCGCGTGGCCGAGGTTCTTCGATAATCACGGTGCCCCGTGGCCTATCCCTTCTCGCCTTCGTCCTCCTCTGCTTTTCCTTCAGCTCCCTCTCCCTTTTCTTCCGTGCTGCCCTGTCCTCTGGCCACTCCTTCACTTTCTCCTTGCCCTTCTTCTTGATTGAAGAAGGGCCTGCATGCGGGGTCTGGGCCTGGTGCTGCTGCTGCTACTCCCCCGTCTCCTCCTCCCGGCGCCCTTCCTCCTGATGCTCCACCTCTTCGTCAGTCAGGGGCCCAAAATGGCGAGTTTCGTCGGTTCGCTGTGTGCCTGCCGACGAAGAGCTGCTGCTGCTGCTCGGGGCCTCCTCCTGGGAGATGTGGAAGGTCTCGTCAGTGGAAGACGACGCCTCCTCACCTGTTCTGGAACCTGCTTGCCATGACCTCCGGCTGCTGCTGCCGCCATCGAAGGTGTCCGTCTTGGGCTAGTCTTCCTGTAGGTTTGCTTGGTCCTTGCCAATCTTACGGTCTGAGAAACTGATGACGTAAGGCTGATCAAGAGAGAGAAGGTGGTAGGCAAGTTTTGGGGGGAAATGAGGTGGCAAGAAGATATTTAAAAAGGAAGGTGCTCTAGGGAATATTCCTCTACCATTAATAGGTCTAATAATTAGCCCCTCTATTAATTACTCCAATATACTTAATTATTAGTATATACTTAATACCGTATTATATTAAAATTTCGAATTTTTCCTAATGGTTTGAAGTGTTAATTATGAATTTGCGCCATTTTTCACCCAGGTCTCGGATTGGCATGATTCTTCGACCCATATTAGGTGAAATTTGATGCTGATTCATAATTTCCACTCCAAATTTACTAGAATGTTAATTGGACTCATTATTTTTCCTCGTCTAACAACTTAGCCTATTCTTACGGACCCATGAAAAAAAAATTCCCCTATTTTCAAGGTTCCATGGTGGAAATTTTCATTTCGCACCCTATCAGGCCTGTTAGACTACTTTCAAGGATGTGGTCAGTGCTAGTTCTTGGTCAACAAAGAACATCGCTCTGATACCATTGTGACGCTCCCTACTAAATATATGGCTCCCAGCCGTACACTCCGTAGGAAATCCCCCATCCGGTCCTTGACCGCACGGGCCCTCCGTCTATCCCGCACTCTAGGATCACTGTAGTGCGGGAAGGGGACACGAAGGTGTCTTGCGCGCCCTTCCCCTATGGGCTCCTATCACAGCGGAAGCATAAACATCGTCAGAACTAGCAATATCAATACATCATACTACCTCGAAGGGTAGCTCATCCACATATCCATAACTGCAAAGAAGATAATCATATGCCCTAAAACATGAGAGCTCCTACCCGTGGCTCCGACTCATAAGGAGGTCGACTGACTGGATAGGCCTCAAGATAGAGCAGACCGAATCATAACAATGGAGGGGCTGGCTATAGACAATGGCTAGGGTTGACCACTCCATCCGCCCTTCCTGTGCATACTTTGCAGAATGAGCTAGATCGGGCTCTGGCATGACTCTAGCCTTCCGGGTACGCAATCCCATGGCATCACCCATCGGGACTACTCCAGGTTGCATCTCCCTGCTCTGTCGAGGCAGGAAGGGTTGCATCTCCCCTTCCCGGGGTCTAGAGGTTCCATGGGCGGCTAGAGAATCGTGGCGACACACGATTCGTCCCCGACTTAACCTCCCAAAACAAGAGCCAAGCCAACACTTGCAACTCTTGAGAGGCAGGGCGACACCATTGCCCCAGGAGGTGTCGGACCCATGCTCGGCCCACACGAAGTGACCGACCATAAGCCTAGCCCACTATGGGATCCCCAGTAGCCACGCTCAGCAGGGATCCTCCCTCTGTATTGCCTCCAGCCCCGTTGTGTAGTGCTGAGTCACATCATAGCTCCCATAGCTCGGTGGGTTCCTATGCACAGGCCGCATATAATAGGAACTAAAGGGTCTAACTAGGAGCATTACTAAGTAAGGCTACTAGGTCTCTACCCCCCTTCCCAATACAAGAGGAGCAAACATGATCAACCATCATCACATCTCATCATATCATGGTAACATCATAAGAACATCTTAACCTAATCATACATATCTAACTTACAGTTAGGGTTCCTTGATTAGGGTTCAAGATGTTCAACAAGGGTTCTAGGATGGCTCTACTCTAGATACAACATACAGACCCATCTGGAGTGCTAACTTCCAGATGAACTACTATGAACTCTACTCCACCTACCTGCTCCAGAAGCACTCCCTCCTAGTCCTGGCGTCTCCATGCTCCTTGATGTGGTCGAAACCGTGCTCCCTCCAATATCGTGCACACACTTCGGGGGCTGCTACACCAGGCTATGCTACAACGGACGATGCTCGAAATGGGGTTTCGAGCGCGTAGATGAGTGTTCAGGTGCTAGGGTCAGGAAAAGAGGTCTAGGGTTAGGGTTTGTGCTAATATAAGATAGGGTCCACATGGGATGCCACATGGCACCAATGGGGTGGGGCCGTGTGGCGGTTTGCCCAATAGGATAAGGCCATGTGGAAATGGGCCTTATCCTAAGGTTATCTAAGTTAAGCATTTAACTTAGATGTGCACCCCTTACCACTTTCTAAGGTATACAATGCTACAAGGTAGACTTGTATAGTGACAGATCCAGGAATATACGTATTTATGACGTATATTCCCCTGGAACATCATATACATAGTCTGCCCACCTAATAACCAGATGATGTAAAGATGATATCTGAGATAAGCCATTCAGGCCCCCCTAAAGTTTCAAGCCGAATAGTAGAAACACATAAATTTTTCTGTGAGAAAAGGCAAGAAAAACCTGTGTATCTGTATAGCAGTAGCAAAATGGAATGGATCCAAAGCAGCCTGAATAAGCTCTCACTCATAAAAATTATGTTAGAGCATGCCTAATCCAAGCGTATCAGTACTTGTAAAAGACATGATGTTCTAGCATAGTAGTACCAGAAACAATCAAGCATCAGTACTTGAAAGATTCGCCCAGGCATAGCAGTACCTGAGCAAGAGCCGAGAGCTTAATAGATAGGAGCTTCTTGGCATAGCAGTACCAAATCAATCAAGCATCAGCACTTGACAAATCCGCTCAAGCTTAGCAGAACCTGAGCAACAACCGGACCATCTCACCAAACCGCCACTGCCATGCTTCCTATTATCTCCGCATTTTCTGACCAATTACCAATGAATCCCACCAAATTCACATAAATCCACTAACTAGTAAGAATCTTTACTACCATCTAAATGCAGCATCCAGACCTTTCTGCTAGAAAGAAAGAGTGGGAAGAAAGGGAAGTTCTCAACTGTAAAAAGATCCGGAAAAGAAAAGGATGGCACTGTAGAAATCCGAAATTGCCTGAAATGCTAGTATTTCCTGATCGCTCCACCATAGACAACTGTTATATCTTGCCTAAAAGAAGACAAAGACAACAAGAAATTTCCCAGAGCAAACCTGAAAAATCTAACAAACCGCCTACTTCAAAAACCTACTCTTTAGAGACCGCAGATCCAAGACAACTTCGATTTTTCCCTCTAGCAGCAGAAAATGTAGTGAGAGCCTAGAGAAGGGGGGCGGCCCCTGCCTCAAGCCACCGCCCTAGCCGCCAAGAACGACGCCAAGAAACCCATCCGTATGCCACACACTTACTCTTGAGCTGAACGTCGAAGGGACTTTAAATCTATTTTGGCTAATGCAGCGGGCATGCATGTATAGTGTAGATGCAATATATAGTTGGAATGTAATTATTGCCAGTAAATGTATTGATCTTTACATCAAATATGGAACATTGAAAGATGGTTGCAGGGTGGAAAGAAGGGCTTTCCAATTTTGATGCAGATGCAGCAGAAGCATATAATGCCAGATGTGGTCATCTTTTTTAGCATCCTTGGTGCATCTACCAAAAATGACGTCTCTGGATTATGGAAAAGAGGTACATGGATGTATAGTTTTATCCAAGTGCTTAATTAATCCCATGGAGTGACCGATCATTGATATCTATGCCAAATGTGGGAATCTAGAAGCAACTTCTCAAATGTTTTAAGAGAAGCCCAAGGAGAAATGTTGCAACATGGATTGCATTTAGTTCTGGATATGTTCTAGCCTACATGATGATGATGAAGGAGCACTTCGACTTTTCAAGAAATTCCAGAAGGAACATATGAAACTAGACAAGGTGACCTACATTTGTTGTCTAACTGCCTGTGCCAGGACAACATCGCTTCAAAAGGGAAAATATCTTCACTTTCTTGACGCAGAATTTGGAGTAGACAAAGATATCTTTGTAGGTTGTGCTCTTGAATGTGGTAAAATAAAGGATGCTTCTTACATTTTTGGCAGGATGCAGTTGCTGGATGTGGTCTCATGGAGTGTAGTAATTACAAGATATGCATAATAGAAAAGAAATTGTGAAGCTTTTATGCACCAAAGTGGGTTTAGCTAGGCACAGTCAACTTTATATATGTTCTTTCTGTATGCAGTGATGTGGGCCTTGTATATGTTCTTTAATTGGCAGATGGGAAGATAAATTGGACTTGCAAAAATTGATGATACGTCGAAAGTAGCAGGCGTGCACTGGCAGATCTGCTATTAGAGTTAAAATTTGTGTTTGAAGTGTTTTAGTCAATCAATTGTGGTGTTTTTGAGTTTTTGTGGTATAAAGGCATGGTTTGACGTTATAGATCAAAGATAACAATGCATAGCATATAAATATCAGGTCTTGCAAAACAGTTGTAATCACCCTTATGAGGAAATTTTGAGATATACAACCATGCCATTCATATAAATTGGAATTCGCAGTGGCTTTTTTCACCTAAGATTGCAATATGTGCTCTATAGAAATGTGCTATGTTGAAGACTCTAAAAGTTGACTTCTTCTGAGTTGCTAGTGATATGAGCTCTGACTGGGTATGTATTACATAAATACAATATTTGGTAGTGATGAAACATCAAAAACAGGTCCTGTGGCACAACCATTAATATATAATTTAGAATTACTTCCGAGACAAAGGCATATCTATTGAACTTGGAGGCGTTACAACCGAGGCCACACATTTTTTGCTATCAGCCAAGGCAAAGACCGATAACCACCTTATCGAGCTTACATGGATGAAATAGTATTGATAATTAGTTATGAGTACTGCACCAATAATGATAACCAGAAAATAAGAACTCTCCCTTTACATACAAGAGTCTGATAAGAAGAGGTAACATCAGGTTCTTATACCGCTTGCCACTTTTTACAATAATACATTCAAGAATTGCTTGATCAATGGGAATAGAAAACACAAATACGTGGACCATTGATAATAGAGTGATAGATGTGCATATCAGCATCATTGGCAATAGCGACCAAAAACTCATGAGCAAGCAGATCAACAGACAAATCAGGAATGAAATATCAGCAAGGCATCTTAGGGGCTGAAAGCATACCATGACAAAAAACAGGTGCAATATTGATAGAGAATGTAACCATTATCCATGGGATCCACACATGGAGGGATCAAATGCTTTACGTTTTATGGATCTATCAAGTTGAAAAAGTTGAATAGCAGTGAGTTTGTCGGTGAAAATGCAAGGGAAGAGACAAATGGGCTGGATCTTGGATATATAGTTTGAATAAGTAATTTGTGGTTCATTTCATTTCACTTCTCTTCCAGGAAACTAGTTATTTTTCAACGACGTTACAATCCCATGCTCATCCTCCCTTCCTCAACTCCCCATCTATATATCAAACAAACGAGGAGTCCACTGGGTATACGGGGAACTATATGACGTGCATGCACACATATATGCACTTTTTTCCTATGTCATTTACATGATTATTTCCACACATATCATCAAGAGATCATGGCTTCGCAATTCTTGCTGTCTATCCAGATGCATCACAAAGTCGACATGATGGAAGAATATAGACCGTTGCGAGTCTGTCTTGGTGTGTTACCAAATGCATCACAAATGTCGATGTGATGGAAGTCTACAACGAGGGCCCCATCTTTTCCAATATATGCAATAACTTAATTTCTCAACTTGCTTGTTGCATGAAAAGAAGGAAAGTGTAATTTCTACATCTAAGACATCATTTTCAATGTTTCTTGTCGACTGCAATGAGAGGTCCCTTTGTAAAGCTTAATGCTTGGTTGCAAGAGGGACGTCACACATCATTAAAGAGGAAATGCAGGAGATCCTTGAATTGTATAAACAAATAAGTACCTTTGATCTGGATTACATTCTTGAGTAGTCAAATACTCTTGGCTGTACGAAGCTGTCATATAGACCTGAGGGTCTTTACATGGCATTATTAATTAATTATTATTATTATAGTGTAATAAGCCACTAAGTACAATTTTGTGTTATTGTTAGCATAGAATTATTAATTTGATTACAAGTGGGTTATACGAGTCCTATTCTAGGATGTGATACAATCTATGGTAAATGGAATCCCATCAATGGTGGATTCCATAGGCCATTGTTCAATAATAGCAATGTATTGAATATGGTTAAGCGTGTCTCCTTCAGATCTGGACCAATATTTGCTTCTCATCCTAAGCAAATTTATTTCCATATTAAAAACAATGGATGCTACTTAATGACTTAAGCTATATTCCTTAAGGTGTAATATTTGAATTATCTCGCTCTACTTAATCCACATGTAATGCGTAGGCCAATTTGACCAGCTGTGAGATGGTGACATAGCGAGGGTTGAAAGGAAAGGGCAGGGCTCATTTCGTGCTATTCAAAATGGTTCAAAATTCCATGCAATTGGAGGATGAGATGTTGATGTAGGAATCTCATTGAACAGAGAATAAGAATTGGTCCAACTGAGAGATGATCCAATGGTGTAAGGGCCCATTTCAAGCCTAAAGGACGGGTGTAGTTTAAAAGTGGTATGGTTTGAATTCATAGACAAAACACACTTTAGTGCAATAAATAGAGGCAGCCTTTTCTACAATAAATAGAATGCACCTGTATAGCCTAGTATAAAAACCATTGCGCTTCTAGGAAGAATTTATAGAAATACAAGGTCGCCTTGATGGATTGTAAAATGCAATACGAGAATAATTGCCAGAATGCCATGCCTCCAGGATTTAGGTTTCATCCTACTGAAGAAGAACTTGTGGGATATTATCTCAGAACGAGAGTGGAAGGCCGCGAATTTCCTGTCCATCTCATTACAATATTGCAGCTCTATCGCCATGATCCTTGGGAGCTTCCTCGTAAGTTACTCTGTCGCGGTATAACTTTGGGGTCTTGGGCTTTTTAATTCGAAATCTATGATGCATTTGCACTTTCTAGTCCTTTTTAAGCTTAAAGTTTGAATCTATTATCTCAGATGTTGCATTATCCTAGCAATCTTTAGTGTTGCTGTTGAATTATGGAATTTAAAATGCTCTTTTAAGTTGTAACTGAGAAAATTTCCTTTGATTTGCTCTCAGATTTGGCTATAATGGGGGAAAAAGAGTGGTTTTTCTTTGTACCAAGAGATAAGAAATACAAGAATGCTGCTCGTCCTAATCGGGTTACAAAATCAGGTTATTGGAAGGCCACAGGTGGGGATAAGCAAATTAAACAGGGAAATCATGTTATAGGCCTTAGAAAGACTCTGGTGTTCTACATTGGTCGCGCTCCTAGTGGCGAAAAGACTGACTGGATCATGAATGAATATAGAATGCCGGATTCAACAAACCCTCAAAAAAGTGAACAGGTATAATTCATTCTTTTTCTTGCATAAGAATGAACTCATTATTGTTTCTACTTTTAAATGATATTCAGTGTCAAATTACTGATGAACCCACACGTTTTATATGTGTCTAAGCACATGATTGATGAGATGTATTTTTCTTCTTACAGGTTATGTCACTATGTCGGATTTACAATAAAGGGCATTCTAAGGGCTTAGTTTCCAAATATTTCATGCAACAGGAAGATGAAATTTCAGAGTGTTCAATTGAAAACATCCAGCAAAGCCCTTCTAAAGTGCAGCCAGATTCTAGTTTGAGCAGATATTCAGGATCAGTTTCAGACCAAGTAGGTTCATGTTATGTTCCAAATAAGGATCAGAATATGTGCCAAAGTGAAGGCAGAAAGAGCATTCTTAGCAGAATAAGCAGGCTGCAACATTTAAAAGTGGAGCCAACTATGAATGTGTCCTCTTGGGGTGAAGGTGAAGACTTAAACTCAGCATTTTTGTTTCTATCTCCAAGATTTGATCAGTCCATTCTATAAGGGGCAACATGTTGAACACTTTGTTTGCCCTGTGTACATAAATTCAAGGCAGGATCAGCCAAATCAATGGTCAACATGACGGTGTAGTTTTGAATATTTAGAATAGAAGGTTCTATTTGACTCATGCAAACCAAGAAAAGCGTCTTCAAAGGTCTTCACATCTGTGTTATGGTCAAGCTTTCTGGAGATAATATACCATGAATGAGGAAACTTCTTGTACTTCCTTTCTGGCATGTCTATTGACTCTATTTGTTGTAACTTTTTTCTTGATCAAAATTAAGGAAATGATTATGGCCCAAGAGGCCATTACACTTTTTGCATTGGGTGTTTGGTTAAGTGGTAACACACTAGTCTTAGAACAAATATTTCTCGAGTTCAAGACCGCTAGAATTGCATTCAATTTGGGCAGGGACCAACAAAGCAATCTTGGTGTGGTATGGTGTGTGTATATGTCCAACAATGCAATCTTGGTGTGGTGTGGTGTGGTGTGTGTATACGTCCAATCGAATGCTGCCGATATGGTATGATATAAAAATTGAGGCTTCTTCTTTTGAGGACCCTATTACCTTGTGAATATATAATGGAATAACCATGAATATATAATAGAATATACTACATAAGATCCTTCGACATGACAATCAAATAGTCAAATAGCTCTAACCAAGCCCGTTCTGATCTCTACACATCGCTCAGGAATCCATCACAGTAAATATCGAACATGGTCATGTTCAGTCCAGTCTTAAATCGCAAAAATTGCGCTAAATTCAGTCATGTCAATTTTTTATTTTTTAATATATGAATTTAGCATGTCAAAGACTCCGTATACCATATAAATGCCCATGATTTGAACATGATTACATTCGATATGGGCAATCCAATGGAAGAGGAAGCATTACCACACTATTATCTTCTACTTGTAACTCGTCTTCTTCCCATTTTATCTCTAGTACGGCTTGTTTTCTTTCCATCTCTCCTAGTGTGTGATGTCTTAAATGTGGCTCTATCTTGTCTTGTTTCCATTCTACAAAAATTCTATATTCTACTGGCAATCTGTGCATGTCATCTATGGTCTAGATGTCTCGCATTTGTATCTGAATGGGCCCAATGTCACTAATCGTTATCTGTGCATGTCATATATGGTCTAAAAGTCTCACATTTGGGTTTGAATGGGTCCAATGTTATCTGTGCATGCCATATATGGTCTACAACTCTCACATTTGCATTTGAATGGGTCCAATGTCACTAATCCGCATGGAGCATGCAGAATGGGAATTGAAAAAGTGTCATAGTGTAGCACCACATTATGGTCAATCAAAGAGAGAGTTCGTGATTGTTTTAACAACACACCAAATGATTCAATAGAACTATGTCGTCTTCCCTATGGCTTATGTTGTACCAAGGGATAACTTTTTACGCCAAGACAAGAAATGTGCTACAAAGTGTTTTAATGTGGGTCACACGATGTCAAAAGGAAAATGTTAGATGGAATACAATTGAATTGAACTCGTGTTTATCGTCCACGAAGACTAAAAAGAAAGCCAATATAAGACCAACACTAATATGAATAAAGGATCACTTGCCTACGAGATGTAGATTAATATGAATTAAGGGTGAATGTGTGAGATTGGGATAGAATTGGAGAGTAGGGCCCATTACACATGGTTAGAGATACAAGGTTATTGCATAACATTAGTATTAGACCCTAACGTTTAATTTCCCATGGTGGTTTTCGCATGTTTGAGGGGTCCTCGGTGAATTGAGGGAGGCATGTGGGGGCATGGTATAAAATATGGAGATTTTAGGGCCCATTAAGGATCATTTTGGCTAGTGCTACAAGGTTAGGTCATAACATATACACAAGATATCAACATCATTTATAGGTTCTATAAACCTATGCATTTCACATTGTAATGACTCATCTCGGTCGAGTCAGCCAGTTAACTTGTCTTCAAGCACTTATTGGAGTCCAACTAGTTGCTCAGGTGTACAACTTTCATATCAAATATGTAGCATAATAACAGGGGGTTTCTTTTGTATTTTTGTACTTTTTTCCCTAAGGTTTTTATATGATTTCATGGATGTATTTGATGAGGCATACTAATTAGTATATCTAGAGTGCGCATACGCTTGAACTAATTTTGATGCCTATATCCAATGGTTTAGACCCACATATCATATATTTCCTTTTTTTTTAAACTGTATTTTCTTATCACTTCCTTTTTTTTTTAAACTGTATTTTCTTATCACATCCTGCTCGACATGCAAGGCTCGAGATAACCCATTTTAGGGTTTATGCGTTTAGGGTTATGTTCATGTTTGGTGCGGGGCAGATAATTCTGTCATGTATAATAACGAAGACATGGGGGCTCTGTACTCTTCTTGAAATTCATTGCAGCAATGTTGGCGGAGCATCTCATGTCATTCCAGTTTAATCTTTTTCCAGCACCCCTGGTCCCATCCCCCATCAAGATACGAATCTGCCCTGCTAGCAGTATGCAACCTTCTTGGCATATGCAAATGCAGATGCAGATGCAGATGCAGAATAGGTCTTAGTTGATGCCCCCTCCAAGATCCAAGCAACCATTGCTATCTCTTCAAGGCATTCTCCCACCCCATTGTTACAAAAAGCAACAAATTTTGCAGACCACGGGGGCGACCACAAAGAATAAAGAATCGGACCAATTCAAGTTTGAAATAGATTGCTTCACTCATCGATGCCACATGGAATTCTCGCGAACCGTAATTTAATTATAACTCCGTGTCGGAACAAGCAAATTTCTTATAAAGTGAAGTGAACTTATTGCATCAAATGGTTTTGCGGCTTTGGGGGAATGAACATGCCGTATCTTGGATTGTCTCGATTCTGAGGGATCAACATAGATGATTTTACCTTCTTGATACATACGAGGATATTTTTGCATCCGCACACAAGCCCCAAAGTGACATCATCTCAAGAGGTCTGTCTTATTTACCATTCTATCTTTGCGGCATGTACTATTCAATCGTTTTGTTGCTCGCTTACGTTTGAAAACCTTTGGTTGGTAAAATTAATTGTTATACAATATACAACCGAGGACTTACAATGCAATATTATGGCCGTTTTAGTTTGTTATGGATAGGGGAAGGATGTCCTTGAATAACATAGATAATTTCACTTTCTTCTATGCAGGACACAATGTGATGTCTACCATAACTTCGATATTAGTGGATGGCACATTCTGTTTTTCTTACATGGCCTAGCCAACCTTTCCTGCAGCACCTGACCTCCTTTGAGAAATCCCCCTGTTATTAGGCTAGAGTTGGAAGTTGACAATGGCATCATGGACACCAGCTCATGTATCCGACAGCCAAAGCATTTGAGCTCAATATCCACATCTACAATCCAGTTTGGCTGCTGTACCTGAATCTGCAGTTTCTCTTAGTAAACGACGCCATCATGGCTCTCCAATGCAGGCGCCTTCACCTGGTCCAATTTTGTAGCCCCCTGCAGAAGCCTCAAGAGCTCCTGCACCCACAATTCATATCCAGGCAAGTGCTTATAAAACATGAACATTAACTTGATAGAAATTGGCGAGGCGACAATGTTCCAAAACAAAGCATATTGGTCACACATTGATGACACATTGATTTCTAGGCTATTTGAAATTAGTGTGAGGAAGCTTTGAGCAACCAGATATGATTACGTGGAATATGGTTTTTGAAGTGCGAGCAATTATGATTCATAGCTATACCACAACATTGGCATTGTGGTGTGCGAGTCTAACGATGCACATACCGGATTTGGATGTAATGCATAGGCCCGACATCATTATGTGCTAGTTTAGGTTGTGATATAGCCTCGTATATTTGTACAATTATTCCGTGTGAGCAGAGCTGGTATTTTTAAGGAGGCGTGCTCGGAATCAAGACAAGTGGAAAGGTCCAAATAAAGGGGCCTACACCAATTTTGTAGTGTTGTGGCATTGCAATTTACGCTTAATGCTAATTTTTTCCCCACGATGTAAGGTTGGGTTAGCCGTTTGGCATATTCTTTTATGAAAAGACGAAGTTTTTCTCGAGTATGATAGTTTTATTTGGATGCTATGCTATATTCCACCATTTGCTTTGCATTAAGCTAAATTAGAAGAATATGTTAAAAGATGTATAGCCGTTGGCTTGGAATGGAATCTTTCATTGAGCGATTAAAAGACACGAGAACGTATGCCAACTTTTGAGTTATGGTGGAATCACAATAGGGTGGGATGACTATGAATAACGGGGTTGTCTGCAAAAATTTTTAGCATCACACTATAGGTTGTCAGATAACTCAATTTCAACATGCATGTTTTAAGATATTCTTTATTTTTAGATGTGTGCTCGCAATTCTTGGGGTGTGTGGATATTCACTCAAGGGAGTTTGGACTGTGTATATATTGTCTTGTTTGTTTGTTTGGTTTTGTTTGCTTTTGTTAGGGCCCGAAGGGCCAAAAAATTTTTTTAGTATAACTACCAACACATAACTACCATTAACATTAATTAACGCAAACCATTGCATTCCACACTTAAAAATAAAATTCCCCCTTAAACCCCCTGTGGTTTGGGTGCATATTCACACGGGGGGTGACGTAGGGCAACGAGAGCTGTTGGATAGGCATATTCGCCCCTTATTCCTTAATCTATACCGTACATAAAAATCCTCGTTTGTGGGATTTGATATGGATGTAAAAATAACAATTCCTAAAACCCATAGACCATATATATTGAATAAGTTGTTATTAAAAAAAAAAAAAATAGATTCAAAACAATCACATTAGCTCACTGGGTATATTGGTTAAAGTAGTCTCAGTTAGGACATTGAATTACTTTGGTAGAGGTTCGAGCTCCCGCATTCCATATTCTAAAATCTTAGGCAAAGTCGTATAGAGGTTCGATATTCCCTCAAAACCTTAGGCGAAATTGTATTTCATATTTCAAAATCATAGGCGCCTCCGATCATAATTGACTATAAACAAAACGAGAGATGCCTAGGGCCCCCCAACATACGATCTGGGTTGTAGGATCGACGAATCCGACGATTGTAGTAGTCCAGAGTGCATCTCGTTTAGAATATGTAGCCGAACAACTATATAGTAACTAAGTAGCCTAACCAATATATCATGAGTATGGTGTTTACTAAAATTATAGTCATCTGGGAGCATTGAGTTGAAAGTGCCCTTTATAATATTTAATGCTTGTTAGACAAAAGGCATATCCAAACCTTAATCTCAAAAGCATCGTGGGTGGAAATTGCGAGGTACAAGAATAACATCCACCCATTCATCTGATATAGTAGTTGTATATTTCTGCAATCAAAAGGACTACATCCAAGTAATGCCACCTGCTCAAAGCCCACCTATATGTAAGTTTTTGAGTAATGGAAACTAAAGTTGCACTTAATACTGCCAACCATATAAATCTGGTTTGATCCCCATACTTCCTAGAGCTATAAAACGGACCATTTTTAAGTCATGCTTAACCATAGTATAAATTATGGTTTTGTTCTACGCACTTTGGACATGCTAAAAAGGGCAAAGGTCTTTATAGTACTTCTTTCATTAGACATAAACAAAACTACTTGTACGTTGAACTATCTCTCACAACTTCAATCATTTATAGAGAGAGTTGCTTTTTGTTCACCCTTTAAAGCCTCTTATAGATACCTAATGACCCAAAAGAATAGAATAGAATAGAATATATTTTTTAACGTCCACGGAGACTAATAGGCCATAAGACCCATGGGCTAGAACAACCCAAAACATCACAAACATAATGAAAACATTACAAAGCTTGGGCAAAACCTAGATGAAACTATGACTTGGCCCTTAGGCCAGACAATCAAATCAGGCTTTATGTACTATTGCAAAACAAAAGAACAAATAAAAATAACAATATAAAGAAGAACATAGCTATACAAAAACTATTCATGGATCAGAAGGCCAGGATCCCAAATGGTAGCCTGACCTCCTCTATATACTGCCCACTTTGTTGCAAACGAGCTTCTCGCACTCGACGTAATTCCTCTTTTCGTCTGCAGAGCTGCGCTGGAGTTAGATCCTCTTGGACGGAAAAGGTGGTCCCTTTCAGATGATTGCCATGCCTCAGTATATGCAGCCTGGAAATAGCATTTCTGAAATGGACTAGGAAGTGACGACATGTTGCTCCTACCCGATGTGCTGAGATGATGCCATCTACTATATGTGCATGACCTCGGTAAAAAAAAAATGCTCTACCTCATCTGTAGCAAGACAACCACTCATCTCCTCAATACCAACAATATGCAGGCTCAAGGCCGGTCTGTGCTGATCATCCTCTAGTGGCCTACATGTCTCAGAAGTGGGAATATTATCTGCCTGTCTAGTACATAACAATTCCTCAATCAAAGTCTGTGTGGACATGTCTACCCTGTCCATATGCGCAGGCACTGTGATAGACACTGGTGGTGGCACACTAATATTACTTGCTGACTCAAGCACAAGCTCCAAGAGTTGTATCCAGCTTTCAAAAGACAACTCAACGGATGTCCCTGTGATAATGGTGTTGGACCAGACCATTTGAATCCTGGCAAGAACTGCTGGCGGCAGGCATTGAATCTGAGCATCTAGCCCAATTAGGACTATTTTATAAATTCTTAGCTAATAATGACTATTATTTAATAGATATTATTATATTCAGCAGCATAACTTTTCTCGACTTGTTGTTTGTTTATTCATGCATACATGGTCCAGGGGATGATGTATTTTTGGATATGGCATCTGTTTTCCTAGAGTCATGCAAAAATCCCTTACCTACCACTACTCATAATAAAAACCCCTTTTACATATGTTTCACCCATTGTATATTACCTATAAAGTATTTAAAATTGCTTGCAGAAGAACAATTTATTATAAAAGTAAAGGAAAGAAAAAAAAGTCTTTTCACTTTTATAAATATTCACTTTTAGTTATCATTTGGACATTGAATGATCGAATAATAATTAACTTTAGCTATTATGCAAAGACCCCTCAGTGTATCTCCTACACAACCATAAAAATAGAATTGAATTGAATTGTTTTTATTGTCCACAGAGACCAAATGATCTATGCCCAATGCAAGAAGAGCACAACAAGCCTATTTTACCGTATATGATTAAAAAAACCTGCCGTGAAGGTTTTCCGAGGGAAAAATTGACAGTAAAAAGAACAGTAAAAAGCTTACTAAGGAATATGTATCGAACATGACATCAATGTATCAGAGGCACATGTAATGTCTGATGATGTGGAATCAGAACAATATATTTTGCTCTGATATTGGCAGAAACCTAACAAATTTCAAGAGTATGCTGCTCATCTTCAATCACTCCCATCTGACAACACCAACAGATCTTATTTTCACGTGGCTCACGGCCCCATTGTCATGTTCCAATTCTGATATGTACGCCTGTGCAGATTACACATATTTTGGTACGTATATGTCCATATAGACTATTAAAACCCCCCTTTACGTGCACTCATCATTCATATGGATTCTATGCAACATAACACAAGTGCACCCTCTCGATGCATGCTTGGGTCAATGGTGCAAACATAAATTATATGTCGTTCAAAAGGAAAATGGAAAAGATCCTAGTAGTGGCATCTCCAAGATTGCAGTCCTTATGTTTTAGAACCTTCTAGATGTTTCTTGTGGACATCTAGAACCTTCTGAATGTTCTTCACTATAAACTGCCCCTATGCTATGGAGTGGCATGGTGCTCAAAACGTTGTTGAGGTTGGCTACTCCATTCTTCTTTTTTACCTGAGTTTATGAAAAACATCAGAGGAGGAGGAGGAGGAGGAGAGTCTTCTAATAAGTTCTCAGGAGTAACTAGATCAAAAGACAATGACCAAACTCCTTCCAATGTGTTTATCACCTCCTATTCTGTCCAGTATTTTTGCCAAGAAAAAATGGATCAAAGGCGGGTTCCTTGCACAAAGTTGTCTTCCTCGATAGTTTGGCATTTGTGGGCTCTGCTCTAGATTTTTGGATCATATGATGATTAAACATGGTTTAAACTCCGACAGGTGGGACATGTACTAAGTTCTTGGCTAATGCATGAGGTGTATAACTTTCAGAGCCAGAATCCATTTGTGTGGTGTCTTGGATTCCTAAAATGTTCTTGTTCTTGACATCAGACGTTGTCACCCCACGAGGGTGATTAATCGCATTACATGGCGTAATAGGGTCGGGAAAATTAGGAAAGAGGTGAAAATAGATGTTGAGATTGAAATGGATGTGAACATCTTTCTTTACATCCTCAACAACCACTATTTCTCTGTGTTATATTTCTTGTCATCTATTAGTTCCCTTCCCTCCCTTCTTGCTTCCATTTCTCTTCCCTTTGACTTTTTATATTGTGTTAACATCGTCCTCTCATAGTCATTTTTTGTCTCCGTGGACAATAAAATCCAATTCAATTCAGATCACCAAAATAAGCCCAAGGTTTGAATCGTACTTCTATATTAAACATGTGCACTCAATTGCATCCTTTATCACTATGCTGACATGCACAAATGTACAGTCTATTAGCGAGCTTATTACTGCTAAGTTTTTTCCCTCGAAAAACCTTTGGGATGGGGTTTTTTTAATCCTGGACAAAATAGACCCCCTTTTTCCTTTGTTTGGGTCCCATAGGGCTTTTCGTCTCTGGACAATAAAATTTAATTCAGTTTTTTCTTCCTATTTATGTTATGTATATCATCATTGAGTTGAACTGAATTGAAATAATATAAATTTTAACGTCCATGGAGACCAAAAGGCCTTTGGATAGAACAGTATATGAATTACTATTAGGATTAAACCCCCTCACCCCAAAAGTTGTTCAAGGGAAAACCCTCAATAGTAATAAATATACTGCCAAAAACATAACACATTATAGATCACATGATTAGTCAACCCTTACAGAACATTGAAAGATCTTCAGGTTCCTACAAATTTAGGTTCCTGCAATTTTAGGATCAACAATTGGTAATCTATATACAAACCAATTGCACGACTAGGTTTTTATATTAACAAAAAACTCAATAAACAATTTGTCAGCAATGTGGGAGTTAAAAAAGGGTATCCAACATCTCCAACACCATTTAGAATCTAAAGTGTTTTAATATCAGAGTTTAGTACAAATTCTTTTATATGTAGATGGCGTAAGAAGGCGTTGTATGTGATGCTAGAAAAATCTGGTATGGCAAATCTTGGGATTTGTCAATACTTCTCCATCTATAGAGCACTTATCCAGCCAGTTGTTTTGTATGGAGGCCCCCCATGGAGGTCTAAGCCTTGCTCGTTAAAAAAAAAAAAAAAAAAAACACTAACCTTGAATGACATCTTCACAGGTCAATTCCTTATGCAGTCTTATCAGTTCATACTAGGATCAAGATCCATGATGACACCATCCATCCTAGAACATCAAGTATTTTGTCCATAACCTTAAATCAGTTAAATAATTACTAGATCACTGATAAAAGCGCAGGCCACGGGATTGAGGATTATTTCCAAAAAATATTAGGAACCATCCTAAAGCTATCAAAAGCACAATCTTCTGATTATGAGCTATTTGAGTAGGTTTTCAATGAGTATAATACATCTCAAAATTTCAGTCACTTCTTACATCTATCTGTATAGAGACTAATGACCTATACGAAAACAATCTATCTAGTTTCCTTTCAGTCGTGAATCCTTGGACACTACTAAAACTAGGACCAAAGTTACAAAACGAAACTAACCTTTTTAGAAGGACAAACTTGCAGGATTCAAATGTAGGAATGGCTCAAAGCTTACAACTCAATCTGCACATCCGGTGGAACTAAAATCCCTCAAACCTTACATCTTGGTCTGCACGACAAATGATAAAGCAACCAAATGTATGTATCTTCTAAAAATATGAGCAAGAGCTTTTTAACGGCGTAATGCCCAATTCAATTTCTAGGAATGTCGTAAAGGCAATTCGAATTCTCTAGCCCGGGGATACCTCCAACGCTACCCATGGATATGCTGGAATTTTCAAGTTCTTTCTCTACCGTAGATCAAATCTGACGAACATGAGGCTCTCCACGTGCACAATAATCCTAGCTGGCTGCAACGTGGATAGCCTTAAATTGCTTCAAAGTCTCAACTCTTGTTTGTGCAAATGTGCGAAAAAAAATTATTGCATATTTCCAAAGTGTTGCTTTAGAATGTGGTTTCAGCATTCACGGCAAGCATTTCTAAACTAGTCTGTTTTGTTTGCAGTCCAATGGATTGCGAATCCAACTTTAGGAATTTGTAGGTGCCTAAGATGCAACAAAAATCATTGGCACGATTTAATAACTAGAACTAACATTACAACGGAGAAGCTTTAATGGATCACAAATATTTGTTTCTTGAAGATTAATGGTTGTGTAGCTTCTCCATGTTGAGAAAATATTGTCACTTTCAGGGTGAGAAGAATTCAAAGGGAAGGGAAATGTTGGCTGCTTTGAACAACAAAATGTAGTGATCTATAAGACATTAAGGAACTATTGAAAAAATTAAGAAAGGCTTAGCCTTGCCTAGCATATGCATGAAGTTAGAAATTCATCATACTGAAATTCATCATACCAAATGCTATCTATGAACCATTTATAGTTTCAGTATACTCATGGGGAGATAAAGATATCTCTAATCTGAGTGTGTTTCACGGCATTGTAGTAATAGATGTTCGTAAATAATGAGTCCAATTTCACAGGTTTAGAAAGGCAATTAACTTTAAATTGTCACTTCTTAATCACACATTATTTCCTTCTAAGACACAAGGTGAGAAAACGTAGCTCCAAACCATGTATGTTTCTGGACATGTACACAAGACAGATAAAGAGAAATGTTTCTCTTACACATGCTTTTCAAGAGCATTTGATTTGATACATACATAATATAATATACGCAATACATTTGGGTATAATATGCGCAATACTCCTAGTCCGTACTTAATGGGATGTTTATATCTTGTTTTCTGGACCATTGATCTGAGGAATATTCTCAGATCAAGGGCCCTTAATTTTTTACACACGTACCCCACGAAAGTTTCAATGGTGCAAAACAGACCAATGGTCCGTGCCAAAAAAAAAAAAAAAAAAATTGCAAAACCTTGAAGGCACTGCCGGAATGAACAGAAGGGCTAACAGAAGTGCTAATAGCTGAGCTTGACCCCATCGGCCAGGCCTGTCCCATGGTCAGGCAAATCTGCATCAGTGCAAATCGGCCTCAGAAATCAGCCTGCAGTGGCTTCAGGGTATTCTTCGCCTGCAGTGGCTTCAGGGTATCCTTCCGGGCATTCCTCAGCTCCAAATCAAAGCATTCGAGCACATTCGAGCAGATTGGAGCATTCGAGCTCCAAATCGGCTGAGAAAGGGTCAAATCCGACGAACCGGGGGAAAAGAGGCCGATTGGTTGCCGGATATGCAGGAGTAAGGGCTAACCTGCTCAGGGCCAGATCTAATGTGGCATGCTCCTCCATTCTGGCAGGGGACGAAACCCTCTATTCTCTTTTACTTCCCTTGCATTTTAGCAACACAACCAGCCTGCCATCTGAAATAGGGCCGGACACCCGAATGCCTAAACACTAACCCCTGTAAGAAATAAACACACAAGAAATCCCCCACAGCCAGCTTCCAAGTCCGGCATGCCCACGCCTAGGAGGTCCTCACCTGTCCGTTGCCCAGCCGCCTTCACATGCATTCCAAATTTGGACCAACTGAGCCTTTGCAAAAACATCCATGAAAAAAGGGAGTTGCAAAGCACCCAAAATAGCAATAACCATTCAAACTCCTCCCACATGGCAAATTATACCATTTTTTATACAATACGATACTGAAATCATAGTCCTGCCAGAATACCCTTTCCCAACCCAAAACGAATTGGGCAAAGTATATTGGGAAGAAATATTTACATGGTAACTTTGATGCGAGCCGAAGACAAAACAGCGCAAAAGGAACAAGAATCTACAGAGATTCCCAAAAAAAAAAGCTAATGTACAACTTTTTCGATATTGCCATGCAAAACAGCTTTAATATCCTTGTACACTTCATCTGGCCTTTTCGCAGTTGAAATCTGAGTACAAAACCGCGGTCTTGATGATCAGTCAACAATAAAAACAAACCAAAGACAAAATTTCTTCATAATGTTTGTTCTTACGTTTTTGACGATGTTTGGAGCATTAGTCTTATAATACTCGATTACAGGCTTGGACTCATCCAAATAGAGTTGAAACCGCTTTCTGATTGTTTCTACATTGTCATCAGCGCGTCCAGATGTCTTTCCACGCTCAACCAAACGTCTCTCCATTTCTTCCATTGAACAATCAAGGCTAAGTACCAGGTTAGGCTTGCCTACCTGTATACAAATTGTTTAACAAAATTAAACTTGTTTTCCATTAGACAATGAGATGGGTTAAAGAGACGTACCTGTAACTCAAAATCATGAACCTGCTCAAGAGATCGAGGAAACCCATCTACAAGAAAATGCTTACATTTGGCAGAATCCAAAGCCTTTGTAACTAGCTTCATCATGCTAGCAAGAGGAATAAGCTTTCCTTCTTTCATCAGTGCATCACATTCTTTGCCTAGATCTGTTCCTAGTTTCACTTCATTGCGCAAAAGATCCCCTGTTGATACATGAGTGTAACCAAAATCTCGAACCTGACATACATTAGTGCAAGTAAGCTTAGAACAGCATTTCAGCTTTAATGGTTTGATGAAGGCCTTCTTGCTTTAGCCAATTTCAATGCTGTTCTCAAGCAAATAGAATATGTCTTTACCTCAAAAACAAGAAGTAATTCTTAAAATACAGGTGTATACTTTAAGACGGGCATTGCACACAGAAGCTCATTAGAATATGTGTTATAGTATAATTTGGCATCTTGTATTATTTTTATATGCCAAGCAGAATTCATAAAATCAGTTACTTAATTCGTGGGAAGACCATGGTGGTCAAAAGTGCCCCCTACATCCCATATTTGGGGTAATATGGCCCCGCCCATATTTATCTAGGATACTGTTAGCACTTTGCTAATTGCAGAGTCTCCAGTCGTTCAAGACAGATCATACTGATGACAGAGTCATCTGAGTTCAAAAGTAGCTTGACTTCTTCATGACGAGCAGCAGAGTGCTCTTTTTCGACCAGCTTTGCATCTCCAAACCCATTCACATTTACTTATATGGTAAAAAGAAAATCATCACAGAAGTGAAGCTGTAATTGAAAACTAGTAAAGCCCTTGTTCACCAGAACACCCATCGCATAATCTTAAAGGGCCCTTAATGCTTCTCATTCAGCATTCTCGATGTCATTGTAGCAAAACTGCTTGAACCTAATCCAGAAAATATATTCTTTGAAGTCTAAATAAGTCTTTACATCTTGTCACCATAACTTGCCAAGTAAGCAGACTTCTTTATAGGCCACAACTTCATACATACGTTTAGAATGAGAGTCTTAGCAGAATTGCTAGTCTCCTGCAAGTGTATAGCTCAAGCTCCAGATATACCCAAATATAGAAGAATAAGTACTTGACTTAAAGCATTCTCATCTTTTGTGGTATAAAATTTTGGGTTTTGAAGTGTACAAAGACTCTGTTATGCTCAGGATCAGCATACCCTTGATAAGACCTATAAAGTGGCATTGGAAAAAATAAAATTCAAAGAACATACCTTCCTGAAATATCCCTATTACTCCCTAAAGATTGTTGTGATAGTTTCAGATGTGCCGCAAATTTTCCTGAAGTGAACCACAAAGAGTCTACTTATCAATCCATCCTAGAGTTTTCCCCAAATTTTCTCAAACGCAGCTCTAAAATGTTGACAAATCATGTCAGAAATGAACAAACTAAAAATGACCCATGCTGAACTTTATCATCTGCGATACTGGTTAAAAGCAGTGCAAAAGACATAAAGGGAGAAGGAACACAATTTTGACATATGATATGCAAAATATTGTATTTTAATGGAATATAGTTATACACACCATAAAAGCACATTGAGTTCCTTTTCCAACACCAGGGCCACCTGGAAACAGAACCACCAATCAGACATAATGCCAGTAGTTAAACAGAACTTTAATACAACTTGCACATAATGCCAGAAAATACATGTTTTGAAACACGATCGAATTACCATGTTGGACTAGTATACCTATTATATTGTTTATTACCCTCTCACAAAAGAATTCTAGAAAGTTGTCTCCTTCCTTCTGTGTTCAAGACAATCACCCAGTGAGTCTCAAGAAGACCAGTATCATAAACTATGGCTAAAGCTCCTGCTCTGTTCTTTCAAGATCCGAACATTGTAAATCGCTAGAAGACCAGAAATCAGGCCTTTGAAATGTTTCGCACTTTACCCACTTTAGGCTCTATTGAGTTGAGAGAACATGGTAAAGACAGACGGAAGCAAACACCATATGGCTAAGGACACAATCCCTGGTCCTCAGAAGGGTAGAGAGAGAGGAAAGATTGGCATGGATTGCTGGTTATGTGGCACACCGAACTTAGCCTTACCATGATGTGAGGCTCCAACCAACTTTACATCAGCAAACTGTAAAATCTAAAAACACGTTGACCATATAAGATTTTGTGCAAATTAGACTAAAGATAGTTCCACGACTTCCAGATAAAACCTTATGCATTCTAGATATTTTTCCACGATTTTCTTAGGAAAATGTTAAGATTACAATTTCTTGTTTAGTCTAACAAAACCAGAAAGCTGTTCTGCTATAGGATCCAAAAAAAAATGACCATGACAGTAGAGTATTAGAATATCATTGGATAAATACTTTATCTAATTTGCCAAAATTCGTTTGGTAGAAAGGTAAAAAGAAAGACCTAGAACAAAGACTATTGTTCTGCTTCTGCAGTCATGTTTTTTATGATCAAAGGTAGCATGTGCAGTCACTGGCTCAATGCCAAACCGTTCTTTTAGTATGCTAGCAATATGCACAAACACTTCAACTGGAGTGGCTGAAGAATTTACCTGTAAAAACCAAATAATTTAACAACAGCATTAGCAAAAGTTCAACCCACAGTTTACATGGTGGATTCTAACTTGGGGAGGCATTCACTGTTATCTAAAGTTCATCAAAAAACACAGATGTCTGCAGGATTTCCGCATTCAACCTTACCATATTTATTGGAGATTTTTAATGTTGCAAATATGAGATTTGAAGACATGGTACCTTTTTCACAAGGTCTTTCTCTTTGTTTTCATAGTGACTTACAACAGGTACAGACTCTTTTTGAAATGTCTCAAATCTTTTCTTAATTGCCAGTACATTATCATCAATGCGACCACTAGTCTCACCATGTTTTATAAGCCTTTTTTGCAGAACTTCGAAAGGGCACTCAAGGCAAATAACTAAATTGGGCCTGCCAGACTGCAGATGTGTTGGTCAGGTTTATATGACAAAGAAAAGTGAAGAATTGATGACACTAACCTTTTCCTCGAAAGCTTCTGCCTGCTCTACAGACCGTGGGAATCCATCAATCAGGAAATGCTTGTCTTTTGATGAGTCCATGGCCTCCATAAGCAGGCTCATGGTGGTCTCCAGAGGGACAAGCTGCCCTTCTTTTATTGCCTTCTCAATCTTCTTTCCAGATGAACTTCCTCTTTCAACTTCTGCTCTCAGCAAGTCTCCTACGGATATGTGACTAAATCCAAAATTTGATACCACTTCACGACATTGTGTACCTTTGCCACTGCCAGGACCACCTGTAACATCATTAAAAGGTGAGATAAATCGCATGTTCATCTACCTGCACCAGTTCAGCATATGCAAAAATGTTAAAATGTTTCCTCTAGTTCTAAGGACCTATTAATTATGTACTTTAATAAGATCTAACTAATCATCCGTTTCTGAAGCTTTTTCCTTATAGTCCTTTTATGCCCATTCTAAAATGAAAACTGGAGGCCTCACAACCTATATTGTATGGCCCCACCAGTGCCATTTAAGTATGTAGCAAATTCATAGGCACAGCAGCAAAGGTAGCCAATATACGATTCAGTTGAAGACTTTCCAAACAGACGTAATAATATTAGATGTGAAGCCATAGATTGGTAAAATATGGGTACCTAATACAAAGATTGTAACTTTTTCCGGCAGCTTTTTCTTTCTGCACCACATCATTCAACAATTATTGAAAGATACAAACAACACAGATTGGATAAAGACAGATATAAAATGCATACGCATGATGCCAGAGAAAGTGATGAGGATGATCTTCAACTTGTCCGTCGGCATTTTTCTTACTCGGCTTGCAACCCATTGCGAAATAAGAAATAAAACTCTATATTGATGAAGTCTTTAATTCCCGCAAAATGGCCATACCCAGTTCTTTCTTAGATGAAGCGGGGGCACATTTGGGATCGGGCGGCAAAATCAGATCTATGAAGACGTGGTCTTTGCCTACGTGGCTATTTGACCCACCATTTTGGCAGGGGTGGAATATTCTGGCATATTCGGTAAGCGAGCTAGAGGTTTTCGTAACCTTGGATGGGTAGAGAAGCAATGGTATCAATATCATATCGGTTGCGAGCACCAAAGCATCACATGGCACTGTTCAAAACATGAAAGTTACTAAAGAAACTCTTACTGTTGCGACAAACTTCTACCGCATACGTTTTAGCGCTTTTTTCTTCCATTCTGAAGATTTACCTGTTGTTCCAACAGTTTTACCCACTCAGTCCAAAAGTTTTCTCAGCATTCCGCCATGTTATCTTTCTCGCGGTTGGCTTCTTTGACTTGTTCACTTTAAAATACTCATTTTCCATATCTAAACCTTATTTAGGGTTGTTGCATGTGCAGTCAGGATGTCTTGTCATGTGTAAGATCTGATTTAAAGAATGTGTCTGGACGATATGCGATATATGGAGCAGGTCTGGCCATTCATTGATAGACGATATGGAATTTAGATTGAATTGAATTGATCTTTAACGTCCACAAAGGCCAAAGTTTTATGGGACCCAATAGATGTTGTAAGTGCACTACTAGTTAGGATTAAAAACCCCTCGCCACAAAGGGTTTTTGCGGAAAAAAACCCTTGATAGTAATGAGCCTCTAGGAATATGTACACATCAAACTTCCTTCCCTAGGCATCTTAATTCAAGCAATTGTGTACGTTTCTCTAGCACCTTCAATATAAAAGATACTAGTGCAACCACTTCCTACGTGTGTAGAACCACAAGAAGGGATTGATGTTGGACTAATAAAACTGCATACTTCGCACATGCAGACTCAAACTTCTATCACAGGCACTCCGATGTGGACAGGGTGGCTTCATATGTCGATCTGTATGATGATATTTAGTAGCACATCCAACTGAGGTATGTAATGCTAGTTGGGGACTTCAATGTACACATAAGAACAAAACATTTGACAAAGTTCAACCCTCTAGTCGAGGACATACTGCAAGTCATACGGTCGAAGATTTTTGGCCACGCACGTCAAAAGACAGGGGCCATCCAGTCACACAATTCGAAAGGCGGTTGCTTCAAATGTGCAACATCTTTTACTTGCTTATCTGTAATGGTCTCATCTAGTGGCCATCTTCCTCCTCTAACACTTGTCGATATGAGAGGCTTGCAACGTCTCATAAATGGCAAGGCTGCAGGTTTAGATGGTATGCAGGCAGAGATGTTACAAATTATTCTCATCTTGGCTAGCATATTCAATAAGGCACTTCAAGAAGGCTCCCCTCCTCCCTTCTCCCCGCCCCCGCAATGAACTGTCAACAAAGTGGCTCCAATACATAAGGCAGGCAATCCGCACTACCTTGCCAACTATGCACAATCATGGTCAACTCATAGTTGGAAAAAACTATTGGCTGGAATTCATGAGCAACAATTGATGGCATAGGCAAAGGACACAAAGTTAAGTGCTATTACACAAACCAGGTTTAGGCCTAGACACTCCACCATCGATCATATTTTCATGTTGCGAGCCTTGATAGAGGACAACAAAAGTGAACGACAAGATCTGTATTGTTGCTTTGTATATTTTTTGCAAAGGCTTTTGACATGGTTGAAAACATTAATGCAAATGGGAGTTACGTAGTAGTTGAAAAGTGCAGTATACATACTACATGAAACATGCTCAAATGCCACCATCAGGCCAGCTTGTCAATAGCGGTGTGGAAGTCCAACAAGGGTGTCCACTCTCTTCCATGCTATTTGGACTATATATTGATCAGTTTGAGGATTGGCTTGTTCAACATAGAGGTGGAAGGATCTGCCTATTTTACCATATCATCCTATAATTTATATATGTAGATGTGGTAGATCTTTTGGCTTATACCCGAGCACAGATGCAGCAGCACTTGGATGCACTTAGTACTTTCTACCAGGATACTAGAATGTGCGTTTGGTCGAGATCAAGGTGCTCCTTATATCGTCTTCGAGACGACAAAGGTAGACTTGTTTCACTTATGAAGGTCATAATGTGAAAGTAGTACAGACATTTAAGTACCTGGGCGTAGAGTTCACGAGTACTACATACTAGGATATTTGCATCTAATAGTAGGTGACGGCAGGATGGAAGGCTTTATATACATTGCAGAACAACAATTGTCGTAGAGCAGAGCTTTACGATCACACATGTTCGTGATTTTGGTAGAGCTAGTTTTTCTATATGGAAGTGGAAGAATAGGGTCCTGTGAGCCACCTGGGATGATTTAGACCAAGTTCCTTCTAACCCAAGCACTTAAAGTCAAGTACATGGTCCAATATCAAATTCTTGTATAAGAGTCATGATTCTTACCTCTTCAGAGGGCTGCATAGAAAGCCTACAACTATAGAAAAAAACCTACCCTAAAGGGTTTTTGAGAGAGAAAAACTTGACAATAATAAGCTCATTGATTAATCTGTATATATACACAAGTCGATATGTTGAAGGTGGTCATTGTTGGGCTTGTCAGTCAAGAACCTCAAGGATACAAGATGCTAGTGTCACCATTGCATGTGTTTGCAGAAGCACATGGCTAATTAGATGTAATTAGATAAATATGTCTTGCGGGGCAAATCTGAAGAGTATGGCATTGATATTCAATTGCTCCCATTTGGCAACATTGGCATATCATGTTTTCACACTCATCATGAGTCCATCTACATGTCTCAATTTGTAGACATTGTGCAAAAGTATGGATCGATGCAATTATCCTATGCCTCTTCATGAGCAAATATAACTAATATGCATTGTTATGGGCCACAAGAAAGTGTGGAATTTTGTAATATGATGTCTTGAGCATCTCCAATGTAACAACATCGCGAAGCTTACTAAGGAGACGTGCATCGATATATTTCTTCAACTAAGTGTGATCTTCATTCCTCTGTCTCGTACACATGCATATTCCATCTGGAGAACCTGTGTGTTGCTCCTTCCAACAAACTTTAAGACGTACAGATCCATGACCTTTTTTTTTTTTTTTTTTTTTGAACGTGGACCTTTATTACTCAAAAGAATACAAAGAGTACATGGGGGACTCAAAACCCAGTGGAGAAGATGTCCACTAGAGCAACACTACCCACCACATACATAACACAGAAAAGCGGAGAATACATATCACTACGAGCACAACTGTTTGCTATGAGTAAGCCTGAATCTGAAGATGTCGCTCCCAAATGACACTCTTGACATCATCCTTTAAGGAAGAACACTTATACGCCTTTACAATGCAACTACGAGCATCATTAAGCACATGCAGATCTAAAAAGACATGTCCCTTGAAGATGAAGAGATTTCGTCTCTTCTAGATGGACCAGATGATCCAAGCAGATGTTAGGTGGAAAGCCCTCTTTGCCAACTTGTCCCAAGAACTAGGATAGACTGACAATAGGACCTATTGACTATGCAAGTCACAATGGAAAAGGCTCAAAAGCCACTGCCAAGCAAGTCGAACATGATGACACAAGAAAAAACAGTGCTCAATTGTCTCATTCCTCTACATGTAAAGAGGGCAGATCACAGAGACTTCTGGATGAAATCTATGAACAATAATGTTTACCCGCACGCATCGATGAATGATTTGCCACCACAAGATATATAGCTTAGGATGGAGTAATTTATCCCATCGCCAAACTGCTTTCCGATGAGGCTCAGGGATAACTAAAGGCACCTTTGGCGATGGAGACAACACTTCAGAATGAAGCAGGACCATATACATCGAGTGCACCAGATGCTCCTCCTTAACACTGGCATGAACCACCCAGAGCTGGGGAGCCATGTCTTGTGGATGTGGAGGAAGAGTAACAACTACTTTTTCCCAAATGCCATGGTCCCAAGGAAGGAGGAGGACCTTCAATCTGAACTCATTTCATGTCAATAATCTTTTCTCATTATACCATGCAGATACTATGAGCACACCCATTGCTCGCCATCGACGCTGCGTCAATGGATGGACAGAAAAGACCAGGGGACAATCCGCCTAGCCATCACCCAAAGAGATCCACCAGCAACTGGCTGTAGGATCTGTGTGGGCCATCGGATGAAACACAGTCTCCTAAGCAGCTACCAACCCCTTGAGGAAAGGAGAGCCATTCCTCCCATGGGCATTAGTTTGGCCCATGGGAGGAATGGCTCAATGGATGGAGAGCCAAAGGAAATGCACATCTGTAAAGACTGGTGAATGAGGCGCAGCTCTGAGGAATTATTAGCATTATTTAGAATCTGCCATATGAACTTAGAAATTAGCACCTTGTTCTGGAGAAGAAAGTGAATCATCCCCAGCCCCCCACAAAGTTTAGGCATAACGCACTTCGCCCAGCTAATTTTAACATCAACTGCTTCTTCAGTGCCACCCCAGATAAAGTTCCTGATAATACGAACAATGAGTTGCATCTTTGTCTATGGTGCCAGCAAGATGGATGCCATATAGACATGTGTACTACTCATAAATTTTTTTTTTTTTTGAAGAACTGTGTCATCAATGTATTAAAAGAATGGTAATGTTACAAAGCAAGTGAGGAGGAAGGAGAACTGCCCCAAAGAGACAGCGATACCTCGACACTCCACAACAAACTCACAAAAAAACTGCAACTCTACTGCTATACAAACCGACCATCACCATCTACAACACCCAAGAAATCCTACCAAATGGCAAACTTCTGCTCTACTAATCCCGGGAACACCAGAAAGCTTTGAAATAGCTTGTACCTGAGTCGAGAAATCAGAGAGGCTGCAGACTGCTGAATCCCCTGAAAGATCCACAACCGCCGCCGCTTCCAAATCAACCACACCAACAAGCCACGCACAAATGCAAGGCTTGCTGCCGCAAGAGCGGCCAAGCACCAGGATACACATGAAGCAACAACAACTGCTGGCTAGTCAATCTCACCTGAAACAGAGCCCTGACCCAATCCCAGGCAGCCTGCAAGTGAGGGCATAAAACCAGACAATGCTCAGTCTCACGATGAAGGCCACAACAAGGGCAAAGAGGGCTCACACCCAGCCTAAACTTACTCACAAGGACATTCACCCTGATACAACGGGGCACCACCTGCCACAGAAGCACCCTAACCTTCGGTGGGGGAAGTGAGCTCCATGTCCACGTCCAAACTGAGCGCCATCGAGAACCCGGAAGCTGCAGAGACCACTTGCCTGAAGGGGGCAGAGTGTCATGAATAGCCAACACCCGGTAACAAGACCGCACAAAACAAGAAGACACAACATCCGGATGAACCTTCCAAACCTGCACCACCACATCATCCTGAGGGACTATAGGTATGTGTAGCGGAATACTCCCCGCCACTTGTTCCTAGATAGCCCTATCCAGCGCCCTTCAGCGTGGCGTGCTCGAAAGAACTCCCACGAAGCTACCTGACCACCCCAATACCAATCCTCCAAGGTGAGCACAACAGCTTCGCCTCCAACGGGCTGCGTCTCGAGCATGCATAAAGGATGCCTAAGGGCAAGTCTTGCGCAGGGGGTAGAGGAACCCACAAGAAAGGAGAAGAGTGGTGATAAACCGAGGCATAATCTAGGCGGAAGAGCACACGCATATGATCCCAAGCCCGCAACACCCCCTGTGAGAAAAGGGGATGCATGTGGAAAAGGCCAAGACCATACAATGATTGCCGGGGCAACTCCACATGCAGACGGCTTCCCAAACGCCACACAATGGTGAAGAGATCGCAACAACAAATACCAAGACCGGAGGAAAGATGCTCCAAACAAACTTGGAGACCAACACCTTACTATGCAGGTGCCAAATCTAGAATGGCCAAGCCCCATCCTCCCGTGAGACACTTCCACCAAGCCACTTTAACAACCGCCCCTTCATCATCCCCGCCCACACAAAATTTCGAACAATCTTATCCAAAGCACAGTATCTTACCCTCGGGAGCTATCGCAGATGTTGTATACACATGAGTGCTACAAAGTCTTGACTTGGCAATAGTGATCCTATCGCCATGGACAACTTGCTACCCTTCCACCAATTGAGGTGTTTACGCAACCCCGCAAAATCTCATCCCACACCCTCCCCATGGAAACATCCCTCCAAAGGGAATACCCAACGACTTAGTACACACATTATCCGGAAGCACCTTCCAAGGGAATAGAGCCAAACAAGGGGGGGTCCGAGTCAATCGGGCCCATAATCGCGAGCATTTACCCCAATTCAGAAAAATGCACGAGGCCAAGGAGAAAGTATCCAAAGAAAACCCTTCACATTCCATAAATTCCTCTCTTACGCCACCAAGAAGAGGAAAGTGTCATCGGTGAACTGGTTAATAATCTGCTGACTACCATCCTGCATCCGAAGCCCATCCACCACCCCCTCCTCCAATGCTGCCAAAAACAAGCGAGACGATTACCTCGCCACAATCGTAAACAAAAGCGGCCAAAGGGCACCCCCGGCGCACCGCTCTACCTAAGGAGAAAAAGCGGAGGGTTCACCACGGCACACCACCGTAGCCCGTGCTGACCTATGCAACTTCATGACTGTCTCTGTAAAGCGTGGACCACAGCCCAACGCTAACATCGTGGCCAACAATAACTCCCAACGGACACTATCGTAAGCTTTGGCAAAGTCAAGCTTAAGATAGGCAATGCCTTGACCTGTTCTCCTGGCCCAATAAAGGCCCTCATAAGCTGCGGCAACATTAGTCAAAATGTTCCTCCCAGGAACAAACCCAGACTGCACCTTACTAATGGAAGAAGTCAACACCGGCTTCAACTTCTCTGCCAGGGCTTTCGCAATAATCTTGTACACAGAGGACAACAAGGATATAGGCCTCCAATCATTAATAGTAGAAGGCTGTTTAACCTTAGGAATCAAGGAAATGCATGCGGTATTCAAGATCCTATCCATTTAAGAAGACTGCAGCAACTCAAGATACACCTTGTACACAGACTCACCAGCCCACTCCCAATAAGTCTGAAAGAACTCCACAGGGATGCCATCCAGCCCAGGACATTTATCCTTGGCCATGCACATACACGCCTCCGCTAAATCCTCTCTGGAGAGCTCCTGCTCCAAGCTCTCATGCTAATGAGGCAGAATAGATGGCTTAACAGCCCACAAAACAAGCTCCTGCATCTCCTGCTCATAGGGAAGAGTGCGCTGCGCGAAAAACCCTGAGAAATGAGCATGCACATACCTCTGCAAATCAGCGGAATCCTCCAAAGTCCGGCCATCGGGCAAAGCAAAAAGGCGCCATAGATCTTTGATATCGCCACGCCTAGCCTAGCTGCTCACGAAGAACTCCGGAGCGAACTTGTGTCCCCCTCCTTCAACCCGGTGGGGGCGCCTTCACCGCAGCGCCTCACGCACTTTAACTTTCGCTCCGAGCAACAATACGCAACATTTGCATTCTCCCCTAATGCCATCGGAAGAATCTTCTTCTCCAACTCGATAGAGACTATGCAACTCCCGCGCCTCTGCTTTACCGCGCCTGTCTACCAAAGACCTTGGCAAAACGCTTCACCCTGGCCAACGCAGTCACCATACCAGACATACCCTTCAACGATGAAAAGGTATCAAGCCACAACTCCCCGGCCTTTGGACCGAAATCCGCATCGGCCCGGGCCGGGTGTTCAAAGCGGAACACCGTCAGAGGGGCGAGAGGCAACCCCACCACGATTGGACAAAACCACGAGGGTAATGATAAAAATGGAGGTAGAGCGGAGAATGTTACTCCGTAGCGAAGAGGGCACACCATCCGGTGCACATGGGGAAGCATAGCACCCAGGTCATGCCTAGCATACGCCCGACCGCACTTTTAATCCGCCTATTACAATAGGTGAAAGACAAGTCCCCGGGACCTCAACCAAGGCCAAATCCTGCAACAACCGAGACCATTTGGTCCCTCTCAAACCCATGCACAACGGGGTTCCAAAACCATGGCGATCTTCTACTGCTCTCTACCATATTGAAGTCCCCTAATAGCAACCAAGCAACCCGCAACCCACCAAGGGCTCATAACTTATTCCTGTTGTGGCCCATAAAGCACCCCACGAGAAGGCTGATTAGGGGCATAAACATTAACAATCCCCCACTCTTGCCCTCCCTCCAACCACTTAATTATTGCCCACCCGACCAAACACATGCAACTGCGAGTATGTGACCCGCACATCCATCCTCCAAGCAATAAGAGTACCCCCACTAGTCCCCGGAAAGAAGAAGCAATAGAGCCAAACTGCCTACCAACCATATTCATGAGCACGGACATATCACCTGTGACACTTATGCTCCTGAATGCAAACAATATCGGGGATGCAACTGCTTTGAAGTGCCAAAGAAACCGCGGGCCCTCTTACTACTAGAGGACCGCACCCCCGCACATTCAAGCGAGGATCGACCTATTCATCACGGAGGAGAAGTGTCCAGCCCCCACATGCCTACCCACCGGGCCATCAGCCCACTCCCGCGAGTCATCATCTAGAGCGGGAGGATTAATCACAAAGCAATATGACCCACAACCGCTCTACGTGACATTCCACTTCCGACACGTGTTGGAAGTCCCCCAGACACCTCCATAGAGTCATGGGCCACACTAGTCTCTACCTCCAACCGGGCTGCTCCAGCCACCTCATGCTCAGCACATACCGCTCTGGGACATCCCGGCAAGATCACCCGGCCCCTCCCACGGCCACGTCCTCGGACCTAGCCACAACCAAATCATCTGAGCCCTCCCCTGAGCCACCACATCCCCTAACCCCACCATCCAATGGGCGGCCAGCAGCAAGCCTGCCCCGGCCTCGTCCCACACCACCTCTCCCAACTACACCACCTCGTCCAATTCCACTCACTGCACCACGGAGCCCTCTGCCTGTTGCCTCAGGAACAGAGGAATATCGGGCCCCTGCAGAAGCACCTGCAACCCCTATCACATCACAAGCACTAGCAGGACTAGCAAGATCATCAACAGGGTCAGATGGTAGCACAATAGATGGAAACATCCGCCGGATCTCAGAGCCATTCAAAAGCTTCAATCGGAAAAGAAAGTGCCAGGGACCACTACTGCTACTGGAAAAAGAAGTGGGCACAGTGCCAAAGGCGAGCAATCTGATCTTGGGGACCTGCACAATAGAATGAGCCAAATATACACCCGGCCATTAGCCATAGAAACCAAGAAATCGGGCACCATCGGATCGGGGGAGGAAGATCCTCGAATCTGAACCAACAAGGGATTTTAACCGCTGTCAAAGAACTGGTGGACATTGCCGGAGTATAATACTGATACAACACATATGATTCACCCAAATTATCCACCCCTCGACTAACCAATTGCCGCCTGTAAGACTTCGACCTCAAACATGATTATAAAGAAATTATTTGGTAGGAATTTGAGAGACGATACACGGGCAAACCAATCTGCCTCGGATGTCCCAGGCAAGCCAAGAGCTAAACCTCCTCGTGTCCAATATGTAACCCGTGAAGTAGCCCAATACCGCAAAATGAAACTAGATTCTCAATGGTCTCGAACATGCACGGTATGATCAACATCTATCCATGGAGTCTCGGAAGAGCTGCTGCGTAGTCAACAGAGTGATGATCCTCCACAAATTTGAGCCTCTTGAACACGGGCGGTCCTACACTCCGAGCCCTTGCGCTTGATCCAATATGAAAACCCCTAGAGTGATGCGAGCAGCACAAGTCATTGCTCGCGGGCCGGCGCCCGCAAGGAGTTGGGGCTGCCTGGCACCCCGAGAGGTATCCGGGGGCACCCGGGGAGGCACATCGGCTACATGCACCCTAGAAGAGGGCATCACCCGACAAGTGATTCCTTCCCAAGCATAGGGGAAGAGGGCATCCGCAGATCCGGTTTCAAAGGGGCATGCTTGATGGAATCAAGACCGGAGTCTCCAAAACACAATCTACTTGGGTCTCAGAATTATATTGAGAGGAAGAGCAATCCACATACCTCTCAACCGAAGGGGATTCCAAGAGCTCCCTCATCTCTGCCACCAATTGCATGCCACTTCCCTCTGAGCCAGCGCCTCTTCATGCATGCCGAGAGACCAGCGCCCTTCCCCTTTACTGGAGGATTCTTTCTCCTCGCCATCTCCCTTGGCTTCAGCCCCAAGCCATGAGGCTCAATCGATCCCCCATCAGCCTGTCTGGCAGGAGCCATGACATCCGAACCAGTCCGGAAATCATCTGTTTGCAGCAACAAGCCACATGCAAAATAGCTAATGCTATACACCTCCGGAAAGAGCTCGGAGCAAACTTTCCAATGAGCCCAAGCACGTCGAAATCTGACACCAGATAAGAGAGATATCGCCGATCAAAGTTTCGCCGTCAGAACCCTAGCTCCAGGCGCCAGGGTCCTCCCCTTAACATTGGATTTGCACCCTTAGCGAAGTTGTGCTTTCAGTACCTCCCTACTCATAATTGACTTTGCCATAGTTAGGTGGCCAGCCATGGACAACTTACCACCAGAACAAATGCCTTTCCAACCCCTTAACAATAACATCCCACGTGTCTCCAGATGAAAGGTGTATACCAACTGGAATGCCCAGAAGCCTAGTTGCCTTTCCATGAAGAAGAACCTTCCATGGAAATGCAACCACAGAGGACAGCACTGGAGAATCTAGGGCCCACAAGGCAGTACACTTTTGCCATCCCAAAAAGATACCAGAAGCCAAAGAGAAACTGTCCAACAAGGAAATGGCATTTTGCAAATTCTGCTCATCAGCCATTAAGAACAATAAACCTGATTACAAATCTCTTATGAACCACTATTCATGGGAAGACCATGCAAGATGCCTTCCTGCACTGCAAGAGAGAATACCTGAGGAAGAACCTCTGCCACAATTGTAAAAAACAGCGGTGCCAAAGGACAGCCCTGATGAATGCCACGTCCCACCTGAAAAAATCCTGATTGTTCTCCTTGAAAAAGAACTGAAGAATGAGCAGAATAATGAAGTTTCATAACGTCTATTGCGAACTGGGCACCAAAATCAAGACGTAGGAGGCACTGCTCCAGGAAACTCCAGTCAACACTGTCATATGCTTTTGCAAAGTCCAGCTTCAAGTATACATGTTAATTGTGAGTTCTTGGTATACACCCTGCAGCAGCAGTCTATGACTGCCGGATGCTACAAAGCTGCCATGCTCATGATCACAAAACGAGAACAAGACAAACAAATATGTACAAAGAATGAAGGGAACGTGGCCAAATGAGGCTCTCCAAATTTGAGATAAACCTGAGTACATCTGAAGAGGCTCCGGTCTAATATAGTGTAGACCGCAAATCTGAGCCCTACACCTAGCTAAATCTAAGCCATACACTTAAGTCAATCTAAGCATGCCAAGTGTCAGTCTGCCACCACTGACACCTAACATGTGCACAATGTTAACCACTAGGTGGTTAACACCCCCCCCCTCTAAAAGTTTATAGCACAAAAATGTGTACAGACTTTTATAAGACAAGTCCGACAATTACAACATGGTGCCAAAATTTTTAGGGGCAAAAATGATGATAATGGTAATGGGTGGTTTTGTCGCCGAAAGATCTTCATGAATGCGTTGATGACGAATAGGATCCGAATGAATGTCGATGGAAAACATGGATGATAAGAAATTGGGCCAAAAAAAACATAAAGACCATCCCCTTATATTATGGGTAAGTCCATTTTAACAAATCGTGCCCAAAAGTTCACTTAAAAATAATTAAGGGGTCTTCAAAAAATGTAAGCACCAAGAAAGCTTCCCCCATGATCAGCCATAGAAGAGCGTGGCTATGCGTGACAATATTTTTGCAGAGCGTGGATGTTGAGCAAGAAGCGTGGCCATAAGCAAAGTGTGAGCGTGGGAGCATAAAGAGTGTGGCTGAAGCGTGGACTTGGTGTGGGCGTGCGTGAAGTTGGCTCAAGGATTAGCGTGGCCCGTGGACCATGGAAGAAAACTGGAGCGTGGGCGTGACCCCGTGAGTTCAACGAGCGTGAGCCAGAGGGTTGACCACGGCGTGACCCGTGATCGGCTTGCATAACAAGGGCTGGAACCCTAAAAATGTCGAACCCTAAAAGTGATTTTGCGGCGGCCAGTCATGGCGGTGATCTGATCCTGGAAGATGCGATTGCTTCTGAAGATGTGGCTTGAAATGCGCGCTAAAGACAGATCTGCAGAAGAAAAATTCTGATATATGATGCCGAAATTGTAGCGTCTATAGATAGGGCTGGCCGGATTTGCTGGAATAGGGCCATTTGTTTGCATTGAGCGGTGCTGCATCTTGCTATTTCAAGATAATACTTGGCAAATGGAGCTAGATATCTGCCTTCAATGTCACATGCGAAAATAGATTGGATAAGGCAAAGCCTGATACCAAAAGTTGAGCTGCTTAGCCGGATATGAGCTGCAGAGTCTGAAAATAGAAAGTGAAGATTTGCACAACTGAAAGGCCAGGTATGGCGGTCGGATTTGATCTGAAGATTGAAGAGAAATACTTGAAGCTTGCTGGAATGGTGTCCAAAATCGCTGCAACAGAGGAATCGATGCCCACAAGTTTTATGTCAAAAACAGGTAAAATGGCTGCTGAAAACGTGTTGATGCTGTTGAGGCTCCGATCCCTGATTGGAAGTTTGATATGCTAACGGTACTTGTTTGTAGATGATGAAGACCAAAGAGACGTGAGAAATCCGAGTTGAGGCTTCAAGAATTTGTATAAATATACTGGCCGTAATGGTGCTCTGCAGCTGTGAGATGCATGAGGCATATGGATGGGGGCTAGCAGGGATGCTGGCTGTGACGTCCCCTACTCGTATACGGTGCACTCACCGTATACAAATAGGAGTTCATCCCCCATACCAGCTCCATGCCGATACAGGGCCCTCCACATGACGCTGCAACCGTGACGGGTTCCAGTGGGAAGAGTGAAGGGGTCATTTTACCCCGTCTCCCTCAGGGTCAACCTAGCTGCGGAAGCGTAAACATACACGTCAGTATATAACATAAGCACATATCCACCTCGAAGGGTGGTCCACCACATCTGCATAAACAAGATGAGCACAATGCATATGGGGAGTCCTACCCAAGGCTCAGACTCGAAGGGATGACTGACGGCTTGGGTCTCTAGAGTTCATTGCAGACAGAATTCATGGCAATGGATTTGGCTGGCATAAGAACATGGCATAGGGTTGTCCACTCCATCCGCCCCTCCTGTGCACACTTTGCAGAGTAGGCTGAAAGCGTTGGGACTGGATCTGTAGCCCGGGATGCATAGCCAAAGGGGCTATTCACGGGTCTCATCCTCCCGGTTCGGGGGGCGGAAGGGATTGCTCCCTCCCGAGATCTACATGCTGACTCAAGGTGACTAGAGGGCCCTTTGCCGTGTGTTCGGCCCGAACCCACGGAAAGTGAACACCACTTCACGGTGTCGAGCCTATACCTTACCCACACTCAGTGGTAAGCTATTGGGCCTAGTCACAATAATCCCTGGTAGGCTTTACACACCAGAGGGATCGTTCAAGAGTCAGGACATGAACCTCCTTCTTAGCCAGTCTGACCCTTCGCCCACAACCAGGTGTGGTTCTTGTACACAGGCCGAATCTACAGTGTGTTAGAGAGGCTACTCTAGGAGCATCAACTACAAAGCCTTAGGGCCTCTACCCCCCTTCCCAATACAAGGAGTTCACAGAGATACATCATCCATATACATCACAGAAGAACTAAAGAACTAGATCTAATCTATATCATAGAGTTAGGTTCTTTAGTTAGTGTCTGGGATCTAGAGATCTAGATAGCTGCTATGGGCAATTTAATAGGCTAAACCTACTGATTCTATGACTAGAAGACGGTTTAAGCTATTAAATTGACTAAATACCTGATCCTTGGGTTGCTCCTCCTGACCTGAGTTCGACCATCCTGCTGAACTGCTCGAATCAAGGGAAACTAATGGTGCAGTTCGCTTAGACAGAGTCTGGGAGGCGGTTTTGGCTCCTTGGGCAGCCAAAACAGAGCTCTAAAACCCTATGGACGAAAATAGCAAGTTAGGGTTTTCCTAACCTAAATAGACAAGGGTTTAGGGCTAGGGTTTCCAATTATCCTTTTAGGCATGTGGGATAATTGGAAATGGGCCCACTTGCCTTTAATGGCTAGGTGGCAAAAAGTGCCCACATGGAAGGGTGTGCCCACATTAATGTGCACATTGGTAAATGTGCACATTAATAATAAATGCACCTACCTAGTAAGTTGCCCCCTAGGGGCTACCCACCTGGCTACACATCGGCATACGCGTCGGTCGGAGTGGCGTGTACGCGTGACGGGGCAGTACAGTATACGTCCTGGGACCGTATGCTGTGCTGGAACGTCACATTCTCCCCACCTTGAAATGATGCTGTCCGCAGCATCGTGGGTCTCCCCACCTTGGGATCTTCCTAATCTGCAATCTGCAATCAACGTGATGCATACAATATAATACTTACACATTTATCAAGATTACCCTAAGGTAATATTTTTAGAACATTATTACGTCATTATACTATGAAATACTTATCAACTCATGATATCATTAAACAAGTTATTCACTAGTTTAGTTATTACGACATTAAGTTTAGACAAAATTTCAACATTTCATATCTATAATTATTGTTCGAGGTACTCTTCATTCCTTGCAACACATTCCAACAAAATTTGTGTTGCAAGTCTTCGTAGCTCGACCTCCTTGCCCTCCGGAGCGCTCTATTGGCCTGCAGGTCGACACTACGTTAGTACCATTTTAATTATTTAATAAATTTTTGGTTATATGGTGACCACCCCACATGGCTAATCTCCCGGCATAGGAAGAGGGTGAATCTTCCATCGTGGCCGTGGAGACAGCGCCTATATGCCTATATGCCGCTCATGCCTACACCTCTAGTTGCCCAGCGTGGAGGATATCCTTCCCGTATATGGGGCGTGAAGGATAGATTCCTCCTATCAAAGCATATATGGGGCTAAAGGTGCCTTTCCTATCAATGCATTCCTTAATGACCTCCTTTCTCTCGAGGTCGTCTACTTCCGTGGAACAGAAGTAGACTTTCTAATCTACCTTCCACTCGTCCAAGCAGAAACGCGGTCATGCCTACATTGACATTACACCACGCCCTAGAGATCACCGTAGTGGTCCCATCATCGGTAACAACGCATGCGACCCATACCTAGCATAGGTGGCATGCGTAGATTAATGTTAACTACACAAGAATTAACCTACACAAATCGACATGCCTGAGCCGATTTCTTCGGAGATGACCTTGCCGTCCCATTGCTCCATAAACTGTGGGTACTGCTTTACTAAATCTTTCTTAAGTACCCATGTCGCGTCTTCCACTGGCAAGTGTTTCCACTTGACCAAATACTGGAGGAATTCTGATCTCCTCGTTTTCTTGAAGGCTTTATCAAGAATCAATTCTGGAACTATTTCCAGCTGCTCCTCCGTCATTTCCAACAACGTTGGAGTGTCCAAGACTTCGTCTGGATTTGGAGTATGCTTCTTCAATAAACTTACGTGGAAGACCTTATGAATCTTTAGGTGTGCTGGCAAATCTAACTTGTAGGATTGATTATCTACTCTCTTGACTATTCTGAAAGGTCCAGCCCACCTTGGAGCAAGCTTCTTGCAATTACCGATGCGGAGCTTCGCCTGCTTCACCTTGATCTTGAGCCATACATCATCTCCAACTCGGAACTCTCTGACTGTTCGATGCTTGTCGGCGATGCTCTTCTGTCGACTTCTTGCTGCTAGCAGATACCCTCGAACTTCTTCCACGAGCTGCTGCATATCGGACAACATCTGCTGCGAAACTTCTACTTTTGACACGGGGTTGTGCCAAGTGTCTGGAGTTAGGCATTGATAGTCGTAATTGATCATAAACGGCGACATTTGGGATGATTCTTGCTTGGTGCTATTGTAGGCAAACTCCACCAAGTGAATAAATTCTTCCCACATACCTTGCTTGTTCCAGACATAGTTCCGTAGCATGTCTTCTAAAATCCTGTTGGTCCGCTCCGTTTGGCCATCCGTCTGAGGATGATATGCCGTGCTCATGGATAGCTTGGTCTGAATCGTCGTAAAGAGGTCTTGCCAAAAGGCACTCATGAACTTCGGATCCCTGTCGGATATAATCTCCCTTGGCATGCCATGAAGTCTGAAGATCTCTTTGGTGAAGAGCTTCGCTGTATCCATAGCCGTATCTGTGGTCCTGCAAGGCACAAAATGTGCCATCTTCGACAACTTGTCGACCACCACCATCAAAGCATACTGTCCTTGGAAGCCCTGTGATAAAATCCATGCTGATTACCTCCCACTTAGCGTTTGGCACCGCTAATGGCTCTAATGCCCCTTGAATTCGAAGCTGCTCTGCCTTTGTCTGCTGGCATAGCTGACATTCCCTGATGTAGCGAGCTACCTGCTTCTTCATTCCTGGCCAATAATAGCTGCTGCGTACTTTGAAATATGTTTTCATGAATCCCGCATGGCCAGCTATTGGGCTGTTGTGCGTGTCGTGGATGATCAATTTCCTTACACCTGATGATTCGAGTACGCACAACTTGTTCTTATGATATAACAGGTTGCCTTCCTTCTTATAATGTTTAAAGGCTTCCCGCTCCTTATCTGTTCTTGCCTCCCTAGAGAGGCTTGCCCATACTTCCTTAAAATCCACATCCGTTGGCAAGGACTCTTCAATCTTCTTACCAAAGTCGCTGGAGAGCGTCGAAATTGCGTTGCAATGCACTCTAGTTGTCAGGGGATGCCTTGAAAGCGCATCTGTTACTACATTGAGCTTCCCTGGCTTGTAGACTATATCAAAGTCATACTCCTCAAGGAACTCCATCCACCTTCTCTGCCTCAGGTTGAGGTGTGGTTGCGTGAATACATACTGGAGGCTCTGATGGTCTGTATCCAATTGGAACTTCCTTCCCAAAAGATAATGCCTCCAAATTCTTAATGCCCTGACAACCGCAAGCAATTCCTGATCGTGGGTGGGGTAGCGCGTTTCGGCGTCGTTCATCTTCCTAGAATCATACGCTACTACACGCTCTTCTTGCATGAGAACTGCACCTGTAGCTATCTTACTCGCATCTGTGGCTACAAGCTTATCTTTCTCAGGGTCCGGCAGGGTTAAGACTGGGGCGGTTGTTAAAGCTTCCTTCAACAATTCAAACCCTGCTTGGGCTTTCTTGTACCAATGCTCTGCCCAATCTCTCACATTTTCCGCCCTCGTCAGGTCTGTTAACGGGGCCGCTATCTTAGCAAAGTTCTTCACGAACTTCCTGTAGTACCCTGCTAGGCCGAGAAAACTTCTGACTTCATGCACATTCTTCGGCGCTGGCCACTGAATTACTGCTTCAATCTTGGCGGGATCCGTCGAGATTCCTTCTGCTGAGATCACATGACCAAGGTATTCCACCTTCTCCGTTGCGAAGTGGCACTTCGACAGCTTGGCGTACAACTGGTGCCTCTTCAACTTCTCCAGCACTCTTCTCAAGTGTTGTACATGCTCTTCAAGGGATCTGCTATACACCAAAATGTCATCAAAGAAAACTATCACAAAGGTGTCTAGGAACTCCCTGAAGATATCGTTCATGAGCCTCATGAACGTTGCTGGGGCGTTTGATAAGCCGAAAGGCATTACCGTGAATTCGTAGTGCCCATACCGCATTCTGAAGGCGGTCTTATGGATATCTTCTTCCTTTATCCTGATCTGATGATATCCTGACCTTAAGTCGATTTTGGAGAAGATCCTTGCTCCTTGAAGCTGGTCCATCAAGTCGTCTGATCTTGGGAATGGTGTGCTTATTCAACTGCCTATAGTCTATGCACATCCTTAAACTGCCATCCTTCTTCTTTACAAAGAGAATGGGTGCTCCAAATGGCGAGACGCTAGGTCTAATGAAGCCTAGGTCGAGCAACTCCTGCAATTGCTTCTTTAGCTCCATCAACTCCTGCGTCGTCATTCTGTATGGGGCCTTGCTTGTCGGCTTCGTTCCCGGTTCGAGTGCTATCTCACACTCGACTCCTCTATAAGGAGGAAGCTGCTTGATCTCATCTGGAAAGAGATCATGGAACTCCGTGATCAGCTTAGCTATTTGCTTCGGCAACTTCCTGAGCACCTTGTCTTCTTTGCTTTCTTCCGATTCCGGCTCACTAATCTCAAGCTTGAAGATGTATGCCACCTGCTCACTCTTGATGCACTTGAACAGCCGTTTAGAAGACATACACTGCATGATGGGAACAACTTCTTTACCTGTGATCTCAATGATCTTGCCGTCGGGTGTTGGGAAGGTCACCTTCCGCTTTCCACAATCAATAATGGCCCCTGCTGGTCCAAGGTACTCCATACCTATGATCAAGTCGTATTTGCCAATGCCCATTACCTCTGCCCCCATCTGGATATTAATCCCTGGCAATTCGATGCCGAAGCTAATTCTCTTGCCTGCCGTCTGCCTTACTGCTCCACTTGCTAAGACAACGGGCCTTGGCTTTGACTTTAGTGGTTTCAACTTCAACATTTGAACCATTCTGGGGGATGCAAAGTTATGGCTACTTCCTGAGTCTATCAGGACTATGAAGGACTTGGCCTTGGCCTTCCCTACTGTGGAAATTACTTTATACTGGCTCTCTGCTTGCTCTGTATCTATTGCGGCAAAGATATGACACTCACCCTGAATGTAATCGCGGGCTTCTTCGCCGTCGTCGTCAGACAGGATGTCCCAATCTCCCAACTCCGCTAGCGCTGCACTCATGACGTAGGGGCAGTTCGCTGTCCTATGGCCCGGCTGGAAGCACCTGAAGCAAAGCTGCTTTTCTATGCACAGGACTCTTTTCTTTGGGCATAGCCTGCAAAAAGGATCGCACTGCTTTGGAGTAGTTTGACCCCTCCTGCTTGTCCTTGAAGGACACCTGCTTTTTCTCCTGCTGCTTCCCCTGATTGCCACCATATGGGGCTCTAGCTGGACCTGGACTGGCTGCTCTAGGGCTATAACTCCCTGTTGCCTTGCCTTTATCCTGGTAATACTGCTTCCTCTGCCCACTATTCTGAGGTCCTGTTCCTTGCAAGCTTATTGCCTTGGACTCTGCTTCTGATACTGTCTTAGGGTTTATTGCCCTTACAAGCTTGCGGATCTCCTCATTCAGCCCTTCAATATAGCTTTCTACTGCATGCTTCTCACCCAACTTTGGCACATACAACCTCAGCCTCATGAATTCTTCTGTATACTTCTGGACAGATTTGTTGCCTTGCTGCAACCTGTAGAACTGCTACATCATACTGGACTTGTGCTCTCTTGGGACGTAATGGCGCTTGAAGGCTTTAGCAAACTTTCTGAACTTGTAAGCATCCCTGCTCAACCCATGGGCCTTTGCATAACCCTTCCACCAAATCCGTGCGGCTCCTTTCAAGTTGGCTGTTGCCACCCTACCTTTGTCCTTATCCTTCATGCCATATGCATTGCCGTACTCACTCATTTCGTCCAGCCATGCCTATGCTTCTAATCCTGATCTGTTCTCCCCTGAGAACTGTTCGAGTTTCCGGGCCTTCCATACGTTGCCCAGTGCAGAATCTACCTTCTTCTGGTAGTCCGAGGCTCTAGTGTCCCTTTGCCGTCCCTCTAAGGTGTCCCTCTGCCTTGCATCTGCAGTGACCCTCTGCCTTCCTTCTGTTCGGTCCTGAGCCTGCTCTTCCTCTTCCTCGGAATCGGAGTCCGAATCTGAGCTTGAGTCGGAGGATTCCGAGCTGGGGGACCTCCTTCTCTTGCTCCTCTTCTTGTCTCTTCCTGTTTTCCGAGCTGATGCTTGCGGCAACTGAGCGTTGCCCACCGAACCCGCTCCTACTTGCGCGGACAGCAAAGCCTTTATCTGCTCCAGGTCCGTCCTCATCTGAGATATTTCCTCTTCTGGGGTTATGGCTCCAAATTCCTCGAACAGGTTCCTTGCCGGGCGTGGCCTGGGCGGACTCTGTTCTTCCATATGTTCCCGGCGTTGTCGTTCCCCTGAGCCTAGGCCTCTAGCTGCATACACAAGTAGTTCATGGCTGTGTGGTTAGTCTTACTTGTTCTCTTGCATTATTTATGTTTGTTGGTATAGTTGGGGACACAAGATACATCGACAAACATTTAAGGTGCAAAAGAAATTATATTTATATGATATCATATCCTAATACAAAAATTCCCGGGCTCAAGAATCTAACTATTCTTGGAATTGCCGGTATGATGGGTTATCCTCTAGGAACTTCTTCACTTGGGCTGTTCCCACTGAATGACCCAAGTTCCTAAGGACATTGATTGAAGATCCCCCCTGCAAAGCTCTCGCCAAATCTTCTATCCTGCGCTCGGAGGTATAGGCTGCAGTCACTGCTAGTCTTCCCTGCCATCTGTAAGGTATGGCGAAGTCAAAAACATCGAGTGCTACCGCTCTCTTCACTAGGATGGCATACTCGGTGTTTGGAGCTAATCGAGCATGCCGGCCAAAGCCTGAGAGTGCAACTAACATCGATACTCCTTCCTCGCCTCTGGGGGTGAATTTGCGGTGAATTACCGCTATTCTTCCATCTATCAGCAGGGGAAGGTAATACCGCAACGACCTGTCGTTGCGTGACGGGTCCTCGGCTACTCGGTATCCAGCTCTGTGTCTGCCATCATCAACCTCTACCGTGGTGAGCTCCCTGTAGTCCCTGACTGTTGCTGAAGCTCTCCTGAGGTCGAACTCGCCTCTTCTCTCCCGGGGAGGTGTTGCCGAAGAGCTTGCCGTTAGGATGTTCGATGTCGCGTGGCGAATCCCCATCTGTTCCTGTAGAGCAAGGAACTCTTCCTCCGTCGGTAGTTGGTTTGCGGCCTGGTCTGCCTCCATAATCTGCCTGATGCTGCTGTAGGCTTGGATGTCGGAGGTCGACTCTCCCGTGTAGGTGTCGGCTTCCCTTACTTGGAGTGGGAAGTCAGATGCTCCTCGGACGATGAAGTCGTCCAAATCCGTTCTTCGGAGTTGGTGCAGTAACTCTTCAGGTCGATACTCCCTTTCCCTGCACTCCGGGAGGTTTTGGATGTCGCTTAGAAGCAAAAACTCTTCGCCCTCAACAATGATGGGGGCTAGGCTTGTAATGCCTAGCCCAAGGGGTGGCGCGACTCTAAGAGTTTGTCGGCTTCTTTCGAAGTCTTGCCACTCTTGTTCTGCTTGTCGCCGCTCTTCCGCTGGGTCGAGCTCGACGTAGTCTTCCTCCTCTTCTGATTCCTGTTCTTCTGAGTCCTCCTCTTCTTTTCCTTCCTGCTCCTGTTCATATTGCATAAGGAGCCGTTGTTCTGCTGCTATGGCTAATGGGTCCACGTCCATGGGAGGAATGGAGGTTTCTCCCACAGTGTTCTCGGCACGGTGGGTAAGAAAGATTGCCAAGGCAGTGTTAAAAGAGAAATATTTGGTCCTATTGACAGTTAGGACCATTGGCTCGGGCGTGCGCTGCGCCTTGTTTGTCAGGTACTTGGCAATGTTTGGAACATCGCCTAATGCTGCTTGCAGGGATTGCCTAGGAACAAAGTAACCTATGCAAGGTGGGAGTTGCACTAGCGCTGGTTCTACCCTAGCTTGGAACTCAGACAAGACTCTACTGTAAGCTGGGGTTGCGTGCAAGGTTGCTTGGACATCTACCTCCTTCCGGAAGACATGGAAAATTTGGTCGATGTCGGCCTCGGCAGCATGAGCGCTGGCGCTGTACCATCTGCGGAAATCAGAGGTTGCCATTGGTTAAATGCGGAAGAGGGTATCAAACGGTTGCAAGAGCGCCTTAGGGAGTTGGAAAATCGGCTAAGAAGGCAGGAGCAAACTTGTAGGGTGCTATGTGTGAAATGAGGGACCTATTTATAGAAAAGGGGGAAACCCTAATTTTTGGATGACTTGGAAAATTCCTGGGGTTGGGCAATTCTAGTCTATACTGAGGTCAAAATGGGATTTTGAAGACTAACTCAAGTGTTTGAACATGGCTGGATTATCTAAAGATGCTATACAACAGGTTGAAGATGATTTGGGCAAGTCCTGGTGAAGAAATGGTAGGAGGTCTCACAGCTTGCGCCTCGCTCAAAAACTAAAGTTTAGTTCTTCGACCAAGCGCGAGCTGTGAGACATCAGTCCCATTTTGATCAAAAGGTGTCCAATTTGGGTAAACTAAGGGTGTAAGGATGATGGGCTCATCAAATCAGGTAGAATTGACCCCTTATTTGGTCAATTTGGAGCTGTTTTGGGCAAGTTTGGGCAAGGTCTCACAGCTTGCACCTCGTTCAAAAACTAAAGTTTAGTTTCTTGACCAGGCGCGAGCTGTGAGACATCACGCCTTTCGGTCTGCAATTGTCCTATTTTGCTGAAATAAAAGCTAAAACCTGCTAGCTTATCCTAATTAATCAAGTTCATGCAATTAAAGTACACAAAATTGCTCTATATTACAAAATTTTCAATTATTTACAAAAGGCTCTAAGGGCGTTCTCCCTTAATGCGAGTCGCAAGAAGCATGTCTTGTCTCATGAGGGTTACCCGTTTGGCGTAAACAGTGCAAGCTGTTGAGTCCTCGAAGTGTTGCACTATCTTTGCCTCAGCCGCTTCCTGCATTGCCAGCAGCGCCTCATCTGTGACCCTGTAGTCCGTCCTGAAGTCTTGCATCACCTCCCGAACTAGCCGAGCAAAGGGGGCACGGGGGATTAGGAGACCGTAGCTGCACTGGAAGTGCCTAATCTCCCTCAGCGCTCTCCTCTCCACCTCCTTCCTGTCGAGCTTCTTCTTCTTGGGTGGCGGCTTGGGGGCCTTGGGCTTTGGTGGTGGCGGCTTCAAGGTCTGTTGCTTCGTTGGTCGCCCTCCCTCGGCCAGATGCAACCTGTTTTCTTCATAGTACTTCTTGTAGGCCTCCCACTTCTTCATATCGCCTCGTGTTCCCTCATCTTCCTTTCATTATATCTTGACCGATGCGTGACATAGGCTTCTCGGGCGGTCGTTAGGCTGTTTCTTCTTCTCCCAAGCCGGGGGCTTCGGGGGAGACCACGCATTGATCCTGCTTGGAGTGCGATTACGGCTGGCACGCTTTCGGGTACTACACTGCTCGTCGCTGGGGGTTTAGAAAAGCTTCCACCTCCCGGCGTGGGGTTGAAGTCCCTCGTCGGAGAAGTCGTCCGGAGGAGTTGGGAGGTTGGTCGGCTTGCCGCTCTTTGATGACGACCTTGGGGTTGGGCTTCCTTCTTGGTGGGACGTCCTTCAGCTTCCTTGGGCCGTCCACGAATTTCCCCTTCGCCTTCCTCTTCTCTTCGGCCGCCTTCTGTTCCTCCTCTTCCCTCTTCCTCTTTTTCTATTCCCTCTTCTTCTCCCGGCGTTCATACTTTCTGATGAACCTCGCGAGATCTGCTTCCTCTATAGGCTCAAGTCTCGGCTCGTTGTGCTCTTGGTGCTCCTTTCTCCTCCTCTCTCCCCGATGTGCATTTGTCTTCATCTTGGAGGATCTCTGTTGCTGCATCAGAGTGGTCCTCTGCCCTTTCTTGCTCTCTAATCTCCCTCTCTATTTCCTCGTACGCCTCCCTTGTCTCCTCGTCCATGGAGGTTGGTGATGTGGCCTCATCTGATCCACTGGCGATTGAAGACATCAATCGGATCGGATGTATCTTGATCTCTGAGGTGTCTTCCCTCGCTCGGCGAGCCCCCCCTTCGCGAGCCTCTCGCCCGAAGCATCTGCCGAATGATGTCGGCATCTGTGGCGGTGGTTTTCGACTGGCGGCAGCTTCTGGCCCGATGCATTTGGTTCGGGCCATGTTTTCGGTTCGTCAATGGGATATCAGCGCCCAAAGATCGCCTAAGTGCGGGAGAGCGGATTTCTAGGGCTGGGAGGTTTAAATGAGGGGGGGGTCTATGTCTATTTATAGCTTGGAAAATTTTAGGTCAAAATTCAAGTTGCTCGGTTTAACATGCTAAAGCACCTATGTAATTAAAATTTACACTTATTTCAGACTTTTCCTACTTATTGGTCTCACAGGTCGCGCCTCGCTCAAAAACTAAAGTTTAGTTTTTAGACCAGGCGCGAGCTGTGAGATCTCATACATTTCTAAGTAATTTAAGTAATTAAAACATGCTATTCTAATTAATTCCTATCTTAGAACTAGCCTTACCACATTACTTTTCTTAAATTCATCATGTTTGAGTGATCTTGGCTCGATGTCTCACAGCTTGCGCCTCGCTCAAAAACTAAAGTTTAGTTCTTCGACCAGGCGCGAGCTGTGAGACCACCTCACTTTGGCAAAAATTTTGGCTCATTCTTTTTAGTCTTATTAAGTTCCAATTCACTTAATTGTTACTAGCTTAGCATAAACTACAAAGATGAGAAAAAAATTTCACACTTTTCGAGGCTTAAGGATCCTATCAAGTTAGTACTACTAGGAGTGTGGCCAGTGCTTTGCTCTTGGTCTCCAAGAACATTGCTCTGATACCACTGTGACGTCCCCTACTCGTATACGGTGCACTCACCGTATACAAACAGGAGTTCATCCCCCATACCAGCTCCATGCCGATACAGGGCCCTCCACATGACACTGCAACCGTGACGGGTTCCAGTGGGAAGAGTGAAGGGGTCATTTTACCCCGTCTCCCTCAGGGTCAACCTAGCTGCGGAAGCGTAAACATACACGTCAGTATATAACATAAGCACATATCCACCTCGAAGGGTGGTCCACCACATCTGCATAAACAAGATGAGCACAATGCATATGGGGAGTCCTACCCAAGGCTCGGACTCGAAGGGATGACTGACGGCTTGGGTCTCCAGAGTTCATTGCAGACAGAATTCATGGCAATGGTTTTGGCTGGCATAAGAACATGGCATAGGGTTGTCCACTCCATCCGCCCCTCCTGTGCACACTTTGCAGAGTAGGCTGAAAAGCGTTGGGACCTGACTGTAGCCCGCCGGATGCATAGCCAAAGGGGCTATTCCTGGGTCTCATCCTCCCAGTTCCGATGGGGCAGGAAGGGATCGCTCCCTCCAGAGATCTACATGCTGACTCAAGGTGACTAGAGGGCCACTGCCCGTATTCGACTGAACCCACTGGAAAGTGAACACCACTTCACGGGTGTCGAGCCTATACCTTACCCACACTCAGTGGTAAGCTATTGGGCCTAGTCACAATAATCCCTGGTAGGCTTTACACACCAGAGGGATCGTTCAAGAGTCAGGACATGAACCTCCTTCTTAGCCAGTCTGGCCCCTTCGCCCACAACCAGGTGTGGTTCTTGTACACAGGCCGAATCTACAGTGTGCTAGAGAGGCTACTCTAGGAGCATCAACTACAAAGCCTTAGGGCCTCTACCCCCCTTCCCAATACAAGGAGTTCACAGAGATACATCATCCATATACATCACAGAAGAACTAAAGAACTAGATCTAATCTATATCATAGAGTTAGGTTCTTTAGTTAGTGTCTGGGATCTAGAGATCTAGTTAGCTGCTATGGGCAATTTAATAGGCTAAACCTACTGATTCTATGACTGGAAGATAGTTTAAGCTATTAAATTGACTAAATACCTGATCCTTGGGTTGCTCCTCCTGACCTGAGTTCGACCATCCTGCTGAACTGCTCGAATCAAGGGAAACTAATGGTGCAGATTCAGACCAGTGCGGGAGGCGGTTTTGGCTCCTGGGGCAGCCAAAACAAAGCTCTAAAACCCTATGGACGAAAATAGCAAGTTAGGGTTTTCCTAACCTAAATAGACAAGGGTTTAGGGCTAGGGTTTCCAATTATCCTTTTAGGCATGTGGGATAATTGGAAATGGGCCCACTTGCCTTTAATGGCTAGGTGGCAAAAAGTGCCCACATGGAAGGGTGTGCCTACATTAATGTGCACATTGGTAAATGTGCACATTAATAATAAATGCACCTACCTAGTAAGTTGCCCCCTAGGGGCTACCCACCTGGCTACACATCGGCGTACGCGTCGGTCGGAGTGGCGTGTACGCGTGGCCAGGCGGCAAGATAAAGATCCCCGGACCAGATATCTTTGGCTTTGGAACGTCTGCCATTAATCCCTCTTAAGAACTCAATAAGAAAGACATAATTGCTCTGTGCAGATGCCAGATTGATGGAAAGTGTTGGAGGAAGAGCTGCATGAGGACTCAAATTCGTCTAGAGCCTGAAACGCTTGAATGATTTCGTTGTATCCAAAATAAACTGATAAACTTTGATGCAGGTACTGATAGCACTGGAGAAACATGCTGCATACGATGTGAAGAAAAACTCTGATGCTTGATGTTTTGAATATGCAGGGGCTAGTCTTTTGCAGATGAACAACATGAAGAAGCAAAGAAATCACCCTTGAGAAATCTGTCTGATTGTGAATCATAAGGGAGGGCTAGCCAAAGTGCTGGCCCTCTATAAATAAACTGAAGAAGAAATGATAGAGAATATTTTTGGTGTGCAAGAGCACGACTTCTGATAAAATTGAGAGAAAAACAGAGGATAATGAAAAAGATCATGATATTTTGACAATTTTTCAGCAAATAGAAGAGAAAAGAATCAAACTGTTGATTTTTCTGAAAATCTTGCAGAGAGGAGTGCTGTCACCACTCCAAAAATTCTGGAACTGCAAACTGTGCTTGTTGCACTTGAAAAACAGAGTCTTGAGAACAGATTTATGAAATTAAATTTGATCAGCTGGCAAAATCATCAGCTGTTTGGAAAAACAAAGGCCTCCAAGCGGATACATAAATCGACTTGGTTGGGCAAACTAAGGAAACCTAACAGGGGAAGAATAGTATACAAGAAGTCTTCAAAACGGGGAAGAATGGGAGCAGCAAGACAATAGCAAACAGCAAGAGTGAAGAAAGTGATCACGAGCGAACCCGGCATAACGGCGCCACTGTTAATTGTGAGTTCTTGGCATACACCCTGCAACAGCAGTCTATGACTGCCGGATGCTACAAAACTGCCATGCTCATGATCACAAAACGAGAACAAGACAAACAAATATGTACAAAGAATGAATGGAACGTGGCCAAATGAGGCTCTCCAAATTTGAGATAAACCTGAGTGCATCTGAAGGGACTCCAGTCTAATATAGTGTAGACTGTAAATCTGAGCCCTACACCTAGCTAAATCTAAGCCATACACTTAAGTTAACCTAAGCATGCCAAGTGTCAGTCTGCCACCACTGACACCTAACATGTGCACAATGTTAACCACTAGGTGGTTAACAATACAATGGGATAACCATGCAGTCTAGCCCAATAGAGGCCCTCATATGCTGCTCCCACATTATTCAAGATACACCGGCGAGGCAAGAAACCTGACTGTGAGGAAGAGATGGACTCATTAAGCATGCCACAAAGCTTCTGAGCAAATGCTTTAGCAAAGATCTTGTCCACTAAGGACAACAAGGTAATGGAGCGCTAATATGAAATGGAAGAGGGATCCTTACATTTTGGAATAAGGAAGATACAACCAAAGTTGAGGATTTTGTCCAGGTGCCTCTGTCTTTTAAAATCCCGAAAAGCATTATACACATCTGCACCGAGCCAATCCCAGTACTCCTGGAAAAATTCCACCCGAATGCCATCAAGACCCGGACACTTGCCCCTCTTAAGAGAAAATGTGGCTTCAGCTAAATCATTTTGGCTGATCTCGGCCTCTAAAGTGGCACTTTGCTCATTGGTGACTATAGGATGAATCTTAGCAAGCAAAACCTCTTGAAAATCTGACTGAAAGGGAAGACGCCGAGCAGTGAAGAAAACTTAAAAGTCATTGTGCAAAAAGCCTCTAAGCTCAATTGGATCTGCAACAATAAGCCCATCCTGAATCTGCAAAGACTGAAGAGATGCAGCTAGCCTTCTTATTTTGGCAGCTCTGAAGAAAAAACCTATGCACCGGTCTCCCTCCTTGAACCATTGCAACCCAGTTTTAATGCGAACAAAGTGCACCTGTTCAGACTCCATCTGCCTAATGCTACACAAAATTTGCTTCTCCACGTGACCATCTGACAGGGCAGCAGACTTGCATGCCTCAAGTTGTTGATAAAGTGCCAATAGAAGGCTCCGGTTAGCAGAAGCCCGTTCACGACCCCAACCTTTAGCAAAAGACTTCACAGCAGCGAGAGCATCAACAATACTTGCCATGCTCCTGCGCCGAGAGAAAGCAGTGAACCATGCCTGTCTACATCCTGCCAGAAATTCCTCATCAAGAAAAATGTATTCAGCTTGAAATGTGTCTTAGATGCAGCATGTGCCACAGTATAAGAGCAGGAGAAATATTGTGGATTATGGTCAGAAATTGCAGTATTCAACAAGTTATCACGATGAAAAGCAGGCAATAGGGTCGCTACCAAAGCATTATAATAGCCTCTATCATGTCTTGCATATGCTCTACCACCACCCAACCAACTATTACACCAAGTAAAACTTGAAGGACTGTCAACTTCTATGAAGCCACAATCTTGCATTAAGTGGTGCCATTGCTCCCGTTCAAAGTCCTGCCCTATCTCTGCACCTCTGCCACATCTGACTTGCTCAAGCTCAACCATGTTAAAATCACCCACTATGATCCATGCAACATACGAGTATAACCTCAATAATTTGGATCGCAAAGAAGCCCACAATGCGCCTCTCTGGCGTGGTCGATTATCGCATACACATTAACCAATCCCCATTCTTGCCCCTTATCAAACCACTTGATTATGATCCACCGGCCAAATCTGTCAACCTGAGTAAATGACACTGCAATAGTCCTCCTCCATGCTGTAAGGACACCAGACTTTGCCGAGTCTGAGGCCGCCACAAGAACATTGTACTGCCTATTGATTACCGCAGCAACTTTGTAGGCATCCTCTTTCTTGCATTTATGTTCTTGCAAACATATGAAGTCTGAGCCCCACCTAGCCAGGGCCATGGACAACCTGCTTCTTTTAGTAGGGGAGGAGGCAACCCCCCGCACATTCCAGGAGATTAACTTCATTGATCAGGTGGATGTGGAAGATGTTCTAAGTCCATATCAACTTGTATATGAGACTCAGTATCCACCTGATCAGCCCAATGTGGCTGCGATGCTATTGGACGCGTAGTAACAGTGGCGAGTGAGGAGTGGTGGTTCAAGAGGGTTAGAAGAAGCAGATGTAGAGGGCTGCGGTGCAAAGCTATTCCTCCTCCGAGCGGCTTTTTTCATGCGAGCAATGGACCATTCTTCTTCAATGCGCTCTTGCTTGCGTGCAATCATGTCCAGCCTCTCTTGCTGGTCAGAAGAAAGACAATTATGGGCTGCGGGGAGTGTGCCAATGGCTAGGGCAGAAGAGGAAGAAGGGGTGACGGCAATGACAGGTGCAGGAGCGGTTGGAGTAGGGGTGGCAGCAGGGGAAGTAGAAGTAGGGGAGAGAAGCAGGAGGAGGGACGAGAATGGAGGGTCTTCGCACACGATAGGTAGAGAAGGCCTCAACATCAGGAAACATATTGGCAAGCTCTAGGCCGTTAAGCAAAGTTAATTTGTATTTAAAAAAGAGTGGACCACTTTTAACAACCACAGACTTTGGGAGGGAAGCTTCAGCAGGAAAGGAAACGCAAATACGAGGACCATTGGCAATAGAATGAGCAAGCCCTAATCCATTGGCAATGGAGACCAAGAAGTCTGGAACCTGCAACTATGGGAAGTCCTCCAATGCAAACCAGCAGGGCATACGACGTGCATCAGACTTATTAGGAAGAAAGCCAGGGGTGTATACCTGATACAAGAGATAATGCCCCCATAAATGATCCACTCCACATTCCACTAGTTTATCAACAGCAATAGGTGACCCGAACATCACTAAGAAATAGTTGTGTTGCCTATCCAAGACTTTCAAGGACTCATGCGAAGGCAATCCCAACTTTTGCAGATGTTGCTTCAACCAAAATCCCATCCTCTTGAGATCAAGGAACTGACGAGTGAAATGACACACCACCGCATGGACATTAGATTGTGTAGACTTTGCAAGTGGATGTTATGATCTATCTCCACAACCGGGACACTAGCCTGAGTGAAGGCGCTAGAACACACCTCTACTTCATAGAACACGTTATCAGGAGGCAGTTGAACATCGATTCGATCTTCAAGACCCTGCAACTCTTTCATATATTCAGACACCTCTCTTTTGTTATTCTCCATCATGAGGGACACCGCAGCAGCAACACGAGCAAAATGCACACCAGATGTCATGTCCCGCTGAATCCAATCATTGAGACTCGAGCAACAGTGTTTGTGAGACTCGAGCAACAGTGTTAGGAGCAGACCAGGTAGCTGAGGGAAGAGTAGGAGACGGTAAGAGGCCTAAAGAGGATGGGGGAGCAAGAGACGAAGGAGTTGGGGCAGGAGGTAGAGAGGCAGAAGCAAAAGAAGTACATGCCATAGAAAGATGAGGGAATTGCAAATACATAGAGGCAGGGGCATATGCAAGTGGATTGAGACGAGAATTAGGAGGTAGCACTGGAGAGGCCAAAGAGGCAGAAAATTGCGAGCAAGACATACCGGCGGTTGTGACCATGGAGGCCGATATGAATGATCCTAATTGCGAGACTGAATCAGCAAGAAAACTACCTGATGCCACACATCCTTGGAAAGCTCACTGCATAGGCTTCCCAATGCACCAAGAATCTCACAATACGAACACCCAAGGAGGGAGATATCGCAGACTGAAGAAGCACCAAAACCCTCGCCTGTGGACTGTGCCATCTATGTTCGCCAGGCTAACCTAGCCCCATGGCCATTGTGTAGGCAAGATTTATGTATATAAAAAAACTTGGATCTTAAAAATTCTTTTAACTCCTTCATATAAGTGGAATGCATGTATATAAAATAAACAGAGTGTTATGATACTTAGCTAATCAATGCTAGATGAATACAAGCAAATTGCTAAGTCATTAGAGGATATGTGGCATAATATCAATAGGTAATTATGTTCCATGGCAAAATGAAATGGATACTATCAAAAAATAAAGTGTCAATCCTACAGCAAGATCCAACTTCTAAAGGAAAATAGCAGAAAGTTAAGAGAGCATCGATACCTGCAGCCAACCAATACCAAATTAACCTAAAAATGATAAATTCGCAAAGGCCAAAAGGTACATGTGGTAACTCTCTAGAACATCACATAATACATAGTCGGAATGTGATAAATATGGAGACACTCGGCCTCCAAACCTCACCTACACAATGGCCATGGGTTCACAATGCTTTAAGGTTCGCTGGAAGGGAAAACAAGCCATTTGGTTCTCGGATGGAATAGGCAGGAACATAGATGCAAAACAACGAGGCTCACAATCGCCTGAAGCAGTATATAGACACGTGCTTTCTAAGTAAGCTTCGGAATGCCATGGCTTTAGGGCTAGTAAAGATAACACACTTCAAGAACCATTAATCCCATGCTTGCCAGGAGTCCACAACAATATCATTTAACACATTTATCCCTAAAAAAACGAAGGATAATTACGTCCATCCACATAAATGCACACTGCCTCAAAATGGAGACATGCAGATGGGCTCAGAAAGAGTGATAATATAGAATCTGCCAATGTTGTCAAGTGGAAGTTATTGAAGATGAGTGCCACACTCTCAAAATTACCCGCAGTATTTGATTGAGCCTATCAGAGCACAACATGCCAGATTTGTTACACCCAACCAACCACTACATGTGTTATTACAAGCAACTTCAGTATGGGTACTCGCATCATATCTTTAGAAGGTTATGGACATGTGGGTCCAGTTGTGTCCTTCATCACTACATTAACATGTGCACATATACAATTTATAAACGAGCTTATAACTGCTAAGTTTTCCCCTCGAAAACCCTTTAGGATTGGGGGGGCATTAATCTTGCCGCGATGTAATAGGTCTGTTGTGTTCCTTCCTTAGGTCCCATAGACCTTTTTTTTTTTTGTCTTCGTGGACGATAAAATTCGATTCAATTCAACTTAATTTTGATTACACATGTCAACTTATGTGCATTTTGCAAAAGAGTTAGAATAATAATACGATAGAAGGGTTTTTGAGTAAAATACTTTATGTATAAACCTATGGTCATGAATTGACGCAAACATATTAGTAAGACCATTTGAATATACCTCGAGTATAAAAGCCTTAAAAGTTGGCTTGGCTTCTGCAGTCACTCAGCTTAACGTTAATGACATACAAATAACCTATGTCCTAACAAAAATCGACTTTTAGCTGATTATCGTCCAAGTTTGTATTCATATCTTTAAAGTATTGTGTATCAGGAATAGAAAGAATAACATCCTGTTTATTCAAAACCACTGGCTTTTCCATGCTTAGAACGCATTAGAGAGCCATCCATCTCAGAAAAAAACATCTTTTTTGCCTTCAGTCTATCAATTTTTCCCATGTTTATACAGATAGCCTTCAGCTCAAGATCAAGCTATCTCCATATGATAACTTATTTCTAAAGATATCCTCGAAGCATACTAATATTCAAGCAAAGCAAACAGAGTGCATATATGAGTCCATTTCATAGTTTGAAAGTTATAATGGCCCAAAATAAATATTGGAACAGAACTCCGTAGTCTACTTAAAATTTTTTAAGTCCATAAGTATTGAATATCTTCATGTAAGGTATATAAACCCCAACATTTCGGCAATAAACAATGACCGCCTCCAAGGTACAAAATAAGAATATAATAGAATAGTATATTTATTGTCCACAGAGACCAATCGGCTTATGGGACCCAAAAAAAGAGGCGCATCAAATGTATTACTGTCTAGGTTTAAAAAACCCTTTGTCCTGAAGGGTTTTCAGGGGAAAAACCGTGGCAAAAATAAGATTGTTGTCAAACTGTACACGAAGAAATATATACACATCAGGATCAATAGGCCATTCTGGCAATCAGAGTAGTCCTCTGATCAGATTAAATCAGCGTGAATATATGCAACGATACCGAGCAAAAGAGGAATTGCATGAGGATATGGAACACAAAAGGTATGTATGTAGAAGTTATTTTCACACGTTACTACCACATTCACATCGAACAACACACTCACTTTTCACAGAAAGAGCGATCTCGACAGCAACGGTCAAAACCAAATAACGATGCTAACAACTAAAAGAGGTCGACCAGGTATTTACAAGACTCTACCTTTATACTCTAGTCATATGTATCGTTTACATTCTTCACATAGAATTCATTCAAAGCTATAATTTACATCTTTCAAATCGAAACTATAATTTACATCTCTCAAATCGCAAGCTTTCAGTTTCTCTAATACCAAGAATGCCATGAAGAGAACCATCATTCTGGGGGGAGGGACGCCTGTTTTGGCGTCACACCATTTTGGGCGTCAGATCTATCTATGGCCTGAGCCTTCTATAGCGTAGACTTTCTTTGGCTCTGTCTACTATATATCCATGTTGCCTGCTAGCATTCCTCATCGGCGTTTCCTCTGAGCTGAATTATGTTGGTTCTAGAGTTTCCCTTCTGGTTTTTCTCTCATTCAGTTTCATGCTTGTTTATTGTTTTGTTCATCATCCCAAGCCACCTTCTCTGCTCTAGTTTTAATATTCTGTCTCTTGGTGTTGCTCCTGGGTCACTGCTGCCATTTGCCTTCTTGATCAAGTCTGTATCAAAAAGAGCATTTGTTAAACTGTGGCATAGTTTTGTTTCTATCTAATCAATATATCTTCCAATAGCCCGATTAGCCTGGATCCCTGATTATGTGTCCAATATGTTTGATGTTCCTATTATTATTATCAAATAGATTTTATGATTGATGTATACTGACCCAATATGTTCCTTCGTCACTGTTTTGAAAGATCTGGCCACTGCTATGTGTTTCATATATCTGTTTTTGATGTTGGACTTTACAATTCCTTATCATTGAACATGGAATAGATATGTGCACCATTTAACAAATTAGATAGAGTCATACATCTGTTTTTTATCTACTTTAAGGCTAAACGATCTAGTTTTTGGATCTTTTTTATAGGCACACAAGAGGAAGCTGCAGCTGCATACGACATGGCGGCCATAGAATATAGGGGTGTGAACACAGTAACAAATTTTGACCTTAGTCATTACATATGTTGGCTTAGACCTCTTCCACAGAGGATCAGCCTTGCCATAGCCAGCACCAGCACAGAATTTCCCAACCCCTAGATCGTGTTCTTAACCTGTTCCCCTCCCTGACGTCCCTCAGCAGCCGGATTCGGGGCGATATCAGCTCGCCATAGGTCGACCTGCGTTCTCTTGCACCTTTGAGGGTTATTGGCAGAGAGTGCCCCATGATCCCGGGTTATCTTAGGTTTTCGGGGCCCGGTATCCCCGCCATCCTTTTTAATGATTTCTTTTAAAAAGTTTTCTTTATTTAATATGTTAGACTATTTTTTTGTTGTTTTAGATGTTGCTAGGGTTTTTGTGGGTAGGTAGGGTCTGTAGGGATTGTATAGGAGTCTTGTTTGGTCTTTAGAGATTTGTCGGCCTCTTCTTGTCTAGTCTGTCTGTTTCCGCCGTGTTCAGTCTCATTTTTGTTTATAGTTTGGTTTATGTTTCGTTTGTCGGTCGGTTTGGGGGCTTGTGATGTTTGTCTGGGTTCGTTTGTGGGGTGTTGTACCTAGCTAGGGGTGGTTGTATTGTTAGTCTAGGAGTTGGTTTCATGCCTTCCTAGGTTTATCGAACAAAAAGTCTTTTTGTTGGATTCACGTCGTTTTCAGAGGTTTAGAAACTTGGTCTGCCTTTGTCGTGCCAAGAGTGTTTATCCAAAGAATATAGATTATGTTTACCCATGCTTGCACTACTTTAGTTCCCACTTTATATCCCACTTTATATGTTGTAAGTATTTGAGCACCTCAACTTTTCTATGGTCATATGTTGTTCTCAATTATCCACAATACTATATAAGCTTTACCTGCTTATATAGCTTTGTTTTTTTTTTGTGCATTTGATACAATCTTTGGTTGTGTGTTGAAGTATATGAGTGATGATGTTGTCGTCTTTAGCTTACAGATAATTCAAGAAAGTCATTTCAGTGGATAGTATCTTGCTTCCTAGTACCATCTGGAGGAGCTCCTATCCATGATGCATAGTTTGTAATTATGCATGTTTTGACAACTAACATTTCAATGGGATCATATAAATTTCAATGGCCTATCATGATCTCGAAACCACAACTTAGAGGTCAAGCGAGATGCTTGTTGTAGATGTTTTTATACAGCTTAGTTGTCTTTTAGATGCATTTAATCTTGTTAGGATGCTTGCTTGGATCGTTCTTTAGGTTGATTGGCTTGGGTCGTTTGTTGTTTGAGTTTTTCGGTTAGGCATTTTTTGTAATTTTTTGCTCTCAGCCAAGTGTAGAGAGTGGTAGGTACTATTATTCCTTCCTGAACTGTGTCATTTTGATATTACTTGTGGTTGAAATTCTTGGCTGCTAGAGGTGTTGGCCATGGTTGCTTCGCTCGATTGGTCTTTTTTGTTGCCTTTATAGATTCTTTACCCGTTTTTGGTTTGTTAAGTTGATTCTTATTTCTTGTATGCTTGTATTCCTTTTTTCTTGGTTCTTCACATTCTTGTATGTTGGTATTCCTTTTGGTAGTAGTCCTTATGCTTGCACTATCTCCAGTTACAACATGACTCTTTCTGTTAGTTACCTCATGTGTGCCAATTATTGCATTGTTTCCTATTTCTTCATGGTTTTTCTTTTCATAGTGGCATCTTGACCCCGTTACTCTCGAAACCCATTAAAACTTGCAGGCTTATGTTCCAGGGACTAGTCGAGTCGACAAGGATTGGGATTGATTCCAACTTGGCAACTAAACAATTCCACGTCGAACTGACTTCTTTTTGTGGTGGTTTCTTAGGCAAGGTCATGTGGCTTCATGGTTTCAGACGACATGTTTTTTGGATCCATCACATCTCTTCGGTGTTTCTACCACGGTTAGTCATGTATAGGGGATCTAATTGCAGTTATCATGGATGCACCCTTCTTTGTTTTGACCACGATGCACCCTTCATATACTTAGCATCAATTAGCTTGGTCTAGTTCTATAGGTTGTAAAGCTTATTAGGTTTAATTTCTGTCAGTTTTCTATGTAGTTTGTGTTCTGGGTCGACCTATATAAGCTTTGTCCACCATCTCCATTATACATGTATGATTTACATTGGAATTTAGTCTTTGATTTTTAGTGTTTTGTCGTTATGGTTTTCGCTCTAGTTTGTTGGTACATTGATTCTTATGTTTTGTTGTTCATGTGTTATTTCTTGTGGTCCTAGTTTGTTGTGTGTTCAAGGCTCATATCTATTTGACTTTCACACATTCCATTTTGCTCCTTAGTCTCGGCTTTCTTATTTATTAAATCATGGTTGGTTCGCATTGTCTTGAATCTGGTATCATCATGCCTCCATCTCCCGTCCCACTATTCCTTGCTAGATTTTGCATTCGATGGCTAGTTTTTCATCTTCAATATTCTTATCTATTGTCTCGCCTCGACTCCCTTGGATTCACCAATCTCATGCAGTTGTTGTTTCACCTTTGGCGCACCCTGGGTATTGGTTGCTCCTAGTATATTTTTGACACCCTTTGTTCTTTGTCCTGCCTTACCAGGTCACTCCAGTTCCATGTCATTTCTTCATCACACAATTTTCATAAGTTTTATATAGTTGCTTTCCATGATGGCTCTTTCTGCATTTATGCCACTAAGAAGTCGCCTGCCCTCTCAGTGATCTGTCTTGCTTTCTGCCGGATACCCCTTTCTTTCACATATAGTTTGATGCATTGATTCTCCAGTTTGTTTTCACGTGCTCGTTTTTGTGGACATAGTTTGTGTTTTGTGTTCAGTTTTTTGTGCCTTATTTATTTACGCATTCCATTTGCCCCATAGTTTTGGCTTTCTTGTTTGTTAATCATGGTTGGCTCGCATCATCTTTATGAAGTTTGTATCATTCGTCTCCGTCTTCATCCCACCATTCCTTTATTAGGTTTTGCATTCGATGGCTAGTTTTTTCACCTCCAATTTTCTCACCTCTTGTCTCGCCTCGGCTCTCTTTGGGTTCACCAATCTCATTCGACAGTTGTTTCTTTTTTGGCACGCCCATGGTACTGGTTGCTCCTCATATATTATTTTTTATCGTTCTCTACCAGGTCACTCCAGTTCTAAATTAGTTCTTCATCGTACGAAGGTCTTAGTTTCATAGTTGTTTCCCATGACGTCTCTTTTCTGCATCTCTGCCGCTAAGAAATCGCCTGCCCTCTCAGTGGTCTTACTTGTTTTTGCTCGCAGTCTCGGTCTGTGATTGGGAGGTAGGATCCTCTTTGTGTCGGATGTTATTGCTTTGCAAAGAACCTTTCTCTAGAATGCCATGGTTCTCTTCTTATATAGAAAATAACCATCATTCTGGAGAAAGGGACGCCTGTTTTGGCATCACGTCATTTTGGGCGTCAGATCTATGGCCTGAGCCTTCTATGGTGCAGCTTTCTTTGTCTATGTCTACTATATATCCATGTTGCCTGCTAGCATTCTTCGTCGGCATTTCCTCTGAGCTAAATTATATTGGTTCTAGAGTTTCCTTCCCTCCCTCCTCTAAGTCTAGTTACCTGGTGTCGGCTCATCTTAACATCTGTTGATTTTTTCTCATTCCACCTAGTGTGGGCTGGATCGACTCTTCTCTTCTATATCTTTGTGGCTGGTGGCCTCTGTAATTTCTCAGCGTAGAACTTGTCGCTTCTAGAGGGCACCTAGAGGCAGACCCCTGCAGTCGGACCTATACTATTGTCTATTTTCTCTTCCCGGCGTAGCTTTGTGGCTTCCATAGGGCATTCAGGGGAAGACCCCCCCGGTCGGGCCTAGTGTATCTATATATTTTCTCTCTCGGCGTAACAATGTCGCTTTCGAGGATTCTTTTTTCTCGTCAGATTCTTGTGCTCTGCTTGGTTTTCGAGCATGATGCATGCTTGGCCATAGGGCTCCTAACCTTTTCACGTTAACCATCTGTATGATTGTGTTTTGCAGTTTGGCGCGATCCTTTTTCTTGATACTGAGCTGGTAGCCAATTTTCAGCAGTTCCGAGGTGGTTACGGTTGCAGTTTTCACTTCTATCCCTTCTTGTTGGGGGTGGGGGTTAGGAGTCGATATTTGAGGGTTGCGGGCCGAGGTGCAGCTTTGGTCTGGTCAATTTTGGCTTGGATGGGCTTTGGATGTGGTTTTGGGTTCGGGAACTTTGTGGGTCGTGGGCCTAGTTATATGTTTTGAGCTAGTTATATGGCTGAGGTCATTGTTGGATTTTTTTCACTCATATTCACTCATGTTGGGGCCTCATTGTGGGTACCCCTATGGGTCATTGGATGTTATTGCTTTGCAAAGGACCTTTCCCTAGAATAAGCATACAGGAAAAGCAATACGCCTATAGTTGATCCTAAAAAGAGAAGGGGACAAAATGTTTGTATAAATGACATGTAGTCGACTTATATATATGATTAAAAATTTCTATATAGGAAAAGAGATACATCCACATCAGAATGCAAAGAGAAAACAAGGAACCCCAGGTACTCACATAAAATATCTTTATGTATAGTTGATGTAGTGAGTTATGTCACGGACCAATAACTACAACTATTTTTCTTCATTTGTGCTAATAGATTGGAAGCATTTATTAGCAATCAGAGACAGGCCGACCTCAAAAAGAAAAGGGGGCGCTCTGGGTATACACACAAAATATCCCTATCCATGGTTCTATCATTTATTAAAAAGCATAACTTGCATCTTTCAAATTGCGTGCATTCAATTTATCTACTATTAAAAGATATTATATGATACACCAACATCTAAAAGCACTTTTCTTCCTGTATAGACTAGAAATATCCATTGACAATGAAAGACAAAAAAAGAACTCCGGGTATGTAAATCAGATTTTTGCACGCTCAATTTACTTCTAGCAAATTGGCCATGAATTAGTATTTTCTTCATGTTTCTATCAACAATTTTCTTTGATGATTTATTCATTTGTATTTATTAATAGGCCGCAAATAGCTTTTGAAAGCATCGAACTAGATAAATCATTGACCCTAAACATTGACCATTCCACACCCTTATCTAGAAAACCTCCATCGGCCCCACTCGTAGATTCTTCAGATGTCAGCACTACGTCCAAGCACTGGGAAAAGCAAATCAATATCATGAATCAAACATCTAGACCAACAGGTTCCAAACCACTAGAATGGAATAGACAATGTGACAAATGTCATATTGAACTATTAAACACTGAGCCTGCCACCTTTTGCTGTAATAATAGTCGTCGACTACTCCCGCCATTTCCAAAACTTCCAAATAGACTAGAAGCTCTATACTCTATACATAATTTTGCTACAAACTCTCACGTCATCAACAACCTCTTTTGTTTCACTGCACTTGGAGTCAAAGGAGACTTTGCAAACTTAAAAATGCCATCGTCAATAGCTATTATGGGACGAACATACCATCGTCTATTATATGCGAAGCAATTCACTACCACCTTACACTAGTATATATATGATGACACTAGACGATATGTTATTGCTACTGAGAGAAATATTCTAGGTACCTGGATCATGGAAATAGCCAATATATTTGAATCCACAAACCCATACGTACGAGAACTCGAAACAATCAAAGAGTTGCATCCTTCATCTATAGAACTAACACTCACCGATCCTCCAACGTCGAATGAAATTGCTGCAATCATTCACGCAAATGATAGCACTACAAAATACCAAGAACTGCATTAATTTGGATGTGAAGCGACCACAATCCAGTTTTCATCAATATACTTGATGCTGAATATGAACCACTTCAATACCCCCTATTCTATCGACATGGCACACCAGGCTGGCATCCAAGAAACCAACACAAAATGTCTCAAATAGACTGGTACAGAACCAGGCTATTACATGAACCCCGTTTCTTGCAACTCGGATGCTTGTGTAGTGAATATTTGATGGACATGTATTCGTGAGTTGAAGAAGAAGGTCTTAATTTTATCGCAACAGAAGGGTTTCGACGAAATATAACACAACATGAAGACGATTTTGTTGACGACGAAGATGAGGATGCACGCTGTGGAATTTTACCAGTCTCATTCTTGGGCTGCAAAAGATGGTGTGCAGTTCAAATAACAGACGCCCTTGCACTTGCGAGCAAAAGGAAGACCAACTCTATTTATAACAATGACTACAATTCTAACTGGCTAGAAATAAAATTGCAGCCGGGGCAAAATGCATCAGACATTCCCACGATCGTTGTCTGCGCATGTCATTAAAGAGTGCATCATATAAAAGACATCATTCGAAGATATTTTAGTCCCATATCTTTCATAATGCATGTAATCAAATTTCAAAAGCGTGAACTTCCAAATGCACACATCGTTGTAAGAACACAACTGATATTCCTATTGCATTAATTGATGAAATGATTTCTGCAGAGCTACTAACGGACCCAACATTGAGATTACAGGTCGAAAGGTATATGATTCATAGACACACTTTGCGATGCCTTAGAGATAGTGGCAAATGCTGCTACAATTATCCAAAACATTAAATTTAACAACATATATCGATGAAGATACAGAAGACGAACAGAGGCCGATATCCACATTGTCCCATACATTCCATTCTTGCTAAGAGAGATGGATTGTCACATATATGCATACATCGCCTCAACAATACATATATTTGCTTACCTTTATGGATATATTTATATAAGGGATTTGACACAACACGATTTCACATTGACAATACATCACCGCAATCACGTCCCCAGCCTGATCCAACTATTCTACAAACCACTCCTACCTATAAAACCCAAATCCGACCAAGAAATGAAGTATAGGATTACATCTCTGCACGATACCTATCTTCCATGGAGGCCACATGGAGAATTATATCATATCACATGACCAAAAAGCACCCCTCTGTCAAATGCCTCCCCCTGCGTCTAGAGGGGGAAAATAGACAATGCTTTGCCAGAGCATCAAAAAGCACTACTGGAATCTCCACATTAGATAGGTATTTCCTTTGGCCACTCGATTCGACATTTGATTTAAACCTATATAGATTACAACGAACAATACACATTCACCACATATAAACCAGATACATTGCTTGCGCCTAATGATTATCTCGAACATGAATACTTTGGAGCCACACGAAATGTAGTACACCAATAAACAAGAGGAAAACTAGTTTGTAGGGTACGATTATTACTTCCAAAACTTGGAGAGCCGTTCTATCTAAGAACTATATTACTTCATGAAGTTGTGCACTCTCGAACCGACTTAAAAATCCACGAAGGTCAACAGTACGGGACCTATCAAGAGACAGTACAAGCAATGGGATTAATCGCATCAGCAACAGAGGCTATAAAGGCAGTGGAAGAGGCAGTCTCCTATTTATATACACCACCACATCTTAGATTCCTATTTGCACTTCTCATACTTGATAATGGACCAGCGCTTCAACTATGGGACGCATTTCAAGACCAAATGGCAGCTGAGTTTCTAGACCAATACCACAACGACAGATCCACTGCCATTAACGAAGCACTTCTATCCATTAACAATATCCTACTGCAACATGGAACCAATGCTGAAGCATTCGGGACTACCAGTATACACCACAATATCCAGAAAACTCCAAAACGAAGTCAATAAATTCTCCGATCGTCATCAATACCATGCCAATGCCTTGACTATGTTCCACACTATGAATAAAAATTAGACATGTATCTATACTCACATATGTGATTTCATTAACAAAGGCCACCCATCCAACCCAATCTTCATCTACAAAAGGCTCGGCACCAGTAAAATCTACCTTCTCAATGCAATCTCTCTCTACGTGCGAGGAAAGAAACAAATAGTTCTACCGTGTGCAACAATGGCACTTGCATCATTGCTCTATCATGGCGGAAGAACATCGCATTCCTTATTCCAAATACCCATTGTCAAAGACAACATTGGCTTACACTCACTACTCGATCCACGATCCCCAAGGGCAACATTCCCACTACTCGATCCACGATCCCCAAGGGCAACACTAATTAACCAAGCAACCATCATCATATGGGATGAATTTCTCATGGCAAACAAAGCGGTTATAGAAGCGGTGGACATACTTCTTCATAAAATAACAAACGTAATTGTGCCATTCGGAGGAAAACTATTGATAGCAGCAGGAGATTTCAAACAAATTGCTCCCATCGTTAAAAGAGCAGGCAAAACAACGACAATAAATGTGTCTATTAGATCGTCGCACCTATGGCAACATTTTGAAGTCCTCCAACTCGACGAACCGGTGAGAAATGCTGGAGACATAGCTCTTCAACAATTTGTTGATGCCATTGGAGAAGGAAACCTACTCGAAACATGCGAAAAAAGAGCATTCTTATGCCCATAAAACATTAATGTTGACGCATTCAACAACATGATCCTATAGATGTTACTTGGTATAGCCAAAATCTACTTTAGCATGGATAGACTCCCATAAAATGACCAAACCATAGATGATCATCCAATGGCAACAACGGGCTTCTCAATGACTACAAACATCCACGCCCCCACAACACGTGCTTGAACTTAAACCCAACACAATATGCCACATCAACAAAGACACTTGACAAAGGTAGAGACCTTGTAAAATATGCTAGGATCATGATATGCTCTACCCATGACAAATTCGTCATTGTCAGACTACTCACTAGAGAACCACAACACAAAGGAAATGTCCATCCTATCTCTCGAGTTGACTTCTTCTATCAACCTGATAAATGGCCATGGACAATTCATAGACGCCAACTTCCATTGCGACCGGCTTATTCAACAACATTCAACAGTTGTCTAGGACTAACTCTCGATAAGATAGTTCTTGACTTGCGAATCGAAGTCTTCGCACACGGACAAATATATACTGCGCTAACACAAGTTCGAAGGAGAGAGGACGTACTAATCCTTATCGACAATGCCAATAAAACAAAGACTATACCAAATGTTGAGATTGGCTGAAATTCAGAGACCGCAAGAGCAAATTGAAGAGGCTCATGGACAGTATATGAACATTGATTGCCGTGGCATTTACCCACCACCAAAACATCCACCGGCTCTTCGTCAATCACGAAAATCAGCTAAGGGATCTAATTCCTCTGCATCCCAGCCCTCAGTTCCTGCTTCATGTAGTGCTCCTCCCATTGCATTCCCCTATGGTCATTTTGATCCACTTCAGTGGGCTGATTTGATTGATAAGGTTACTGCCATGCCAGATGCCCAAGAAATATCCTCAAATTCCCTTGAGACACCAGCGGTCTCATCTGAATTGGCCATATCACAAGGTCAATGCGGTTAGTTTCATGGAATGTTCAGGGGGTAGCCTCCTCCCCCCTCACGCAGAGTCACATTTCTTTCTACTTATCTAGATTGGATGCTCAGTTTGTATATCTTCAAGAGCACAAATGTCGTAAGGGAGACGTATCAAAGCTTGCAGACATGATTGGTCGAAGGTTTAATGTCCTTATCGCTGCAGCTGATTCTGCCATTGCAGGGGTGGTGATGGCATGGCTTCCTTCCTTGGCAGTCATCTTCACTCAGGCTGATCGTTTTGGTCGTTAGGCTCTAATTGTACGGCAGGAACAAGGGGTTAAATATGGTTTAATTAATATTTACGCCCACAACAGGCCCCATCAGAGAGCTTCACTGTGGCCCTCCTTGCGAGGGAAGATGCTCAGCTTGGGCTGCCACATTTCATGGCTTCTTGTTGGGGATCTTAATATGATGGAAATGGATTGGTTGGGGGCTACCTCTACAGTGGTGTCTAGTTTTGAACGCCAGCAGTGGCTCTGTCTACTTTATGACTGCAACCTCTCGGAGATTGATGGTGAAGGTGCCTTTACTTGGTGCAATGGTCAAGTTGGTGGGGGTCGCGCAAGCTCTCGGTTGGATAGAGCTTATTGGCAGATACAGTTGTGGCACTTCCAGGTCTTTTTCAGTTATGTCTCAGAGACAATTCAGTTTCAGACCACCATTTCCAATTCATTTCAGACGAGCCACTGCAGTAGCAACGGCCTGGACAGTGTTTTCGCTTGAATGTAAAGTTCTTAAAGGATGCTGACTTTCAAGAAGGCTGCAAGAACACTTGGACAACTGCCTTCAGCTGATGTCGAGGCATGAATGACATAGTGGATGCAATTGCGACAGTCAAAGGTTTTGCCAAACAGTGGGGCCGAGAGTCTGCAGCAGTAGGTCGTGCTCTATTGGACACCTTGTATCAGGACCTGCTCCATGCTCGACATGGACATCTTCCAGATGTTCATGATCGTGATATTTTGGCATAGATCTGAGCATTGGAGGAGGAGCATCTTCAGCAGGCAAAGACGAAGGCAGGTCTACAGTGGTTTCGTGATGGAGACCATTGTACAGGCTTCTTTCACATGATGTCAACCATGTCCTCATTGCTTTTGCCGGATGGTTCAGTACTAACAGAGCCAACTGAACTCAAGCAATATCTGCATAACCACTTCCAGACTTTTTTTGCTGAGAAACATCTTCTCTTTCAATTAGAGATGCGAGATGCTATTTTGTCTAGGATTTCCATCATCATCTCTGATGAGAAGCGCGAGTCAATAGAGGCGGCTATGACAGCTGATGATTTAGGTTCAGCAGTCTTTGAACTGAAAAGAGGCAAATGTCCAGGTTTGGATGGTTTGCCAATTGAATTCTTTTAGGACTATTGAGAATGGCTGGAGCCAGATGTGTATAATGCTTTCTGTGACTTTCGGCGCTCCACTGCTTTGGATAGAATTCTAAACACAGGTGCCATCTCACTCATCCCCAAGGTCAAGGATCCTCAGACTATTTCAGACTGGCGGCCCATCATCTTATTGTTATCCGTATACAAGATCTTCGCCAAGGCTTTTGTAGAGCGGGTAAAGGACATCTTTACAGAGTCCATCTCAACAACCCAGTCAGGGTTTCTTCCAAAACGATGCATTCTGAACAATGTTGCTGCTGTTTATGAGGGAATTTATTGGGCACATAAGCCGAGGGAATTTATTGGGCACGTAAGCAAAACTTTCCAGTTGTATACCTTAAGCTTGATTTTGCAAAGGCTTATGATAGTGTCAGCTGGGAATTCATGCGTCGATGTATGTTAAGACTGGGCTTTGAAGAACAATTCACATCAGATATTATGAAGCTGCATGTCTCTGCTCGGGCGACTCTTCTGTTCCATGGTGAGCCGTCAAATGCCTTCTCACTCGGTCGTGGTATTCGCCAGGGATGTCCTTTGGCACACAATTGTTGCAGAGGCTTTGTCGCAGTTGTTCACCGTTGCAACCACAGAGGGACTTCTCCATGGTCTTGCAATGGAGGATGGCACACAAGAGGTTTGCAATCAATATGCAGGCGACACGTTCCTCTTCTTCGTCGCTAATGCTGAGAATCTTGCAGCTGCCAAACTGCTCTTAGACACTTTTCATTGGCTTCTGGTGTCCTTGTGGGGTGGCAAAAGTGTACAGCTTTATGGACATTGGATACTCCAGCTCCGATGTGTGTTCATGATTATCCATGGAAACTACTTGCACATGGACATGCCATCAAGCTGTTGGGGATTCCAGTTGGCATCCACATTACTATGAGAGCTGCATGGGAGGAGATTATTAAGGGTTTGGAGAAGCACTTGTTTTGGTGGTCCACCACAAAGTTGTCTCTTGCGGGTCGCATTACAGTGGCCAAGTCAGTCCTTAGTAGTACCCATGTTTATATGGCATCCTTACTGCTAGCCCTACAGATCAAAGTGTGTGAGCTCATTGCAATAGTTCGGAATTTTATATGGGCGGGTACTGAGGAAGGTATTGTAATTAAGGTGGCTTGGTCGAAGTGCATCTTTTTAAAATGGGCAGGTGGTCTGGGTATGATGGACTTCTTACTGCAGAGAAAAGTTCTTATTTCAAAGTTCATTCGGAGACTCCTGAACATTGAGGATGACTCTCCTGGTTTACGCCTTCTTAGACAAGCTCTTGGTCACTGTATCCCTCTAGGCAAGAAGGCTGTCAAACCAGTCCTACCTTGGGCTTTATTTCAGACTTTGCAACCTTTTTCAAGTGCTCCTCCATTTTTGCGTGGCTTGTTGACAGCATGGGAGGCGGTCAAACATCTTTTCTGGCCATGCCCCTCTATTCACACCTTATTGGAGACACCATGGTGGTGGACACCACTACCTCTAGATCCCTCAGCACCTCCATTGGCAGCATCAGTTCATCCCCTTACACAGAGACGATGTTGTCTCTATTCAAGCATGGTATGAAGCGGGTCGCCTACTGTCTTGGCCTGAATTTCAGGCAAAGTTCCTGCTCTCTCGTTGGGATGTATCTCTATGGGAGAAGGTTGCAGAAAATTTGCCTCTTATAGTACAAGTTGGTGTTGCTGAAAGGGTGCCATGGGACTGTCATGAAAATATTCACAATGGCAAGCACTTTGTCAGATCAGTATATCACATTCTTTTAGCACCACAACCCCTCCAGTTGCCAGATGCGTGGCACCTACAGGTTCCGCAGCCCACTTTGTGTCGTACATGGCGAATGCTTTGGGATAGGTTGCTCCACCCTAAAGTCTCTGTACTATGGTGGTAGGTTATCCATAGAAGCCTGCGGTTAATGCCTTCTGACATCGCTATGATCCTCGCACATCTGCAGTATGCCCGCTTTGTCTTTCAGATGTTGAGACTCTTGAGCATTGTCTCTTTGATTGTCCTGAGGTTCAACCAGTGTGGTCCTGGCTACAAGGTTTGTTTAACAGTACACTGGACTGCCGATGCATCCTCTTGGCGTGCTATCCTAATGCATGGCCTCCGGCTAAACAAAGGGCATTCCATCTTGGTTCCGGTTGGCTCCTATGGTCGATATGGGAGCGTCACAGACACCATATCTTCCAAGGCATTAGTTCATCTGCACACGGTGTTATTACGGTGGCCCAGAAAAAAATATTGACAGCCTACGAGTGTTCCACCCTTGAATCAGAAATGATGGAATGCATCTGGATTCAGTATATTCGGATGGATTCTTATCGTTAGTCTCCTATTCTGGAGTAAACATTGTGCTCCATGCTCGTGCTCCTGTGGCATCTTTTTGTGCTTACACAATTAGATGAGACATATAAATTTTGTACTTTTTATCTGATTAATAAACTTTTTGGCTTTCGTCCCTCAAAAAAAAAAAAAAAAAAAAAAAAAAAAAGCAAAGACTACAACCAATATCGTCTACAAAGAACTTCTGCCATAAATAAGGTACGCAAAAAAAAAGGAAAAAAGAAAAAGAAAAAACTCTCATTCCATTTTACGCCGGCGATGCAGATGGAGCACCAATCCTTCGGGACCGATGCTCCCTCTGCACCGCGGGCCGCGTATTAAGGGATATATCTGGGTTCAACCCCCAGAAATACACAATGCACCGGCTTCGTCAGCGCTAAATTCTTGTATCTAGTATTATTATTAGATTTGGTATCAAGGTTTAATATGATATTATAGCTATGGTTAAAGATGGTCATGAATTGGTTGTAATAAACTTTAAACTCTTGTTTTTTGAAAAATGGGATCCGGTTGTGAAATTTATGCTAGGGACCGCCTGGTTGGGGGGGTTTCCTGTCGGAAACACCGAGAAACAGGCGGCTCTCTCACGTAAGCCACTGGCAGTAAACAATTCCGGCAACAAAAAAAAAAGAAAAAAAGAAAAAAGAAAAATCTTTTTTCTATTTTCCTCCTTTCCGATCTTAGCTATGGCGAGCTTCCAGAGTTTCGACGATGGCGATCTTTGGCATCGACGAGGCACTTGCTTCTAAGTCATGTTTTCTGAGCTCCTGGAGGTTGGAGCTCCAGTTTGAGCGAGTTTTTGTTAGACTTGGGACAGTTTTGGAGCTTCTGTGGTAAATTTTATGTTTTCTTCTATTATTCTTCTTTTCTCAAAGTAAGAAGCTGCTTCTAATATCTTTGATTTTTTGTAGGTTTATGGTGGTGTGTCTGCAAAAATGGTGCAATCCTGCAACATCTTGTTCTGTATACCCATTTTCCGTCACAATCTTTCCTTTGCATTTCTGCCTTTCCTGCTTATGAGGCCATAGATGTCGCTGCGACCTCTGAATCTCTGCTTTATTTTAGATAGGAATAATCATCACAAGACACTGAACATAGCTCAAAATGGAAGATGATGCAGGCGTGGGTCTGCTCAATTACTGGGGCAATATATTCTGTACATGCTCTTGCTATGCTCTGTGTGGATGCCCAAAGGAAGCAGATGATCTTACAAAAGACCACAGTAGCCAACCGTGTATTCTGATCATTGATTTGAAATAGTGAAATAACCGTGTATTCTGATCATTGATTTGAAATAGTGAAATATCTGTAACACTGAAATTTAATATGATTGAGCAAAGTGTATTTTAATGCTGTTGTGAACTTGTGGCGGCGTTGGAAGCGGCGCCGCCTAGAAACCCCAGGGCAGGAACGTTCCGATTCAATATTATAAATTCCGATGCGGTGAGGAAACTATAGGAAAATTTCCGATAAGAGAAAAAGGTTTCTCCACGAGGGCAACCTTCTCTCTGTGCGACATCACCTTGTTTTAAGTGGGCGCATAGGCGCTTCACTGGCACCCTCCCCTAAGATCGAGTAGTAATATCCAAAAATCTGAAGCAAATGTCCATCAATCTCATTGATGAATTGTACATTGACATTATCATTTCCGTAGCTATGCAGGTGAGTCGCCAAATCCCAAATTATCTTCACTTGACTACTATTCTATGTCTACTATTTGAGATATCACTTGACAATGCAAAATCCTCTTTTTGAATATGATATGCTCATAGCTTTTACTTTTATTTCCTATGATTGGCTATCTTGATGGATGCATCATTAACAAATCAACCCTTATAGCATTAACAAAATCAAAGCTGTGCGAATTTTGAAGTTCCTTATCAAATTCATTTATTTGTTTTATCACAAAATAATAGAACAATTACTCTGTCATAACAAAATATGTACACAAACTTACAACTGAATGACTTTTACAATCAACATCTCGAAGCGTACATGGCAATGGTGCATGAACCTCCAGCAAACTGTCACTTCTAAACCACCCAATGAATGACTATCCAAATCATACCTCAATAAGAACTTATATTGACATCCATTAGTTTCTACGAATCCCAATTAGAAGAACTATATACACGTGCACCAGCTTGACCTCTTTTAAAGCTTCGAAGCTGGAACAAGATTCAAGAATGTTAACCGTTTATCCACTACAACATTCAACTATTTATTTTTCTTTAATAATGCATGTGACATTGAACTGTTATTTTTAATTAGTGATGCATGTGTAGTATGTATATGCTTATAGAATTATAAGGCCTCTGCTACATATCCGAGCTGGGCATATGGGATAACCATAAATACCATATACAACAAACCTATTTCACAACAAAAAACTAATTCAATATCTACTTCCAGGATAATGACGGCAAATTATACCAACATATTTTAGCAAAAGCGAAATGAATTCCATACATATTTCGACTGTCTGTACAACATGACAACTACATGAATCAAGATCGACAAAAAATTACAATCCAAGATGTCCATCCCATACAATATGCCAACGAATCAAAGAATTCAATAAACAAAATACAAATGCTAACATCAACCACAAACACTACAAAATCACATCTTACCATATACTAAAAAAATACAATCAGAATTTCCTACTTCAACTACTCTTGATAATACACATACAAATTTGTAAATTTGAATTCTAATTGCATTCTAACTAAATTTCAATTCCAATCTTCTGCACTTTCAACATAGGAAGACACTAAAACAAGCACTAATCTTCTCATGCTTGAACTGCCTTACTTTAATCACATACAAATCCAATTCCAACCTATAAGAATACCCTACAACCCAACTCTAAGGAAAATGCAAAGCGTCTGCTTGCTACCAAGCAGACAATCACCTCACAATCACAAGTTACATACAAATTAAAGTGCTTGAATTGCCTATACCCTACAACCCAGCTCTTAAGGAAAATGCAAAGTGCCTGCTTGCTACCAAGCAGACAATCACCTTAGAGTCGCAAATTACATACAAATTAAAGTGTCTGAATTGCCTTCATTTAATCACACATAAAGCCCACCAACGGTGGGCAATTTTCTAGTATCATCAGTAAAGCTATGTGAACTGCCACCCTACTAGACATCAGGCAACTATAGTTTCGCAAAGATCTGCATCAGTTTTCTTTTTTGTACATCATTGAACTTACCTCTTTCAGGGATCAAGTGTAAAACATCATATGCAATGACCTTTAAGGTGATCAATGTAGAAACAAAAAGAAAATTGTACCACATCACAAAACCCCATCCTTAGAGAAACATTGAATAGAATAAGACAATTAAGAACTCTTAAGATCTAAAGCCGTGTCTTCTAAACCCAGAAAAGCCAAAGAACTCAAACAGACAATTTGAAAATCCAAATGCTGTCATCGGCTGCATCAAGCTCAAAGATAATGACAATGAGTCCATCACACTTATGTGCTTCACAGGGACTTCCAAAATGCAGAACCATTTGTAAACAATGAAAATTCTCTCAAGCCCTGCACATCGGCTCCACATGATTCCCTTGAACGACATAATGCAGAGGGGGTCATACCTTTCCTAGTTTGTACAGCTCCGGCGAGGGCATGAAGGTGGAGTCTTTGGGCGAGCAACATGGAGCACTCACACTGGAAGCAGAGAAGCAGCCATCCGGTTGAAACATTCGCAATCCAGAACATAGGTGATCGCGAGTTTACAGGGAGTAACAGGTTGGTGCAGTTACCAGCATATCTTAGGTATATTCTAGCATATACCTAGGATATGCCAGAAACCCACATAAACAAGGGTGGGCAACCCAAAAAACAGGTTTTCCAACGCTGCGGCCCGTCCACGAGGGCAACCCTCTCTCTGTGCGACAGCACCTAAGTGGGCGCATAGGCGCTTCACTGGCACCCTCCCCTAAGATCGAGTAGTAATATCCAAAAATCTGAAGCAAAACCATTCGGTGGCCCGATTGAAGCATCAAACTGCTTCAAACTGCCCGGATTGATGCTTTTGGAACTGATTTTGCAGCAGAAATCGACGAACAAATCTATAGCGACAATTTTCGAGGTCTTCAAGGTTGCTTCAAAGATACCTCCATCCCCTGACACCAGGACCTAAATTTACTATGGACGACAGGTGTGAAGGAAAATGTCTGCTTGCTAAGAACAGAGGCTCCGCTGCACAAAGCCGGAATGGGTGAGAAGGGAAAGAAGGCGAAACGAGGAAGGGAGCAGGCTTTCGAGGCCGTCCCAACCGAGGATGTGGATGCCAGCGATGATGAATACTATGAAGAATTTGAAGAGGATGATCAAGAAGAAGGAGATGCTATAAAAGAGCGTGATTTCAGTAAGTTAGAATTGAAAGCAGATCATGTTAATCGGCCCCTTTGGGTTTGTTCTGACGGCCATATTTTTCTAGAAACTTTCTCACATTTGTATAAGCAGGCATACGATTTTCTTATTGCTATTGCGGAACCTGTTTGTCGGCCTGAAAACATGCATGAATATAACTTGACTCCACATTCCTTGTATGCTGCTGTGTCTGTCGGGCTTGAGACTAAAACCATCATCAGTGTCCTGGATAGGCTTTCAAAGACCAAGCTTCCAAGGGAAATAATCGATTTCGTACAGAATTCGACATTGAATTATGGGAAAGTAAAGCTTGTTTTGCAAAAGAACAGGTATTTTGTTGAATCTGCTTTTCCAGATGTGCTGAAAAAGCTGTTGAAGGATGAAGTTATGGCTAGGGCACGTATAGTATCAAATGACACTGCAGAGGCAAATCAATCATTCATGGTTAGCAAATCCTCGTCCACGATTGCACATGGGGCTGAACCAGGACTTTTTACAGAGGAGGATCTTGCTGCTGTCACTGAAGAGAAGGAACTACATTCTTTCGAGGTTGATCCTGCACAGGTTGAGCATGTAAAACAAAGATGCTTACCAAGTGCTTTGAATTATCCAATGTTGGAAGAGTATGATTTTAGGAACGACACTGTAAATCCTGACTTAAGCATAGAGTTGAAGCCCCAAGCACAACCTCGTCCATATCAAGAGAAGAGTTTGAGCAAGATGTTTGGAAATGGACGTGCTAGGTCTGGCATTATTGTGTTACCTTGTGGTGCTGGTAAATCACTTGTAGGTGTTTCAGCAGCATGCAGGATAAAGAAGAGCTGTTTGTGTCTTGCAACAAATGCTGTCTCTGTGGACCAGTGGGCATTCCAATTTAAGCTATGGTCTACAGTGCGAGATGATCATATTTCACGGTTTACATCTGACAGCAAAGAGAAATTTAGGGGAAATGTAGGAGTTGTGGTAACAACATATAACATGATTGCATTTAGTGGAAAACGTTCAGAAGAGTCAGAGAAGATTATTGAGGAAATAAGGAATCGGGAATGGGGTCTACTTCTCATGGATGAGGTGCATGTTGTTCCAGCTCACATGTTTAGAAAAGTAATCAGCATTACAAAGTCACATTGCAAGCTAGGACTCACTGCCACTCTAGTAAGAGAGGATGAACGCATCAGTGATTTGAATTTCTTGATTGGTCCTAAACTTTATGAGGCTAATTGGTTAGACCTTGTCAAAGATGGATTCATCGCTAATGTGCAATGTGCTGAGGTCTGGTGTCCAATGACAAAGGAATTTTACGCAGAATATTTGAAGAAAGAGAATGCCAAGAGGCAGCAGGCTTTGTATGTTATGAATCCAAATAAATTCAAGGCATGTGAGTTTCTCATTCGGTTCCATGAACAACAGCGTGGCGATAAAATAATTGTTTTCTCAGACAATCTCTTTGCTTTAAAGGAGTATGCCACAAAGCTCAAAAAGCCTTTCATCCATGGTCCTACAAGTCATAGCGAGCGGACAAAAATATTGGCTGCCTTCAAAACGAATCCTCAAGTTAACACAGTCTTTCTGTCAAAGGTAGGAGATAACTCTATTGATATTCCTGAAGCAAACGTGATTATTCAAATTTCTTCACATGCGGGTTCTCGACGTCAAGAAGCACAGCGGCTTGGTCGTATCCTTAGAGCGAAGGGGAAGCTAAAAGATAGGATGGCAGGAGGATCAGAAGAATTCAATGCGTTTTTTTACTCCTTGGTCTCCACTGATACACAGGAAATGTACTATTCTACAAAACGACAACAATTTCTTATTGATCAGGGTTATAGTTTCAAAGTCATCACTAATCTGCCCCCTTCTGACTCAGCCCCAAATCTTAGCTACTATAAGCTTGAAGATCAGCTCAATCTTTTGAATAAGGTGCTAAATGCTGGAGATGAATTAGCTGGAGAAGAATTAGAAGTGGATCCAGATGATATAACACAGCTACGAGCACGACGTAGTGTTGGTTCCATGAGCGCAATGTCTGGGTCAAGAGGCATGTTTTACATGGAATACAGTACAGGAAAGGGTGGTCGTGGTCAAATGAAGAAGCAACGCGATCCTAATAAGCCGCGGCATGCGCTATTTAAAAAGCGGTTTGCTTAGTGGTATCCCAGACACGATTTGTGAATTATAATATTTTGTTTCTTAACTTTCCAAATCCATATGTGCCATAATGTTCAGCTATCAGGTTGTACTTCATGAAAAGGTTGAGGTGATAGATTGATTTGCAGGACACGAAGTAACAGTTACAAGAATCTTGCATTCTTGTCTAGTAAGGAATGATATTGCAACAGCATCTTTTTTTTAGTAACAATTTCGCTATGCATGCTTCAACTGCAGTGATGTATTGCAACTTGAGGAATGAAAAGGAATGTATACCTATTGCTACTATGTTCATGAATTCTTCCAGATGATGTGGATTGGTATTCAGAAGATGAATATCTTATTGAATTACTGGCATCTTTTGTTATGCCTACCTTGGTGGGATGAACCAGAGCAGTGTGATTAAATTATGTTTTTTTAGATGTGGCCTTGTACTATATTGACATCCCAATTGGATCCCATTACCGTCCCGATCTGTGCCAAGCTTATGATATCAGGAATGAATGCTTCCTGTGCTCAAGTAGACTGTCACAGTCTTCCTAGTGTCAGAATCTGAATATGTCCCCATGCAGTTCCCCCATTCTGCAATGAGGAATGAAGTTAGGCCTAACAGGTTGCCATGATTTAATGTTTTACTTCTAAAAGGGTGACTCTCTTAAGCTTTGTTTGTCCTTATCATCTTTAGTTGTTGGCATCACCGGTGTTGGTCATGTTATCCAGAGAGGATTGTCTTTTTCTTTTCTTTTTGGGTGGCAAACCGTCGTCGTGGTGGTGAGTGGGAATATTCTGGGAATATGCTTACCTGCCTTAACTTGCAATTGCAGGTAATTTGCCAGTGGAGAAGTTGTAGTTGACGCTTCCAACAGGACGGCCAGAAGCTAAATAGTTACTTTTGCTTTCTTACTCCTCGATTAAGTAAATACTTCCTAGGTTTTGGGTCACAAGGATTGCTCTTCTCGGCATTTAGCATTTACGGATGGTTTTGGATTTCTTAGCCACATTTCTTTTGTGGTCTTATTAGGTTATGCACTCATCCAGTGTCTGCTATATTTAGCTGTGGATTTGACCACTAGTGTCGAAGGAAGAAAACCCCATGTCGTTGGCGAAAAGAGCCAGATCTAACGATCACTCTGTATTTTATTTGCAGCTGGTGGAACAGGTGGCCATGTATATCCTGCAATTGCAATAGCCACCCAGGTCCGGAGACTTGATACATATAATATCTATGTACCAGTTTTAGAGTGGAAAATAGTCCTGCTGTTGGATATATGATGAGCCTAATTTCCGCTGTGGGTCTAAGACGCCCTATTTTGTCTCTGTCAAACTTATTGGTGCCTTTGAAGCCCCTCCTCTCCCTCTGGTCAAACTGGATGGTTATGTGTAGGGTTAAACCTCATTTAGTTGTTGGGACTGGCAGATATGTTACAGGGCCTTTCTGCTTCATGGCAGCATTCATGGGATGCCGCCTGTTTCTTCAAGAACAGAATGCTTACCCAGCTTTCAGTGTTTGCCAAGGCAATATTTGTGGCTTTCGCTGAAGCTTGCAACTCTTTTTCAAAGAGAAATTTCATAGTCCATTGTAATAAAGCACTATGATGAACTCCTAGGTTCGGTAGGCTGGATTGCCAATTGTTGGGTGAGGTTCCTATCAAGACAGCAATTAAGATTCTATCCATTAATCAAAGGCATATATGTGGCAAGATATCCAAGTTATGTGCTTGTCTGTTTTTTATAGACTCAATAAGTACTATCTTAGGTATATTGAGTCCATGTAAGTGACATACGGATTCTGACCTTGTTGTTTCCATGCCTTCATGAGTGAACCTACACCAGGCATTAGATCCAACACCAACGAATTTGCGGGGGAAAAGCTGGATACAGTGAACTCCATGAAACGAACTGACTTTTCAAGATTACACCTGTCATTTTTTTTTTCTTCGATACAAATAACTTCTCTTCATCTGGCAGGTAATGCACAAGTGTAGATGCATGCTGATTAAGGTCTGCACTGCTGAAGACATTCTTAGTGATACGTGGTGTTTTCAGCCCTGCCCTGGAATACATTGATAAGCAGAGGTGGTTATTGTTAATTGTACCAAGTTCATTTGTAGTGACACCGAAGGGTGTGGAACTGTATATATGGTACAGTCTCCTTCTCTGCAAATTTCTTTTCTTCGCATTGTAATCGATATTAGGTAGCTGATCATCCGTGCATATGACTATGAAGAAGCCATTGTCATCCATACATAGGTTGGCAATGGCAGTGATGTTTTCAATGAAAACGGGGTTGCAGAAATTCCACTGTGGAATTGTGGAATGACCACATGTTGGTAATTGATTTGTAGGAAGATCACAGAAAACAATGTGGCAGCCCCAATCCCTGTATTTACCATTCCTTTTGTAAGCATGTTCAGCTAACCTATTGATGTCTCAGAATCTGAAGTGAAACTTGATGTTAAAGCAGATGCACTTGCCCATACATAACCAATAGAGCAATCACCATAGTTTATAGAATCATGCTCAGTAGGATCTCCATGTCCTGCTAGTGTAGAGACCTTACTAGATCTGTTGACGTTCGCATCTAGGGTATCATTATTATCTTCCAAATTCTCGACATTCTCTTCATCTGAAATGAGAATTTCACGTCTACTTTTTTTGTTTTTTTTTTTTAACTTCTCTTTGCGTTTTCTTTTTGGATTTTCCATCTCTGGACTTGACACATCTTTAGAATTTGATGGCTTATTTGAGTCTACATCTGTTTGAGAACATACTGCCCATCTATCCTTATCTTCCTTTGGATACTCACTCTCTGGAAAATCTAACTACCAGGGACACTCCTCAATTTCAAATTCTACTAACCTTGTATTGAATCTCATGTTGAGATTATCTGAGTACATCCATCCTTGATCATCAGTTTGCTTCCATGGCAAGACAACACTTGGTAGTTTGTCCACGTATTTCCTCTGAATAGCATGCTTGATGTACCTAGAATTGCCAATAAATAATAACTGTTAGTGAAGCAATAAGTCTTGAATGTAGCTCAACAAGATTCTATGCTGGATTACCTGAAGACCGTTCTTTAGCACAATTGAGAAGATCATGAGCATTATCGTAATTAACAGTGTGGGACATGTGCTTTTCATTGTTCGCGAATATTTTTTCCCTGTACTCCATTTTCATGTAACGGAACCAGGTATGAACAGTTTCTGTGGTGTTCTCTAAATGAACAAATTCAGGTTCATCCTCTTGTATGGCAGTTAGAAGTTCCTTGCTTTTTTTCAGTAAATGCTCCAACCAAGTTTCTTTTTTGATCCATTCATGGAAATCCCCACATTACATTGCATTCTCAGAGCTATTCAACAGGTTTGACTCAGTTGTGATTAGCAATATCCAATTGTTTCTAACATCATTGTCTACTGTTGCCTTGGCCATATCATACAACTTCTCTAGTGTCAGCTTAAAATCTTTTGTGCTCACATCTTTGGAGGTTACTGCCTTAAACCATGTGGGTCCCAAGCTAGGGCAAACAATTGCCAAGTACTTATGCAGCTTGTTTGTCCATCTTCTTCTAACTTCCTTCTCGGATTTTTCTCGTGCTTTTAATTCCAGCATTTTTTGTATGTGGACCTTCAGCAACAATTCAATGTCATTTTCAATATTAGCCTGCACATAGTTGTTGTCAGTTCCCACAACAATCAATAAATTATTTGAGTGTCAGATTTAACTAAGATTTGTGCTAGCATGAATCTAGTCAGAGGGTAGCAAGGTTCCTCTCCTAGGATTTTCACTTCTATGCTCTAGCTTTTGCTATTTCTTCTTCTGTCACTTCTTTGGTAAACATTCTCAAGTCCCTGGTTGCCACCTTGTGCACTTCATATAAAATATCCTTAAGTATCTCTCGAACAACTCATTTTTCGTTAAGTCTACATGGAAAAAGCATTCATTTAGTACAAGTAATGGGAAATGAATGATGACTAGTTCCAATTCTTAACTTACTCATTAATTCTTCTCATTGCGGTTATGAGTTCAAATTCTCTTTTCTATCGACCTCCACAAAGGTTGCTTGAACTCTGATGTGCATGTTCGGGGCATATGTGTATCTCTCAGAAATTTCCTGCATCCATGCATTGGTACGATGGTTCCCGTCCCAGCACAAGAACATTTTACCTGATAGATCAGACCAATACCGATTATTGGAAAGTTCCTGCTCAAAGTTTTCGTTCTCCACTTGCCAATTGTCATCCCAAGAACTGATCAATTCCTTGGTAACAGGAGTCTCTTTACCCTTTATGAATTGTCCATTTTGCATAATATAACCATCTCTTCGTAGAGTATCACGCAGCTGTTGGCAGTTTGGTGTAACCATTTTCATAGTTAGTACTATGGGAGGCCATGTCTGTGCCAACATCAGTAGCCTCTAAAGTCATCTTTCTGTCAGTAATAATAGAATCCGACTGGGCGATAGTCAGAGATTGAGAACTGTCTCCAGAGTTTGTTGTTGTTGTCCTTTGTTTTCGAGGCTTTCTTGGTGGAGTTCTCATGCGCTCAAAGACGGGACCTCTGTAATCAAGATTCTTCGGGTGAAGTACATAACCTTCAACTGCAGCAACATTGAAGTCATTAGGAAAAAAAAATAGATCAGGAATGCAGAAAAATACTCAGTCAAATCCAGAATTTAAATTGGAAAATGTTGAACAGCACCGTTTAAGATAATGTCGACCATAAAACTCAGCAATGAAAACTTCAACGGCACCATTCAAGAATATGTCGATACATTGGATCTGATAATTCGAACACAAAATTATGCAATGAAAAGTCGAACGGTACCGTTCAACAAATTCTGGATAGATTAAATAGGCTAATTCGGACTGGAAAATCTGCAATGAAAACTCGAACGGCACCGTTCAGGAATTTGTGGATAGATTGAATAGGCTAATTCGAACACAAGACTCTGCAACGAAAACTTGAATGGTACCGTTCAGGAATTTGTGGATAGATTGAATAGGCTAATTCGAACACAAGACTCTGCAATGAAAACTTGAACGGTACCGTTCAGGAATTTGAGGACAGATTGAATAGGCTAATTCGAACAGAAGACTATGCAATGAAAACTCGAACGGTACCGTTCAAGAAATTATGGACAGATTGAATAGGCTAATTCCAACACAAGACTATACAATGAAAACTCGAACGGTACCGTTCAAGAAATTCTGGACAGATTGAATAGGCTAATTAGAACAAGAAACTCTGCAATCAAAAATAGAATGGCACCGTTCAAGAAATTCTGGACAGATCGAATAGGCTAATTAGCACAGGAAACTCTGCATTCAAATTTGGAACGGCACCGTTCAAGAAATTGTGGACGGATTGAATAGGCTTATTCGAACATAAATCTGTATCGTGAAAACTCGAACGACACCGTTCGAGAAAGTGTGGATCGTTTGAATAGGCTTTCGCGAACATAAAACTGTATCATGTAAACTTGAACGGCACCGTTGAAGAAATGAACGAACTTGAGAAAACTTGAGAATGAAATGTTCGCATTGCAGTAGAAAGAAAAAATGTGATACCAACCTGTGTTCTTGCTCTCTGGCCTTGGTGACGGATCAATCGAAGAGCACATCATCCGCTTCGGGTATAAGATTTACTGTTCAACCGATTCAAATGTTTTAATGAAAATACCCACTTATTATAATTAGGTGAGAACACTAAAATGCATTATTGCTCGGTTAGTGGAATTGAAATTCGCTAGCCGTTGGCTACGTAACTGACAGTAGTGCACCCTTGAATTATGCAAACCTAATTTGTAATTAACCGTTGGGACTATCATATTAAAATGAGTTTAAAGGGGAGTACAAATTTTACTTTGCCATATGACGTCTTATCTCACAGTGAAAGCTTCAGGTTTACAACAAATACTGTTGCTTCCTTTCCAAAACAGAGTATGTGAGGTAAGTACAGCAGATTTGTCTAGAACTTTCAATGTACTACCTAGCAATTTATGTATGATTCAAAGTTCGACAGATGTGGAATCCAATGTGGCTCGCATTGTGGTTGTTGAATCTGTTAGTGCTTCTGGACTAGGAATTTTTAAGGTTGAGGAAAGGAATGGCACGGTTGTGGAGGTACATGGTATTCCTGCTGAAGGCAAGTCTCCTCTATGTCCAATTGTCCTTGATTCACCCCATTCTTCTAATGGAGCAACTACATCCCAATGCACCTCTACATACTTAAAGATAACATCATGTCCCATTAACAGCAAACTTAAAAAATTGTTAATGGAAATTGGAAAACCAAGACAGGTGGATTGTTTGCCACAATATTATAATGGAAAAATTGTTTTTGAGTTGCCAGGTCAGTCCATCAGTAAAACCCCGATGGAAGGTATGCAACATTCGGTTGATCCACACGTATGGACGCATGCCAACAGGACTGACATACCTAGTTTTGATGGGACAGTCAGGTTGTCATATTGTGGTGGTCACTTGCAATGTAAAAACATGTCTTGTGATCATTTATTGACTAAAGGCAACCACAATGAGTTGCACTGGAGAGGTGCATTGCAGAGAAGGCCTGAGATTGGTGAACTAACTTCATTCCATGGATCTATAAGTTGTGAATACTGTCATCTGCCACCTACTTATGTGGCACGTTGTCTAGTGTCCATGTACTATTGTTTGCCTAACAGAATCTCAGAAACAAGACTAGCTATCCATACTGGTGAGCACACACATCCCATTGAAAAGGCAGAATGCAGAAGTCAAGTTAAGCGAATGAGGGACCTAGTTAACTCAGACACAACCTTACATCTTGGTGGGCCTAGACATAAATAAAATGAATTAGCTATGGATGAAATTGTTCGTTCAATTATGGGCTCTTCAGATGGAGACAGTGTTGAGAAGATGGATACATATCAAATAAACGAGTTGTTGACAAGGTTGGAGCCATTATGCAATCAGAGAAGGTATGACATTGATATTACGTAATAAATTATACTAGAAACGTGTGCCCGGCGATGCCGGGCATTAGTCCTGGACGTGTAGAATGGCTAGATGTAATGGACCTTATAGGTGCAATAAAGAGCTACGAAATGTAATTATGCCTATAGATGTAATAGAGTGCCAAAAGAGAAGGGTTGTAGATGAGATGTAATCGTGTATGTAGATGTAATGGAGTGTCAGGGTCCCTAAGCAATATAGAACTTGGTAAGTCACCATATTGGGCACCATTTTTAAGAGTTGTAATTTACTTGACACATAATCATTATATCTTATACCCCTAAATAGGAACATTACCTTTTTGGCCATATATTATAAAGCAATAGAAATATCAATGTCGTGGACTAAAATTCAAGATGTATGATTATCAAACTACAATCTAGGCAACATAGCGAGATTGAGAAATTGCTTGACAAAGCATCAATAAGAAAACTATGAAGTGCACAAAAGAAGATGAAATCAATATTCTGCTCAGGTATAAGGTACTACTGCATAGAAAAGTCATAATAGCCACTTCCTTTGCAACCACAACAAATCATTAATCTATACAATATTGGGCTAGAGATTTGACTGTCAAACTCATGTCTTAATAGCATGTGTTAACCATCTTAGTTCTTATTCCAAGTGCATACACAGTTCTGCAAACCAGAAAACAAATAAAAAATGTAGGAAGGATCACCGAATATTATTGTAAAAGGTACGATTATTGTGATCTACTACATATTAAACCCAAAGAGGTCTCTAAATGCATACCCTTGTATACGATCATATTCTTCTTTGCATTATTAATGCCTCACATCATGTTGGATAGTTTTCACTACATAGCATGGACCAATGCAGTTTTTGCTTGTTAATGCATTTGTACCAATCCAGGCAAAGACATGCGGGCACTGAAAGGGTTCTGCTGCCAATAGACTCCACATCCAGTTGCAACAGAGGCTTGTGTACATTACGTCTTCTAGAAATATTGCTGTCACTTCAACTAAAACATGTATCCGAATAAGCCAAGGGTTATGCAAAAAGTCAGTAAAATGAAAATGTAATAAGCAACTTCCTTGGACATCAAGATAGAGTAGCTTATTAGAAGAATCAGTCCATTTTCTAACAAATTATGGTCAGCTTCTTTCATGTCTTGTGTAGATTTGTCAGATTGCCAGTCTACAATGGATAAGCACATGTCTAAAAAGCCAAGATCATCTTCTGGCATCTTCACCTGGTTGTCTTGACAACCTTCAAAGTTTTATGCTCCATGCGTTCACAGTATATGATAGGATTAGATGTCAGAATAGTGACACCATCACCAAAATAATATAACCAGAGTTCAATTTCTAACTTTGCAAGCAGAAGTCTATCACGTATAGAATTAAAGCACTTCAAATTTCGTGGAACTTATTAGAAGTTGGTGGGTCATACCGACTGGCTAATTTGAGCATTGAGCAAGGAAAAATGAAGAATATAAGGTGTTGTTTTATACGTGGAAATCCAATTGCAAACATCCTTCTGCCCGAACAGGACTTCCAACTGCTTGGTGTATCAAGACATCACTTGTCTGAATTCCTTGTCTGAATTCCTAAATACTATTAAGGGAATAATGAAGGCAAATATTTCAGTTTCATTGGCATATTTCACGAGTGGCATATCAGTGAGTAGATGTCTGAATGCTTCTAAAGAAAGTATAGGGAAAAACATCCTGCAAACAATAAGAATAGAAGCAAGATCAACCAAGTTCTCCATAAATGCATTTAAAGACAATGTTGATCGCGACAAAATTATATAATTTCTTGATTTACGTAGAAAGTTCAAATGGTGTATTTTAAGAAGGATAAAATGCCACAATGTTTGCGATGGAAGAAACATCTGTGGTGATTGTAAAACAATGAAAGGAACCCTGTAGCAAATTGATCAAAGAATTGAACATTCAAACAGCTAAACTTACCCATTTGGAAGAAATGCGACTTAACATTGAGCCTTGTTACTCGTCCTGAGAAGTTGACGTATTTATTTATGTAAGAGATGTCTGAACATCATTGCCATCCTAAAACGGCTCTAAAAAAACATCCACTTTCTAGAATGAAGCCTGGAATGAATAAAATAGAATGTGTCTATAGCCACTGACTCACAATGCCAAGTATCTGGCTTACACCATCATTCCGACCAGCAACATAAAACACGACAGAACAGGTCCTATGTCTCTCACCAAAGTGCAGATCTTAGGTCTTTGACTTCCTCCATCGATACTTTATCACAACATAAAGCAAGAACATTCTAACTAAGGAATCAAAGATCCAAAGCAACACCACTCCTGGAAGCATGAAAAGATGGATAAAAATCCTCCTTGTCCCGAAAAAGGTAAGCCCTCTTTGCATGCACCTGTGATTTTTGCAGAGGGCATATCATGAGCAACTCTTATCCACCCCTATCCCTTGACGTATGAATAGAGAGGGCTTACTGACATAGATCCAACACCTAAGACAAACTCAGATGGAGGCAAACCTTGCATATCCAAGTGCGTGGTCTGCTTCCTCTCCAGAAAGAAGAGATGCTAAGAGACTTCTGTTCTGAGGCACACTTAAACCATCCCCCTTATATAGAATCATATTTGATAAATCTTGTAAGTATGTGTGGAGAACATATAGGCCTAGTTGGATAAACTTTTTTTCTTCAATCCAGCATTACCATCACCACCTCATTTCATTTTCTTCATCATATGAGTTGGGTCTTCAAGCTATAATAGAGCTCCACATCATAGTTATACCATTGTATCATCAACAGCTCCATCATGTGCTGCCATCGTACAAAAGCAGTATAACTTCTAAGAGAAAAGGCAACATTTCCAAATCTCAATTTCGAATCCATTTCCAGTTGTTTGTATTATATATTACCTGCAGCATAAACATAATATTTTTCGTGTTTTCTTCAATCTACACGTAACTAAAAAAACACTATTCAACTACTTATCTTTGATAACCAATGGTGCACATAAGAAGCGTTGCATCAGAATTCACTTACTATCTGCAAATAGACACTCTAAACATTTACCTTGGAATTTATAGCTCCACTGCATAAATTGTAGAGCAACATGTGATGATAAGGCTTATACATTCCTTGGGATTTGAACCCTTCAAGTTTCCAACATAAAACATGTGGCCTTAGTCTGCCAATATTAATGACACATAGAAAGACATGAATAGAAATCTCATTTGAAACAACAAACAATGGGTACAAAACACTAACCTGTACGTGTTTGTGCTTGCCAGCTTTTTCAATTGAAGGGGCAATAACAGAAAGATAGCCTGATAATTTGAATGCCTTGCAGTACCTTCGCCAAAACGTGCATTAGAATATTTAAATTGAGCCGGCTGAACATAAACACTTGTATCTGAGGGTTGTTCTGGCCAATTGTCCTTCCAGAGTTGGCATAGTCAAGAGTTGAGCATAACTACCTGATGAGAAAAACTTGCTGCCATTCCCAAGCTACATACGATCATTAATAGAGAATCCAAGCTCATTTGAAACTGCAAAAACACAAAAATGCCTAAACCGGACCTGGATTTATTCTAGGAGAGCCTCTGAAGTGCTCTTGTAAAAGGGTTGCAAATGTAGACAGGTTCACGCACAAATACTATTCTGTTAACTCTGCAAAATGCCTACACACCATGGTAAATAAGTAGGTTGAAAAATAGATAAATTGGCTGATGCATTCATTTCTGAGCACAATCTGAAAACATCAATACCTTAAAATTTGTAAACATGTCTAGAGCTGGCCACGTGCTAACTCTGCAGAATGGCTGCATAATATGAGAAGGAACATATCAATGAAAGGCATATCAAGGTAAGTCTGAATAAAGAAGTTCATAAATCTAAATACAGCAAGAGAGGTGACAAATCTAAATTGAGAAAGAAACAACAGAAATTCACTGCTTCTGTCTCCTTGTTTTTCACATACATAGGATCAATCTTAAGCAATATTGTGCTCTCCCATAGATCCTTATGATTCATATATGCATATTTGTGTAAGCCATGTCTAACTGTAAGCATATTTCTTTAAAGAAACCGTGCCTACAATACCATTCATCACCATCTTACACCCTCAGATATCTGCATTTTTTAAATGGCAATTCCAAAGCTATGATATGCACTGTCCAAATGGCAGAAATTCAAATGAGACAGTTTCTACAGCAACGGCAGTCTAGCACTTTCTATGAGGCATTTATAAAACAGAAGGTAATAGAATGTAAATAAACGTGTTTAACAATGAAATTGAAAGGGGAAGAAAAGCTCCAGACAAAGAAACAAACATCGTAAGAGGGGCCCCAGAAACTCAAAAAACGGTTCCAGGAATCCTTTTCTTCCAAACCTCAAACTAAGAATGGCTCCAAATGAATCTAAAAAGGACAAAAACGGCTCCAAGAATGCCTTCTGTTCCAAACCTCAAGGAGAGGAACGGCTCCTGGCAAATATTGGCAAAGCAGCTGGAGCTACAAATGCGGAAAAAAATGTCAAAATCCTACTGTTTCTGAAAAAAGACCATTTGCCCGATGCTTAAATGCCACCAATCATGCTTAGATGCACCATACTTCAAGCAGATGTTCAAGCAGATAGATCAGAATACGTGAAGAGCAAATATGAACCCAAAGAAAATTACCCAAAACTATCAAGATACCATGAATCCCAAAGTCCGAAAGCTTACCCTAAAACATTCAGCCTGTATTTTGGAGGAAGAGAGAAACGAAAGAAGAAAGAGGCATCCCGACTATGGAGGCCTGCCAGCCAGAAGAATGATGAAGAATGATGGATCCGTTAGATTTAGCCCGATGCCAAAAAGTATATTTCCATGCATGAATCCACAATTACAGAATATTTGTCTAACATGTATCCATCACAAACCATTTACCATGTAAACCGTGGTCCTGCAAGTATTTAGATCAGATCTAACAGACAGAGAAATAAAAATGCGAAAAGGCAAACCTTAAACGAAATGCAAGATCGACACAGCAGGACCTCATCTCAAGAGCTTGTGGTGCACAGAAAATGCAATTCTGGAACGCCCAAATCCTAAAGCACAAAAGCCAGTGAAAACCTCGGGTTCAGAAATTCGAATACGAATGCAGAGAGATGGAGAGATGGCTCGGGCTTCAGAAATTAGAATACGAATGCAGAGAGATGGAATGGCTTAGCATTGAAAGATGTCGCGCGGGGGAATTCAAAATTTGCATTTGCGTCCCGCAGGGGGAGAAGGGAACGCCGCATGCGTCTGCACATGCGGCGTTCCGGCACACATACCAACACCTTCCCATTTTAATAAAGAAGATTAACAAGTTATTTGATACGAAGAATATTGCTTGTGTAGGTAAGAGATGGATTGATGATGCGGGGAGAAGAAATATGCAATGTTCAGATGATATTTCTGGTTTATTGGAGCTAAAGAAAAGAAGCAAATATGAGTATTTCCATGGATCTAAATTCCCTTACCAGCTTCATGATCCGCTAAATGAACGCTGTTACATTTTGAAAATGTCTACAACTGGTCCTGGATCAGGGGTTGATTTGGTCAACAGGATGAAACCAACAGGTGATCTTAGCAACAATTGGGTGCATTTTGATCACGTCAAACGAATTCAAGAGTGGACAACATTAGCTTGTCATGTGTATGATCACAAGTAAGCGGTTTGCAAAAATCAAATAAAAAAAGTTCATTGATAAGTTTTTAACAATCTTGTTTTACGTGCAGAATTAAAGCCCTGTTGACAATTGCAGTTTGTGACATGAAGACAGAGGATGCAGAGGCACAGAAAAAGTTTTGGAGGAAGCTTAATAAGGTCATGGTAGCAAAAGATTATTCAAAAGCTGAGTTTTTTGGGTTCATGGACGAAGCTCAACCTAATTGGATATTGCAGTCAGGGAAGTTTTCTTCAATGGGGAAACTAGACCCGAAAAAGAGCGTTCCTGTTACTTCCATTTCGAGCAATGCATGCATCGACATACAGAAAGACACTTGCCAAAGGAATATTGGGACGCCCATAAGGATCTGTGTAGAAAATGGCATCAATCAGCAACTGAGGAGGAAGCAGATAAAATATACCACTCCATAATGGATTGGTGGGTGGGCAAGACTACAGATAACCATATTAAAGTTTTGAGTTCTTGGCTATCATCATAGGGTAAGCAGATGGGGTAGGTTTATGGTCAACAATTGGCAGACAGCAATACATATTCCACAAACAAACTTATCAGAGGCAAAGCACGAGAGTTGGTTAGCAGCATCAGGAAACAAGAATAATTTTTCCTTGTATGATGCCTCCCTCTTCGATCTCACAGAAGCTGTACTTCAGAGTACCAAGTACAAATCATTTCTAGACTACAACTACTTAGGTACTGGTCCAGGTGTATCAGATCTTTTTAATAGACTGCAAAATCGTCAAAGCAGTGGTGCCAAGGCTAAGAAGGTAACCAACGTTATAAACTTGGAAGCAGAAATGGCAGGCTTTGAAGAGCATGACAGCGGTGCAGGAGGTAACTTGAAGACTGTGTACAAGAAGCAACGTTCCATAGACACAGTTGATCTCACAGCAGAATCAGGAACTCATTGTCCCGACAAACATGCAACTAATGTTAGCAGAGTACGTAAGGATGATCCTGTGGTGAGGACTCTTTTCAATGATTCTTTAGAAGAGAAGACTGTGCACAAGTCTCTTTGGGCTATTGGAAGAACAGAAGCAGGCAGTAAGGTCCGGTGTCAAGGGAGGAAGTCAGAACATGGAAAAAAATGTAATAATCCAATTAACGCGGGTATACAACCAATAGCTGCTCCTTGTTTTTATGGGTTAAGAGAATTCCGGGGACAACGAGTGTCACAAATGATGTGGTTCTATCCTACTACAGTTGAATGCACATGGTTTCCAGATAAGTCTTTATGTCCCCCACAAAGACCACCATTGTGGCCTGTGGATAAAGACACTGACTTAACGAATGAAGAGATTGAGAAACTCGGAGCAGCAGGCTTTTTATTGGGTGGTAGATCTCAATCTAGCTTGACTGCAGCCAATGTAGCCTCGAGTATACAAGCACATAGATCCACCATGGCAGGGTCTGCTAGCTCTGTAAGGAGCAGAACTAAAACGACAAGGAAGGGGAAGGTTGTGAATTACAGGAAGGAAATGAATGGAGAGACGAAGGTCAGATTTGAGCAGTCAAAGAGAATAAAGGTGGATTCTGTGCAAGAGAAGACCTACTCAAAAAATAAACATGTGGACTATGTAGTCAAACGTGAAGGTAGCACATACATTGTATCCATTAAGGATGAGCCAGAATGCAGTTGTCCGGATTTCATCCACATGGAAAGGATAAGAGGATTCATACCTTGCAAGCACTTGTTGTACGTATACAATCAAGTGCTTGGAATCGATCCAAAATTTATGCATTTATATTCTTTCTTCACTTTGGTTTACAGTTCGAGAACAGTTGTGATGTAAGTTGGCTGAGTTTATAAGTATCATATTATGATGTCTTATTAATGAAAAGTAGTGAGCATGTGAATCAATTTAACAATTGCAAAGACTTCTGTCATTTTCTGTGCAGCATTTTATGTACTTAAAACATTCTGGTTGTTTCAGATAATCTTTAATACATACATGTCCCTTCTGCTACAACAAATAACCAATCATAAAATTGCATATTTCCATACAATTCACATCCATTCATAAAATTTATTGCCCACACAATTGCCTACACAAATCCTATAAGCGCCAAAACATGTACAGTAAAAAAACAAGTTAGGTATTCAAATTGAAGTAGCAGCAAAAACTTTTTACATTCAAAATTTTTCTTCGCCGTGTGGCTTTACATCAGAACATCCTTTTGGAAATTTTAATGCCCGGAGGCTTCAACTATTCACAATAAAATAGCCCGGAGGCTTGCAGTCATATGGTAAGAAGAAAAGCCCGGAGCCATGTACATTCCATCGAAAAACATAGAGGCTGGAGGCAAGTTGGTATGAAGCCGGAGGCAAGCTGGAGGCTAAGAACAAGAAAAAAAAAGAAGGTGCTCTGCCCTAACAAATTTCATTCATCTGCTTCACCATCTGCAAAACACAAAAGTAAGAAATAACTGTTAGTTGATTGCATAAGAAAAGAAAGAAAACATGCATGTACCATTTAGCAACGCCATGAACTCCTCAAAATCACCGGATTCGTCTTCAATTTCTTCATCTTCTTCATCATCATCGGCTTCTTCTTCTTCGGTAGACCACTCATTCTCAGAAGAATCTCCTTCCCAGCCTTGAAGAACACCTGTGATGAACTCCTGCTCCGAAATTTCCTCTGATTCCTCATTCTCTGATTCCTCATCAGAGGAATCAGAGGAATCGGAAGCATTCAGAGCAAGTAAGGTGGGCAGCGGAGGGAACAGCGGAGGGAACACCTCTTCCAGATTTAACAGGCGCCTCTTGGAGGTCACCTCCGGCTCTTCCATAGCTGGTCGCTTCATGGCGAAATTGGGCGAAGAAATTGGGTTGGGAGAATGAGTGGAGAATGGGCGCCAAACTAGGCTGGCATAGATATAGGCTGGATTAGACGTGAAAATCGTAGGAATGATTCGAATTCCAGTAGCCACCATCATTAAATGCCATTATGTGCATGTCTCGAAATTTGAGCCATGCATAATACCATAAATATCCAATATTTTCCTTTTTTAACCTTGCTCCTAAACATACATGATTTGAGTTTAACCTAAAACTGAACACCGATAAAATTCGAATTTAACATACAATTTAATACCAAGATGCTACGTCACACTATGTCGATAATTGGGATTTAAAAAAAAAAACACTCCAAACCCCCCTCGAGAAAACCACGTAAGTGCCGACCTCGAAGCTTGAGGCTACTTTCTGTCTGATTAAGTGCAAAGAATATCGATGTGATGGAAGCCGTTATCATCTTTTGGCGATATAAACTAAGAAAGTCGTTGATATCCGGATCATTAAAATTGTATAACAAGTGCATATAATGGATGTACGCCAGATTCAGGGAATATTGGCTGCATATTCTATTAGATGATGAAGATACCTTTGGAGAGCTGACAGAAGTAGCTCTAGCTAGTATTTGAAGACATTGTAGAAGTAGACACGGGTAAGTCACCACGAAAGGAGCAGATGATAAAAAAGGACCAAGCAAAGACAAGCAAAAAAAATGTAGAAGACTATGATTTGGATATTTGACATGTCTTGTGCTGACCATAATATTTTGTTGAAAAGTGTTAAGCTTATGTCATAAGGTTATTTAGTGCCAAATGCTTAAGCTATTCTCACAGTATGGTAACTATATCTTTGACTTAAGCTTGCCTTAAAATTGCATTGCAAATACCTTCCCCAAATGTGACGACAAAAAATGCCATGTTCCTTGTAGAAGGTGGCGCAGCAAGAATAATACATGATACTAATCTGACTCATGTCAAATTGGCTGCACTTATAGATGGAACTCTAAGTACCCTTTGCTCTCTACTATAGTTTTCACATCTTAATGCGCTCATAAGCCAAGATGATTCTTGCAGGAAAAATGGAGATGTGGACCTGTTTTCACTTATGGGCAGAAATGCATCAAGGTTGGCAAAACCAATTGCATCTATAGAAATTGCTAAGACCATTCTTAAAATTGCAAGTTCAGATCACTTATTATATCTAAAACATCTGCAAAATTATAAAGATTATAAGAATAAGAATAAAAATGATTTTTATCATTCACTGAGACTAATTAACCTATGGGACCCAGAAGGAGCGCAATAAACTTATTATTGTTCGTGTTAAAAAACCCCCGCCCCCAAGGGTTTTCGAGGGAAAAACTATGGCAGTCATAAGAATGCTGTCAAACTGTACAAGTATACATCATCATGAAATAAATGTATATACATATGTCAAGTGTGTGCCTGAGGACATAGCTGATCACGCATGTCCATGACCTCCTGAAGGTATGATCCCAGCACCCGTACGGAAGCCGTACTCAATGTCACATGTAGTGGCTGGCCAGGCCTGACCAACTCAGCGTAGCACGTCCGGATTTGATCATATGCTGGGCAGCTTTGAGGGGTATGAGATTCGTCCTCAATGACTCCCATCTGGCAGCATTGACAAAGCCTGTCTTGGCGTGGCTCACCAATCCATCTGCCTGTCTCAATTCGAAGATGGTGTGCCCCTGTGCGAATGCAGGCAATGAGTCTGCGCCTTTTCATAGGCAAGTGGGTACGCAGGTAGCATTGCGGGCCTCGTTCCAATGTGGGATTTATGTGGCACTGGTAGTGTGGTGTCTTGACTTGTTCATTCCAAAGTTTGCTGAGGAAGCAAGCGTCAAGATATTCCCTCAAGCTATGGCGATCTGCCTCTGTTTGCACATGTATGCACCTGTGCTCCTGCACATTCTATCTACCCAACCATTGAGCTCTCTTTTCCCTCCAATAGGCCTTGAGGCACTGCGGCCCTATTGCCATGATATAAGCTGGGTTAGGGAGACGAGCATCATCCATATTGACCACCTTCTGAAAATAGACAATGTGGCGATCAAGGGCCGCCCTCTGAAGAGGCAAGAATCCCGTCTCCTGCAGCAGAATTTGATATGGGACTGTGGACTTCACCCCCAGTGCTCATACCAAGAAGGCTTTCTGCACCTGCTCCAAGTCATTCCAGGTAGCGAGGGATACTACCGGGCCCCATACTTCAACCCCGTATAAAGGCTCCACTAAGACATTTAACAGTGTGACTGATGGGCCCAATCATATAACTCTGCTCTATGACTATTGTTTTGCATTGCATATAGTGCCTTCTAGCTCGCTGTCACTCGTAGCCATATGGATATGTCCTAGTGCATAGTAGAAAGAAACTCCACTCCCAAATATTTGTATGTGGGTGCTACTTCCACATTTTGCCCTCGGTAACTGAAGCAGGGGATCCTCGGCTGACGTGAGGATGATATGGGAATCACCTTAGTCTTGGCCAGGTTGACGTGCATATCAGTTGCTTGGCAGAATGTGTCCAGGGCATCGAGATGGCGTTGAATGTCTGCTGGTATGTCAGTTAGGAGGTCCACATCATCAGCATATATTAATTGGCTAATGATCTGGTGCAGAAAGTGAGCTCCTTCGCACCCATTATTAGCAAGCCAGCTCTCCAACTGATCAATGTAAAGCACAAACAATATTGGGGAGAGAGGGCATCCCTGAAGAACCCCGGTTGGCTTGTCGGCTGCAACCGACCTGAGCATCTCTCATATAGCCTGTACACTGCATTCTGCAAATCTACAGGAATCCCCGGCTGTCGCAATCTTGCCCATAGTTTTTCCCGAGGCACAATAACAAATGCCTTCGCAAAATCCACGAAGCAACAATATAGATCCTGACGGCTGTTCCTGCTATCTTCAACCAGAGTTCACAACGTGAAGATGTGGTCAATGGTTGAGTGTCGGGATCTGAATCCTGCCTGAGTGAGGGCCCGCACCTCTGCTGCCTCACTGCTGCTCGAGAATCCCAGCAAGCAGTTTTGCAAATACCGAAATGACCATGATTGTTCGGTAATTGGCTGGGCAGTGCGGGTCGCCTGTCTTATAGATGGGAACAACTCTGCTATTGGTCCGTGGGAAGCCTTCCTGTAATCCCTTGTTGAACAAGGCGGTCAGCACCAGTACTATGGACGGCCCTGCCCACTTACGCAATTCTGCCTGCATACCCTTCAGGTCTGGCGTTTTCCCATTGGCAAGATGCTGTAAGCCTTGGTCCACGTCTGACTCTGTGATTTCCAGCACTGGGCCTTCTTGCAGAGGTAATGTTGCCTGTGCACCCTGAGGGTCGTATAGCTGTTGCAAGTATTGCCTCCACTACTCGGGAGTGATGTTCCCTGTGGGATGTACTGGCTTTCTGAGAACCCTTCGCCAGAAGGTCTTGGGGTGATGTTCCAGGAGGTAAAACATTTCCCTTTGATACGCTGCGATGTACCTGGCTTTCTTAGCTTTAAGAAAGACGCGGTACTGTCTGACTGCATGTGGGCATAAAGCAGGGTCTGTGATCTGGCAGAGCCAACGTTTGTGTTCCTTGCACTCTGCATCAAACCATTGATTACGTGGGAAAGTTGTGTTCCTGGAGGTCCGTCGCGGGCGGCTTATCCCAAAGCAGCTCTCCGCAGCAGTCCTAAGCACTTCAGTCAGCCGGCCTGTCTGTTGCTCCAGTGTAGGATACTGCAAAATTTCTGCCAGGTCATCTATAAGCATCTGGGCATAAGCCCCTGCATATTCATACTCCAATCGCAGCTGAGGCATGTGAGGAATTGTTGCACAGGGGGTTCGCACAACCTGCCAAGCCAACTTCTAGTAAAGTGGTAAGTGGTCTGAGTCGATCTCTTCATCCTTATTAGCTGTTACCACCTGGAAGTGCTTGACAATATGCATATCCTGCTCAGGCACCAGCACATAGTCCACCACACTAGATCCTCCCCCCTGATTTTCCTGTCTACAAGTGCTCTTGCGGGTGGACGGCCACTATGCCAATCCATTGTAGATTACCAGGTCAAAGATACCACAGAGTAAAAGCAACTGCCTACCATAGCGCGTGACCTGATTGTCATCTGATGTTCGTGGCCAAGCTCCTTCTGCAGGACGCAGCTGCAATACATCATCAGTCAAGGGATCAAATCTCATGGGTTGTTCGACCCCCGTGCATGCATTGAAGTCTCGAAAGAGTATGACACTAGCCAACTGCTTATGCTACTGTATGTCATCGTATAGATCGACATAGGGGTCCAGCCTATCCACATCCGAATGGGTGTGATAGAAGTTGCTCTCTGCATGTGGAAAGTAGCAGGCTGCCACAAAGAGAGGTCTGCTACTGCAGTTTTGCACACGCACCCACAGGTACCGGTTGTGCTTGCCTGTCTTGAACAAGAAGATTGATTGTGCCAAGGCCGTTCGGTAGTAGCAGGCAACCCCCCATGCCCCCGCTTTCTTGTGCAATCATTGAATATTGAGTAGCACTGGTATTCTGGCAAGTCGGGTATCCTGTGTTCTGCATGCTCCCATGTTTCCATGAGGAAGATGAGATCCATGTCTGCAGCAATTCAAAGCAGGGGATGACTCACCTTGTAATACCCCCCAGACAAATTTGGCTGCTAAAGCGTGAGCTTGTAAGAAGGGGTCTTTACAGCCCAATCCACCATCTTTTTTTGTCGCGATAAGGCTCACCCCAGGCCACCTTCACCATGCCCCCCCTCCAGATAAATTTCCTGATGATGGCCTGTATTTGGTTATAAACCCCTTTTTAGGCAACCATAACTGATGAATAATAGATATGAGAGGCAGCAAGAACTGCATTTGCTACTGTCACTCGCGCAGAAGTAGTTAGGGACTTTGTAGACCATAGACCCCCTTCTTTCTGAGTTTGTCTAGTATGGGAGTCCAGAGGACATTGAGACTATCAGAAAGCCCAAGGGAAGACCAAGAAGTTTGACTGATTCCCTGGCTGTCACAACTAGGAAGCCCAAAACTCTGGCCCAAGGATCAATGTCACTATCTGCAGCCCATAGAACAGAGCATTTATTGGCATTGAGGCCAATTCCTGAAATTACCTCAAAAGACAACAAGATCTCTCGAAATGAGAGAAAGCTATTATCATCATATTTGAGAAACATAAAAGTATCATCTGCATACTGCTTGATCGTTAGCTTATCTATACCTTCTAGGAAGGTTAATCCTTCCAAGTTCCCTTTTGACACTTTAAGGTGGACCATTTTTGTTAAAAGGTTTGCCATGATGAGAAATAGATAGGGAGCAAGAGGGCAGCCTTGCCTTATTCCCTTTTTGAGATTAAACAAACCAGAGGGTTGCCCATTAACCAGCACGGAAGCGGAGACTAGGCTGTTCATCCCCAAAGCTAGACGGATGTACTGAGCATCAAATCCCATGTAGCACATTACTGCTCGTAACCCTGTCCATCTAAGGGAATCATAGGCCTTTCTAAAATCCATCTTGATCAATACACATTTTTGTTTTGAGGCCTGACATCAATGCAATCCTTCCCTGGCTGCAAGATAGTTATCCAAAATATACTTTCGGGCAAGAAGGCAGATTGCTCCTTCCCAATGACCCCATTGAGTATGGGTTTCAAACGGTTGGCAATAATCTTCATAATCACTTTGTAAATGGCATTGGTGAGTGCAATGGGCCTCCATTCACTTAGGTTTAGAGGCCTAGGGATCTTGGGGACAAGCGTGATAAAACCTGTTGCTAGTGTAGGGTGTAGAGAGCATGAGGCCCAGGCCCCACAAATAGCTCTAATAAAATCATCCCCAAGAACATCCCAAAACTCGACAAAGAATTCCGGAGGGAAACCATCCGGTCCAGAGAGCACAAGGTCTTGTAAATCTCATCCTTCTCTAAATTATGGAGTAAATACTGATTTTCACCACGATTAACCCTCTCCCCCTAGTAAACACTGCTCAACCAAGAAGCTAGCCGATGATGAAACGAAGAGGGTAAGGGGTCTTCCTCAAATTGTTTTTTCAAAACTTTTTCGTATAAATGATCTAATTTTCTATGGGTCTTCTAGAGTATTTAGGTATCATCCTTGACCAATACGATGCTATTATCTGCTAACCTCGCCCCAGCCATTCTAAAAAAGCACTTAGAGTTTTCATGGTTTAGTTCAGTATATCATTTGGTTTTGGAGCGAACTGCCGCTCCTCTAGCCTCCTCCTCTTCTATTGTCTTGGCTTTTCCTTCAAGCACCTCCTCTATATTCTGCTTTACAACATTATGCAGATCTGATAGCAGCTCCTGTTTAACCTCTCTAAGAAGATTATATACTTCTTCCTTTTCCTTTTTAAACTCCATAGCTCTGCTCTTGCCCCACCCTTTTACCCACATCTTGATAAGACTGATCTTCTCAACCCAGACCATCATACTGAAGGGATTTACTTCATTGGCCAGAGAGGATACAAAGATCCTAAAGGGCTTGCAGACGGCCTCCTTTCCAAGCCACGATTTGAACGAAATGTTTCCATTCTTCCTTGCAGTAGGAATATTTTCCAGGGTTAAACTTTGGGGGACATGATCAGAGTGGGAAAATGCTAACTCCCCCTCCACATAGCACCTGTCCATGAAGCAGCAGACTTATTGGCCATATAAAACCTATCCAGCAAGCAATAAACTCTGTCCTGGCCCTTTTGCTTGTTCGACCAAGAGAAGGTGGCATTGGAGGGCGGGATCAAGGTAAATCCAACATTATCAAGCAATGAATTCCAAGAGGTGTCCTCCTCTACTGATAGGTTTCTATGTAAAGCAATTTTTTGGTCCCATGTATCAGTCATGTTGAGATCTCCTCCAAAAATCCAATTTTCTGTTACGTTGGCCTGGAGAGTGATCCAGGTTTCGATATCCTTCCACATGACCGCCCTTTCGGCCGGCTTATTTGATGCGTAAACATTGATGATACCCCACTGACATTCATTTGTTTCAAAGATGACCACCTGCCATCGCCCATCCCCCTGCAGTGTAATAAAGTTTTTTGAGCAAGACCTCTCCAGAGTATACAGGTGCCTCCCTTAGTCCCACTGGCTGCACATCTAAGGGAGGAATAGTTGTTGCCAACCCATTTGCCTAAAGAGCTTGCTTCAAGGTCAGAAAGCCTGTGTTCTTGAATAAGAATAACATCTGCCAACATGGAGCGAATAGCAGCAAGCACTCTGCCACGTTTAGAAACACCTTTTATGCCCCTAAGGTTCCAAGGAACAATCTTCATGGTGAGTATAATGATAGTCTGCCTTGTAAGAATCTAAACAGATTGCATCCAGATAAATAGTCTCTGCACGTGGGCCACCTATATCAAAGTAGATATTTCTTACCAGATTGTTGCCCCCTTTGCTAATCCCTGATGAGAAAAGTGCCATTACTGACAAGGGCCAGCGTGGGCCACATAGACCAAGGAGGATATTACTTGCCAGGATGTTACCCCCTTTGCTAATCCTTGATGAGAAAAGTACCATTACTGACAAGGGGTAGTACTTGCTCTTTTTGACCTTGCACGAACCACCCATTCCCACAAGGATTACCCCAAGACAAGGGATCATTATCAACCAAGGCCCACATTTTTTCTCCAATCTATTGAGGGAACGTGTCAAAGGAAGAGGCCCACCACCCCTCCAAAAAAGCAATTGACCATAAGTCAAACTTCACAAGGGTTTGACCATTTATAACCATAGACTTGTCCTTAAGATAATGGTTCCCATCTAGCACAATGATCCTATTGCCAAACATGATTTCCCATTCACAATATAAACCCATGTATAGCTTCATACACGAGACTCTAAGGACAACTGAATAGTCACAAAAAAGTTTACAGGATAATGATTCGAACCACATGGTAGTCCACTGATATATATAAATTCTAGTGAGCCTTATGAACTTGTTACTCTCCAACTTGCATGCCTGCCCCCCAACCCCATAGCTATGGGACCGCCGTATTTAGAGTCCGGGATGTGGTATTTCCGGACTTTTTTTGTGGTATTTCTGGCCACCCGTTATCAGCCATTGTGCACTTCGTAGTTTCAAGCCCAAGACCAACTGTTTTGGGGCATTTTTTGATCAATCCGGCTCTATCTGAGCTCAAATCGCTTCCTCTCTTCATCAAACCAACATTGAAGAGGCAAACAAAGTGATTAGAAGGGGCTTTTGAAGCAGTTCAAGCCGCCCATGGAGCTGCAAGAACGATCTGACCAAAGATTTCAGCTCCGCCGCGCAGTTTCGCGCTTGCTTTTTAGCCAAAAATACCACTTTTTGGTCGAAAATACCATCTTTTTTGGCCGGAAATACCACCTGATAACATATGTCCAAAAATACCACTAAAAAAGTCTGGAAACACCACATCCCAAACTCTAAATACGGACGTCCAGAGCAATGTCCATACCAAACACCCCATTTAGGATTATCATGGTTGGAACCACCTTATTATAGCAGTTCCAGTAGAGCATTTTTCCCAACAAGAATTCCCATACAAATCCCATTCCCCCACTAAAGATAGCCATGCAATTCCCACTGCCCAATGCCAGAGCCCATAGCCAAAAGTCTTAAATGAGACCAAATTTGCCATATATTCCAGATTTTTGGACATTCTTATATGATGCTGATTTCTGGTCTGTGGTATATTAGCCAATTCAATGGTTTAAAAAATAGGATACACATAGGAGGAATAGTGAGCTCAAACACCTTATTTGGCTCCCCAGGATGACCTAGTCAATTCTTGGTGTATTATTTCGCATGTGCATGGAGGGATTCCTGCTGTGTTAGGCATATTTCTCTGCTTTGAATGCCCTGTTGACTGTGCCGATGACAAGCAAGATGGGGTCTCGCCTTGTTTCAGTTTTGGTGCTGTATGATGGCTCGGCCTTTTGGAAATGACTGTAATAGATTGGATGCTTTACTACCTACAGTAGTGCAACTTGGCAAACTTTCTCTTAACCACAAATTTGCCCTTAAACCAAATTAAATTTCGACAATTAACTGATCCAAGTTCAGGCCAGCTGATCTTTCCTCATCATGGTCTTTTGTTCTCGATGCCCAAACCTCTGACTGCTGACAGTCTTTGACTGTTCTAGCATCTCAACTACTTCTGTCATGCTTGGTCTGAACCATGGATTATCCATGCTGCAGAACAAAGCAATTTTCAACACTAAATCAATTTCACGTTTCTCCGCCTCAGATGCAGAAATCCATATATCAGGGTCAATGATTGCATCCATAGGATCGTCTATTCCGACACGCACATGTTCCCCTTGTAGCAACCTAGACTTTACCCATGAAACAATTCCCTTGTCCCCTTGGAAATTCAAATCTGTGATAGACCTTCTGGTAAGCAGTTCCATCAATAGGACTCCAAAGCTAGAAACATCAGTCTTCATGGTGACTTTTTCCCCATTTACTGGAAAAGGAAGAAAACAATATTATAATAATCTGTAATATAGTGCATGCATGTTAGAGAACCAGGGAAAGTCTTTTACCTGGAGGGACACTCAGAAAATCTGCTACCTTGGGTTCCATCTCCAAAGTCAACAAGATTTTCTCAGATTTCATGCCATCACTAACAATAATCCTGGGCACGCAACAATGATGCAAATATTCCAAACCACGGGCTATGCCGAGTGCAATGTTATAACGGACTTTCCATGGTATGGACCTTCTTGGATTTTCATGGAGCATATTTCCAAGAGTACCATTTGGAAGATATTCATAGACCATAAGAGAGGTTCTCCCCTTTCTCAAGTATGCTAAAAGCCTGACAACATTTTGATGTTTGAGTAGACCTGCATGCCTAATCTTTTGAAGGGGTATTTTATCCTTGAGGTTCTTAACAGCCACTGCAAGTCCTCTTCCTATCTCAGCCTTGTAAACTGCACTGTTCCTTTTGTCTGCAATTAGGTACTCTGTACTCAAGTTTTCTGTAACTTTCATAATCGATTCCCATAATATTTCATATTTTTCATCAAATGATATGCTTATGCTATCTTCATGTTTCTTTATAGAATGAACCGTAAAGAATATAAGAATACCCACTGCTAGCATGGAAATGAACAAACCACATGCAATTGCGAAAATTTTGCCTGCAGATATCTTGTGATGGCCTGCAAAGAAAGAGGGCGGACTTTCTGCACAGATATGTAGAAGATGAGCCCCACATAAGCCAGTTCCAGCAAAGGAGCTTGCATTATACCTATCCCAACCTGTTGGAATAGATCCCTCTAGCTTATAGTTGTATGAAACATTCACTTGGAGGAGCGGCAACGAGCCAAGTGATGAAGGGATTTGACCAGAAAGTTGATTGCTTGAAAGATCTAATGAGGTTAGCAAGTCTAAGCTTCCTAATTGTAATGGTATCCCTCCAGATAGATTGTTGTTACTAAGATCCAGGGTTTGTAGAACCGTGAGGGAACCAAGCTCAGCAGGAATCTCTCCTGTAAAGTGGTTGCCTTTCATATTAAGATTGAGAAGACGCTTGAAAGTGCTGATAGTTGATGGTATGTTCCCCACAAAATCATTGGCCTCAAACAAAAGATCAGTAAGCCTATTGGGAGATGATACATTTTCAGGAAAAATGCCCTGAAATGCATTAAAGCTGAGATTCAGTTGGAGCAGATAATCACCTCCAATTCTGGGAATTGTGCCACTTAAATTGTTTCTGGATATGTCAAAAACACCTAATACTGTGAGGTTGCCAAGCACACTTGGAACATTTCCAGACAACCTATTATTAGATAATTTGAGAGTGCTGAGATTGTGAAGGCCTCCTAGTTGAGAAGGAATCTGACCTTGCAGCTGATTATATGATAAATCCAGAAACTCCAAATTTGGCCCAAACTGTGCAGGAATGCTTCCATTCAGCATGTTGTGGTCCAAGGACAAGCGGCGTATCCCTTTGCAGTTTCTCAAATCAGAAGGGATTTCCCCCGTCAACTTATTGTAACTCAAACTTAAAATATCCAAGTTGCTCTTCCAGCAAAAGTCCAGGAGACTACCATTCAAACCGTTATGACTGATGTCCAATCTTTGAAGATTCGTCAAGTTAGCCAAAACAGAAGGAATTTTTCCTGTTAATTAAGTTAAAATCATCATTTACATAAGAAAATCAAAGTGTTTATTATAACTGGGGAGAATTTAAATAGAAGTTACCTGATAATCTGTTGTAGCTTAAATCTACCATCCTTAGATTGCTGCAGTTTCCAATCGCATGAGGTATCGCCCCAACAAGAAGGTTATTATACAGTGTCAAATTCTGCAAACTTCTCAAGGAACCAAGGGCAGAAGAAATGCTGCCATTAAGCCCTTTAGAGGGCAGAGAAAGCCCGATTACGGAGGATTGAGCATTACATGTGACGCCTTCCCAAAGGCAGGGAGTTTTGTCGGATGCGTTCCATCCTTGCAAAGTTTCGCCATAGTTGCTAATCTGAGAACGGAATTGAAGAAGATGGGTTCCATCAGAAGAAAGACAATGCACATTCCGAAGCAAGGAGAGGAGGAAAAAAATGGTGGCGGAATGAGCCATTCCGGCGAGCAGAGGGTTGGCGTCTGCAGTGGAGGTTTTGAGCCCATGGTCCCCCAGCCTAAAGACCCAGTCTACACGGCACTAAACCCATGGTTGATTCGGAACCCCGAAATCAGCCCTAGGAATTGTTGCGTGGACAAAGACCCACTAATTTAGGGTGGAATCACACCACCGGACGCCCAAGTCAGAAGATTGGAGAGAACAAATAAAGGCCTGCCATTTGGTGATGGCGGTCAATCCAAATTCCTAGATGGGGGATTCCACCTGCCAATGTTTTTCTCTGGCTGCCAAATCATTAGGGAATCATAAATAATTAGGAGTTGCTTGCTATGAACAGGTCGAGTTCTTGAACATGTCAGATTTGCTTATGGGAGTTGCTTTGCCATGAACAGGTCTGATTTGAAACGAAATTACAGGACGTGGCAGCATTTTGGGCGGAGCTAGTGTGATAACAGAATCAGAAGTTATTGAATCCCTCAGCCAAGCTTTTGAAACAAGCAATTTGGGTATCCAGTGGTGTGATTTCAACCTTAATTTAAATGTTCGGTGCCCATTGTCAATAACAAACCTCGCGTCCAATAGTATCGTGCCACGTGGCATTGTTTAAAATCCAAGGAGTTTAATTTCCTTGTAAATTGCCTTCCCTAAGCCTCACGTCCAATAGTATCGTGCCACGTGGCATTGTTTCAAATCCAAAAAGTTTAATTTCCTTGTAAATTGCCTTCCGTGTACTAACAAGAAAATCAGTTAGAAGCCCTCTTGTGCCTTTGAATCCAACCACATTGCTATATTAAAGTCGGAGTAAGAAGATTTGGAGGTGAATCCAACCACATTGCTATATTAAGGTCAGAGTAAGAAGATTCGGAGGTTTGGAATGTGGACTAAGATTTTGTAAATGGTTTTTTTTTTTTTTTAAAGGCATGGTTAGTGGAACTTGCACAACCGCGATGTTTCCAATGGCAATGAACCATAATAATAGGTAATCCTAAAAAATATATATGCGACCATACTTACTTTTCTTGGCAAATACATATAGTTTGAATAATGCTTGTCTATTTTAGTTAGTTTTCCATGCTTAGTAAGTAGTGCTGGAAAACTTTGAGTACAAGAGGATCTCCTAATGTTCCTCTAAACAGCCGGTTATTTCAAGTTTTGGAAATGTCTTTTCGAAAAGTTTCCTACCACGCACTAACTTATCATTTTTCAATCAGAAAAGCCTTCTCTACCCAGGAGTAACCGTGCTCCCAACACTGTAACCGTACCTCTGAAGAGATATGGCCCATCTGATGACTACCTGGGAGCTCATGCTATGTTACATCTAGATTCAAATCCCAAATCATTCTTTTCATTTTGAGTTTTGCAAAGAACAATGATCGGATAATGAGTTCAAATTCCAAATCATTCAATTCTGGATTCTGCATATTTGTGTCGTATTTTATGTAATCATTTATTGCTTAGTTTCTAGAAGATGATGCATTCTTTATTCAGTTGCATGAAACCATGTGGAATATGTTTTCTCACATTTTTGCACAAAGATCAAAAGAAGACTCTGCATGAACATGTCTTCATCTGGTTGCATGAGGTAGTCAACAAATGTAATACATGCATTTGTACAAATGTACAAATGTATGTACAAATGTACATATCTACAATTTATTAGCAACGGAGCCTCCGAAACGGATCCCATTCCCGGACGGTTAGTAAGGGTGACCACATGCGACAATGTTTTGGAAGCCTCCACCCCCACAGCCTTCCCAATCCGGCAATGGAAGAGAGGCCCCCCTCAATCGGGTAAAGATTGGAGACCCATAGTGGAACATTCCAAACTGGTCTCTGTTCCCCTCTGCTGCCAATTGGAGGCCGCCACCTCCTTATTGAAATAAAAAAAACGACATGCGGCCGCCCCTAGTGATTCCACATGGAGGTCATCACCGTGACAGAATCACCAAAATCGGTATTTACACCCAAAGGGGGCATCCTATTGTTTAAATTTGGTTTTTCCGGCAAGTGAAAAACTTTTAAGATTTTTTTTCCAGGTTGATTTTCTAAGGTTTTGAAGCATTTAACTACCGGAAACAATTTCCGGTATTCCAAAAATCGTGTCCGTGCCTTTTCCTATGATTTGGAAATTCGCATTTATGAGTTGGAGACTTGAGCTATATGCTCTGTGACCATTTTCGTTTTAAATATATTGTTGTGCAGGTCGAAAGGGGGTCCGGTTGTTGGCTTTGTGGGCATGATCTGTGCACCATCGTTTGCATGCCGTTTGCATCAGATTCGCAGGAGGGATGCGGCTTTGGATCATGCAGGAGGATCACGTGGCTTTGGATCTGCAGGAAGATTGCCGTTTGCATTAGATCCGCAGAAGGGATGTAGCTTTGGAAGAAATTTTAGAATATTGGAAGTAGCTCAATCAAGAATGTCAGAAGTCCCTTTGCAGGTATTCATTTTTATAGACTCTAAGTTTTCACTGAAACTGTACCACAAAACTTGCTACGGTAGCTTTTTTTAATTCTAGATATTTTAAGCGTTGATTCATATCCTAGGGTTCGAACTGCATGGGATAATTTTGATCCATGGAGCTTCTATCAGATGAAATAACGTCAGATGCAGTAATAACTGTGCTTCAAGATGAGGTAGTCATTTACTCCCTACCAAATATACATGTATATTGAATCCTTTCCTCTGCTTGCAAGGGCATTGTGGAGATGGTTTTAGTAGATCTATGGTGGCTTGCTTTGGTAGTTGAAAGGTCAATCAAAACATAGCAACATTTACTTGAGCAGTTGCAGATTTTCTACCACTCTAGATAAACAACTCCATTGCTTCCCATTTTATAGAAGCTTTCAGTTGAATTTAGTATGACATTCTTTGTTTGGAAGTTGCTTTGCTGTAGGAACTTTTTACTCCTCTTATGGCTGTTTTATTGAACAATTATGTGAAGATTCAAAGGGTTATATGGATTTTTTGAGTCCTTGCATTTGCCAGGTTCCGTGGTCTATATTCCTCTGTTCAAATATTCAAGATGAATATGGTCCATATATAGTTATTACATACTATCACATCAAGATTCAGAGGTTCAATGTATGTATGTTTTTGGCTCTTGCATATGTCAGAAGCGTGATTATATTTTTTTGTTCAAATCTTTGGGATGAATATGGTCCTCTTATAGTTATCCTCCGTCATTGGGAGTTTGGCATTTGATAGCATCTTCTTCCTTCTTATGCTTGAAGTTAAATAGATTCTTCCACTAGACACTGCTATAGATTAGATACCATGTCAGTTGTGTGTGCAATCCAATTTGTTTTTCTTTTTTGTAGGCTTTGGCAGTAGCCTATGTGTGCACATACTTCCACTAAAATTGAAGCTAAAGCTCATCTATAACGGCTCTACTTGGCAATATGAAGTTGATAGTCTGCATAATCTGAAGGTTCGCGCAGTAATGATATATGACTCAAATAACCTGATAGCTTTGTTTTTCATCGATTCTTTTCAAGACATTGTTTCTCTGGGATACTCCCTACACCACAGTTTATTGTTCCTCAGGCATCTAGGTTTTTGCATAATATTTGTTTGATAGTAGGGTCCTAGGCTTCGGTGGATGCAAGCATGTACCAAATCATGGAGTGATCTCCCCAGCCTTTCTCTTTTCCTGTTCCATAAACTATTAGCAAGATGATTATTAGCAAGACGGTATTTCATTTGTTATTCTTCACGTTTATGGCATCTTTGACTGAGCATGTTTGGTTGAGGAGACAATTATTTATTCTTTGTATTTGGCAGGTGCAGACCAACACGATTTTTCAACAACGGAGGTAATTATTATATCAGGCATTTTCTAATTCTTGCCTTATTGTTTGATATGTGTATTTGGAAATTAGGCAGGATGACTCACTCTACTTTGTGAGCAGTATACAGAGTACTGGAAATTAGGCAGGATGACTCACTTTAGTTTGTGAGCGGTATACAGACTACTGGAGTATATGGTTGAATCATGAATATTTGTAAATTTTTTAATATCTTTTATCCATCTACTGCTGCATTGTTGTAGCCACATTTTCGATTGCCTTTTGAAACTGTATCCTTCCTAGAATGTGTTTCTGTTGAATTTTCTTGGATGCAATATAATGTGATACACGTAATTAAAAAAATATAAATCACAATCTCCTTAGCAGGCTTATTGTATTTGAATCAGCTTATCTAGCTGTTACATTCTATTTTAAACATTGTTGAACATTCATGGGATATTTATTAATTGGCCATAGCCAAAAGCATACAAACTTGCAGCTCTATTTTTCTAATTGGAAGATACAAAGAAATGTTGGAGCTTCATGAGTTTGTGTCTTAGTGGGTATGGAGGATCATATGCTACCTTTCGTGCTACATATCAAGATTAGAAGAGGCAATTATCAAACGGAACAAACATTTCAAAACCGTTGGAGCACGTTCTAGACACTCTTGAACTTCATATAAACATGATCTAAGGGCATTCTATGTGTCCCATAGGTTTGAGTTGATGTTGGAACAAAGTCAATGCAAAAATATTCAGGTAACATGTGCTCAGCCCATTTACGTGTGGTCAATGTTTTCTGTTATGTTATCAGGCCAATGAAATATCTTTGCTAATTGTATTGTCCTCTATTTGTATTTTACAGTTCAAGCTCTCATGCGTTGGGACTATCAATTAAAGGACATTCATGTCCACTCCAATATTTGTTGAGCCTTGGCTTGCATTGTAGCTCGATCATGATGCAACTCGATATGAGCAAATATTTGCCACCAAAAAACTGCCAAGTATAAAATGTTGATTCTATGGCATGATTTGTTCTACTCTTAAAACACAAGGTAAGGATGCTTTAATGCTTCATTTTTTTAGCTTCAATCATGCTCTTATGTTTATGGGGATTCTTAGGTCTATGAGGTCAAGGATTTCCTGAAATTTGTATTTGATTTTAGGCCAGTGTTTCGTCTGCCATGTTTAACTGCATCATGATTCGTATATATCATGCTCTCTTATGTTTATGGACATTGTTATGGTCTATGAGGTGAAGGACTTCCTAACATGATGCTCAAGTGAAGACAACAGGTGTACATGATTCATATATATCATGCTCTCTTATGTTTATGGAGATTGTTATGGTCTATGAGGTGAAGGACTTCCTAACATGATGCTCAAGTGAAGACAACAGGTGTACTAAATATTTTGCTACACACAACAGAAGCTTCTTCTACTGTTGCTTTTTAAAACAATTCAACCCCTCATGCTTTGCTGCTCTGATTGAAAGGACATTCATGTATTGAAGCATAGAATGTTGGTTCTATGACATGCAAGTTACTGCCACTCCTAGCAGGTTGGTCATCTTACTCTTAAAGCACAATCAAGCTTGCATTATATCTTAATCATGATGCAACTCAATATGAGCAAATATATGCCATCAAAAGAGTGCAAGAATAGAATGTTCTATCTATGGCATGCAAGTTACTGTTGCTTCTAGCAATCATATTTTCTTATGTTTATAGGAGTTGATTAGGGTTATTGAAGTCTAGGATCTCTGGAATTTGTATTCGATTTCAAATCGGTATTTCCTGCAATAGGTTTAACTGCATCAGAGTGTTTCATATGATGCTCAGGCGCAGAAACAGGTATATACCAAATATTTTGCTACTCATAGTTTGCATATATGCTAAAATGCAACATGTATATTAGGGTTGCAATATGTACATTGAATTCTGATGGTTTGAGTGAATTTTGATGGTTTGACCAGTTTGTTGGATGAGCGACAATGAATTTTGTGCAACGTGTGTATTAGGGTTGCAATATGTACAATGGATTCTGATGGTTTGAGTGAATTTTGATGGTCTGACCAGTTTATTGTATATGAGAGACAATGAATTTTGTGCATCTTTGCACATAGAAAAACCAAGCAATTGGTCTCCATATGACCATAAATAAAAAGTTCTACATTGTGCTTGGGTTTTTCCAGCTGAGTTAGATGATGCAGACACAGCCTGGATCGAGTGAGAATTTGTTGTTTAACTATGCAAACCAAGAACATCTGTAAGAGCAGAGCACCAAAGCGTGCGTTGAGTGAGAATTTGTAGATTAACCATGCAAACCAAGACCATCTCTATTTACTGTTGCTTTTTAAAATAGTTCAACCCCTCATGATTTGCTGCTCTGATTGAAAGGTGATTGAAAGGATATTCATGCCTGCTTCAACATTTTGTTCAGCTTGGGCTTGCATTATAGATCTATCATGGTGCAACTCGATATGAGCAAATATATGCCACCATCAACTGCAATTATAAAATGTTGGTTCTATGGCATGCAAGTTTATCGCCACTTAATCTTACTCTTAAAACACAGGCAAACTTGCATTATAGGTTAATCATTTTGCAATTTAGTATGAGATACAATTTTATACAATTTTGACATAGGATGGAATGTAAAAATTGATATATATGGATATCAATGCCAATACTTAAACATTGAGTCATTAAATATCAAAATTTAGTGACCATGTTCTCAAGATGAACCTTCATTGCACAAATTCAAAGTTGCACTTTTCAACTCATGCTCTCATGAATATTTCTTAAGCATATACTAAACCAATCTTTAAATGACATTAGCTAAAATCATCTTCCTCTCATTTTTATTATTTCAAAATTTAACAAGGTGTTTTACAGACGTCTACAACTTCATGGCTACCTACAATATAATCATATTTATGCCCGGCAACGCCGGGCACCCGTTACTAGTCTTCTAGTAAAGGCTGCTTTTGAAACAAAGGGGTAATAAATATCAACCCAAAAAACACCAAAACTCCCTTTTTTAGGAGGCCGATTCCATTAAGGTCTCCTTTTTTAGGCCCTTGGGCTGGCCAGTTTTGAGTGGCCGAAGTTTTTAATAGATGCCTCTGCGTTTTTTCTAGCCTCTAAAAATGGCAGTTCTTTGGGGACGAAAAAGAGAAAAATGGTAAGTACCCAGAGTTGATTTATCTGATTTGGGTTCTTAGATGATCGGCTTCAAGGCGGTCTCTTTTAAGTAATCTTGCACTCTTTCAGTAGCCTCATCTTCTTGCTTTTCTAGTGTTTGTTTTGTTAATAAGGTTATTTTTGTTTTTAAAGATTGTCCCAAATATGTTTTAGTGATTTCTTGCGTTTTCTCCATTGGCATGAGGTCTTTTCAGAATTATCTTTATAGACATTTTCTCTCTAGGATCTTACACAGATGCATTATTGTTCTGGGGCATCATTAATTTGACGTGAGTTATATATTTGTGTCTCATGAGATGGTCTTTTAGAACATTTGTGCATAATAGTCCAACATCAGAATGGCACAACAGACATAGTTTCTTGAATCATTTCTAGAAGAAGTGATCTTCAATATTTTTTCTGCATGCACAGTTGATATTGTTGGAAGTCAAAAATTGGGTTTACCTTTAGAAGTAATTTAAGACTAAAAAGAACTCATGCGTTCACAGGAACTTATTTTGATTAATTGGATCTACCTTTTCCCAAAATAGTTTTGCTCTAGTTTGCCCATAACTCCAATCCCACTTCCCAGGATCCCAATCTAGCTTCTCAATATCACTGTTTTTAAAAATACGCAGTCTCACTTCCATCTTCTTGAATTGTGAGAATCTGATTTTGGGATTTTGCCAAGAATGTTAATAATTCTGAGTGCTTTTCTTTGATGTTCAGGGACTGTGAAAGGCTGCAGGTGTGGAGCTACCCTTGGGCTGATATCACCGTCTCTTGAGGTATTGCATCTGATTTCCAAGGTATTGTTTCTATCTTCTACATACCAAATTTCTCTGTTCATCACCATTCCTTCTGTGGTTGCGTTATCTAAATACCACTTTCCTTTTTTATTGATCCTGTAGGCATTATTGTCCCTGTTTGCTAGAGAGTCCCAGCCCTCAGCCACTGCTTGCATAATTTCTTTCTGTGATAAGCTGGCTAGTCCTCCATAAAGATTTCAAATCTATTATTGGTTTTGCTCTAGTTTCTGAACCTCCATAACTTTTGCTGAAGATTTCAAATTTATCATTGTTTTGCTCTAGTCTCTAAACTTTTGATTGTTATGTGCTGTATGTAGACGTGCTCTTATCCTTTTTTGAATCATTGTTTTGCTCTAGTTTCTAAACTTCTGATTGTTATGTGCTGTATGTAGACGTGCTCTTATCCTATTTTGAATCGGAACTTATTAAAGCAGGCTAGTCCTTATAAGGTTTAGCAATGTCCAAGAATAGGTCGATCTTTTCCCGACTGGCCGAGAAGAGTTGGTGGAAGGTGTTTTGAAAGATTGGTAGCGGCCAGAGATGTGGCTAGGTGTGCTTGTGTGAGCGAGGCAATGGCGAGAATATGGATACAAATTTGCAAAGCCTAAAGTAGTTATGAAAGTTCATTTGGGAAAGCGAAAGTTGTTTCTTCATGATGTTGAGGAGGACAAGGTGCGATGGTTGTGGCTCCCAAAGCGCAAGCAAATTCAATACTATACAAGAGAGAGCAAAGAATGGTTTTCCTCGATCCTCATGTGCTCAAAAAAGAAAGAGGCGGCAGATGTATGCGGTCATATGTGACCCTCTTAAGAACAGTGGTGCAAGCATTTCAAAGTCCCCGAGAATATGCGAAATTGCAACGCTTTGGTTTGGCAGAAGACACTACTTTTGCTTACCAATGTTGATGGTTACGTTGCCATTTACAATTTTGAAAGCAAAGCTTGGACATTGGGGAAGGCTACAGCTCAAGGGGATTTTCCTCTTTCTATAACAAGGATAGGGGAGGCTCTAGAGGCATATGAAAATTATGCTGACCAATTCAGCCTCTTGAGGTTGTATCCTGATAGGGGTGAGACTTGTTGGAAGAGAGTGCAAATGGGTAGAGCTATTATCTTCAATACGCAGTTTCACACGTTTGAGCTTGAGCATGAATCAGTTGCATGTACTTGTTGTTAAACTTTTGATGGCATGTACAAGTTCCAAGGCACAGAAGTGGTGCGGGTGCCCTTATTTGACGAGCAGCTGAAGCCCCAGCTTGACAAATACCATATACTCAATGTTTTCGAACCGCAGCCCACTCCGTTTGAAGTGGGCACTGGTGTGTTAGGTTGGGCCATAACCTCGTCCAAGTTTATTCTATATTATGTGCATGAAAAGAAGTGGAAAGAGGTGGAAGGAAAATTGACCAGAGGCGTGATACACACTACTGTTTCATTGTCTCAGTCCATGTTATGGTCAAAAATAGTGTTTGAAAATGAGTTGATACCAAGAGAACGGAGCAAGGCTAAGCTTGAATGTGTTGAATATACATTGGGCTAGGTTTTGCTTGAGCGATGTTATATATTGGACTTTGATTGTATTCTTTTTGCTGGAGAATTGTATCAAGCAAAGGACTTACTAGTTTAACCAAAACTTTTATATGCATTGGTGAGCATTGCATTTTCTTGCATTTAAATGCTCTAGCTGCATCAATGTATAAAAATGTGCTTATACCTCAAGTGTAGCTTCCAAATATCAGAGATGGATGACCAAAATTACAACCTTTTGGGGACATCGGTGTATTTACTCCTTTGGTGATGTTCTCACAAAATTGATGGGTTTGCTAGGTGCACCAAGGGGGATGCTTTCAGGGAGTTTTCAAACAGCACTTTATTTACTTCTTTGGTGATGTTCTGACAACATAGATGGGTTTGGTCTTTATTTTCTTCTTCGGTGATGTTTTTACAAAATTGATGGGTCCCCTAGGTGCACAGAGGGGATGCTTTTGAGGGAGTTTTCAATCAATATTACAGCACCTTATGTACTTGAAGGTGCACATTTGTGATTGTCTTTGAGGGAATTTTCAATCAATATTACAACATCTTATGTACCTATAGGTGCATTTGTGATGGACCATCAGGCACTATATGAAGGATTTGAGGCGTGAATTAGCTTAATATGTATTTTGAATAGGATGTCAAGCGAACTTTATATTTCATTAGATTATATGGATTTGCATTTCTCCTAACTTTAATGGACTTGCATTTCTCCTACATTGTAGCGGGCGCTTATTAGAGGAACCAGGTTAAATTGACCAACATTACAATGAGAATTGATGCAATTTTGAAGGGCATGAACATGCAAAAACTCTTGTATGGAAAACCTTGCAATGGACAAAGCACCTCAGATGCCTACTTTATGACTTTGTGATTTTTTAGCCAAATAGATTGACAAACAAGCATGCTCATAACTGCATCAATGTTCAAATTATCACAAGCAATAATGTTGTAACCTTGTCGCAACCCTCTCTATGTATTCAGTAAATCAATGGTTCTTTCTATTCGACATTGCTTCATTTTCAATTTTTTTAGGTTTAACCATTGGTGACACCAAACAAATACGTGACCATAAAAGAAATTTAAAATACACCCAAAAATACACAAACCATTGAAATTTAAAATACACCAAAAAATACACGAAACAAGATGCTAACGCATCAATGGCTTGGCCGTTGGAAGACCCATTGATGCATGTACAATGAGCGCCATTGTGATCACTATGTAAGTTTTATTGATTGTAATCATCTTGCAAGCAGTAGAAATCGATGTTGTTTTAGTTTCGATCAAAGAGAACATAGAATGCTTTTGCTTTCATAATCATGGATGCATTAAGTGCAAAGGTGAACTCACTCGTTCACTATCATTTAGTGGAGTTAGTATTAGCAATAAATTCATCTATAGGTTTGCCTTATATTACGTAACTTGTGCCCTTGTGAGCTCATGCATGAGACACTTTGTCATAAGGATTTGTCTATGGGTTGTTCGTGCATGCTAAGGGAGATAAAGATTGAAATACCATACGATCATATCGCTAGTTATCCATATAAATGTTTGTGATCATATCGCTAGTTATCCATATAAATGTTTGTTATCTACAGAACATTAGCTCCCCAATTAATTTCTTGAGTAACAAGCATGTCGAGAACTAATGTTGATCTAGCCATTGCCTTCAATTTCGTTATGGGTTTTTTGCGTTTGCCTTTTTTATGTTTTTACAAAATTGATGGGTCCGTTAGGTGCAGAGTGGGGATGCTTTTGAGGGAGTTTTAATTAATAATACATCACCGTATATACCTAAAGGTGCGTTTGTGATTGACCATCAGACAACTATATGAAGGATTTGAGGCAGAAAATCAAAAATTGAAAAAGCATGTCATCCAGCTTGAGGATGAGTTGAATAGATTACAAACGAACAAACAAATCATGTTGTAGGATAGCATGAATTAGCTTAATATATATTCTGAATGGGATGTCGAGCAAATTCTATATTTCATTAAAATATATGGATTTGCATTTCTCCTAACCTTAATGGATTTGCATCTCTCCTACATTGAGCAGGCACTTATTAGAGGAGTCAAATTAAGTTGGCCAACATTACAATGAGATTAAATGCAATTTTGAAGCGCATGAACATGCGCAAGCTCTTTTCTAGAAAACCTTGCAATGGACAAAGCACCTCAGATAAAGCCTACTTTACGACACTGTGATTTTTTAGCCAATAGACTTGACAAACACGCACGCTCATAACCGCACCAATATTCAAATTATCACAAGCAATACTGTTCTCACCTTGTCGCCATCCTCTCTATGTATTCAGTAAGCAATGACTCTTTCTATATGACTTTCTTTTGATTTTTTTTAGGTTTAACCATTGGCGACACCAAATAAATACGTGATCTCAAACCATTGAAAAAAATCAAATAAGTGCACAAACTGCAGACCCAAGGCATGTTGCCGGGATCGTGCAGAGGCACCGCAAGCTGAGGCAAGAATCTTACACATGCAGAAGAAAAACGAATGGAGGCAAAAAGTCGCACAGAAGCAGAAGTCTTCAAAATTTGAATCTAACAGTAGCTTGAATAGAATAGAATAGAATAGAATAGAATTGTTTTTATCGTCCACGGAGACCAATCGGCCTATGGGACCCAATACAAAAAGCGAATGGAGAGGGCCAGCCAGGAATCCAAGAAACAAAAGTCCACAAAAGACAAAAAGGAAAGAGCGGAAAACTAGAGCAAAAACTGAAAAAGAAAACTGGAGCATATGCCAGCAAAAATCCACAAACCCCGCTTAGGTCAAACCAATCTACTTTCTGGGGAGTTGAACATCAATGAAACCAAACCACCCTATGCCTGGAACAACGCTACAGATAAGCTAGCTGTAGGGGCAACCATCATCACTGCCATCACTCTTTGCAAGAAAATAGAAGCTCATGTGACAAGAATGGACTGCCTAAAAATAAACCTTGAACTACACTAAACAAACCGAAATATTAAAAACCATTTCCAACCTTTAAAAGATGGATGAGAATCATTCATTGCAAACCTTATATGTACATAATATCACAAAAGATTATTCAACACGCGCAAGATGTACATTTATACGGCTTTCTAGCAATATGATTTGAGGCATGTATATAATTCGTCGTATAGAGCATGTATTTATAGAGTGCGCATAATATTTTCCCCCTCTTTGGCATTGTCTTACTATAGGTTCACCCAGGTATGTATTTTTCTCGTGTATATACATGGTGTTCTTGGCAGCCACAATTTCTTGGTAGTGGAAGGACATTGAGAGCAGGCAGCAGATGCATGAACCCTCCATGCCTGATCGAAGAAGTCCTTTCAGTCCATGCTATAATGCTTAAGTTCAAACTCCAGATTTTGCCTCCTTCAAAAACCAGAGATGTGGAATTAATATTGCGAAAAGGTATCAAATAGAATAGAGGGGGTCACCTCTATATAAGGGAATAGAATAGAGTAGAATAGAATAGATCTTTTGACATCCTCGGAGACCAATCCATGGGACCCATATAATGGGCTATAACAACCCAAAACATCACCAAACATAATGGAAACATTAAAAAGCTTAGGCAAAACCCAGATGAAACAATGACTTGGCCCTTAGGCCAGACAATCAAACCAGCTTTACATACCATCACAAAACACAAGAACAAATAGAAATACCAACATAAAGAAGAACATGACTATACAAAAACTATATCAGAAGGCTACTGATCCCTAATGATAGCATGATCTCCTCTGTATACTGTCCACTTCCATTGCAGGCGAGCTTCTCGTACCGGACATAATTTCTCCTTCCGTCTGCAAAGCTGTGCCGGAGTTAGATCCTCTTGGATGGAAAAGGTGGTCCCTTTCAGATGATTGCCGTGCCTTAGTATATGTAGCCTAGAAATAGCATCTCTAAAATGGACTAGGAGGTGATGAGGAGGGTCAGGTCATGTTGTTCCTATCCGATGTGCTGAGATGATGCCATCTGCCTATATGTTCGTCACCTTGGTAAAAAAATGCTTCGCCTCCTCTGTAGCAAGACAACCATCTGTCTCCTCAATACTGACAATAGGCAAGCTCAGGGTGGGTGTGTGCTTATCATCCTCTAGTGGCCTACCTGTCTCAGAAGTGGGAATATCTGCCTGCCCAGTGTGCAACAATTCTTCAGTCAAAGTTTGTGTAAACATGTCTACCCTGTCCATATTCGCAGGCACTCTGACAGACACTGGTGGTGGCACACTAATGTTACTTGTTGACTCAAGCACTAGCTCAAAGAGTTATCCAGCTTTCCAAAGACAACTGAACCGATGTCCATGTGATAGTGGTGTTGGATTAGATCGTTTGAATCCTGGCAAGAAGTGTTATGGCAGGCAGTGAATCTGAGCATCTAGCTTAACCAAAGCCATATCTAGAATTGTATCTGAAGCTGTCAGTGCATCTGTTTACATGAAAATACGTTATTCGGGACATATGGCATGTGTGTTCCTTGGGTTTGGAGAAACTCCTATGTACATAGCCTTGTGCTGTTGAAGTAGCATATCCTATTCCTTACTTTTACACCGAGTCTAATCCCAATTTACCCTACCCTTAACTATAATTTTATGTTGAGTTGGTTATTCATGTATCCTACCCTTATTTATCTCCAAGTTAGGAATGTTGCAATCTCCACAAGCTTTATTAAATGCCAATGCTAAAGTCATATTTGTTGAGCTTGAGAATAAAGATTTATCCAAAGTGCACATTTGAGAGGCATTTGGAATTTCATTGGGCACTTTGGAATTTCTTCTCACTTAATTCAATGGTCACTAAAGAAAAAAAAAAGGAGAACATAGAATCTAATAGTACATTCTGTTAGAATACAAAACTTATTGTAGGGCTGGCCTTTAAAGAATGCCATTATGGCAAGCTTAAGTATACAACTCTATATCATCCGGACTCTATATCAGCCGGGTTTGCTCCATATCGATCATTTTGGAATCGATTATGGGCAGGACTAAGACCACCAACAAGAAAACCATGGAGGAATCCATTTGTTCCATCCAATCCGGCACTAAAATGACTATTCTAGATGGAGCTCGCATGAAAACCACAAAAACCTCCAGATAGATAGGCTTCTCATTCATCTCAGCAGATTTTCTACAATGGTGGATAGTGGATAGCCGCACATATGCAAACTACCCACGACAAAAAATAAAGGGAATATCCAATTATACAACTTAGACCCCATGAAATACAATGCTAATAGATATTTGGTCTGTGTACCTGCCGAAAGCTTATCACCGGGATTAAAAAATCCCGTGCTTTCGAGTTTTCGAGGAAAAACCCTAGTGATAAGCCTTCGGCAAGGGGTTTGAACAAATGTAAGGCTGAGAATTCGCTCCCAAAAAACCCACGAATGGAGAAGTCAAAGCTGTTGCTGCTGCCGCTTACTAACCTGTACCTGCACATCACCGACACTAGAACAAATGTGACAAAACAAACCTCCCAGAGTGGAGGGGCTGATCATGTATACCACGCGACAACAAAACAAAAACCTCTTCAAATAGAGGGGCTGGTCACGCGTGCCAGGCGACAAATACATTAAACAATTAAGGGGGGGAGGGTGGGTTTCAAAGAATAGAGAATAAGGTACTGTTGAGAGAGAAGAGAAAGCGCCGATGAGACGTTGATGAAGAACCTCGCCTAATATAGCGATCTCCCAACCAGAGAAGGCATGCAATGCATGCATGCGAGACATGCATGCTCGCCTCGTTTAGAATCTCGATCCGAGGGCTCGGATCGATGGAATTCTAGAATGGGGCTCGCATGAAAACCACAAAAAGCTCCCGAATAGAAGAGAACTTCCTTATCAAAATGGGATCAAGGACGAAGGTCAAAGAATTATGGCTAAAGAAGAGGCAAGGCCGAGAAAGGACATGCCACAACATGAAAGAAATGCCAAATTGGTCAATCCAAGCAGGGAGAAGCCCCTCCCCTGCATGGTTTCAAAGAATAGAGAATAAGGTACTGCTGAGAGAGAAGAGGAAGCGTCGATGAGACGTTGATGAAGAACCTCGCCTAATATAGCGATCTCCCAACCAGAGAAGGCATGCAATGCATGCATGCGAGATATGCATGCTCGCCCCCTCTAGAATCTCGATCCGAGGGCTCGGATCGATGGAATTGTGGCACATTTTTCTTGGGTGGATCACATGCGAAGACAAGGAGCTTTTGTCTCTGGTCCAGCAGTGGGTAGATCAATTTCATATCACTGAGGAGCGCCAAGGAGATGAAGATTTTAGCTAAATGCAATGATCTCTTTGTGGAGCTGAAGATGCCTCTTTCTGGAACACCTGTAGTTCCTTTTCGGCCTTGATTATTTCCTATGTTTTTGTTTCCTCGACTATGTATATGAAATCTGAAACCACCATAACTTCGGATGCAAAACTTTGTTCTAAACATTTAATGGGTTTGTTTTTGTTTTTGTCGGGGTTTTTGTAAATCAAGTTGTAAACTGGCCTGTATAGATTGTGGTGGTTCCTTTTTGGAAAGACATAATATAATATAATATGGTTTCATGCCTGCTCTTTGTCTCCTGATTTTTGTCAACATATATCTTCAGCTTATGGAAAGTTTTATTTGAATTAGGTTTTCAAAAAAATAATTCTATGTTCTTAAAAGAAAATCTGATAAGGTTTAGTTAAGTTCAAAGGAAGACTGAAACAGCAACTCCATTCTCTTTGAAGTTCACCAAGCATCTGCTCTCCAATATAATCTGCTTAAAACTTTTGCTTTCCCTTGTCCCCTATAAAACAACCAAAAAACAGAGCTAGTTAGTGGCAGAATATAACCATTTTGTTCCATTTAAATTAAAGTTATCCTACCATTATGTTGTTCACGTACAAACTTATTCAACTGTACTACATATGTCATTATCATGCATATGGTAAATATTTTTGACGGGTTCATATCTTAAACATGCAAGGGATATGATAAATTCAAGGTCAATGAGTCGATTATCGTTCAAATCATATGTGAACCACATGGATTTGCCATCCCTGTTGTAATGTTTTTTTGTTTTTCAATTTTTTTGCTTCAGCTTTGAACTCAACTTTCTCACAACAAGTTGCCATCTGGCAACACCAAATTTTGTTGCTAACTTGGATAGCAACCTATTCTTTGATGAATACAGATCTGATACATCACTACAAAGGCGATATCATCAACTAGAAGAAATTCATCAACATTTACCTCTTCATTGGTCCGCTGGTCGGCTATGATAGTCTAGTCTACCATCTTAAATTGCTGATTTTGAGATGAAATGTTTTCAACTGCAGTCCTTTGCTTTTTATGTGCATGTTCTCCAACCACCTTGATCGTAACCTCGTCAGTAGAAATCTTAAATCTTAGCTATTGCCTTGATGTGAAGGCCACTTCTCTATCTCCAAAAAATACAAATTCTGATATGAAGTAGGCACCGGGGAGTGGTCCATATTAAATGGGCTAAGGTAAGGCAATTATCATGTGAATGCACTATTCTAATGGTTCCCAAGAGTGTACAAGTAAAAGGAAACCTAGGAAAGCATCTTTTAAATCTTCCAAGCATAAAGGGGCTCAATATAAATGCAAAAAGATTTTAAACAAAAAAAAAAAAAGGCAGCATCGATCAATCTGTGCTCAGCTATTTTGCTACCAAAAAAGGGTCGTGCCGAGGACAAGGATCACCTTTTTATACTGGTAGCTATTTCCGGCAGAAAAAACCAGATTGACTATAAAATGGAAAGGATAGGCCAATTTATAGATAGTGCAACCTCTCTGGCAGACCAACGATCAAATCCGACCTCATCATATCAGCATCCTCTTGCTACTTCAATTCCAGAGCTTTTCTGAATAATCCAGATGTTCGGGAACATCCGACTGCTGCTTCTTTGTCTAAAGCTGGAGATTGGATCGAGATTTCCAATCACAATTTTCTAAAGCCCATTCAAAGCCTGTTGTAATTCGATTGATCATAAGCTGTGATCGATTCCTAATACCTAGACCCTCTTGGAAATTGCCTTAAGCCTTGTGGATCTAGTTGGACAGTTAATTAGTTGAATCATTATTACTTGTTCTTGTGTGGTGCTGATTTATTATCACAAAAGTTCTTGAATTCATTCCTTGTCTAAATCGTTGTTGCCCAAAAGCTTTTGAGTTATGTTAAACTTCTTAAATTGTATCGTGGTATCAGAGCCCGTCAATCCAAATACCTGATCAAAGGTCCAGAACCGCTTCAATGTCTTTGAAAGACAATATCAGCAAGCTTTGTCCAATGCAAGCTATATTGCATCTCAATTAGCATTGCCTATGCCGCATAACCAACAAGAGTATGATAGGCAGGTAGAGTTGTTGTCTATCTTGCACCGTTTTCTTCCAGATATTTATCTGCAACCCCCTCTGCCTAATGATCCTTCACCAGTAACTTCTCCACCGCACCAAAGTTAAATGGTTAGAGAAGGCAGACATGCTGCCCTTCAAAGGAGGAAAGACGAAGCCAGTTAAGGTTGTTAGCTTTATAAGCCAGTGGAAAAAGTTCTTTGAATGGTGCATGCAATGGATGTGGAAAGACTGCAAGCCATGGACACTTATCTAAAAGATCAAGCTCAAACATAGTGGCAATGCAGACAAGAGTGCGATCCAAAAATTAACAATTGGGAAAGTTTCAAAACTGCATTTGAAGTGTATCATCTACCATCTAACTATCAGAATGAGCTCCGAAGGGAATGGGACCGCTTGAAACAAGAGGAAACAGAGATCATTCAATCCTATACTTTCAAATTCACTCATTTGGCAGCACTAATAAGAAATTTGGATGGGAATGAGCTTTTAAGAAAATATGTCAGCAGATGTAGAGATGATATCTATGCGGAGATGGAAATACTGAACCCTAAAGATTTGGATGAGGCTATAAAATTAGCATCTGCAGTAGAAAGAAAAATAGATCCAAAATCTAGAAAATTTGATCTTTGGGATGGGAAACCTCAGATCGGGAAGAGAAAAAGAAAGGCAATGAGAAAAACGGGAATAAGGAATCATCTAGAAATTTCAAAAGAAAGAGATAAATGGCGAGAGTAATGGTTCTGAAAAGAAGCGAGAAGAAGGAAATCAAAATAAGCAGTGAAGGGAACCTAAGGAACCAAAGGGAGGTTGCTATAGATGTGGAGGAAAGCATTACATAAGGGACTGTCCATTTAGAGAAGGGGGAATCACAAGGGCTGAGCCACTTAAACCTCAAAAAGTTACTCAAATGTATACGGTTGAAGTCCTCAAGCTGATAGAGGATATAGCCGAGACTTCTAAGGCTTCCGATCAGCGAAAGAAAAGTGTAAATTTCCACGACGAGGAGCGATCAAGAGCCATCGCCAAAGAGAGGAAGTGGCTCCAAATAGGAACCATGGGATAAAACAATTAGGAATTATTTTTCTTTAGGGAAAGATTTGTAAGTTGTTTTTTATGTGGAATAAACTTGGACCATTATTTTAATAGTGCAAAGTGTACCTTTGGTAGATTGGTAATTATGATTGTAATATAATAGGCCTGAACATGGTGCACTAATTGTGAATGCCTCTTGGTAGAACAGCAATTGTGCTGCAGTGCAATAGGCTTGAACAAGGGTGCATGATGTATATTTTTAAAGAGCGATAATTGTGGTTGCGAGTCCATGCTATAATGCTTAAGTCCGAACTCCAGATTTTGCCTCCTTCCAAAACCAGAGATGTGGAATTAATCTTGAGAAAAGGTATCCATATCTTCCAGATCTAAGGGATTCACCTCTATATAAGGGAATAGAATATTTCTTTTGATGTCCACGGAGACCAATAGGGCATGGGACCCATACAATGGGCTATAACAACCCAAAACATCACCAAACAAAATGGAAACATTACAAAGATTAGGCAAAACCCAAATGAAACTATTTACAAAATTTATAAGGACCCTAAACTAATGGGCGCCGACCCAGTCTATTTCAAAGTGTTACTCACCTTAGAAAATGCAACCGCGACTTCAGTCGGCACCGACTGGCCAATCCAGCAGCCCAAACTTGTGTTCAACTGTTTCTGTTCTATCTTGTATTTAATTGTTTCCTTCCACATGTTCCTTCGACGAACAAAGTCAATTGCTACGACAAAACTGAAATATTACTTTTATAGTTTTTTATCTATCAAAATATTCCTTTTGTTTCTTATATATATTGACAATTTTGTATGGTGTCTATGCACTAGCAAAATATATATATACGTGGCGATTAATTTCACCTCCAAGCGTGATGTAGATCCAATTTATCCACCTTGGAGCGAAAAGTAATATTTTGGTCTTGTTAGACATCCAAAGTTTTTTTTTTTTATTTCATTTTTGTTTCTCAAAATTCCCAAAGTTAAGACTATGTTCCCAAAGTTATGCGCCAAAGTTAAGACTTTATTCCCGAATTTCAACATATGTTCTAGGATTGGGACAAGCCTTGCCAGGCAAATCTTGTTTGAATTACCCAATCGTCAAGGGCAGAAGGCTAGCATGGAGGGTATGCATCAAAATCTAGATCTTGACATGTGGACAACTTACAGCTATACAAATACTCCTTCATTGGATGGCATGGAATCGGGCAAGCGCTTTCTTGAGTGGAAATAAAAGAGCGGAAGAATGCAGTTGACAACACTTCAACTACATTTGTTTACACAAGACCTAGAAAGCTGCAAAATAATTTGGCCATGGGTGAAATATATTAAAAAAATAATGATATAAGTAGACATTGAAAATATGGGTAAAATAACTTCACAAGATTGTTGCCCCCCTCCCCCCCCCCCTTCCCCCCTCCCCCTCTCCCCCTCTTCCCGGGGTAGAAAGAGGAGAGGTACTTCTTCAAAAAAGTGCTTATAACTTGAAAGGATTACATAGAAGTCTGCATGATCCTATCACTGTGAATAGGCGAATGGATTGAATCTTGAAAAGAGGAAAGGCATAGAAGTTATTAAAATGTCCATAAATGTGGTATAGCCAAAACAACATGTTGACTTTGTCTTGGAGAGGAAGAAGAACACATATACTATAAGCATAAAAATGAGTCTACGTGCACCTGTCCTGACTTTCAAAGCAAGGCATCGAGCAACAATTACACTCCTTTTAAGCGCATGTTCTACGCCATTGTGAGGATACTAGGAAAACATCCAGCAACTGATTTGACCTTGATTTAGTCGATCCCCTCTAAAGATCCTTTAGAGAAACTACTCCACTAGTATTGCATCATGCGACTTCATTTCATTTTGTCTAAGACAATTTACTTTCAACTTTGACGATGTCAATCACAAACCAATATATTACCTTTCCGGCGCAATCTATGTTCGTTTCATTTGCCATTTTATGTTAATACGACTTTCTTAAATAGTTAACAATTATGCTTTGCTTTTTTACTATGAAAAAAAAGACCAAAGTGCCCATGAAAAGAGGCCCTACATAAATTTACACTTAGGCCAGACAATCAAATCAATTTTACATACCATCACAATACACAAGAACAAATAGAAATATCAACATAAAGAAGAACATAATTATACAAAAACTATTTATGGATCAGAAGGCTACTGATCCCTAATGATAGCATGATCTCCTCTGTATACTGCCCACTTCCGTTGCAGGCAACCTTCTCGTACCCGACATAATTTCACCTTCCGTCTGCAAAGCTGTGCTGGAGTTAGATCCTCTTGGACGGAAAAGGTGGTCCCTTTCAGATGATTGCCATGCCTTAGTATATGTAGCCTAGAAATAGCATCTTTAAAATGGACTAGGAGGTGATGAGGATGGTCGGGTCGTGTTGTTCCTATTTGATGTCTTTGAGATGATGCCATTTGCCAAAGATGTTCGACACCTTGGTAAAAAAGTCCTCCGCCTCCTGCGTAGCAAGACAACCACATGTCTCCTCAATCTCGACAATATGCAAGCTCGGTGGGCGTGTGTGCTTATCATCCTCTAGTAGCCTACCTTTCTCGGAAGTGGAAATATCGCTTTTGCCCAAAGGCGCGACAATTCCTCGGTCGAAGTTTGTGTGGACATGTCTACCCTATCCACATGTGTAAGCACTCGACGGAACGGTGGCGGCACACTAATGTTACTTGCGACTCAAGCACTAGCTCAAAGAGTTATCCGACTTTCCAAAGACAAGCCGAAACCAAGCGTCCTTGTGATAGTAGTGTTGGATCGGATCGTTTGAATCCTGGCAAGGACTGCTAGTGGCAGGCAATGAATCTGAGCATCTAGCTTAACCAAATCCATATCTAGAATTGTATCTGAAGCTATCAGTGCATTTTTTTATGCTAAAATAGGTTGTTCGGGACATATGGCATGTGCGTTCCTTGGGTGCAGGGGAAACTCCTATACATCAAATTTTGCCCTCCGTAGAAATCCATGTGAATACAGCCTTGTGTTGTCAAAGCAGAATATTCTATTCCTTACTTTTACACTGTCTAATCCCAATTTACCCTACCTTTAACTATAATTTTATGTCGAGTAGATTATTCATGTTTCCTACCCTTATTTACCTCCAAGTTAGGAATGTTGCAAGCTCCACTTTATGCCATTAACTGTACACAAGTTATTGAGTTAATCCGTCAGCATAGGTTTCATTCCAATGATCAGTCAACTCACCACATCTAACATAAATTCAAAGTATTTGAGGTTTCAAGTAGATCGTTCAAGGTAGAACAATTTACTACTTTCCTCTATCAAAATATGTATGGTGCATGCACTATGCTCCCAAGCCGTCAGAGACCAAATCTTAGCCATTGATTATGAAGGTGCGAGACTTTTCAACCAGTTTACTCTTTTCCTGCATGGTGTTCCAGTAGCACATTATATATATTTCCAGTGTCAATGTCTTCCAGATTTTTCGGCCTTTTGTTCTGTTTATCGTCATCACTTCCCTCTGTACCTTCTTTTTCTTCCTCTGTTCCTCAATTACCAATGTATCAAATGCCACAGTCAATTCATTTTGCGTTTCTTTCTCTTTTTCCTTGTCTGGGTTTATATAGCTTACTATCCTTATCATTGTCCCACCAATTTCAGCTTGTTTGTTGTTAATCTTTCTTTCCCTTGTCATTTTCCCGAGGATATATTTTAATAGGTGGACTGTCCTTATTGAATTTTGCCACAAATTGCTTCCGTGAAAAGGTAACATCTTTTTTCTTCTTTTTACTGTATCTCTAAAGTTGTGTCTGCTTTCCTTTGTCCATGTCCTGTCGAGACTGTTTTCTCTCCTCAAGAGCTTGCAGGATACTTTGTAATAGATCCCAATTTGCTTGTTCAATCCTTTCCCCGTCTATCCTTTTTCTTTGTGCTTTATTACGACTGTCGGTCAGATTGTATCCTCTGTGCTCTCTGTGATGTACTTGTTGCCATTCATTGGGTTTCATACCTTCCTCCCTTTCTTGGTCTTCGGGTCCTTTTCTTGTGCAAGTTTGTATTATATCTAGCTTCTGATTTCCAATTGACCTGTGATTTCTAGAATGCGCGCATAGGGAACCTCCATGGAGCATCTTACCACAAATACCACAGGCCACTCCAATGGAGTTGGAGTGTTTTCAAGTTACCAAATAGATCCAAATAGCTAGTTTCCTTGGGGATGGGTTTAAGCAGGTCAATTTTAATGAAGACAACAGGGGGGGTCTATCAGGCCGAAGTATTGTTGAGATGAAATGTCTTATTGGATTAAACAAAGCTTTGAAACACTGCACAGTCCAATAGATCGGATTGAGGCTACGAGGTTGAAGGAAAGCAATAGTGGGTAAAGAATTGGGGCACTCAGGATCAAAATGGTAATCCCATTTTTGGAACTTAATTTGAAATCCCTTATGAATGAGCATGCTTCTCTGCAGCACGGAGATGGGCTGATTCCTGAGAGCATTTCCATCATGAAATAGGGAAATTTGAGTCAATGAATATGATTATTGGGTTGGAGACTAGAGACTTGTTTAGTGAGTTCCTCTAGCTTTACCCCTTCCTGTTCAGTCCATCCAATAACAACATTGTTGTTCAAACAAAGAAATCTTTGTTTTGCTGAGCAGAAGTCCAGCTTGATACCGTTTGTGAGATCTTCATCTGGTTCATTTAAAATCTTTTGCTCACGAAACAAACTCATCCACTATGCATTGGTAAAGATTTTAGTTGAAAATCTTGGAATGATAGGCTCCTCCTCCTGCGTAATATTATCCCATTTCGGTATGTCGTGGTTCTGCAGCATCCATACCGTGAATTGAGCTATATCAAAGCTCCCAAACTGGATGAACTTTTCTCTTCCGGTCAAATTCCCAACGGTATGCGCCGGAATGGGTCTTGGAAAGACTCGAGATTTTTTTGTAGTTTGTTTTGAAGATGCCATGATAGTGATCACACAAGCAGGTGGGATAGGGTATGGATTGGCGAAGGATAAGCAAAGATTAAAGAATGGGAGCTAAAAAGTTTGCCATAGAAATGTCAGACGGAATGTTTCGAGGAAAATGATTGATAGAAAATGAAGGGCCGGTCAAGTTGAGATCTTAAGGGAAGCAGTCAGGAAGCAAGGCTAGAGGCCCAAGGCTAGCTATCTGGATCCAAGGAAACTTACTTAGTTTCGGGACCAAAGATTCAAAGGAAATTCCTGCCTAGCGCCATCGTCACTGCCTTTCAGCCCTCCCTTGCAATGTAATTCTCCTTTTTGATTCCTTATTGATTACGTATATTAGTGCAGTTTATAATGTGGATGAAAGCGCCAAGTTGTTGGGGCAATTTGACGCTTTTATAAACAATGCTTCATCCATGTTCACATCTCCCCTTGCACAAACTGAGAATTATCAAGCTAACCTGTTTCATGGTGGGAACATTTTGGAGGTCATACATCATACAAAAGTTGGCCCTTCGTGTATTATCACAGGTTGTTGTTTATATGTTTTGATCATTTCAATTTTCTCTTTACTCGTTATAACCTTTGTTTAATTTTTGGATTATTCTTCGAGCGTATGCGAGTGAAATTGGAGTGCTCACACCCTTGCATATACAAGAAAAAGAAACCGTTTAAAGCCTGCTCAAATGGAACGCTTGGATTTTATTAGGGAGAACCAAAGGCTGATGCATAAATTTGAAGCGTGCGAAAAATCTCCAAAGCAGGTATTTAAGTTATTAGCAATTTCTGATTTGTGAAGTTATGATTTGCAATTTCAACTTTGCAAAATTCTGATTTTTTTAAACAAAGCTGATTTGTGAAGTGATTTATTTACGTGTGTATTGTTTTAATTTATCCAGTTGATTATTATTACATATTGCAGGTGAATCCACTTGAATTAACAAGAACTGATCCTTCAAATATTAGTGAAACCCCGGCAGATTTGTTAAGTGTGTAAGAGGGAGTTGTGAAGAGAGCACAAGTTCTAGGCGAGTTACTAGGAGTCAAAGTAGGGCTGCTAGTACATCCGATGCTGCTGCTTCTAGACGTAGTGGAAGGGTTCAAGGAAGAGGCCGAGGAAGGGAACGATGAAAGGCTACTGCTGCAATGGGAAGGGCAGTGATAGAGGAAGTGGAGGAAGTCGAAGATGAGGAGGAATGGGAGGAAGTTGTAGGCGAAGGTTCTGGACATGATGAGGATATGGACATGGAATATAATCTTTTTGATGCTGGTACATCTGATGATGCAAGTTCTTCAACTGAGAGCGACGATGACAATATTTTTGATACTACAAATCTGATTTACTTTCTATGATATTTTTAGGTCGTCCAGAAGATATGGATTTTGAATTATAAGGAGAATAAAGCTCCAAATATACATGTTTTTGGGTATGTGTATTTCTGAAATTTCCAGCTTTTTTGTTGATTCCAAATAGTTAATATTAACAAATACAAGTTTAACAAATACAGGGTTAAGCTAATGTTAGCAAATACAGGTTCAGATCTTGTGATGCGCACAACAAAAAATAGCTCAATGTTTTAAATTTGCTAGTGAATTGCTGAGTTCAATAATTGTTTTAAAAGGTAGTAGTTACAAACATTAGAATTCTGCAAATTGACAATAAATTTTGTGTGGCTATAAAACAAAAACAGGATTGAATATTATATTGTGCAATATGATAAGATAGTAGAAACACATATGGAACTCCGGATTTTATTTCAGAAATCTAAATGCATACACAATTTTGAATCATGAGTATTGACAACTAGAAAATAGTGCATTAGTTAAACTGTAAAACAACATTATGTAAACTATTGAATAATGTCAATTAAATGACAAATGCTTACAAGTTCTAGGTACTTTATGTTAAATACGTACTTTACATATTTTAAATATGTTATAGGTACTGTACCTTTGATTTTTTCGCACAAAAATAAAAATTCCATACGTTACCTTTAGTTCCAGAACATTACACGATACAACAAGTAAAATACATATCGTACAAGTACGGTACGTCCAGTACGTGACAACACTGGCTACAACCATCTTACATTGGAAAGGAAGTAAATTTTGCAAACCAAATCCCAAAGAGGCGGCCTATTGCGATGCCTTTGCGTACCACCATTCTTGGTCTCCCTTTTCAGCCAACCTTTTTGAAGACGAGGGCAATCCATGGAAGCCTGCTTTGACCTTGCGGCGACGATCCAAGTTGCTGCATAATGTGGTACAGAGGCTTTGCTCATAATCATTTTGGACAGAAAATATATTGCAGCCTCTCTATTTGAGCCCATTCTTTAGCTGTCATGTCCAGTCCCCACATCAAGGCTCTGTATAAAGCAGCTGGTCCAACTAAGGTATTGAAAAGATGGAATTTTGCTAGGACATCTTAAGAATTTGCTTGGAAACATCTTCTTTCTAGCATTGCAAGCAAGGCATATCCTTTTGTGAGTCTTGCAGGTGCTGCATCTTTCATGCTGAAGATGGGATCTTTAAATTGCACCCTCAAGTAAGCGTAATGAAAGACCACTTCTACTTGTCGATCCATAAAAAAGAAGGAGTTGCGATGCATGCAAGCTCGTGACGTGTTGAAAACCATTACTTTTGTTTCGCCCAAGTTCACCTTGAGCTCTCTTTGCGTACATAATTTTTCAAGTGCCAATAAATGATGTTGAAGGCCTTCAAGGGAAGAGGATATAAGTACCACATTGTCCGCATGAAGAAGAATGGATATGCACTCCTCAGCTAAAGCAGACCCGTCCAAGCGTTGTTACAAATCTTTCCAGCTCATCAATTTATCAAATAGGGTAGGCGATAAGGGCCAACCCTATTTAGCCCCTATTGTGCTGCTGATTTCATCTGACTAGTCTCCGGGCACTTTGATTTTTTCCAAGAGTGTCCAAACATCACATATGACTTGTTGTGATAATTCCAATTCTATAAATCTATGAAATAGACAGTTCCGAAGGACCGTATCAAAGGCTTTGCAGAAATCCACGAAGCAGCAGTACACTTTTCTTTTCATGGCTTCCTCAGTGATAGACTCAATGTAAATATATGGTCTATTATTGAGAAATTTCTCCTGAAACCACCCTAACCTTTTGCCCTAAGGAGATTTATCTCCATATGTTCACAGATAATCAAGTCTGCCATGAGATGTTCAATCATGATGAGGCGGTAATTGTATGGATTCGTTGGATCTCCAGCCTTAAAAGTTGGCTTGATGATATTAGTATGCATGCTTTGGGAAAGCCTGAGCAGATTATCTCATTAAATAAGTCTGCCACAATGGGCGCAAGGATATCCATCAGCATGCAGATCCTCACATTTTTTTGCTTTTCCAGTGTTCATTTTGCACATAGCTTCTCGGATAAGTTGCAATCCAAGGTCCAGCAAATCTGTGTTCCACATCAGGAAGTGTGCGAGCGTAAGGGGTCCACACTTTTGGGCCTATGAGAGGCAAATCATATTTTTTAGCAAGGGTCTTCTGCCAAAATTTACCAGATTTGTTACTGTACATCAAGTTAATCATATCTTCTCTCAATTGCTTAATATATGTTCTCTTTTTCACGCGGATCAACTTCTTGTAGGCTTTCTTAACCGTTCTAACTATAGAGGAGCGGGCTGCCAATTCTTCCTTAAGGTACTTGTGAAGGCTTTTGCATTTTTCATCGTATGAAAGGTTTTGGGGCATTTGTCCACGTTTATGAGAGGAGCAAAGCTTGTGTGGAAAGGTGCTTAGACAGGCTTGGTGTATAGCAGAAGTGGGCATCGTGGCCTTTTCTTCCACATTTTAAAACATATGAATGTCCCTCAATCACGTATCAAGCTCAAGATTATAGTTAAGATCAAGAGAGTGATAAAACACGAAACGAAAGTAGGGTGGTTCTTGGGGCAAGGTTGTGTTCAACTCAAAACATGTTTTGAGGCAAAGCGTTCAAGCCCAAGCACCCTTAGGCCGTTCTTGCATTCCTACATTTTTGAAAATAGATTTCCATATCTGATGCCTTTTCAAGTTTGTGACATATTTCCATTTCTTGAAATGGTATCACTCTTTTATCTGAGCTTTATTTTAGTGGAGCTACAGTGGTATGCTTTCTGCCAAGAATTTGATTTGTTCCCTTTTCTATGATAGCATTTACATTCTATTTGACATTCTGATTTGTGCCTATAAAGACTATGCTTTGAAATATTTTCAAACTTAGTATGAGCTTGGAGAAGCCAAGCGGAAATATAGAGAAGGTCTCCATCTGTAGCGAAACATTTGGCTCATCTCTCACGTTTACATATGGAGTTTACTAGCTTGAAATATGATGGTGCTGCAACTCACAGCTGGATGTTTTACATCATGCTTCTGTTCGTGTTTTATAGACCAGGAACCATTCCAGGTCTGTAGGATTTATGTTTTTTAGATCTTATAATAGAAAAACAGTTCTCTATTTATTGAGCAGTCCTAGATGGGAGTACTTAGGTAATACAAAAAAAGAAGGATCTTCCCACCTATTGAATCAATGACATCGAAAGAGTAATGAGGGATTCAGTGGGAGAGTTTAGATCATTGAGAATAACCTTCAATGATGGAGAAAGAATGATTGAGCATTTACATCATCAAAGATAACCTTCCCACCTGATTCACGTATGTTCTTGTGGAGCATGCTTTTTAGGGTCTATTCACACCCATGGTTAAGTTTAGATAAGTTGTTTTTATCGTTAAGTTAAGTTAACACTAACTGGATGATTGCCTTCACACCAAAGCTAGTTAAAAAAATAGGTTAGGCTAACTTAATGTAATACCATTTCGCACTAAAAACGTTGGTTAAAAAATAACTTAACTAGTTAACTAAATTGTTTCGAACATGTCTAGTTAAGTTAGCCAAGGGCATAAAAAATTATAAGCACAATTAACTAAACTTAAATTGACCTCTATGGGGTGATTTAACTTTTCGTGATAATTTCTAATTTAGTTAACTTTTAATTAATTTTGCTAACTGAACCGAACAAGGTGCGAAGACAAGTTTAGTTAGTGTTTTTGGTTAAAAAAAACTAAATTCTTAACTAAATTTCTTAACTATCTGTTAACTTAACTAGTAGTGTGAATGTAAATTCTGTTAAAAATCATAATTTAACTTAACTTAACCGCAGTTCTAAATATACCCTTAGATCATTAAGCTGCTGTAGAGTAAGAATATATGATTGCTATAAGGGATGAAAACATAAAGGATGTACGCAGTGCAAATATCATCAAGGTAGAGGATAAGTCCACCTTCGATTTCAACTGCCAACTAATTTTGCAGGTTATGGTCCCCTGAAATGGCATCAAGAAGAGAATAAATCAGAAATCAGGTTCATCGTCATATTCAATCTGAAAAATAAAAACCAATGAATTCATTTTTTACAATCTCAAACATTTGTGCCGATTTCCCTTCCTCTTCCTCTCCCCCTTGCCCTTCCTCTCCCTCTCCTTCTCCCCCTCGTCGTCATCATGTACTCGAGCATCTCTGTTGCTCGTCGTAGCTGCCTTAACTCGGTCAATTTGAGTAAACTGTCGTCATACAACTTTATGAGCCCATGGCTTAACAATGCCACAAGTGCGTCAATTGCCCATTGTTGACAATTCCAATTCAAATCATCTTGAAGGATCCGTTGACTCTGCAGAACTATAATGATGTTGGCCTCATTCTTCACATCCAAACCCCAACTTCAAGGATCTCTCTGTTCTCTTGCAGTTGCTTCATTCGTCGCGAAGTAACCACGTGCTGATGGAATAGCCCGTCGAGCTTATAGACGAGCTCAACTTCTCGCCAACCATTTTGATGCCGCCAACCGAAAAACCAATGTTGAGGATCATTGGAAAACTTCTTTGGACATATAAACATATAGAGTACAACCTCCTGCAATAACAAATACCTTTTTAAATGTCATTTAGACTGCGCCATAACAACTCATATAACTTACCTTAACAGGATACATATTTACAATAAACTTTGATGTACTTGTTACGAGAAGTTCATATTGCAAAAAAACCTTTAGTTTATTAGTACGACAAGAAAGAAAATAACTGTATTGACAATTTCATATGGGATAATTCAATGATCAATTTTACAACGTCGTCCACCCTTAAATAGGCCTCCAACCCTTCCAATTAAGGGGATTTTCTTAGGAGCCAATATTTATACGGGCAACAAAAAAAATATAAAAGGGCAAAAAAATGAGGACCCTTGAAAAAAAGGGCATCAATTTGAAAAAAACCTTATATGACATATTTAACAAAATTTGGACTTATTCAGATCTAATAAATATATTTTTAGCTTTTATTGATTTTAATAATTTGTTCTGTTTATCTTTAGATAAAAAATATGATATTTACTAAAGTTTAAAGTTGCTTTCTAAACTAATTCTTGGTTCCATCTATTTAGAATTAAATTTTCATCTAAGATAACCCTGTGTAATTAAAATGCTATTTTTTTAAAAATATGTAAAGAAAGCTTTACATTGAAATTAATTAAATGATTACGTTTATGTTTGATTAAAATATTTTTATTTCATCAATAATATATTATTTAATAGTTATTATTAAACCAATAACTTTATATCATTTAATTAATTTCAAACTAAGACCTTCCTTAAAGTATTTTTAAAAGTGTAAAACTTTGTAAATTGTGAAATTCTAATAATAATTTTAAGTTAATCGCGTATCAAACCATTAGATTTCATTTAATTATCATGATTGCTAAATCTTGAATCTGTTAAATCAATAAAAAGTGAAATTTTTATATTCTTGAAATGTCTAATTCTAAATAGATTCAAATAAAAATTAGTTTGAAAATCAAGTTTATTCTTTGATAACCATTATAGTTTTAATTTAAAGATAAACTTATAAAAATTATAACAATCAAGAAGAATCACACAATACATATATTCTTATAATGGCGTTCTTGAAGTGTTATCTATTAAATCTGAATAAGTCCAAATTTTGTTGAATATGTCATTAATATTTTGTTAATGAGTCCTCTTGATAAGGACCTTATCTGAATATAGTTTTATATTTCTTTATTTGTGTTTGTTATATTTACTATTTTATCTACTATTGGGTTTTATCAAAAAATACTTGGATATGTGTTGAAGAAGGTTAGTAAATTTAATCAATACCCTCAACTCAATGATTGATTAAAATTAATGAATGTGGTTGTCATTTGTTTCGCGAAGAAGGAAAAACGAGTAGCAAAAATCTAACAAGATATGTGTTGAAGAATGTTAGTAAATTTAACTAATATCCCTCAACTCAATGATTGATTAAAATTAACGAATGTGGTTGTCATTTGTTTGGCGAAGAAGGAAAAACGAGTAGCAAAAATCTAACAAGATATGTGTTGAAGAAGGTTAGTAAATTTAATCAATATCCCTCAACTCAATGATTGATTAAAATTAATGAATGTGGTTGTCATTTGTTTGGCGAAGAAGGAAAAATGAGTAACAAAAACCTAACAATCACGTACATGAGAGCAAGCTCTTGTTTGTCAATTTTCCATTCGAGTTCCAGCAAAATCCACTGAGTTGGCTAATCAATTATTCTACTACTTTTTATAAAATATTATTTTTGTTATGGTGTGTGCTACAATAGAATATATTCCTAAGATTGAGTTGAATAGCATCAAAGATGAGGATAGATGCTGAGATTAAATTTCAAGAGATGGAACATGCTGATATTTGTGTCACTGAATAGTCTAAAAGAGATAGAAGACGTAGATTAGATATACATTTATACAAAGAATTAAAAAAATGACAAAGATAGGTAGATCATAGAACTTTGATAGCTTGCTTGATACTTTCGGGGCTTCATATTTCAGTTAAATATATTGTAAATATGATACTAAGTACTAGTAAAGTATGTCCTCTTTCTAAAACTAGTAAGCTATTTGCTTAACATAAGTTGCTCTTTTTGTGATCATAGTTAAAAGAAAGGGCAATTCGAATTGTGCACTTAAGGGTATACTAAAGTTTGCCATGCACAAATAAGGGCACAAAGGGTATACTAAAGTTTGCCATGCACAAATAAGGGCACATCAAAATTTGCCCTTAAAAAAAAATATAGACCCTACCCTTATAAGTTAATCACTGGAATAATTGCACTGCTTTACATATGGGATAATGAGGTGACAGAATGGAGAGTGTTAATGGATAAGTCCAGATCAAGAGGCTGTGGGGAAGGCATTCTAGAGATGATAAGTGTTCGTTCCAAATTTTGGCCCATGCTTGGAAGGGAGATTCTCTTGCTAAAACATTGGGCGCTGGCACCCATAACAACGACTTGTGGGAACCAACACGTGATTTGTTGATCTTTAATCTGATATGTCTGTTCATCCTTGAAGAAGAAAACCACATAAGGGATGCCAAAATTTTTATGGTAGAATTTCGAGAGGTGCAAATCTATTTTGCTGCAAATTCAGAAGCAATGGTTTTCTTATCCTCATGTGCTCAAAAGGGAAAGAGACAAACAGCATGTACGTAGTCATATGTGACCCTCTTAAGAATAGCTGGTGCAATCATTTGAAAGTCCCCGCAGAATATGTAGGAATTGCAACGCTTTGGTTTGGCAGGAAGACACTACTTTTGCTTACCAATGTTGATGGTTATGTTGCCATTTACAATTTAAAAGCAAAGCTTGGACATTGGGGAAGGATTCCCCCACAAGGGGGGAGTTTCCTCTTTCTATAACAAGGATAGGGGAGGCTTTAGAGGCATATGAAAATGTAGCTGACCAATTCAGCATCTTGAGGTTGTATCCTGATAAGGGTGAGACTTGTTGGAAGAGAGTGCAAATGGGTAGAGCTATTATCTTCAATAGGCAATTTCACGCATTTGAGCTTGAACAGGAATCAGTTGCATGTACTTGTTCAGTGGGCCAAATTTTTGATGGCATGTACAAGTTTCAAGGCACAGAAGTAGTGCGGGTGCCCTTATTTGACCAGCAGTTGAAGCCCCAGCTTTACAAATACCATATACTCAATGTTTCCGAATCGCAACCCACTCCGTTTCAAGTGGGCACTGGTGTGTTAGGTTGGGCCATAACCTCGTCCAAGTTTATTCTATATTATGTGCATGAAAAGAAGTGGAAAGAGGTGGAAGGACATTTGACCAGAGTCGTGATACACGCGACTGTTTTATTGTCTCAGTCCATCTTGTGGTAAAAAATAGTGTTTAAAAATGAGTTGATACCAAGAGAACGTCGCAAGGCTAAGCTTGAGTGTGTTCAATATACATTGGGCTAGGTTTTGCTTGCGCGATGTTATGTATTGGACTTTGATTGAATATATTTTTTTTTGCTGGAGAATTGGATCAAGCAAAGGACTTACTAGTTTAGCCAAAACTTTTATATGCATTGGTGAGCAATGCATTTACCTGCATTTGAATGCTCTAGCTGCATGTTTCACGGAAAGCCCACTTGTTTCAGGCTTTGGTAGAGCCTGTTTTACTGTATGGTTCTGAAGTATGGGGGCCTGCCTTTAGTGCTAGTGCTTGGGAGAGCTTGGAGCGGGTGCAAAAGTCCTTTCTCACTTATAGCCTCGGAGTTAAAACAACGGTGCCCTATGCTATTCTTTTACAAGAGACATGTTTTTGGCCTCTTCAACATTCTGCCATGAAGCGCCATCTCCACTATATCTGCAAGGTGCACCACATGGATGATGTTAGGTATCCTGTTCTTGCACTTGCCATGGCTGAATCTCCTCAGCGTTTGAAACGATGTTGGAAAGAGCATTGCACTACATGGTTTGCCCGCTGTGCAACTAGAGCACTGCCTGATGCTTGCCAGTTCTGATCCTGAGCTTTTGCAACTATATCTCAATGGTCGTTTTTCTCAAAAGATATGGGACGCAGTTACTTTGGCCCAAGTGAAAACTGGTCATTATCATGCCCACATAAATCCCACCTTGGCACCAGGGCCCCAAGCTTATTTGCTTGCTTCATTGTCCAGGAACAAGCTTGTAGCTATTGCATCAATTCGCACGGGGTCCCACAGGCTACGGATTGAGACAGGTAGATGGGAGCGGCCGCAATTGCCGCGAGAAGCGAGACTATGTGCCTGTTGCCAGTTACAGGTTATTGAAGATGAAAGCCACACTCTTCTGAGTTGCCCTGCTTTTGAGATAGTCCGGAATCATTTTTTGACCTTAGCATTCCATTCCACGCTTCCACAACTTCTCAGAGCACCATCTGTGCATGACTTGGCATTATACATACTTGAGGTTCTAGATAAACATCTGCAATTACTGAGCCCTCATTAGTCATTATCTCCGCTTGTCTAGTATCATCATTACTGCAAAGGTTTTTCCCTTGAAAACCTTTCGAGGCAGGGGTTTTTTAATCCTAGTAGTAATGATTGTACTAGCCCATTGTATGGGTCCCATGACCTATTGATCTCCGTGGACGTTAAAAAAACTATTCTATTCTATTCTATTCATTAAATTATATGGATTTGCATTTCTCCTACATTGTTTTTGGCGCTTATTGGCATGCAGTGCAGAGAGATGCCTCAAAATTATCTGAATGGATTTGATATAGAGAGTGGCTGATTTTAAAGTATAAGAGGAGTCAGGTTAATTTGACCAACATTACAGTGAGATGAAATGCAATTTTGAAGGGCATGAACATGTGCAAGCTCTTTGTATAGAAAACCTTGCAATGGACAAAGCACCTACGATAAAGCCTACTTTACGACTTTGTGATTTTTTACGACTTTGTGATTTTTTGGGTTGCCCGTAGGGGGCAACCCTCTTGTTGGAGGGTGGAGTGACGTATAGAAGGCCTAGATTTGTTCTGAGTATAATATGCCATACAATATTCTATATATGTGGTTGCGATTGCTTGGGATTAGTTAGGGTTTTTGTATAAGGGAAAGACCCCTTGGGCCACTTTCTGGCCTGGAAAGGTGGCCGACGCGCGGAGCGCGGAGGCCACCTTGATAGGCCAGAAAGTGGCCCAAGGGGCCTTTGCCCTAACAGAAAGTTGCTTAGCTGGCTTTCTGCCACGTGGGTGCCACGTCACACTATAAATTACTTCAGAGTCATTTTGTGCTTCCTTTTTCCTGCGTCGGGCCGTCTTCGGCTATGGCGCTTGCATTTCGTCTTTTCTTGTGGTCTGCTTGAAGGCGCTGGGTGGCGCTGCTTCGCAGGGATGTTTCAAGATGGTTGTGGAGCAATTTTGACGGCTTGAGAATGGCTTTACGTGAAGTTCTGTCTTAGTTTGTTGCATTCTGAGTTTTTTTGATTAATAAGGACCTTAATCTTGTACAAATGCTGGAATATTTGCCCGATTTGAAGGCTTTTTCTGGATTTGGAGGATTTGGACGACAGATTTTGATCTTTTAGGTAAATACCTCTTCTTTTTCTATTTTTTTCTTCTCTTACGTTCAGATCTAGTTTGTCTAACATCTTTTTGCTGTCTTTTTCAGGTTCTTGAACCTTGTTTTCTTGAAAAGGTTGTAATGGCTCGAAATATAATGGTTATTTGTTGCTGTTTGTGCAATGGCCTTATCTTTTTTGAAGTTTTTTGCCTCTGCCAGTCTGCTATGGTTGGAAAAACCGTGTAAAGGTGAAGAAGATGTTATTTCCCAGAAATCTCCGTTTTCTTTAAACATCAGCCAGGAAAATGGGAGTTGCGGATGTCTTTATGGATGATCCTGATGAAGATCATGAAGATAATTTTGAGGCTTTACTTTCGAAAGAGTTTGGGGAAGATGAGTTGAAGGATTACATCAATGATATTGAGAAGATGCCTGCTTTGTTTGCATCTGAGTCTGAGAATGAGAATCTGCCTGAGAATGATCAGAATGTGTCCAGACGAGTTCTGCAAAATCAGTACCATCCTTAGAGCTTGATGAGGAGCTTGTCAAAGAGGTTAATGCTGCTGGTAGAAAATTTGACAAGATTCAATGGGCCAGGACCAGATTTGATGCATATAAACATGGTTTACCAGTTGATAAAAAGATTGAAGAGTTGGATCTACGTGAGTTTTCTAGGATGCTTGAAAGATTTATTTTGCAAGTTTGCAAGATAAAAGGAGGATTATACCCGACTGAGACGTAAGTCTAACTTTGTTTTTTCTTTCTTCATTGTTTTATTGTTTTTCTACTAATGTGTTTTTTTTTGTTTCAGAATACAAGATATGTTCAGAAAATTTGGGGCAATCTTTAGGCGGGCTCAGGAAGTAAGAATTGGAATTACAGGTATTCAAGAAGTACCTTTTGATATCAGAGAAAGTCCCATTTTTTCAAATGCCAGAAAGGCTTGCATCGCTGCAATGAGGAGGTCCAGAATGGCTCCTGGGATTTGCGGAAAAAGAAAGAAAGTTGAGGAGATAAGTTTTGCTACTGAACAAGCTCGTTTATCAGACATTGATCATTCTGTCCACAGTAGCAGAGGTCTGCAGCGTCGTTTTATGTTCTATTGTGTGTCTCGGTTTGCAATTAGAGGGAGGGAAGAACTATTGGATGATTTCAAGATTCTGAACATAGATGGTGCTGAGTGTTTGGAATACAGTGAGAGATTAAGAAAGAATTATGATGTATCTATGAAAAAATATCAGGAAGAAAGCTTTAGGGTACCAATCAAATGCTTTGAGTCAAATGTTGTCTTCACTTTTAAATGTCTGTTGAGACATCTTCCTGTGTATTTTGCTTAAAATCTTATAGTATTTTGCAAATCTTGTTATACAGTATAGCAAATCTTGTACTTGCATACCCCACAAACGAGGAACTTTACGTACGGTGTAGATTAAGGAATAAGGGATGAATATGCCTATCCAACAGCTCTCGCTGCCCTACGTCACCCCCCGTGTGAATATGCACCCAAACCAAAGGGGGTTTAAGGGGGATTTTAATTTAAAAATGTTGGCCTAAGTTAATTAATGTTAATAGTAGTTATGTGTTGGTTGTTGTATTAAAAAAAAATTTGGGCCCTTCGGGCCCTTAGGGAAACAAAGAGATGGCAACATATCTTGTGTAGAACTATAAAATCTTTGCAATGCAATATCCAGGATGACATGATAAGTTTCACTCTACAATCTTTAGTTGAAAGGGAGGCCAATAAGCTTACATGAACGTGATAATTATGAACGTGATAATAAGACTCATATTCATTGAAAGAAATACGCAAGGTAATCACATGGATAAGGCCCAATCATGGGCAATTACAAAATGCCCACGACCAATACCATCCCACGGGGTATAGATCCAAACTGATGCAAAGTACCACAAATATTCAAGTAAGCTATCCATATTTTTATTCACGTGGACTATGAATCAAGAATTGCAACTTGCCATGGTATCAAACCTTAAGAATCCCTGCAACAACAATCCATGCAAATAATGTCATAGAAACTTGTGTAAGCATTTTTTGCTAGTAAGAATTCAATCTTAATTTCCTAGACCAAAGCCGAAAAAACAGAATTCCTCACCTTTGCTTTGATATAAACCGCATAATGCTTCTAGAAGCCCAACTTGGATGCGGACTTGAGGAATAGGTAATTTGTAGTAAGAACTTAACACAGTGCGATAAATCCTTTGGGCCAAAAACGCATGACCCAGCCAAGACTTGCATTTCAAATCTGCAAAATAATCAATATGAGGAAGGCATTTAGGTCACAAACATCGTCGTCATCTTTAGCTACTGATGCCATTCTTAGTGGAGAAGCACCGGAAGGAAAAACTCTTAGGACTAACCTTTACGGCAAAATCTTTGAAGATTCGGAGGAGAGTAGAAGAGGTGAAATCGTCATGACGCTCCAACATCACCTAGAATTCATCTTTGCTTGACACATGGCGATAATAGGTTTATTACTTAATATCTCCACATCTCCGGAGGAGAATAATATCTCCACATCTCCAAGAGGAGAATGAATCACGCGTTTCTGCATGACATTCAGGTGGCAGACAATATAGCACAAACAATGATAATTCTAAAAGAAGTTGCTACAGAAAGACTGTGTTGCAACAGGCAGTACTGTGGAATTTGAACTTCTAGGTTGCATCACGGGGGCGCTTTATTTTCCTTTCATCCATCTCTAATTTGTGTAAAAGCCAAAGATAGGAAACGTGTCATGCGGGTTGCTTTTCTGATATTCTTTTTACTCACGGTAAAGGCAAACCTTATAAATATCATCTTTAACAACTTCATAATTTGAACTTCTAGGTCGCCTCAGAGGGAGCTCGCTTTATTTTCATTTCATCCATCTCTAATTTATGTAAAAGTCAGCACATGAAACATGGCATGCAGGTCGCTTTTACGAAAATTCTTTTTACTCACGAGAAAAGGCCGCGAAAAACATCCCCCTTACGAGAAAACATGGTCGAGCCACATGTAAGGCTCAATCCAACCACGATTGCTATATGCAAGTTGATACATATGAAATACCAAGGAAATCCAGTTATAAGTACACGAACGACTAACGGGCCAAAAAAGGGGGTTTATCAAGCGGATGTGCCAACTTTAAATGTCCGACATTCCCTCGATGGTAAAAGCAGGATCCCCGTTAAACATATTTCTCAAGTGTGTCCTAACTAAACAGAAAAATCCTTGAATAATAACATCTTTATAATAGCATCATGCGGCGATATAAAATGTCATTCATGCCTCCCTGTTTCTTCATTAAGAGACAGCCAATGCCGTTCTATAGTGTAGTTCCTTATAACGTTTTCAACCCCGACAAATGCTCAAAAATCTTCTCTTTGCGGTTCGGGAATCCCTCGTTTAAGGGCATCTGCCAAAGCATGATCCAAGTTCACCAGGAAAAAGATGAGTATTACACGGTGCGCACAAAAGGTTGCAAACAACAAATCCATTCCGGCGGCTTTTACGTGGATTCAAAATGTATGCAAATCCATTCCGGCAGTTTTTCTGTCATGGCAAATGTATGTTTCAACGGATTAATCAGGGAAGCAGATTGATTTTCGAATTGCTTCTGGAACCAACAATCGAGATCCCTTACAATAGAAACCATAAGCCAGAGAACTAATTTTTGAGGAAATAGGAACCCTAAAATGAGCTGCTCGAGCTTTGCATGTCGAGCAAAATAAAATGCAATAGGAAAAATAGAACATAATAGAAAAATATATCATATATGGGTCTAGACTATTGAAAATAGGCATCAAAATTAATTCAAGCGTATGCAAATATAATGCGCACTCTAGATGTACTAATTAGTATGCCTCGTGCAATACGCCCATGAAATCATATGAAAACCATGCCAAAAAGCGTATAAAATCACAAAGAAAACCCCCTGTTATAATGCTACATATTGATTTGTCTTCAAAAAATGTATTGTTTCTCCAAAAGGCGAGGTAAGTTGTTTACTTTGTATTTCTGTTTTCTTTCCTTTTGTTTTTTTTTTCTTATATGTTGATTCCTTTGTTTCTTTACAGGCATGGTACAACAAGAAACATAGAGTTTCTGCCAAGGTTCTGGGAGGATGGATGAAGTACATGTTGCGTAGCATTGGAGTTGAATTGTGTGCAACGGGCCATGGCGGAGGGCAGAGGATCACTTTATACAGATGACTGTGTGGGTTGCTTATGCTTTCCTCTACTGAAGGACAAAGGTACATGGTGTGATCTATTTGTTTGAATTTCCTAGTGCTAAAACTATTGGGGTCCTAATAATAAAGCATGGCCTGTAGGGCTTGTCAGTTATTGAGAAACCAGAGCAGAAATCCTTGGGAACACAGAATATTTACTGTGATTCCAATGATTGTGTCCTTTCTACTGGGAGCCCTAAAGGTACTTTTTCCTTATCCTTTTTAGTTACAAATATGTCTGCTCGAAATTTGAACAGGGCCGTTCTTCAAGGCAGTCTGATATTAGCTTACAGTATTGTATTCGATATGTTTTACCTTTTCTTTAGGAACTAGAAGCCACTATTTCGGCCGCACAATTGCACATGGGGATGCAAAGGTGATCACATCAACATTAGCCTTGAGTCTCTGTTTATTTATTACAGTTCATCTACATATTGATGTATGCGGTATATATGCAAATAATAGGCAACATGATGGGAGTTTTTTAGCATATTGAATTTGCAGAAAATTATAGGTTGTATTCACGAAGCCATTTTGTCAAAGCATAATAGTATGCCAATATCCCTTTGCTTATATAGTGTGAGTTGTGTGTGTGCCAGGCTATGGAAACAGCATCTAGGTAAGCTCTTCTCTTCTGGAACTCAGTTAACCTCAAGTATAATTGTTCTACTACGTATAACTTATTATGCTAGGTCAATTTGTTTTTACCTTTCATCTATTTACTTTCATTCTATTTACTTGCTCTACTTACAAATGCCATTTTAGAGCACATATTATGAACATCAAGGCAAGATGCTTACAAGACTTCAAGACCCTAGGACATCCGTTTATATTACAAGATGCTTTTGGACTCAAAGTGCTATCTTTGGATAAAGTTGTAAAAAAATACCATTGACCACATCTTCACGTTGCGAACTCTGATTGAAGACAACCGGAACCGCCGTCAGGATCTATATTGTTGCTTTGTGGATTTTGCGAAGGCATTTGACACTGTGCCTCGGGAAAAACTATGGGCAAGAATGCAACAGCTTGGGGTTCCTGTAGATTTGCGAGAATCGGTTAATCTGAACTATATGAAAGATGCTTTCGGTCGGTTCTGGCCAGACAAGCCAACCATTTGATAGTAGTATCGGGGTTCGTCGGGGATGCCCTCTCCCCAACATTGTTTGGGCTTTACATTGATCAATTGGAGAGCTGGCTTGCTGATAATGGGGGCGATGGAGCTCACCTTCTCTATCAGATCATCAGACAGTTAATATATGATGATGATGTGGACCTCCTAGCTTACACACTAGTAGACATACAACGACATCTCGATGCCACGGACACGATACATGGCGGCGACCGATGGCGTCAACCCGGCCAAGACTAAGGTGGTTTTCATATCATCTTCCGTCGGTGAGGGTCCCCTCCTTCGATTCTGAGAGGCCAGAATGTGGAAGTTGCATCCACATACAAATATTTGGGAGTGGAGTTTCCTTCTACTATACATTGGGACACATCCATACGGCTCTGAGTGTGACGGCGGGGTACTGGAAGGCACTATATGCAATGCAAAACAATAGTCATAGAGCGGAGTTTTATGATTGGGCCCATCGGTCACACTTCTCAAGGTCTTAGTGGAGCCTGTCCTTTTTATCTGGGGTGGAAGTATGGGGCCCCGTGGTATCACTTGCTACTTGGAATGACTTGGAGCAGTCCGAAAAGCCTTCTTAGTAATGAGCACTAGGGGTGAAATCCAGATCCCATATCAAATTCTACCGGGGAGAGAGATTCTTGCCTCTTCAGAGGGCTGCCCTTGATCGCCACGCTGTCTATTTTCGGAAGGTGGTCAATATGGACGATGCTCGTCTCCCTAAACTAGCTTATATCATGGCAATGGGGCCCGCAGCCTCAAGGCCTCTTTGGAGGGAAAAGAGAGCTCAATGGTTGGCTAGATGGAATGTGCAGGAGCACAGGTGCATACATGTGCAAACAGAGGTAGATCGCCATAGCTTGAGGCAATATCTTGACGCTTGCTTCCTCAACAAGCTTTGGGATGCCAATGCCCTTGAACATGTCAAGACAGCACACTACCAGCGCCACATAAATCCCACATTGGAACGAGGCCCGCAATGCTACCTGCGTACCCACTTGCCCATGAAAAGGCGCAGACTCATTGCCTCCATTCGCACAGGGGCACATCATCTTTGAACTGAGATGGGCAGATGGATTGGTGAGCTACGCCAGGACAGGCTCTGTCAATGCTGCCAAATGGGAGTCATTGAGGATGAATCTCATACCCTTCAAAGTTGCCCAGCATATGATCAAATTCGGACGTGCTATGCTGAGTTGGTCAGGCCTGGCCAGCCGTTACATGTGACATTGAGCACAGCATCCGTACGGGTGCTGGGATCATACCTTCAGGAGGTTATGGACATGCGAGATCAGCTATGTCCTCGGGCACACACTTGACATGTATATATACATTGATGTATACTTGTACAGTTTGACAACATTCTTATTACTGCCACGGTTTTTCCCTCGAAAACCCTTCGGGGCGGGGGTTTTTTAACCCGGACAGTAATAAGTTTGCTGCGCTCCTTATGGGTCCCATAGGCCGATTGGCCTCAGTGGACGATAAAAAATCATTCTCATTCTCATTCTATATTTGGATATAAATTTGTAGTGGTGTCTTTATATGCTTACTTCATCAGGTCTTTTTCAAGCATATATGATTGCGAATAATCTCACATGGTGATCTTGGACTATTTGTTTATCAATTTCTCAAACAGAAATTTGGATAACCTGGTTTTTCTTCACAATGACCTAAGTAAGTTGTATGCATTACCAGTGTAGGTTCCGTACGCGTACGGAACCTTTTAAGTACTTAAAGTACCGGTCTGTACGTATTGTACGTACGTAACAATTATGCGTGTGTTTGTGTCAATGTTTTTTGTCCGATCACGTACCGGTACGTAACAGATTTAATAGGTACTATACGTACCATACAAGACGTACGTACGTTATGTTAATGTGTAAAAGTAAATTTTTTTCCCAAAATTGCCCTAAACCTATGCGTCCCTTCCCGCCGCTCGCAGAGTCCAGCTTCGATGCCATATCCAGCATCATTTATGGCCACCACTATCTATCGTTTTGCTCTGGTCTATTGTTTGTGAAAAATCACAGTTAGATGCTGAGCCACCACTATCAGTCATAAGCATTCAACTCCAGGACAGGTGATCCGGCAGAGGTAGTAGGAACAAATCTGATCAAGCTTAACCAAGCTTCAGCCCATACGAATTCTGTACCATTTTGCATCTCTTTTCTCCTGTAGAAAATCGTATTAAGGCAGTTTGCTAGCCACATCATTTACAATGGTGAGTAAAAGTTTCAATCTTATGTTTTTTAAGCTTTCTTTACAGTTCTAAACGAAGACAATGCGATTGCTTGCTTTCCTTTCTTATTAATATAGGTTTTGCATCTGTTTTTTTTTGCATAATACAGGTGATCCTGCAGCTGTAGGCACAAATCCGACCAAGTTTAACCAAGGTTCATGCCATATGGCCAAGGCCCAAGCTTCAACTTCTGTACCATTTTTGCAGCTCATTTTTCCTGTGAAAAATCGTATTATAGGCAGATTATGCTAGCCAGATCATTTACAACGGTGAATAAATTTTTCAATCTAGTTTTTAAGCTTTCTTTTTAGCTCTGAACGAATTCAATTTGATTGCTTGCTTTCATTTCTTATTAATACATGTTTTATATTTGCATAATACTCCACAGGTGCTTTTTTATTTTGGACTTTTTATTGAATATGTGGAGCATCTACTACTGTCTAGCCTAATGGTGCAATGAAGATAACAACTGTTTAAACTTTGTGAGTAAGAGTACCTTAACCATCATTGTTACTTCCTTTATTAACGATCTCCCATGTCAATTTGCATTCTAAGCTGCTTAGGTAAGTTAGTTTGTGCCTCTGTTAGAAAGTCGTCCATTTGGGTTGATAAATTGTATTACTATTCCTTGCCTGGACTCCGCTGCAGGTCTACCTATCAGGTTTGTCAGGCTAGAGTAGCTTAGTGTCTCATGCAAATTGCAATAAATCTTAAGTGGTCCTCTTGATGCTTGTCTTTTGGAAAAATAGTGTGCTTGTTTGTATAGGTTATGCGCAAATCTCTAATTGTGCTAAGCCAACTATTGTGAATGTAGATTATGTATGAGAAAGGGGATGGTTTGCGCAGATGCATGCTGGCTTTTAGAGGATGCATGCATGGCAGATTTATACTAGTATATGCGTGGCAGACTTAGAAAGGATGTGGCAGATTTATAGATGCATGCATGTCAGATTTATAGAGGATGTATGGTAGGTTTATACAAGTATGCATGGCTGTTTTTTAACATAGGAATGCGTCAAATAACATTTTCGTACTCATTGTAGGTTAATTTTGATTGTTTGTGACAGGTTTTCAAGCTTTCTAAAGGATCAAGGAAAGATGCCTCGCGAAGAGTCAAAGTTTTGGGAGATGTATTGCACCAACATCGTTAAGATTAACAGTGACATGCAAAAATGGAATTGTAGGTTTTGTGGGAAAGATGGAAAAGGGACAAAGACACGAATGATAGCACATGTGGGTCACATTGCAAACAAGGGTGCAAGCCCATGTCTGGCAGCAATGCCTGAACTAATCCAAGAAGCTAGGGCAGAAGCTGGTGAATCAAGCTCTAGTGTGTTGTCTTCTTCAGATACTGACATAGACATCACAAATTTCTGTCATGAAATGGTACCAGCTGAAACCCTGGGGGTGTTAGCTCTCTATATATGGATACACCATGTGCGTTACTAAGGTCCCAAAAAACCCCTTCGTATATGTAAATTCTCTAAGAAAACCCCATATGATACGTTCTATTGTCTCCAACCTTTATCTACCCCACATCGTATTTATATGATATTTTCTTATGGTACCAATGATCCTTCTCGTATAAATACAAAACGCATGTTAATATATAACATACCCCTTATCGTATAAATATTGCAAATGAATTGTGGATAATAGATTAAAGTGAACTAAAGAGTTAAAGAATGATTTGTTCAATATGAGTATGTAATGAAAAGGTTTTCATGATCCTAAGTTAACATATAACTCAAAGACTTTTGTAGGTAAACTATGAATCTATCATGTTCCAAGACCCACTCCTTCCTAGCTAGAAATCAGAAGATTAACCCCATCTTATGCCATACGACAAGTTTTATCTCACCAACAACGACCCCTAGTCGTACAGATATGGATTCAAAACCAAATAACCTTATTTTACTCGTACGTATACGATACGTTGGACAACAAAAAAAACCCCTTATCATCCACGCACATGGTACATACGACTTACATTAGTGATACCCCCGGGGCTGAAACATCCCCTTTACCAGATCCATCATCTCCTGTTTATTCCTCTGATCGTCCACCAATGCCTAAAAGAAGTCAAACAAAGTTGAAAGGGAGAAGTTCCTTGACCATAAAAAAGATAGAGCATGCAATGGAGATGGAGGTGAGATGCTTTGTAGAGGCAAACTTATCCTTTAATTTACTGAAGCTTCCTTGTTGGACAAAGATGATAGAAGCTTTCTCTCAAGTTGGAGAGACTTGTAGTGGTGTATCCTATACTGCCATGCGGACTACAAGGCTGAAGAAAGCATTGGCAGATGTGACAGCAAAGTGTGACCATGTGAAAGCAACGTGGCCAAAATACGGTTGCACGATAATGTCCGATGGATGGGTAGATGTCAATGGCAGAGGGCTGATCAACATTCTTGTTTCTAGTGCATATGGAACAATGTTCTTGAAAACTGTTGATTGCAGTAGCATTGGACTTAGAGTTGATGGGGCATGGTTAGCGAAAAAATGAAAGAGGCCATCATGGAGGTAGGCAAAGAGAATGTAGTCCAAATTGTGACGGATAATGCGTCAAATTGTGTGGCGATGGGAAACTTAATTGAGCAAGAGTTTCCAACTATTGTAAGAACACCATGTGCGTCTCATTGCCTTGATCTTCTATTAGAAGACATTGGAAATTTGGATTGGGTGAAGGTTGCTCGAACTAAAGCCAACACAATCACTCTATTTTTCAAAAAGAGGAAAAATGGCAAAAGCATTTTTAGACACTACAGTCCTGATCTTACAATATTGAGACCTAGTAAAACCAGATTTGGTGTTATTTTTATTGTTATTCAGCGTTTGATTATATTGTGGCATGCATTACAGCAAACAGTAGTTTCAGATTTTTGGCGTAATTGGAATGATAGCAAGACCTCCGAGGCAAAAATAGTGCAGAACTACATTCTAGATCCGAAAACTAGGGCTACTTTTGAGTGTGTAGTTAAACTGATGGAGCCACTTTATTGTGTGTTGCGTTTGACCGATATAGAGGGCTGCACGATGGGACTATTGTTCGAATTCATGCAAAGATGTGAAGATGTTCTAAAAAGTGGACGAGACTCTGATATAATAGAATAGAATAGAATAGAATAGAGAACAAAGAAAAGTAAGTATTGCTAATTTTGCTTTTAAATGCCTTGTATGTTGTAATTTTGCTGAAATCAAGAATAATGGTTATCTTTTAACTGCCTTGTACGCTGTAATTTTGCTGAAATCAAGAATAATAGTGTTTTCTTTTAAATGCCTTATACGTTGTAATTTTGCTGAAATCAGAAGGCACATTAGTTTTGCTGGATTTGAACAACATCAAAGTATTCCTCGAATATATGAGTAGCAAAATAATTTTTTTTTTTGTATTGCTGATTTTTAAATGCCTCGTATATTGTAATATTATTTCCCACACCACACCCCACCATATCCCACCACCACACTCCACCACCCTGCACAATGTTCCACCACTCTTTGCTACCACCACACATTTGTACCCAGAGAAACCATCCATGAAAGAGTACATCTCATGACCAGCAACTTCTTCAAGAACCTGGTCTGTGAAGGGAAGCGGAAAATGATCACGCTCCGTAGCTTGATTGAGTTTTCTGTAGTTCACGCAAACGCGGATCTTACCATTGTGTTTGAGAGCAATGACGATGGGGCCCACCCATTCAGAGTGTTTGACTTCATAAATCAGGCCAGCAGCTAAGAGTTTGTCAATTTCAGCCTTGACACGGTCACGGTAATTTGGGTTGAGCCTGTACTGTCGTTGCTAGATTGAGCGTGCATCAGGTTTGGTGGGAATGGTGAGTTCCCCCAACTCTTTTTTAATACCTCGAAGGTCTTTGTAGCTCCAAGCAAAAATGTGTTTGAATTTTTTGAACAGCGTCACGGCGCGTGCTTTATAAGTGGTGGGAAGATTTGCAGCTAAGCGGACAGGTTGATTGTTACCAATGTCCACTATTTCCACCTCTGGAGTTTGAATATGAGGAACAACCTCCGTGTCCTGAACCTGATGAGCAGGAGGTTGAAGCATGACAGGAGGAGTAGCATTTTGAGTAGTGAAGAAAAAAGGCTGTTGAGTGTCATCAAGCAAGGGTTGCGTCATGACAGCATTAACATCAACAGTCTCCGAAGAAGGGGTGCTGCCTGAGAAATGATCAAGACGTTGAATGCGATTGCAGGAAGCCAGGTACGGGTCCAAGAGAGCAGCCATAGCCTGGTCCTGATCCAGCGTCATCTCCCCCCAAGGATCAGCATACTCCGGGTAGGAGGAAAGAGGCAGACCCGCGGGTGGCGCTTGAACATGATAAATATTTTGTGCTTCTTCAGAGTCAGTGTCTGAGATTGAAGGTTCTGCATTCTCGACAGAGATCAATTTGCCAGTTTCCAGATCCATTATGGCATTGAGATGTCCATCAGTGATAACAAGTTGGTCCGTGGCCCAGTAATAAATATTCTTAGCCTGGCGGAGAAAAGGTCGTCCAACCAGCATTTCATAATCACCAGGATCTTCTCCAGCTTTCCAAACGCCAAATTCCAATAGGAATTTGAGATCACCAATGCTGATATGGAGAAGAGGAGTGACACCTTGAGGGCGCGTATTGATGTCATAAGGAGCACGGTATAATTGTTTGATGCCCAATTGCTTCCTGAGTTTATTAGTAATAAGATTGACGGCACTACCACCATCAATTTGGACATGATTGATGTGCTGATTGCCCACCATGGCGTGCACCGTGGGTGTTGAGGTTGCAACAGCTCCAACCAGAACCGTGGGAAGAGGTAACTGATCTTTGAGAGCCGGACAGAGTTTCAAAATGGTAGCCAGGCTCAAAGGAATCTTGATCTTGGCGAGTTCTTCCTGAAGTTCCAAAGGAACATGTGAAAAGGGGTCCGCAGGGTCCAGTGGAGCGGGAGTCTATGGTAAAGAAGCAGAGACTTCTTTGAGAAGCTCTACCTCAGCAGCAATATTTGGATACGGTTGAGAGCGTGTGCCGGTAGAGGATGACAGCGCTGCCTGACGCTGCTGAGCTCGAGTGGTGGCGTGAACATTTGCCAGTGTGCGACCTTCCGCGGCCTGCATGAGTTTCAGAATACTTTGTCTCACTTTAGGCATGACGTGAGGCATGAGTTTGTCAAGATCAGGCGCGAAGTGAACTTTTTTTTCGTCTTCATGAGGGACGGTTTCTACAGCAAAGGCGGGTTGCGTGTCATGAGGGATGATGGTCAAAGGGCGTGAAGCCCGTGTGTGATGTGTGACGAGGTCAACCCAATTGGACTGCTAGACTGGAGGGTTCAGGGCCTGATAAATCTCCTCTTGGGCTTGTTGATCCATAGGATTGGAGGTGGATGCTGCCTGCTGAGGTCGCTGTTGTTGAGGCGGCCGAGGGGGCTTCCTCAAAACAGGACGAGGGCCCTGTTTACCGTTGGCCACCCAGAGTTGATAAGCCGTGAGACGTACTGAAGCTGGTTGATTTGAACCTGGAAGTTGGACTTGAACTTGAGGAAGTTGAGGACACGCCGTGGTGGTGTGAGACCCCATTCATGACAATGATAACATTGAGCCTTTGAAGGATCAAAGGGAGGACGGTTGCTTTGTCCCCGTGGCTGCTGAGATTGCTGCGTTTGTTGATACCGCTGCGGTTGTTGAGTTTGATATTGCTGAGGCGGATATGACTGTTGTTGTTGAGGCGTGATCTGAACTTGAAAGACCATTTTATTTCTGAAGGGTGTAGGATGTGAACGAGTGCATTCCTCCGTGGCGTGGTTGCACATATTGCACCTTTTACAGTGAGGAGGTCCATTTGAGGAGTTGCATTCATTTGCCAGATGGCCTTGATATTTACAAATATGACACCAGATCTGTGAGCGTTGTGGATTTGTTTGCTGAGGTTGAACAGAATTTTGTGGAACCATGACGGGCGGCATGAAAGGGAGTTCCGTGAGAGCAACACCTCGAGAAGAAACATTGACCGAGTGATTGACCAGTTCAATGGCCTGCTCCAGAGACTTTGGACGCAGGTATTCTGTCATGAGTCGAATGGCAGGAGGAAGGCCCTGCAGAAACCAGACAAGAATCTGGCTTTGCGTGGGGTACTCCTGGAGTTTACTGACAAGAATGTGTAGACGATCCGCAAAATCCCTGGCTGACTCCGTGGGCTCTTGCTGAAGGTCATTGAGTTGCTTGAGGAGTAACTGATCATCGTCCGTGGTGCCATAATGAGCCAGAAAGGCAGTTTTCATTTCATGCCAACTTTGTTTCCAATGACTTTTGTTGGCCATTAACCACTGATGAGGGGCGCCTCTGAGCGTGGTCGAAAAGATATGAAATTTGAGTTGTGGCTGCGCATGACCATTCAGAATGGCCAAGGCTTCAAATTCCTCCATGTAGGCTGAAGCACTCTGATCCAGAGGTTTGCCTTTAGTGTTGCCAAAAGTGGGATAAGTCAGCTTCAATTTATGAGTGGGAGATGAAGGCGGAACGGGCGCATAGACAGGTGGATTTGGTGGAGGATATGCAGAAGCATAGAGAGGTGGAACCGCCTGGGACTGAGAGCAAGGGGGTGGGACTGAAAAACCCGGTGGTCCATAGAAGGTAGCATCAGGGGGGGAAGGGTCTTGAGAGCCATCCTCATTAGGCTTGAGATCAGTGGTTTGATAAACAGTAAGAGCGTGCTGAAAATATGGAGAAGACTGAAATTCGTGAACGTGGGGAGGGCCAAAGGACACTTGATGGTAGCCCATTCCATCAGGAGGTGAAGAAGGTTGTGATGGCTGGGGGGTGTGGCCTGAAGGGATATGGATATAGGTGCTCTCAGGAGTCTGGAAATAGTGAGGCGTGGGCTGAACAGGTGTATGTTGTGGAGATTGAGGTTGTGAACAATGGCGACACACAGGGGGAGAACCTGGGCGAGAATGAGCACGAGGGGTAGGAGGTGCCGACTGAGCTCTGGAGCGGACACGACCTCCCTCAATGTCATAAGCAGTATCATACATATCCCGAACAGCCTCGCGTCGTTGATGGCGCTCCAGTCGACCCACCGTTTGGCAAAGAAGTTCTTCAGGAGTGAAACCTCGAGCCGACATGATGGAAAGAAAAGAAAGATCAGACCCGGCAGCGGCGACAGTGTTTGGGGTCTGGGTTCGGGAACTCCTGCAAGACAGCCCTCTGTGAGGACCCTTGGATCTAACAGGAGAATACGAGAGCTATGTCACGCGGGATTTGCAAAAGGAACAAGGGAAAAGAGAAAAGAAAGCAAAAAGAACAATTGAGACAATAATGAGAACAACTTCCTTGATGTCAATGAAGATACATGAACTCTCGCAATCGAGAGAAAACTGAAATGAGACAAGACTCAAAACTCATCTAAAAACTCATGTGCTATCTCTACTCATATATATAGCACAATGGCCTTTGGTCCAATATAGACACTCTGACTGATTTCGGTGCCGACTCCTGGAAGGAGGCCTGATTTGCAGGAATGCTGGCGGTGCCTCTTGAAATGCCTGAAATCACGCTGACGCTGGCGCAGGTGGTGACGGGCCGTCACTTGTCTGAGCGCCTCCTCTTGACGGCAGGCGTGGTCTTTGACTTCGTGGTCTGCTTGGTCTTCTGCTGGGCCTTTGACGACTGGCCTGTGCCTGGCTGTGGATCCTTGGCCTTGACTTGGTCCGTCGTATGCATGAATAGTCCTGTACCAGCACGTACAGGACTAATATGATGTACACATTTCTCAGCTTGGTTGATTGTATGTCCAGTAGTGTGTTCTACTTCACTTGTAAATGACAGAGCAAAGAGAATCAAGATACAACTATCTCTCTAGTGGACACTTCAGTTTAGCATATGAATTAGTGTATAGTTTCACCATGAAATACTGCATACTGGGCCAGCCAGAATAAGGCTCCAAATTCTTTGAATTGGCAGGGAATTGAGATTACAAAATGTACTCATAGTTGTTTGCAATGGGAATAATTTGTTTGTCTTGATGTTATTGTGCTTTTTAGTAATTAATATTTAGGCCCATAACATTTACCTATGTTTGCGTTAGTTAGGGCCCAAAGGGCCCAATTTTTTTTTTTAATATAACAGTCAACACACAACTACCATTAACATTATTAACACAAACCATTGCATTTAACACATTTTAATTAAAATCCCCCTTAAACCCCCTTTGGTTTGGGTGCATATTCACACGGGGGGTTACGTAGGGCAGCGAGAGCCCCAAAAATATATTTACAATACATGTACAAAATTACACCATTAAGTACATTCTCTCAAACCTTATAGTATTTTGCAAACCGTAATATACAGTACACAAGAACTTGTACATGCATACCCCACAAACGAGGATCACTATGTACGGTCCAGATCTTAGAATAAAGGGCAAATATGCCCATCCGACAGCTCTCGTTGCCCGGAGTAACCCCCCGTGTGAATATGCACCCAAACCAAAGGGGGTTTAAGGGGGATTTTAATTAAAATGTGTTAAATGCAATAGTTTGTGTTAATAATGTTAATGGTAGTTGTGTGTTGACAGATGTAATACGCTTACTTTAAATTCCATAAGGGGCAATAGATATCTATACCGAGTCTTCATATGATATCAAGGACTCTATGGCTAGTTGCCCTACCTTATCCAGAGTTTTGGAAGGTGCATGTCAGTTGATATGCAACTACACCACTATAGTTTAGATTTTGTAAGAGTATTTATAGATATCAAATTAACATTCTATAATTAATAACATGAATAATACAGGTATGAAAATGTTGAGAGAAGGATGTACTGGGCAAGTTACACCTTAGGGAAAGTGGGACTAAACAAAAGGAATAAATTGTGCATTGTACTTTCTTAATCAAAATACTGGATAAAATATGTCTTCCTAGGATTTTCCATAGTGGAAATACTGAGTATTACAATAGGGGACATTATGTTCTCGTGGAAATATAACGATAATTTAAGGGATATCTGTTATAAACCATTCTACATTTCAACTCGGATAGGGGAGGACATCTGCCCTTGCTCCATCCCACAGCTGAAAAATTTCGTGAACCAGGACGTGGGTCACATTTACACTACAGATATTAGGGTTGCGCAAAACAAACGTGCTTCAAAAAGGCTTGAACCATATCCCTAATAAATGTGAATTTGATGTGTGCAAAAAGATGCTAAAAGAAACAGTAGATTAAATATTTGAAATCAATAGATTCAGCTATCCGAACATTGATGAGGCTGATAAAGTGAGGGTTAAGGAAATGATAATGATTGCTTGCTTTGTGCTTCCATAAGGTTTCTCTGATTTAAAAACCTACAGCTTGTAAAAAAGGTTAAAGATTATATTTCAAATATTTGAAATTAAATATTGAAGTTTCTTATGTAGCCATGTCTTCGACCTAAGTTCAAATGAACCTGGTTGATCTTAGGGCTGTTAATTGAATCATGACTTGTTCTTGCAAAGATCATGTCATGGTTAAAAGTTATGAAAGCCTTAGGACTTGATTGACTTCAAGGTTTTAAAAGTTTTTTTTTTTTTCTTATTGACGAGTAATTATATGTATTTGCACATGGTGCATGTTCAAATTATGCAAAGGTCCTGTGGTTATAAGGTTCAAAATACAGAGCGTTCGCCAGTTATGTTCGGCATTTGGAGCTTTTGCAAGATATGGTCGACATTTGCTTTTGCATATAATGCTCCTCTATCTATAGAAGGAGATAGGCTTTTTTATTGGAATAATTATATGTATTTGCAGTATCTCTATGTGTGTGAAACATAGCTATATGTTTAGGGCTATATTGTCCATGATAAATTTATGCAGGCTATAATGGCGAATATTCTGGTAAAATTAAGCCTAAACTAATAATACGGTTATTGGGAATGATATTATGGACTACAATTCATGGAGGCATGGCCATTACGCCCTGTAGGGCTTCGAGGCGGCCGACGAGCGGCGGAGCCGCGAGTCGCCGCTGAGGTTGGCGGCGCCGCCGAGAAGCCCTACCAGGGCGTACTGGCCCTGCTCCCGTGAATTACGGGACGTAATTCACACCCAGGCTCTGATTACAAACATGGATTTCCTTTTTTGCTCAAATCCAGCATGTGGGCTATTTTTTGTTTTAATCGATGAAGGAAGAGCTCTGTTTTTTTAATCGGTGAAGGTGAGCTATGTTTTTTTTAATCGGGGAAGGAAAAAGGGTCGAAGCTATTCTTGAAGGAAGAACTTGCTTCAATAAGAAGCTATGGAGCCAAGAAACATGATGGGCAAGGACTTTGAGGAGGCTAAATCTGGCAAAATTCGGCAAAATCCGCCATAGCCAGAGTCGAATGCTTGCATAAATCTGTCATTTTTCTCATCAGAGGGCATTATTAGAAAAATAGAGCCTCTGCTTGGATCTCTGCTGCTTTGGCTGGAGCAGTGCTTGCCACCAGAAACAAGGAAAAAGAGGAGCCCGACCTGCGGAAAGAAAGAAAAGAAACGGAAGCGGAGGAAAGCAGGGAAGCGGAGGAAAGCAGGGAAGCGGCAAAAAGAGCGGCGGAAGGATTGCTTGCCATAATTTTAGGCTAAAATTACAGTAATTAGGGCCTGGTGTGAATTACGGCTTTTTTATGATATCTATATTAGTGGCAAGTTTTTGATGGAGAATGACATATAGCTAAAAACCTTGTTGTTTGGATAGAAATATCCTTACATGTGTAGAAGAAAAGAATAACCTTGGAAAAGGGAAATACATGATAGTCATGATAGTCGTGATTTTGTTAACCCTAAACCTCTACACGAGCTTGGTTGTAACAGAATCTTGAATAGCTCAATGGCAACCATACAACTGGCATACATCGGACTGAAGAAAGCAGTAACCGTTGATTTATGGTAAGGCATTGATTTGGCATGATTTAGGATTTCGGCAGATTAAAAGGTAAGACCAGACCCAGACCCTGAGGCATTGCTTGAGCCCTTTCTTGAACCCTAATTAGGGTATTCTGGTTTTGCCTCTCTAGCTTAGAAAGCTAGAAAGTTATGCACACAGATCACTATATTGCATGCTGCGAGTAATCCAAGCTGAAGGGCACACTGATAAGGCGAATTGTAACAGTCTTGAGCATACAGCTACTATTGTAGTGGATCTAAAGAGAATGATGGAGCTATGTGCAGTGATCCTTCTATCAAACAAATGTGCAATGCTGATGATATTAAAGCAGACACAAAGGCTTCTCGCAGGTCTGCTTAAGTTATTTTCATTGTTATATTTCTGTTTACAATAAATATAGGTGTAAATTTGCAATAGGCTTAACATAATAATTCTGGCACATCTGCTTGATAACATAACTATTTGCAGGAAGAACTTGCTATGTCTAGTATATTCTAGCAATATAACAATGCATAAGGGATTGCTGTGATTCCATAAGGGATTTGGTTTCCAGAGATTTAAATGCGCCGCAGGCTCTATGATCTAAGTAGTAGATATTGTAGAACCCTGATTAGGGCATTTAGATGTTAAGCATACGACCTGTATAGCTGAATGATGCTTCCTCTTATGCTGTGAAATTTTTGAACCTAAACATTGACAGGATTTAGCTCAAGAAACTTGGCAAGATAGAGCTGCATATGATGCAATATTACATGCCGTTAATAATCCAGAGGCTGAAGAGTACACTTGTATTGGAAGATGCAGCAGTCTTGCGCATGCAGCTGGCAATACATTGGATTTACAAGACACAAATGCTATGGGCAATTGCCTTCCTCTCAAATGAACATGACGACATCTAAGCAGACACAAGGACTTCACTCAGGTCTGCTTAAGTTATTTTGCTTGCTATTTTCTTCACAATAAATAAGGGTGCATACATCTGGTATTATACTGGCTGTGTGCTTTGCTTATCTGCAATAGCATTTACAGTAATTGTTGGTATATTTGTTTGCCTCTCTATTTAATGTATAGATCTGCTCAGAACAATAAATAATTGGGCAATCAATGTGCATGTCTTTGCAGTCGCTGGCATGTGGTTGTTAAACTAAGCTATTTGCTTGTAAGGTACTTGCTCTTGAATTAATAGTGAAGCTAGATAATATATAGATGTCTTTTGAATGCTTCTTAAGCCAGGGGTTTAAACACTATGGCTTCGGCATTTGGAACAACAGAGACACAAATCTATGATTGCATCGATTCATATTGTCTACTAAAAGGCTCAGTCTAAGCTCTATAAATATCTAAGGTCTAGTATTTTATGCTGCAGGAAATTATATTATCTTAATTTTGTTCACATGCTATATGTATGCTTGTCTTACGCTCGATCACGGATTAAGAATGCACTAAATTTCTGCATGAGTTAAGTTGCACAGGCAGATACTTGAATAAAGGCATATGACAAGTGGCATGAAACAGGGCCATGCATGCTATTTGATCAGAGTCTTAAATAGAATCTGACTAAATGCAAGAATACTTCAAATTAAACTGACGTACTATTCCCTGAAATATTGTTGTTAACCTATAGGGTTGTGTAATAGCAATGTAATATATGTTGCCTTGATTAGATGCACTATGTGGTTGATTAAGCAGAGGAACATGCCTATCTGCTAATTATGCTTACTCCAGAGGTCCAAAGTAACGTTGCTTATGCTGGTTTATGAGTGATCACAAGGATAAATTCTCGAAAATAATACTGCTACTGCATAAGGTTTTGCAATAGCGATATTTGCACAATATGGTTTTAACTTACTATTTTGGCAGAGTTAGCATAGCTAGAGGTTTGTTTAGCATGCATGCTTAAAGTAGAGGATGTTGGCTGGTTATTTAACTAGGGCAGATCTCCTTGGTATTTTTTGCACATAATTTCAATTGCATGTATGCTCGCTCTATTGTGGTTTGGATTGCAAATGAGGTGAAGGGCGTTAAGCTCAAGAAACCTATAGCTTACCTGCTAGTAGCTTAGGCTCTTACCCTGATTAAGGCTAACTGTCCTTTGGTTCTACTGCAGGTAACCGGATTTCTTGCTCCTTGGTTTGTTTTCCCATTTATTCAAGTTGGAAAAGCTATACGACATGATGACACTGAAGATATATTTACGATATCAAGTCTGCTGAGTTTTATGGGATTAATCCCAAAATAATTTTAATCTTAGGTTGTTCTATTGAACTCCCCTGATGTATTGGACAAAATTTTAATATGATTGACAAAAGGAAATTGTTATTGGCTATAGTAGTTTTTTGCTTTAATAAATCTTAACCATTCTTAAGGCTTAAGTCAAAATTACACCTGTTTTTGGCCTAAGGCTGCATATTTACGGTTAGGTCAGGCGCTCGTTAGGTCAGGCGCTCGTACGTGCACTCTAGAGCCCACCATCTGATCGAACCAGAGACTGCATCATCAGCACCGAATCAGGGACTGCCGACAAAGTGGTACTGTGTGTGATATTTTATATTATTCAAAAAACATGGCAGGTTCAGGTTCGAGACAAAAAGCAAAGCAAAACCCCAATGATCCGGCTGATGGAGACTTCGTTCTGACACAGAACGCTTGGGAACTACTGATGAAAAAGATTTCAACATTAGATACCATTCAAGAGGAAGTCAAACAGGTACGAAATTTGCTGGATACAGTTGCTTCTTTGCAATCCCGGGTGGAAATTCTTGAGGGCAAAATCGAGCTGCTGGAACAAACGAAACAATCACCATCTGATACCCCTGATTTAAAGTTAGAAGTCCAATCAGTTCTTGCCGAGGAAAGGGACCGCCACAAAAGAGCTCTGAGGGTACGAATAATTGGTATTCCAGAAACAGTAGATGAAAACACCAAAGATACAGCTCTGGAATTCTGTCAGGAACACTTGAAACTGGAGGATCCACTCATCTTGGATGCTTGGCGAACATGAAGGAAGGTGGAGGATAAAACTCGTCACATTTTGGTCAAGTGCAGGGATGAAGCATCTAGAGTAGAAATTCTGAAGCAGGGACCACTATTGAAAGGTACCAACTACAGAGTATGCGAGGATCTCACGTGGCAGCAGCTCCAAACTCGTCCAGAGGCCATTCGACAAGTGAAAGAAGCAAGAGCATCTGGAAAATGGGCAGTTTACAGGAATGGCCAAGTCATCATTAAAGATAGAGCAGAATAGGAACTCCCGGGCAGGCTTGCACATAAGCCTGCCGCAGTCTCTGTGGGATGCTGGAATATCAAAGGATAAAAAAAGGTTTGTAGTAGTTTGAAGTTTTTGGAGGCTGAGGAGTTAGATATTTTGTTCTTGTTAGAAACTTGGGAACATCGTATGAGCAGGTTACCGAATATAAAACAGTATGAATTGCATTCATTGTGGAATCCCAAACCACATAGAGGCCGTCCTTATGGCGGCATAGCTTGCTACATGCACTCTAGAATAGCAGGTCATACTTCTATGATGTACACAGATGAGGAAGACAAACAGGTTATGGCATTAAAAATTAAGGCATCCCGGTTGCTCACCATGCGTGACACGGTTTTGGCAGCATGCTACATTTCTCCATCCATTTATCAAAATGCAGATGGATCACTCGCTAAATTAGGCCTTAAAATTTCAAAATGGCAGCAGATACATGATGTATTATTAATGGGAGACTTAAATGGATGGACTGGAGAACTTCAAGCTCCGAAGGTGTATGTTGAATCAGAGCCAGGCGTGTTGCAGGTAGATCATTGGGCTGATTTCGCTCGCAAGAGCTGTCATAAAGAGACTAATGCAGCAGGCCAGCAGGTTTTGAACCTTTGTGCTTCTCTCAATATGATAATATTCAATGGCATTAGTCATCCGTATCGGATAGCTACACATTTAGGAATGAAACCAAAAAGGAGTTCACGTTTTCAGTCATTGACTATCTAATTGGAGAGCCTCGCATGCTTAATATGATCCAAGCCTTTCGGATTGGACACTTTACACCAGATAGCGACCATGCTCCAATTCTTTTTGAGTTGGCTGCGCATAGCAATCAGCAAGCTTTTAATCACAGGATCAGGGCCAAATATAAAGACTCCCATAAACTTGATTTCTATCATGAAGTGATCAAAGGAATTCCTGATATCAAAGCTCTTTGTAATATCCATGCCAAGGCGGCTGCGCTTAATAGGCTACTGGTCAAAAGCTCTCAAAAGGTTTATGGTGTTTACCATAAGCATACAAGCTCACAACCAAGGAATACATGGTATGATCAGGAGCTGAAATTGGCAAAGAGGCACATTGATTGCCCGGCGAAACTGCAAGCATATAAAAGACTAGTTAAGAGAAAGAAGCAAGCGTGGGTGCATGCACAACAATTAGAATTGGAAAATAAAGCAAAGGGCTCTGGAAAATGGTTCTGGAAGAAGCTCTCTCCTCCAAATAAAGAACTCGCCCTTACTGATCTCCATGTATGGAAAGCTTACGCGGTTCACTTGTATTTCAAAGGTGAGGCTAAACTTCGCTTGCCGGATGAAGCCAAACCTGATTTTGTGGTTTCAGTGGATGATGTGAAACAGGGAATTGCAAATTTAGCTTATGGCAAAGCTCAAGATATTGACGGGTTAATATCCCGAACACCTTAAGGATGGAGGAATGGAGCTAGCTGAATTGGTTTCAAATTATTTAATCAAGCCATTATAGATGGCTTCCCAGATGCTTGGACGACAAGTCTCATTCACCCAATACATAAGCATGGAGACCTGTTGCTCCCTAATAATTATAGAATTGTTATGGTGAGCCCGGTACTAGCGAAGCTCTTTGGGAAAATCTTCGATCTAAAACTCACAGAATGGGCCGAAAAACATGATATCAGAGCAAGAGGGCAAGCGGGCTTCAGAAGGGGGTTTTCTACTCTTGATCACTTACTCACATTAAGGACCATGATAGAAGAATCGAGATCCCAGGGGAAACCGTTGCTGTGTTGCTTTGTCGACTTTGCCAAAGCATTCGACACGGTACCTCGCCAGAAACTTCTTGACCGTCTTATCCAGCTTGGTGTTCCTTCTTATTGGGTTCTGGCTATTGGGAGACTTTATGAATCCGTAAGGGGAAGGGTGGTAACTCCCTGTGGCAGGTCCGATGTGATTATAAGTGATATTGGCGTGAAACAGGGATGCACGCTTTCTCCGACCTTGTTCGGACTTTACATTGATCAATTGGAGAGTTTTCTTCGACAATCCGGATGCAATTTCCCTCGTTTATTTCATGAGCTTGTGATCCTCCTCTTGTATACAGATGATTTGCTTCTGTGTTCACATACAATGGCTGATTTACAAAAACAAATAGATGTTTTACAGGAATTCTGTTCTCAGTTCGGTCTCACAGTTAATCTGGGGAAGACCAAGGTGTTGGGCTTTGGGAGGCAGCCGGAAGCTTTGCTTTATCAGGGAGAACTTATTGAAAAAGCCCAATCCTATAAATACTTGGGACATGAAGTGTTCACAGGGAGAAGGCCATGGACAAAAGGCGTAGATGTCAGGCTTGCAGCTGCCTTGAAGGCATTCTATGCGATGGCGAATTTGTGCCGACATGCCCATATCGTCTACTGGCCGCTTAAGAAGAGGTTATTTGATGCTTTAGTTGTTCCTGTTATCTTATACGCTAGCGAGATTTGGGGCCCATCTTTGTGTAGATCTAAGTGGCAAGAGATTGAGGCTATTCAGAAAACATGGCTCCATATGGCTTTAAAGGTGAAACGAGTTGTTCCCTATGAGCTTCTCTTGTATGACAGTGGATCTTTCCCGCTGGAAATCCAGGCCATGAACAACACATTGAGATATTTAGATCATAAAGGCAAGGCCACCGAAGATTCTCTCATGAAACAAACTCTTAATGCTGCTGCGCAGCTTGAAAGAGACAATAAGAATTGCTGGTATAAGGATTTGCAGGGATGGTTGGCTCGCCTTCACTTAGCTGTCCGCCCATATACCGTGGGGATTTAAAGCACAAGCATTTACGGCTTATTGTGAAGTTTCTAATAAAAAAGAAACTTCAATATTACTTCGTGATTTTAACCCTCGCACGCACTCACGCCATACAGCCTTTTACTTATATTTGCATAGCATGTTTCCAAATAGAGATACGGGCCATTGCACGTATCGCATGAGCTCACATAACTGGATGATTGAAAAAGGGAGGTGGTTAAAGATAGAGGCTGATCAAAGATTTTGTGTCCGTGGGGAGGACATTGAGACCGGAAACACGCCATATATTTTTTGTCGAGGCATAAGGCCTTGCGAGATAAATATCCCATGCTAGACTGGAGCTTGCCCATGGATGAGTTGTTTCGACATCATCCTACATTGCCTATCTTGGGGAATTTTATCCGTGAGCTCTTAGACCATATTGAGTGTCACTAGCGTTTAGTGGCATATCTATTCTGCAATTCTTTTACATGTAATCTTGTTTGGTTCTTGTCCCATAGCCTTCGGGCTCCCGAGGACGTTAAAAAAAATTTATTTTTTTATTTTATTTTATATTGACCGGAAGTGGTCTTTGCAAAAGTCCATGGAAGGTAAAAGCCTGTTGAACAGATTTTAAAAGGTCCCCCTTTTTTGTGATATGCACACCTAGTTGTTTTAGATTTCATTAAAATTAATAGGATTGAGGGTGCTTTCCCATGGAGAAAACCTCCAGGTTTCCTGAAGGTCTGGTCTGCTATTCCGATGTTCTCATGAGTTAAGAACCTGAGTGGCTGAGGTTAAGAACCTCATTTGGAAAGTAATCCCGACGATTACTTTTGGACCTGGGTTTGACCTCATCCAGGTCCGTCTGTCCACGTGAAAGCACCCTAAGCCATTGAATACCTAACAACATCTGAGGCAGATCGCAACACACTTCAGCGGCCAAGATAAGGGAATGAAGCTGCATTTGAGTTTCTGTATTCCATCTTGGAGTAATGCCAGATAAGCGGCTATGGATCCCAAGATTTTAGTCGAATGTAACCTTCTAGGTGCAGGTGTATTGATTTCTTACCAAGAGTTCAATAGATGGAACAGAATAGGATGAAGTCACAATGGTGGAAGACCTATGCAGCTATGGCTCCAGGATCTCATGCCAGAAGATTAATAGAGGTCGATTCTTAGAATGGCGTGTCTCTGAAATAATTGTGTGCAACGGGCCATGGTGGAGGGCAGAGGATTACTTTATACAGATGACTGTGTGGGTTGCTTATGCTTTCCTCTACTGAAGGACAAAGGTATATGGTGTGATCTATTTGTTTGAATTTCCTAGTGCTAAAGCTATTGGGGTCGTAATAATAAAGCATGGCCTGTAGGGCTTGTCAGTTATTGAGAAACCAGAGCAGAAATCCTTGGGAACACAGAATATTTACTGTGATTCCAATGATTGTGTCCTTTCTACTGGGAGCCCTAAAGGTACTTTTTCCTTATCCTTTTTAGTTACAAATATGTCTCGAAATTTGAACAGGGCCGTTCTTCAAGGCAGTCTGATATTAGCTTACAGTATTGTATTCGATATGTTTTACCTTTTCTTTAGGAACTAGAAGCCACTATTTCGGCCGCACAATTGCACATGGGAATGCAAAGGTGATCACATCAACATTAGCCTTGAGTCTCTATTTATTTATTACAGTTCATCTACATGTTGATGTATGCGGTATATATGCAAATAATAGGCAACATGATGGGAGTTTTTTAGCATATTGAATTTGCAGAAAACTATAGGTTGTATTCACGAAGCCGTTTTGTCAAAGCATAATAGTATGCCAATATCCCTTTGCTTATATAGTGTGAGTTGTGTGTGTGCCAGGCTATGGAAGCAGCATCTAGGTAAGCTCTTCTCTGGAACTCAGTCAACCTCAAGTATAATTGTTCTACTACGTATAACTTATTATGCTAGGTCAATTTGTTTTTACCTTTCATTCTATTTACTTTCATTCTATTTACTTGCTCTACTTACAAATGCCATTTTGGAGCATATATTATGAACATCAAGGCAAGGTGCTTATAAGACTTCAAGACCCTAGGACATCCGTTTATATTACAAGATGCTTTTGGACTCAAAGTGCTATCTTTGGATAAAGTTGTAAAAAAATACCATTGACCACATCTTCATGTTGCGAACTCTGATTGAAGACAGCAGGAACCGCCGTCATGATCTATATTGTTGCTTTGTGGATTTTGCGAAGGCATTTGACATTGTGCCTCGGGAAAAACTATGGGCAAGAATGCAACAGCTTGGGGTTGCAGAATGCAGTGTACAGACTATATGAAAGATGCTCGGGTCGGTTGCAGCAGACAAGCCAACCATTTGATAGTAGTATCAGGGTTCGTCAGGGATGCCCTCTCTCCCCAACATTGTTTGGGCTTTACATTGATCAATTGGAGAGCTGGCTTGCTCATAATGGGGGCGATGGAGCTCACCTTCTCTATCAGATCATCAGACAGTTAATATATGCTGATGATGTGGACCTCCTAGCTTACACACCAGTAGACATACAACGACATCTCGATGCCCTGGACACATTCATGGCCAAGCGGCCCGATATGCGCTGGCGTCAACTGGCCAAGACTAAGGTGGTTTTCATATCATCTTCACATCAGCCGAGGGTCCCCTCCTTCAGTTACCGAGGCCAGAATGTGGAAATTGCATCCACATACAAATATTTGGGAGTGGAGTTTCCTTCTACTATGCACTGGGACACATCCATACAGCTACGAGTGACGGCGGGCTGGAAGGCACTATATGCAATGCAAAACAATAGTCATAGAGCGGAGTTGTATGATTGGGCCCATCGGTCCACACCTATTCAAGGTCTTAGTGGAGCATGTCCTTTTATACGGGGGTGGAAGTATGGGGCCCAGAGTATCACTTGCTACTTGGAATGACTTGGGCGCAGTCCGTAAAGCCTTCTTAGTACGAGCACTAGGGGTGAAATCCACGATCCCATATCAAATTCTACCGCAGGAGACAGATTCTTGCCTCTTCCTCAGGGCGGCCCTTGATCGCCACATTGTCTATTTTGAAAGGTGGTCAATATGGATGATGCTCGTCTCCCGAAACTAGCTTATATCATGGCAATGGGGCGCGGCCAAGGCAAGGCTGGGAGGGAAAAGAGAGCTCAATGGTTGGCTAGATGGAATGTGCAGGAGCACAGGTGCATACATGTGCAAACAGAGGCAGATCGCCATAGCTTGAGGCAATATCTTGACGCTTGCTTCCTCAACAAGCTTTGGGATGCCAATGCCCTTGAACATGTCAAGACAGCACACTACCAGCGCCACATAAATCCCACATTGGAACGAGGCCCGCAATACTACCTGCGTACCCACTTGCCCATGAAAAGGCGCAGACTCATTGCCTCCATTCGCACATGGGCACATCATCTTCAAATTGAGACGGGCAGATGGATTGGTGAGCTACGCCAGGACAGGCTCTGTCAATGCTGCCAAATGGGAGTCATTGAGGATGAATCTGATACCCTTCAAAGTTGCCCAGCATATGATCAAATTCGGACGCGCTATGCTGAGTTGGTCAGGCCTGGCCAGTCGTTACATGTGACATTGAGCACGATCCGTGCGGTCTTTGGGATCATACCTTCAGGAGGTTATGGACATGCGAGATTAGCTATGTCCTCGGGCACACACTTGACATGTATATATACATTGATGTATACTTATGCGGTTTGATGAAGATTCTTATTATCGCCACGGTTTTCCCTCGAAAATCCTCGAAGCGGGGTTTTTAACCCCGACAAGAATAAGTTTGTTTGCGCTCATATGGGTTCCATAGGCCGATTGGCCTCAGTGGACGATAAAAAATCATTCTCATTCTCATTCTATATTTGGATATAAATTTGTAGTGGTGTCTTTATATGCTTACTTCATCAGGTCTTTTTCAAGCATATATGATTGCGAATAATCTCACATGGTGATCTTGGACTATTTGTTTATCAATTTCTCAAACAGAAACTTGGATAACCTGGTTTTTCTTCACAATGACCTAAGTAAGTTGTATGCATGACGCGTACGGAACCTTTTAAGTACTTAAAGTATCGGTCTGTATGTATTGTACGTACGTAACAATTATGCGTGTGTTTGTGTCAAATTTTTTTGTCCAATCACGTACCGGTACGTAACAGATTTAATAGGTATTGTACCTACCATACAAGACGTACGTACGTTATGTTAATGTGTAAAAGTAATTTTTTTTTTCCCAAAATTGCCCTAAACCTATGCGTCCCTTCCCGCCGCTCGCAGAGTCCAGCTTCGATGCCATATCCAGCATCGTCTATGGCCACCACTATCTATCGTTTGCTCTGGTCTATTGTTTGTGAAAAATCACAGTTAGATGCTGAGCCACCACTATCAGTCATAAGCATTCAACTCCAGGACAGGTGATCCGGCAGAGGTAGTAGGAACAAATCCGATCAAGCTTAACCAAGCTTCAGCCCTAACGAATTCTGTACCATTTTGCATCTCTTTTCTCCTGTAGAAAATCGTATTAAGGCAGTTTGCTAGCCACATCATTTACAATGGTGAGTAAAAGTTTCAATCTTATGGTTTTTAAGCTTTCTTTACAGTTCTAAACGAAGACAATGCGATTGCTTGCTTTCCTTTCTTATTAATATAGGTTTTGCATCTGTTTTTTTTTTTGCATAATACAGGTGATCCTGCAGCTGTAGGCACAAATACGACCAAGTTTAACCAAGGTTCATCCCATATGGCCAAGGCCCAAGCTTCAACTTCTGTACCATTTTTGCAGCTCATTTTTCCTGTGAAAAATCGTATTATAGGCAGATTATGCTAGCCAGATCATTTACAATGGTGAATAAATTTTTCAATCTAGTTTTTAAGCTTTCTTTTTAGCTCTGAACGAATTCAATTTTATTGCTTGCTTTCATTTCTTATTAATACATGTTTTATATTTGCCTTTTTGCATAATACTCCACAGGTGCTTTTTTATTTTGGACTTTTTATTGAATATGTGGAGCATCTACTACTGTCTAGCCTAATGGTGCAATGAAGATAACAGCTGCCTAAACTTTGTGAGTAAGAGTACCTTAACCATCATTGTTACTTCCTTTATTAATGATCTCCCATGTCAATTTGCATTCTAAGCTGCTTAGGTAAGTTAGTTTGTGCCTCTGTTAGAAAGTCGTCCATTTGGGTTGATAAATTGTATTACTATTCCTTGCCTGGACTCCGCTGCAGGTCTACCTATCAGGTTTATCAGGCTAGAGTAGCTTAGTGTCTCATGCAAATTGCAATAAATCTTAAGTGGTCCTCTTGATGCTTGTCTTTTGGAAAAATAGTGTGCTTGTTTGTATAGGTTATGCGCAAATCTCTAATTGTGCTAAGCCAACTATTGTGAATGTAGATTATGTATGAGAAAGGGGATGGTTTGCGCAGATGCATGCTGGCTTTTAGAGGATGCATGCATGGCAGATTTATACTAGTATATGCGTGGTAGACTTAGAAAGGATGTGGCAGATTTATAGATGCATGCATGGCAGATTTATAGAGGATGTATGGTAGGTTTATACAAGTATGCATGGCTGTTTTTTAACGTAGGAATGCGTCAAATAACATTTTCGTACTCACTGTAGGTTAATTTTGATTGTTTGTGACAGGTTTTCAAGCTTTCTAAAGGATCAAGGAAAGATGCCTCGCGAAGAGTCAAAGTTTTGGGAGATGTATTGCACCAACATCGTTAAGATTAACAGTGACATGCAAAAATGGAATTGTAGGTTTTGTGGGAAAGATGGACAAGGGACAAAGACACGAATGATAGCACATGTGGGTCACATCGCAAACAAGGGTGCAAGCCCATGTCTGGCAGCAACGCCTGAACTAATCCAAGAAGCTAGGGCAGAAGCTGGTGAATCAAGCTCTAGTGTGTTGTCTTCTTCAGATACTGACATAGACATCACAAATTTCTGTCATGAAACGGTACCAGCTGAAACATCCCCTTTACCAGATCCATCATCTCCTGTTTATTCCTCTGATCGTCCACCAATGCCTAAAAGAAGTCAAACAAAGTTGAAAGGGAGAAGTGTCTTGACCATAAAAAAGATAGAGCATGCAATGGAGTTGGAGGTGAGATGCTTTGTAGAGGCAAACTTATCCTTTAATTTACTGAAGCTTCCTTGTTGGACAAAGATGATAGAAGCTTTCTCTCAAGTTGGAGAGACTTGTAGTGGTGTATCCTATACTGCCATGCGGACTACAAGGCTGAAGAAAACATTGGCAGATGTGACAGCAAAGTGTGACCGTGTGAAAGCAACGTGGCCAAAATACGGTTGCACGATAATGTCTGATGGATGGGTAGATGTCAATGGCAGAGGGCTGATCAACATTCTTGTTTCTAGTGCATATGGAACAATGTTCTTGAAAACTGTTGATTGCAGTAGCATTGGACTTAGAGTTGATGGGGCATGGTTAGCGAAAAAAATGAAAGAGGCCATCATGGAGGTAGGCAAAGAGAATGTAGTCCAAATTGTGACGGATAATGCGTCAACTTGTGTGGCGATGAGAAACTTAATTGAGCAAGAGTTTCCAACTATTGTAAGAACACCATGTGCGTCTCATTGCCTTGATCTTCTATTAGAAGACATTGGAAATTTGGATTGGGTGAAGGTCGCTCGAACTAAAGCCAACACAATCACTCTATTTTTCAAAAAGAGGAAAAATGCCAAAAGCATTTTTAGACACTACAGTCCTGATCTTACAATATTGAGACCTAGTAAAACCAGATTTGGTGTTATTTTTATTGTTATTCAGCGTTTGATTACATTGTGGCCTGCATTACAGCAAACAGTAGTTTCAGATTTTTGGCATAATTGGAATGATAGCAAGACCGCCGAGGCAAAAACAGTGCAGAACTACATTCTAGATCCGACAACTAGGGCTACTTTTGAGTGTGTAGTTAAACTGATGGAGCCACTTTATCGTGTGGCTCCACTTTATCCTGTGTTGCCTTTGACCGATATAGAGGGCTGCACGATGGGACTATTGTTCGAATTCATGCAAAGATGTGAAGATGTTCTAAAAAGTGGACGAGACTCTGATATAGAGAACAAAGAAAAGTAAGTATTGCTAATTTTTCTTTTAAATGCCTTGTACGTTGTAATTTTGCTGAAATCAATTGTACGCTGTAATTTTGCTGAAATCAAGAATAATGGTGTTTTCTTTTAAATGCCTTATACGTTGTAATTTTGCTGAAATCAGAATAATGGTGATGGCACATTAGTTTTGCTGGATTTGAACAGCATCAATATGTAGCATAATAACAGGGGGTTTTCTTTGTGTTTTTGTACGCTTTTCACAAAGGTTTTTCTAAGATTTCATGGCGTATTCGAATGGATGTACTAATGTGTACATCTAGAGTGCAATTTCTTAGTCGTTGATTTAGCTTTTTTTTTCAATGGTCCAACATCCAAGGGCTCACAACAAAAGCCCTCTTTTTATTTTAGTTGCCATTTTCAAAGTTTTGCATGCAAGCATCGTGCCATCATGTTTTAGGGTTAGGAAGAAAGAATGCAAAAATCGAAAGCAATACAATGCTGCAGGGTTCGAACATGCTTCAAGATTCAGCATTCGGCTTTCGTACTTGGCTGCACGTCGAATCCGCCATAACCATCACCATCGAAGGTTTATCCCCGCAACCGCGTAAGGCTGGGTTCGGCCCTCTTTCCTTCTGCTATAGCCATAGCCACTAGTTTTCTAAATTGGGTTCTATCCTTTCTTGTTTTCTGCCATGGCCATATCCGCCAATGATCTGTTTTGGCTGAAAAGAAAAAAAACTGTACCATTGTTACCATTGCCCCCTTTTCTTCTGCCATAGCCAGCCACAGCCATAAACTCTGGTTCTCTTTCTGTTTTTTCTGTTGGGTGACGTAGGGCAGCGAGAGCCCCTAAAATTATGTTTCGTATGTACAAAATTAACACCATGTAGTATATTACCTCAAATCTTAGTGTATTTTGCAAATTTTGTTATACAGTATAGCAAATTGTGTACATGCATACCCCACAAATGAGGAATTTTATGTGCGGTGTAGATTAAGGAATAAGGGGTGAATATGCCTATCCAACAGCTCTCGTTGCCCGGAGTCACCCCCCGTGTGAATATGCACCCAAACCAAAGGGGGTTTCAAGGCGAATTTAATTTTAGAGTGTTGGATGTAATGATTTGTGTGTTCCTCGAATATATGAGTAGCAAAATAATTTTTTTTTTGTATTGCTGATTTTTAAATGCCTCGTACATTGTAATATTATTGAAATCAAGAATAATAATGACACATCTAATTCTGCTGTAATTCAAACAGCAGCAAAGTAATCTTGAAATGTTGAATAGTAGTAATTTTTTGTTTCTGTAAATAAGTGCTAAATATGCATGGATTTAAATATGCATGGATTTAAATGATTTGTATTGCTTTGATGTGTAAAGGTATGATGAAGTGCTGGTCCTCTTCGAGAAACGATGGAAGTGGTTTAAAAAACCAATTCATATCATTGCACATCTATTACACCCGTTATGGAGGCGAGGAAGTTCTATTGTTCCTCCTACGTTGATGGAAGGTATGATAAACTATATCAGTGTTGTTTATAGCGTGGACGAGAGTGCCAAGTTGCTGGAAAAGTTTGATGCTTTCCGTAATAATGCCTCGTCCATGTTCATGTCGCCTTTGGCACAAACCGAGAGCTATCAAGCGAAGCCAGTGTCATGGTGGGAACATTTCGGAGGCCAAACACCTGAGCTACAAAAAATGTCTCTTCGAGTGCTATCACAGGCAAGTACATTTGGTTTCTTCCCTTTGTTTTTCTAATTGGTACTGTAGTTTAGTGCTGATTTTGATTTTCTTAGGATTGCTCTTCTGGTGGATGCGAGAGGAATTGGAGTGCGCACGCTCTTGCACACACAAAAAAAAGGAATCGGCTGAAACCTGCGCAATTGGAGCGCTTAATTTTTATCAGGGAAAATTTAAGGCTCATGAGCAAATTTGAAGCAAGGGCAAAATCAGCAAAGCAGGTAGGCCATTTGAATGCATGAGCATTGGTTATTTGTGCTTTTTAGTTTTGAAACGATCCATATCATTTTTATTTATCGATTTTATCGTTGAAGATCATTGTTCAATATATGCATAGGTCAATCCTCTCGAGTTGACAAAAACTGATCCATCAAATTATACTGTTGCCCCTATTGATGTGCTGACTGAACAAGAAAGAGAATTAGTTAAAAAGGTTTATGAGGAAAACACCGCGACTAGACGGATGACTAGAAGCCAAAGTAGAGCAGCAGCTACTAGCACCTCTGCTGCAGCAAGGCCGCGCACGCGATCACAAAGGCGAAGAAGAAGGGGACGTGGGAGGAGGCGAGGAAGGGCTGCTGTAAGCACGATCGAGGAGGAAGAGGAGGAATGGGAGGAGGATTGTGGAGAAGAGGAGTCTGACCACAACGAGCAAGATGTGGAGATGGACGAAGTTGAAAGTTCAACATCTGAAGAAAGTTCGGCTGAGAGCAACGGAGATACTCTTTTGGGTAAGAAAACGAATTTTCTTTTGATACTTCTGAAATTATTAAATTATGTTTGCTGAAATTTCTGAAAATGAAAATGATGAAGATTTATTTCAATTTGAAAGGTGCTGAAATTTCTGAATTATAACAAGCGTAATTTATTTTTAGGTGACGCGGAAGATATTTCAAGCACAGTTTGTGACGTGCTTTATTTTTTGTAGAGGACAACTGATCTGTTAGCAGCTTGACATGGGAGATTCGACATGGTTAACGGCTTCATCAAAGGGAGCACAAGTAGGAGTGTTATTCCAGTGTTGGCAATCAATCTTTCTTTGTCGTTTAATGCCGAGATCAATACTATTGCAATCCAACTCGTGCGTGCATTTTATTTTGAAAATATGTCTAAATCTCTATGACACTAAACTTTAACATGATGCGTGTAGTAGGTGCTGCTGTATTAGATAATGTGTTCAAGTTTTCGTGATGGTATGGTAATGAATGAAATCTTGGACGGTACTAGTACTATATACAAGATCAACACACACCAAACAACTACATCAGACTTATATGTATCCTGTTATAAAATATGTATTGAAGCTCCAAATTGACTTATATGTATTCTGTTATAAAATATGTATTGAAGCTCCAAACTGTAAAATTGTATATATTAACATATAAATCTACAAGTTCGAAGTACTTTACATAAAAAAACGTACGGTACGTACTGTAAGTACGTTATAGGTACAGTACCTCTTAACTTTTAACGTACTGAAAAAAATTTAGGTACGTCAAATTTCATGCAGTACGTTATTACGTATCGTACGTTAAAAACGTAAAAAACGTACGTAAGTACGTAAGTACGGTACTACACTGTGCATGACGTAACTATAACAAGGAAATGGAGCCAAGGTGTTTTGCAAAGTTGTTTTTAGAGTTTTTGGTCCATATCTAAATATTATGCTATATATATTCTAAGGTTAGCCTATGGATTTGGAGTGTTGTGGTACCTTGGTAGAGTCTTCAAGGACATGGAAATTTTTTTTCTTGTGTAGGATGTTTTTAAAGGGGAAGAAACAAGCAGTTCTTCTACTCTTTGGCAGTAGAATAGATTTCTTAACATACAGAAGGCCAAGAGGCACTACAATTGTTTTTCAATTGCTATATCTCACTCTCTACTTTATTAATTAATCCCTACACAATTCCCAATTCGAGGCCAATTTTTTTAAGTTAACACAAACCATTACATCCAAAACTTTTAAATTAAAATCCCCATGAAACCCCTTTTGATGAGGCCAAAATTTTGTAAGTTAATACAAACCATTACATCCAACACTTTTAAGTTGAAATCCGCAAGAAACCCCTTTGATTTATGTGCATATTCGCCCTACGTCACCCCCCGTGTGAATATGCACCCAAACCAAAGGGGGTCTAAGGGGGATTTTAATTTGAATGCGTCGGACCCAATGGTTGTGTTAATTAATGTTAATGGTAGTTATCTGTTGGTTGTTATATCAAAAAAAAAAATTTGGGCCCTTCGGGCCCTAAAAAAAGAAAACATATGTAAAAACATGTAAAACATGCAAAACATGTAGCAATATGTAATATCTAATATGCAATATCTAATATGTGCTGTGGTTGATGCCAGAACATGGATAACAAACCTATTCACAGTGTCATATAACAACGTTTTAAGATATACATCAATAAATGTCAGATAACAACAATGTTTTAAGATATACATCAATAAATGAAATGCCGGATATGAAGAGTAACTGCAATATCTAAAATATTTGTGCATGCAATCCAATCCATGTGCACAAAATCCCTGAATGCAGTGCCGAGTTATAGCCATTTTCCTTTTTGAACACCATGCTTCAAGCCTTTGCATATGTTTAAAATTCTTGCTTTCTAGCTGCAAATATTTGCAAGAGCTAATAATTCTATAAGCAGAATTGAAATACTGCCACGATTGTCACTGTAGAAGGTACCCATTAAAGAGAGAAACAAGAATTGCTTATTAAATAAGGAGCTCTTGTGAACAAGTTTTTTCGACTTCCCTTCATCAAACTGAACAGCACTAGAAGCTGTGAAACATGGCTTGTTTGATCTTCAAAGATCTGCAAATCGTTCAAGTTGTATGCCTGGGATAAGTTCTTGCAATGTCATTGTCCTCTAGTTCAAGTGTTGCGTCTGGGCATTTGGTCTAGTGGTAACACACTAGTTCCTTAGCAATGTGGTCTCGAGTTCGAGACCGCCCAGAATCGCACTCGGTACTGTTGGGGGTCAAATCCCAACAGACGCAATGTAAGGTGGTTGGGGGCAGGGCCCAACCAAGCAATGTAGTGTGGTGTGTGGTCACATGTCCAGTTGGATGCTGCCTAGTGGCGTGACGTTAAAACTACTATCTATCTATCTTTCAAAAATACAATACAAAATGTAGAAACAAACAGACCCTTGGTATTTAATCCCAGAGTAATGCGTAGACAGTATCAATATAAGAGAGCCTAGGACATGTAGATAAGAATCAATAGCGCCATAATACATAATGCCAGTGCCCATATAGGCAATCAATTATTTGCACTTACCAGATTTCGTGTATTTGCAATGCCTCTCTCTTGTTTTTAAACGGATATTCCAGAGAGTCTCCACGGTTGATTGCTAGTACAATGGATGTAAAGAAGTAACACTGCAACAGCCTATCATGAGTAGACAAATTAGAATACACTGGATACATAAAAAGGTGCCATATTTGCGAGTTTTCAAGAACAAACCAACAGATTGTCTGTTGCTAAAGAAATACCAGGAGGAATTTTTGAACAAACGATATATGTTTTCAGCTTGAGTGGAGTGTTCAGATTCAAAATTGCCATTGAATAGATAATGGAAGATACACAGTAATCAACAACAGGCTATGGTTTATGTGGCAACGTATTACTGGATGTAATTTTAGCAAATGGTTATTACGTCCTGTAATTCCCACCACTTGGGCATTACGCCTATAAAGGCCTGGCGGCGCCGCCAAACTCGGCGGCGCACTCGTGGCTCCGCCACTCGTGCCCCGCCTCGTTTGGCGGAGCCGCCAGGACTTTACAAGGCATAATGGCCCTCGTGATGGGAATTACCTAGTACAAAAACCCTTCGCGGGGAGGGGAGGTTTCTTAATCCTGTACAATAATAGGCCAGTTGTTTTAATGCATGTCATCATAGCAAATTTTATCTTTCATGAAGCTGAACATAGAAAGAAGATGTAACATGACCAAAAATAAACTAAAACTTAGAAACTACATTCCTAAATTGTGAAATGAGTGTAGATAATTGAAAAGAGAATCGCGGCCATCACATTTTCTAGATCTTCGCTTGCTCTGCTATAAAATATGGCGGGATTTTCGAAGATTTCTTGCCTTTAAAACAATGGACAATGGACTTTGAAAATGTTGCAGTGTTAGTTAAAAGATAAAAATAATTCAGCTCCCTTCAATTCATGATAGTATATCATGTTAAACCTTCAAGCAAAGTCAGCCCAAATGTAGATGCTTTTAAAAAATAATAGCAGTTAAATATTCAGAAGTTGTGAAGTATCATCATAATAGCAAATGTGAAGTAGGTAGAACTTATTGTTGTCAAGCTGCTACAAATCCATGAATTTGATTACTAAAACAACAGTTTGAGGAGCTCTAATACCTATAGCCCGAGCTTAAGGAAAAAAAGAATATTGTGCACAACTTACATTTTGAAGATCTAGCAATGGCATCGTTGTCTGATTCCGATGCACAACTTCTGATTCGGTGAACAATTTTTATCTACTACCTAAATCACAAAACAATTTTGAAAAAATGGGCAACATGCAGAATAGGAGTAGCTTTTATAGTGCTGAAGCATTGCATGATCGTTGTGCCTCAAAGCAAAGCCGAAGAATTGCTTGCTTCCTTCAGAACAAAGCTTTGCATCTGAAATCAACACCTAGCAAAATCGACGGCTCCGATTGATGCCCCGCTGACACGAATATTTCAATGGGTTGTTCTATCACAATTATATATATTTAATTATGGCTAATTGTTGATTTAATGGTGCAATTCAGAATGTTCTGAACTTAATGGTTGTTAAGTAAATGATTTTTTGAAACGAAGAGCCAAGATGTCTTATTGCTTACCTGACGCCCCTTGTCTTGTTACCATTTTTGCTAAGGTTGGCATTTCTTAGGTGCAGGTAACCAAGACATCCTCCCCTTGGAGTTTATCAAAGTTCTTAAGTTGCACTTGGAGGCAACACATGAACGGTGGAAGGAATTTTTGACATGTCAAGATATTGCGGTTGAACATGATGAGACCATTCTGATTTATATTCAAGGAAACTGATGAAAGTCAAGTAATGCTTTTTATTGGAATTATGTTCAAGCAAACGCATGAATGAAAGTCAATTAATGAACCCTAGAGCATAATTTGTAAAAGTAAGATAAATTTAGGTTAAATACATTGTAAAACCTCTTCAATGATTAACTTATTGGAATTATTATCTTATACTGCTATTATGTTATAGTCAGACACAAAACATGTGCTATTTTTGGAATTTTCAATGTATGCAGAATTTGGAGATAGATCATTACCAAAAACTACCACCAAGAAAAAAGTCTTCTTTGATATTTTCATTGCAATTACTTCTCAACATGTAAATGACATACAAGTCTTGGCAAAGGCTTGTCCAATTACTGGCTCTGTCACAATTGTTACATTTCTCAGATCATATGGTAACAAATCAACGCCTTTTAATTTACCAGGAGACAGCCTCACGGTGTAAGCCACGCCACAGCCAGACTATTAGGACAACGTGTCTATCTATGCTGCACATTGTTATTCAACAGCCCTTGCTGATCTCATAAATGTCCTGAAGTTTGGTTCTGAATACCCAGTTTAGCAAAATAGTGAAGAACACACTGATTTTCAATATTTACAACAAATCCAGAATACAATTTGTTAAAAAAGTGTTGCTAACCACTGCGTTCTCTAGAATTCAGAAATGGACATGTAGAATGGAGTGGCACGACTAATCATAGGAGCACATAAACAAGGTCTCGTTGGTTTACGACAGTTTGGCGAGGAGGGTGTGCAAACACATAAGGGGTAGGAGAGTTCAGTGTTCCTTTAACTCTATATAAGCCGAGTGCTAGCATGCCACACTCACACAAAAGACCTATAAATAATTCTTCATAATGTCGACCCCAATATTTCTCAGGAGCATCTATCTGCTCCAAAACTCTAGGATGTTCCTTAGTCATGCCTTCACTTGTCTCTACAAATCCACCTGCTACCAGTTGTTCTACAATGGATAGTGTGCTCCCATTGTAAAATGTAGAACGCCCGTAGAGCACACAAAATCATCCATGTCACTTCAATATGGAATTATAATCCTCTGCCATGGCTGTTCTATGATACTTACACTAAGAAATTTAGTAATGACATGGAGACTGCTCTTCCCTCCATATATGCAGGTACATAATAGGAAAGAACGTTAGGGTTCCTTTGATGCCTGTCTTTCACTATGTGAGTTTTAGCTATATTGAAATGTGGCCATAGATAGCGGAACCCTGTGGTTTCCTGCATTTCAACTATCACATTTTCAGTCTTGCCACCCAACAATTTCTCTACGCTGGACATTGTCAAAATGGCATCCACATCACTTTTATAAGCTCCTGGATGTGATCTGTAATATCCAACTGATACTTCAGTTCCGCTTGCATCAATTGGTTCTGCTGCATATGAAAATATTACCACCTTCTCTGCAGTGCACACATGTTTATGCTGTTTAGAGCAGTAAAATAGCATATAACTTAACACTCCCTCTTATGTGAATTATGGAAAGCCTTCAATGGAGCAGTACAATGACCTACCTGCTTGAAGAATGCCAGCACGCACTAGATCTACTTCTCCTGTTGGCGCCCCTTGAACAAAGAAGACATCGTTGAATATTCCCATGGATCCCCATTCTTTTGCAGTTGGTTGATTTGGGCCCAACATGACAATGGGTGGATTGGCAAATTTTGGCTTTCGAAGCTCCAACAAGAAGTAAAAAATATGGGCTGGCCATTTCCCCTGACAACAAACTAGTATATGTGGCCTTCTTAATGAAACTAGTAAAAGTGTCCTTTCTTCCAAGTTTTCCAATATTGTAGTTTCATTTTGTTCCAAGACTGCAACATGTGGCCGGCCATAGTCCAATGAAGGCCATTTAAACAACGCACTTGTTGACTGGCCTGCAAACAAACCCTTCTCATTCTTGGGAAAGCTCTTTTTGGTAAACCCTGCTGGATGTTGGGAACCTGGCGAACTACTTTTCCCCTTGTCTTCTGACTCTTGTTTAGAGTCCTTAATTAAAGCTTCAATAAAGGTTTTGAGCTTTTTTTGAGCCATTGGGCTGCCTGGAACATAGCTTGGGTGGCTGCCATCCAGATAACGGTCTGCTCCTTCTACGGTTTGTCTCCTTAAAGTGGCCACTGTTCCTATCTTTTCCCAATGTGTGATGATGCTTTCCAGCGAATCCAGACCACCAAGCTTGGGAATATTCCCATGGAATTTAGTGATGGATTGAACAAGGTGAAGACTTTCTGCTATAACAATCCCCACGTCATCCTCCTCAATCACATGCCCTTTTGGATGAAGCAGCGCTTTTCTTCTTGTTGGAGAATCGTAAGTCCTGCTAGGAATATCTAGAGCAAACAGCACAACATTGAAGGTTCTGTACAGGAATTCTGCAACCTACATAATGTCAGACAAAATGATAAGGCACATGCAAGACCTGATAAATAAGCTCTTTGTATGAAATCCCACAAACCTCTTCATAAAGCAGATCATGAAATACATTTGGAAAGATCAATGGATACACTTCACATTGAAAGCTGTGACAATACTCATACATAAAATGATCCAAAGGAATGTTCTGTAATTTCATTCCAGAACTAAATATGTTTGTAAGAAGTGTGTAGAGGCCTTTGATTATGCAACTGCAAAAAAATAAGTAGAGCATTAGAGGCATTGATGGAAAATGGTCTTGCTATGACTTAATTATTAATCACATCTATAGAGAAACCTGTTGTCGCATCTCTATACAAACCTACCTTCGGGCTATTATCTTGTTATGTAATTTCGTTGCACAGACGACTTCGATTCCTTTAGCATGTGTGATTTGCCATACTGCACTATTCTGGGTCTCTGGCTCCACAACTTCTACAATAACCCGCACACGGCCCTCACAAAACTTGCTTACTGACAGAGCCCTAAATACTTGTGCACGATCAACCAGCGTGGTGTCCTATAAATAAAGTACTGAATCATGCGTGAAGAATGTTATAATCATTCAGCAATAAAATGCTTTGTACCTTTACTAAAATGTCCAATATTTTGTTTCTTTCCTACATGTACAAAAAATGGCACGGCAAGAATACAGAAGTTCTAATCTTTAGCTTTGAAAAAGAAAGCTTACTTGAAATTCATGGTCAGCAAACAGGAAAAATGCAGCAGCCTGATTTGCACTAATGCGTTCAAGGTCAGATGCCTGGGTAGGAGATCCTTCAAAAAACTCAACTTGACCACCGTAAAAAGTAAGCAGCTGTTTAATCTCAAACCTATGCAGAGAAGGAGATGTCACTGCATAAACTAGTCCCACAAGCAGCCCCTTAGCAATTTCATAATTTTCTAACTGTTGGTCATCTCGATCAAATACCTTTGATGCCCCGTTTCTAATTAATTGTATTACTGTTTTTCCCAGGGTAAGCTTCAGCCAGCAATAACATTTTACCTCAGGGTAAGCTCCAACTGGATTGGAGATTATTAGCCAAGTAAGAATGTTTTACTGAGCTTTGACGCAGGTTTATTTAGAGTCTTCAAATCAAAACCTAAAATTTAGATTCACTGCTGTTGCTCAATAATCTTTACATTGTCCCATATTGCCCCTAATAACCAGAACTCACATGGTGCTTCTCTTCTGTGGGGGTCTTTGGGAGGGAAAGAAAGAAAGATTAAATTATGGTCTACGAGAGACCACTTGGGTCTATGAGACCAATTATACAGCAATCATGTACAGCTAGGGGGGCATTGCAGCCTCCTAGATATGTTGCATAATGAAAAAAGAAAAACTAAAACGTTAAATTAGGAAAAATTTGTGCTCTTCCTGGCCACTGGCTCAAACTATGAAGTGATGCCAGGCTTGTTTTCTCTTTTAAAGGACAGTTTATTTTTTTGCTGCCCACTTTCATCTTCTTGACACTTTCATGCTCTCACCCCTCTTGGGATCAGATTAGATGGCCCAGGAAAAGGACCTGATTTCCATTATTATTATATCGCCTCCAATGAGAAAGACACTGATCTGGCTTTGTGTAGGGTCCTTTTCCTGTCCAGCTCTAGAGAGTTCAGATAGACAACACCCCTATAATAACCAACCAACACCTCTTTTCTATACTCTCTAAACAGTAAATAATGTCTCTCATTTCATTTCATTGTTTTAAGTCCTCGAGATATTTAAAAATGGTACATTGACCAATATAAAGTGAACTCTTACGATGGAGAGAATGGTGCCAAGATGACAACATGTAATGGATACATCTGTAAGTCTGCATAGACACACAAGCAAAAAAAAATTCACATTAGATGTTGCCCTTTATAACGTTGAATTCAAAACATAAGGCTAAAGAGATCTTTACCGTGAAAGTAAATGTGCTGCATTACAAATGCAAAATAAGCATGTTAATGAAGGTGGCATTACTTGTAGTAATGCATCTAATTTTATTTCTAAGCATGTGATCCATTTCAATTTGCCTTAACTGTATCACAAATTACCTTTACATGCAACCTGCACCCACCGTATGCAGCCCATAGCCTCATGGCCTAATTATTAAACAAAGAAAGAACTTCTTTATGCCCTAGCATCTGGATAGTGGAGATGTTGATATTAATATGACAGAAAGTTGGGGATTTGAACCCTTGTATGCCAACATATTGCTTAATGTACACCAAGCGCCCTCAATGCTGTGTTCCCCCAAACTCAGGGTTTGAGTAAAGATTTACTGCATCTTCAGGCAAGCATGGTCGCTTCTATATCAACATCAATCACTTCACAACTCCCAACCAGCGCTCAATAATCTTACGATATGATTTCCAGAGCATACCAAAATAGACACTATATTTACATTAAAAATTTTAGCTTAACCACCAACGATCAGCAAACGGGTAAATACCTTCCAAGTGACTAGGACAGTAGAAAGCATCAAGAAAGCTTTGTATAATACGAAGATTGATATTTCCACTAACTATTAAGTATCTTGATTTAAGAACAGCAAATTGGTTGAAAAAGTGACCATAAGGCCTGAAATCGAAAGAAAAGAAAAGATTAGATGTCTGTTATAGCAGATCTTCTAATAACGCTTAAATAGGTGTACCTCCCCAAAGAGAGGCACATATGTCTTATTGTTTTTAATAACTGGAAACAATGCCAATTCATAAATGTGCTTTCGAATAAGCTCATGAAAATGCCAGAAAACTAGAACAGGAAATAAAAAAACCCACCTGCTTATTGCCAGTGATACAAATGCACTGGTATAACTGTCATGGCAGCAAAAATTGTTATTATAACAAGAGCTTTCCCAGCACGAGTCTTGGGAGAAATATCACCATACCCCACAGTAGAAACCCGCAACAGATGGGGCCAATAACGCATTTACATTTTTAATGAGCTTTTGAAGTTTAAAGTTGACAAAAGAAAGGAAGGAAAAGGAAAGTAATATACATATGTAACAGTATCTGTCAACTATCCTAGGGAACAAAATGGTAAGTGCAATTCCAAAGGATTTATCCCATAAACCATTAGTCTGTCTCCTTCTTCCAACCATTTCTACAAGGTGCAATACCCTAGCACTTAAGCTCAAGAGAAATCAGCAACTTACTGTTACAACAACAAAATAGACAGCTTGCCAAAACGTAACACATCCTTCAGGAGGGCAATTGTCCTTGATTTCTTTCGGCGCTACAGTATATTCCAACTAATGAAAAATCCCAGCATCAATGAAGACTGCATAAAGAAATTACACCAAAGGCTAATCAACTTTGCAACCACCAGCCAAGACGAAATTTATTGATAAAATAGAAGACATTTGTGATAAACATTTCAGAAACAGCAATTGAGCTAGGCTATTCAAAAGGATTGAAGAGAAAACCTTCGAATAAGGGTGCATGAGTTCAGCTTCTTAATCAAGATTGTGATCAATTATTATCAATCAAACTAGAATTGGGCCATGCATACTGTAGACATTGTAACGTATCATGGTGGAAGAAAGATACAAAGATGGGCACCTAGATCCAGGAAAAACAGACTAGCTACGATATACATGACTAGAGCTTATATGATGAGTGCCATGTCAGCAGCAGCGTGCAGTGTGCCAGGTCAGCAGTGTGATGTCATCATACACGTCAGCATATAGATCTAACACCCCTCCTGATGACGAGCACTGCTGAAGATGAAGACTCCTGAAAGACTGAACCATATACAATAAACTCAACCATAAAATCAGCCATGCCTGCAAAAGCACCTGAGTCACACTGCCTTTCAAGATATGAAGAAAACTTAACCATGACTGCCACTTTACTTTGGTCTTGAACCAGAACTTCTTGCCCCTGTAGGTTCCCTCCAAGAGTCTTGTAATTCTATTGAAAAGTGCATGCGTTTGCTTTGAAAAGAGCTGGAACTGTCCTATTAAGATTTCTGCAGAAGAAATTTGCAAATAATTCTGCATTAGACCTGCATTTGCCCCTCCTGTTCCCTTGCTCAATTCAGATATAAAAGACTGCTGAAGCATTTGAAACTGTACATCAAGTTCCATAATGTCTCGTATATTCCCTGCAAATTGCTCCTCTCTCGATTGCTCTCCTCTAATAAGCTGATCTTCATGCAACAGATTTAAATCTAAACAACATTCCTTTGCTGCCCTCTCTGGATCTGCCACAGCTGCAACCTCATCCCACCAATAGAATAATCATCATGACGAAAACCCTGCTGCACTTTATCTAACTCTAGCTGATGGCTTTGTTCGAGTTGAGACCTCAGATAATCGCAGGAAGTACCAAACAAAGAAGAATTATCATCAATTTCAGGAGATGGAAGATAGAAAATATCAGATATTGGCTCAGAGGCGTCAACTAGATGCTCAAGAATGAGTCTGTCCTTTTCCAATGAAGAACATAGCTCTGCTACTGTTCTTTCACTAAGCTCTAGCTTTGCATTTGCTACCTTCAAGGCGTTTTCCAGCACCATAGATGTATCCAGAGAATGCTGTAACTGTTGCGTAACTTTTTCTATAGACTGCCCTGTACCTTCATTAACTTGTAACAAAAACTCAAGATGACGATTAGCTGCTGTAAGTGCTGAATCTCGTTGCTTTAACATTGCCTATAGTTTCAAAATTTTAGCTTCTGCCTTGAGAGTTTGTTTCTGAAGATACTGTACAACAATCTTTTGGCTACAATTCAGTACCTTAGAGTAGTTTACTGCTTCCACCTGATCGTCCATTTTGTCCATTTTGAACCTAGCTTCTGTCTCCATAAGTTGTTGCTGCATCTGATTAAAAGTAAGCTTTATGCATTTCTTCAGCTCATAGTAATTAGCAATGTACCTATATTCTTTTGTCAGACCATTAAAAGCATGGATAATAAGAGTCCTTTAGAGTCTTCAGCTGACCAAGATATTCTCTCATGCTTGAATAATCCTGAAGTTTGAGATTATGCATTTGCTTTTGAATATTAACCTGATGCCAAGCTCCTTTCTGAAGAGAGTTTTGTTGCACAAACTCCAAAGCATGCTGAAATGTCTTAACAGTTCTGAGATCTCTCTTAAAATCATCTGAAACTGTAGCCTTAAGAAGAGTGAGAGCCGTGAAATCTTTCTGCTTGTCCTCTGGAGTAACAGGATCCCAAGCAGGTTTCAGAACTTCAGACAAAAGATTGAGACCAATATGAATCTCAAAATTATCAAACCAGGAATAGTAATATCACCATATCTCCCATGAGTATAGAGAAGCCATAACCCCTCCTGACTGATAATCCCCTCTTGAAAGATAGACCCAAATCTGTACCCAGGTTGCTGTGTTGCAAGCTCCTCTAGAAGGATAAGACCCAAATTTAAGAATTTCTCTAGAAGCTCGTCTATAGACCTTAAATATTAACCCTTCTAGAAATCAGACTCCTCAAGAAACATATAACTGCAGATGTCTTCAAGAGAGGACACTTATAAGTAAATATTTTGCGGAAGCTCGTTCGTCGGCAGCCAACACCGATCCCAACACCAAATCTTTGCCAAACTTGGAATCCGGCAAAATCTTTGCCGCAAACACCAAGTCCGAGTAATAAACTGCAGATCCAACCCTTTCTCTTTCGATAAACTTGCAAGATGGAATGAATCTCTGCGTAGATTTTTCAAGCTACCACATTCTCCATTCTAGACAAATTCTTGCAAACAAATTGCAAGATCTACCCAACAATGTGTGATTCTAATGAATCTTGGCTTGTTGGAAAGCCAACTTGAATCTGTTTTAGCTTGCAGATTTTCAGCAAGCACTCAATCCTCACAAAATTTTATTAATGCTAACTCCCAGCCATGCCTGAGCTCTGATACCATGTAGACATTGTAACGTATCATGGTGGAAGAAAGTTACAAATATTAGTGCCTAGATCCAGGAAAAACCTATGATATACGTGACTAGGGCTTATATGACAAGTGCCATGTCAGCAACAGCGTGCAGTGTGCCAGGTCAGCAGTGTGATGTCATCATACACGTCAGCATATAGATCTAACACATACCATGGAAATTGGGATGTCAAGGACCTTCTGCAAAACCAAGGAATTGGAAGCTGAAACACTTTCCCCACCAGGACAGCATGGAGAAAAATAAATTAATATCTTGTTTAGCTTTTAACAATAGCTGTCAGCCTAGAGGATCCCTACCGCAGGATTGAGCAGGAGGCAATCATGTCCACTACAAAATACCAGTATATCAGTGCAAGTACAGGACTCAGGCTCATTTTCAAAGCTATAAAATTGCCCCCATGCAATACAATTTTCGGCATATCTTGACTTAGAACAATATTGCCAGTGCACAAAATGCCAAAATAATTTAGAATTTACTCAAAATATTAGAAGATGATGAGTCTGACAAATAAAAATATTTACCTGCTCCAATTGTAGATATGACCAATAAAAATATCTGCCGGCGTACAGAACTGCCTACCATCCCAATTTTATCAAAAACAATAAAGACCCTGCCAAAAAGGTTATGACCATAAATATCCAATGAAACGAATGTGTAAAATTAAAGCAGCAAAATTACTAAGATTTTAATTACAGTCTTCTGGAATTGACCACATGAGTCTAGAAATGCCGTCTTCTCCCACGGCAGAAATACGAGTATAAAAAAAATGATAATCCATATTAGTAGACGTAGACTTCAACATCGTTACAAGTCTAGGATGCCTCACTTTTAATTTTCTTTCCTTCCCTAATTCAAGCACCACTTACTTGCCTTACAATTCGAAGGAACTGAAGCAGATGGATGACTTTACTTCCATGATTGTGTCTGCAGCAAAGGTCAATTATGAGCCTGATACAATGCTTCAGATATTCCATAGAGCATCTACAATTGATTACATTCACCTGAAAGCACATACAATGGGAATTATGCTCAATAAGTCGATGAGCCCCCCACGCGACAAGAGATAGTGAAGTCGTAATGGTTCACTGCCACCCATTAAACACGTATCATATGAAGTTCACAATAAGTTAAGTCTTGATTTGCAGCATTAAAAAAAAATGCCAGATCCTGATTCCTGGTGATAGTGACTCGTCCCTATAAAACTAAACATGGTAAGCAACCATGATTGAATTTAATTTCTTGCCAGAACCTTGCGGCGTCATCAAACATTCAGGCATAGAATGACCAATGTTTTGGAATTAAAAAGGTTGCTGGTGAACGAGGCGATTCTGGTAAAAATTATCAATTTGATAAATTACCTAATCAGCACAGTTTGCACCTTTTAAGGATCCTTACAGGATTAGAATTGATCAAAATCTTCCATTTTAGGGCCCACATGTTAAACCAAAATTGGTAACCTTTTGAGACTGTTAGCAACAGGAAATTGAAGTTGAAGATTGCTTGATTGATTTCAAGGCTTTCTCAAGACCAAAGAGAAAAGGCGAGAGAGAGGAATGTGCAACGAATATATATTACCTGTACAGGCGCAGGAAATAATCAGCAGCAAATGCAGCACTGATAGAATCTTGCACATGTTCTACCCAGCGGGCATTTGGTTTATAGCTGCAAAATGAAAAATATGGGTCATTAATGATTTGAGTGACTTTCCAAGGATAGAAAAGATACAATCAAATAAACTGATTGCTGCATCTGCTCCTACATTGCTACAAGTACAATGTAAAGCATGTACAGCAAGGGCCAGAAAAAACATACGTGGAATAAACATACGCAACTCCTGAAAGAATGGCTAGAAGTGCTTCCACCTGAAAGAATAATCCTTTTATTCATGAGCCAAAATATTAAAGTTGATTCAAGCATTTTCTTCAGTAACGAGATCAATGAACACAGAAATAAATAACACCAAAAACCCAGCATGATCAGTTTGGCATTGCCTTTTGCATGTAGAAAAGAGTATCCCTTTGTGTAACCGTGTGTCTCTACAATCCAATGACAATAATAGAGAAACCGTTTACACATGGCATTGCTTTTTTTATGTCAAAAAAGAGTATCGTTTTGCCTAACCATGTGCCTCTACAATCCAATGATAATAAAAGAGAAACCTTTTACACTTGGATACATGGAAAATCGAAACTTTTACTGTCACAAACTGCAACTGGAGAGTAACAAATTCATATTATCAATCAAAGCGGCCTCCCATGTAAGGCAGTCATGCGAACTGATAATGCTAAAAGCAATGATATAGGTGCTTTTGAGAAAACAAAGGGGCTAAAATATACTAGATTAGGAGAAAGGACGCAAGTAAAAAATGATGGGACAACTGTGGAACGAGCACAAATAACAGACTTTATTCCCATTACTGAACTCTCTAGCAGCCAGCATCAACTTATGTGGTGCTTGCCATGAGGTGCCTCCCCAATTTTTTATTAAAGCATTTATTCAAATTCAGTTACATAATTTTGTGGTCCCTATAATCAATTCGGATTCAGCACTTCAAGACTCGCACTGTAATAATGCTACCAAAATTAAAACATGACCTGCCATTTCTGTCCCCATCTTCCCCTTCCAAGAGTTCCTTGGCTTATACACGTTAAGAAGAGATTCCAACACAGATGTAGAGAATTCACAGGATAACTTTTGCTACTCGAAACGGACTTCCTCTGGTGATTAAACCTTGCCTACATGATTGTTCTGTTAAAATTATAAGCTACTTGACATGAACTTACCCAACGCCAGATATAATCAAATAGGCCATTTCGTAATGCGGCCCTAATCCGTGTAGAAATTGGGATTTTGCCAAAAAGAAATGATTCGTGATAAACCCGCAGGATATTTTCGCTTGCCTCCACATGTTTAAGACCATGCCTGTAATTTAACCATGCCAATCCATCTTCTATAACGGTTGTTACTCTCCGACTGGCATGTCTGGATTTTGAGTCAAGGCCAAAATCCTCGTCGAAGTGTTCGTCCAACGGCCTCGAGAATTCTGGCAAGGGCCCAGCGAAGTCGACTGTATGGGGATGAGTAGGCTTCATTTTCCTTGTTCAATGATCCGGCGCCATAGCTGTAGAGAGAAAGTGGCTACAAAAAGGCAATGTGCTACAAATAATAGGCCTATAATGACTACTGGAAATGATCTGATCTGCCTTTCCAATGATCTTCTGCTACAAATAATATAATGACTACTGCAACTCGGGGAAGAAATTGCAATAACTTTTTTGTTTATACTATTTTCCCTAATTAGCATTATAAGAAATTTAGCACGGCGGCCTTGCTCTTTCTCTGACTCTCCTATGTTTCGGGGAGTGAGTCGATAAAAGTTGAACGTTTGCAGTGATTTTGAGCTGCCCATAAACAACTATAGATCAATACACCCATTAGGTTAGGCATGTTGGGAGTCGATTAACAAAATATGAGACAACTCCAAGTGCCAAAGTGATCTAAGAAATGTATTTGGTACCAATAGCTAACATGCCTAAAGTTCCTAATTGAAATATTGAACTTGCAATGACATGATTATGTCCATTCATAAAAGTCAATTTAATTCTAGTCCTCTGTCATGATCTTTGACAATTCTATCATATTTTCCACAGAAAGGATGAGGTATGGTGTGGCATGCTACTGGGCACATAGGTCAAATATTTCAAATGACTTAGTTTCTAAATGGCATGGCGCCATCCTTATGTATGTATACACAATAATAAGTGTTACAAGAAATTTATCGCGGTAGCCTTGCCCGACCCCTATTCTCTTTCAACTCACTTGCTAGCTGGAATTATGTGTAACAACGAATGTGTATCAATTCAAGAACACACAAATTTGAACCTACACTATTGCTTCATGTTTTCATGATGCATGAGATTTAAACATGCCCGCATTAATGCCTCGTGCTCTCGGATTGATATCTATAGGTATCTCTACTTCAATAGAATTTTGATTTGCATATACTCAATAGTTCAAAGCACAAATAATATACATTCATCAACTAGAAAAAATAAATGGAAACTGTTCATTTGATACCTAACAACCCAAACTTCAACAATAACATATTTGTAAAATATATACCTGAATGTGAGAAAGAAGCAAGGACAAAGCCCTCACACTAATAATTCAATTGCTTTAATGTGATGAAATGCTAGGAATGTAATCTATTTATAGGATGGAAGTTTTAGTTAGTAGACACATGTAACTAATCAAAGGCTAATTTTTTGCCATATGTTTGCATTCTAAACCATAATATATATATAAAATATCATTCATAGGCATAATCATTGAAAATTGATATCATAAACTAAATTTACCCTAATATACGCCAAATATTCAAAGTAGATCTCACACAAATCCGCCCTAATTTACATCCTAGATTCTATAGATTACGTTAGTGGAAGTCCATTTAGATAATCAACATGTGTCAATGCTTTTTTTCCCGTCATGTGTTTACAGTTTAAGCCACAAGTAAATACAAATCCACCCTAATTTACAACAAATAACCTATGTGTCAATTCAATACCATCATGATTTGCACTTACCCAAATGATTAAATAAGGCACATGTTAATTACATATGCACACATTTCAACTTACATGTCACAACTTATTGGCATGAATCAAATAGACGTAACCACATTGCAATTGCAAGGCCTAGTTTTTTTAAAACGTCTACATCACCAAATATTCCACCCTAATTTACACCCTAAATTTTTATAGATTACATTAGTGAAGCTCAGATAATCGACACGTGTCAGTGCTTTTTTTCCCGCCACATATTTACAGATTAAGTCACAAGCAATATTAATAATATCATTCAATATTCTTGGCAATAATCATTCAAATCGATGTCATAAATGAAATAATGCACATGTCAATACAAATCCACCCTAATCTATATCAAATAATCCATGTGTCAATTCGACATTTTAATGTGCATATATATCACATGATTTACACTCACCCAAATGTTTAAATAAGCCACAAATTAATTTACATGTGCATGCATTTCAATTTACATATCACAATTTATTGGCACAAATTCCATAGATGTAACCACATCGCAATTGCAAGGTCTAGTTTTCTCAAGACGTCTACATCACCAGATATTCCATAACTAGAAAAAGTGCCCAGCGTTGCTGGGCTTTTTGTCAGACTTAAATTTAAAAGCTAATAAAGATATTATTGAGATATTATTTAATAAGATATTATTATCTTATTATCTTCCCCTTACGAGGAGTCTATGGATAACATATTTGTAAGATGATCCACATCTATCGTTGCTAATGTGTACATTCCGAGTTATTCAATGGGCCACTGGTTTCTTTTTCAAAAATGATAAATTTCTACTGCACTCTATAGTCCAGTGTAGTGTAGTAACTGACACAATTTTGACGACACTATGAAACAGACTTCTGACGATAAAGTATTGACATCTTTTCATGTAATCATGTCATAACTATAGTTGGAAAAGCCCCCTATGAAAACATTAGGAGTCCCATGATAATGAGAGAAATGAGAGCTTGTCTGTGGCAAGGCCCTTCCTAAAATTGCACATGCATGCCTCTATAAATCTTGAATGACAAAAAAGTAGGCCCTCTCCAAAATTGGAACGAATGGATGCTCTGGAAATTTGAACTGGCAACTAAAAGTAGTCTGATCATATAAAGTCATCCATCACACAAACTCGTACATTATAACTAACAATATTTTTTTTTTAGGAACCATATTAAAGTTGATGAGGGGGTCGCTTAGATCTAGTAAGAAGATAACTTAACAATTTTGATGATGCTCTTGAGTTTAGCTCACAATTTAAGTAGATAGTAAGGAATCTAGACGTTGGCTCCATTAGTTTGTATATTAATGTAAGGAATATATTTGCTAAAAGTTTAAGGGCCTGACTAATTAGCTTATTAATAGCGACAACACTCACATGAATTAGAGGCTACCATTATGAATTAGAGGCTTGTCACCAATGAAGTAGCTAGGAATCACAAAATCACATGAAGTTTTCCTGAACCTAAAAGTTGCATATGAGGGCATTGGGATGATTGGAATCACAAATAATACATTATTTGTTTCGGTACCTAAATGTTACCAGATCCTTCGACTACTGCAAAAGATGTGTCTAACCAATCTAATAATAAGTGAATACTAATTATCAAGAAGATAATGCTCAAATTGCAGCAAAAATGGTAGATCGCCAACATTAAAAATACCATGTGATGAGATCAAAATAGTAATGAATAGAATAGAATAGAATAGTTTTTTTAACGTCCACGGAGACCAATAGGTCATGAGAAAGAGTTATGGAAGTAAACATGATAAAAACCTTTTATAAATCAATGCTCTAGAAAACAACAATGTCAAACACGCATATTAGTACAGCTAAATAAATACGAACATTAGGGTGGCAAAAGTCTCAAACCTGACAAGGTTTACCTTTATCACAAAGCCTCAATGCATGCGCACATGTATGTAGTAGTAAGTGAAATAAAATAGACATGGATGCTATTGTCCAAGATGTTCTTTTCAATATGCATGAGACGATGAAGCAAGATTCTCTCTCTACCCACAGCTATGGTCTGTTTCTAGCCCATCATAGATAGGCATTTCTGTAATGCTATTTGAAATATTATACAGAATCCTACTGCTGCTATATATCTGCAAGTTATGCCAATTCAAACGCTCAACTTGGGATGAAAATCACTTGAGGCAAACAACTGGGTTAACTGGTCTACACAAGCCATTCTTATAGTGTCAATGCCCACTCCTTTCCAGCAGGTGATATTGCATCCCTTATTACAAAGACCTATTACAAAGACCGTTGATGTTGCCAAGAATAATGGAGGCTCTCCCATGGCTTCAGACGAATGGATGGCCCTGTTATTGGGTGCATCCTGACATCAAAACGAAAACAATGTTAGTCACTGGCAAGTTATCAGAACTTGCTCACAAAAAACTATGAAGGTACTTAACACGACTATTTAACATCATATTTCCACAGATCTGATCAAGGCCAACTTTTATAACCCCTATCTATTCATCTATAATCAAATCATTTTTACATTGACGCGAGGTGCAGACTTTTTATTCCTTCATGGTGTAATTGAGTCATCTCTATAATATAGTCTACAGCAGGGAATATAATATTTAAACCAAAGCATTCCCGGTTATTCAAGCACCACATATATACTTTTAAAAGCGAGACATAGAAATCCACCGGTATGTCATTCGCGGTCGGGAAGTTTATACATTCCTGGCCATTGTGTATGCTTAACCTAGGGATAGGCAGTATCATCCTATTTCACTTCCTCCAACCATATATAACCCATTGAAATAATCCACATGCTCTATTGAAATTCAATCACCCTGCTTGCCATCACTTACCTTCGTAATGCTCACCTAGATTTTAGCACTTGCTCTGCTCTTGACAACATTATAAAAACGATGAGCTTGATGTTTGATGGGATCACGTTGTAAGCCATGACTTTGCTTTTGCTTCTTCATAACATTCCTAGACAGAGAACAAAATTACCATTTAATGATTTGAGGTTATTAGATATTATGTTCCTTTTCAATGTCTAAACTATTGCTACAGGCATTGAAAATGGCAATGAGAATATTTACACCAGACTCCACCATAACGTTCAGGTGTTTTTTCATCTCCAGCTTTTACATAACCTGCAATAATTGCATTCCATGTACCTACATCCCTGGCAGACATTTTATCAAAGATTTGCATTGCTAGTGCTATCTGCCCACACTTTGCATACAGATCAAGAAATTTATTGGAAACTAAGATACATGCTTCACTTCTGCTATTCACGATATGATCTGCGCATGGACCAACTTCCCATGCTGCAAATTTTTTATGCTTCTGCAGCTGTCTGTTAAAAATATTATGTGAATCTCCTTCTCCGATTCGTTGCTCGGTCCGAGTGGCATAGCCCTGCATCCGAACGGTCTTACCTAGGCAATTGAAAAAAAAAAGAAGTTTTGAAAGCAATAGTTGAAGGCAATGGTCGCCATTGCATGCCAAAAAGAGTCAACAACCAAGGACTGATATATCAAGCTGCTTCAGATGATTCCAAAAGCGTTGTAGCTCTGCAAATATGCTACTGTGCAATGGCATCTTTTCTTCTTTTGAGGCTGCCTCTGGCATGACAGAAATAAATTGTTTGGGGTCCTCCACATCCTTGTTCAGATCTGCCTTTGGCCTGAGTTTTCTTACTCGAATACCCCACAATACCCAATGGAGAAATGATTATAAGTAGCATAAATGCTGCAAGATCCTGATCTGCAGACTGTTCCAGGGTCTACCTGCATGTTGGATTATGATCACCACCATCAGATATGCAGCCAAGACCAAAGCAATGGCAAGGAAATCATAACAAATCTTGGTTTCGTCTTCTTTCTTATCTTCTTCATATGGTATTCTCCTGAGTACAAGCATGAATGCAAGGCAAACAACAGAAGGTAGCTAGCTGATCTGATAGCAGAATAAATGCAGCTCGGTGATATCCATTCTTGATAAAGGAGAGTAAGCATGGCTCCACTCAGACCAACATATCCTTTGAGCAAACCTATGGCAATGCGGCGATTCCTTGGACAGTTTTTCACACTTATCATTATGACTCCTGTATTTGAATGTAGAGATAGATCTGCCATACCTTCACATTTAATAGTTTCTTGGTCACTATAGCATTATCATTACATAGCCAAACAGATTCAAGCCTGAACCTAGCATTAAAACCACCCAAGCGCTATGATATATTTATCTTCTTTCAGATCTTGAATGATAGAGCAAAAGTATGAAACTCTGATATAGAACGTAGTGTAATGTCTTGCAAAACACACCAGAGTTTTTTCTCCTAGTGCTTTATCTAATGAGTCAGCCTCTGCAAAATAAAGAATTCTCCTCTTTCATTTAGAAGAGACAACGGGGCACTCTATTCTACAATGCAAAAGGCCCCATTGCAGAACTCCACAGGGGTAGATCTAAAGCAAAATGTACAAGCACCTATCTAGACTGCGGTGAGGATTTGAGGCAGAAAAACCACAGTTAGTATGCATGCCAACAAGTGTATTGAGACACAAAGGTTTGACTCAAATCCATTTTGCACCACTTCAAAATGAAGTAGTTTCCCTTGTTCCAAAGCTAGCATGCTTGCACAACATAAATGCTAGTTGAAAATGTAATATCATTTGGCTTGATGCCTTCCTGGCCCATTATCTTTAACAAACCAAGGGCTTCTTTGCCAAGCCCATTTTGTGCATATGCATTAATGACGACGTTCCATGAGGCAATATCATGCCCATGCGTCCTTTGAAATAGCCAGCATACAATCTCTGTACTTCTACATCTGCCATATATGTCTAGAAGAGTGTTTCCTATCAGAACATCGCCTTCAAATCCAAATTTGATGATAATGACATGAACCCAATGTACCATTCACAGCAGCTCTTGCATTAGCACATGCACCAGGATTGGCAATGAAATTAAACTTATCTGGTTTTATGCCTCTCTGGCACATTTGTCCAATCAGATTTACAGCCTCCTTGTGATCCATATTTCCCACGTACCCTGCAATGATCAGATTCTATGAAACTACACTTTGTATGCCTGTTCTTTATGAGCACCTTTTATATGCCCACAACTTATGTACATGTTTAATAATCATAGAGGAAATAGAACGCAATCCAGTTGCCATCAAATAGGCGTGAACCCACTTGCCCTTCCTTGGCATATCCACTGATAATATAACCTCTAGCCACCATGGTCCAGGAAGAGGCGGTGGGTGTAGGGAGCAAATCAAATACTTTTGTGGCATAACTTAGACTACTACACTTGACATACATGTAAAGAATTGTGTTCCCAAGAGACCTAGATTTTAGCGCTTACTCTGCTCTTGCCAACAATATAGAAATGATGAGACTGCAGTTTGATGAAATCACAATGTAAGCCATGACTTTGCTTGCTTCTGTATATATTCCTAGACAGAGAACATTTGAGATCATAATATACTAGTTATGGTGCCCGGCGTTGCCGGGCATAACTACAATTTTATGTAGAATTATATGAGTAAGATGTAGGATTTAGGAACACATATAGGGTTGTCAATCATGCTCCTTTTAAGTTATTGTCCAAGTTGGATATCACATTTACAACTATTGAAAGGTCAAACAATTGCAACTATTGACCCTATTTTCTTCATGGCATTTAGATCCATGCAACATAGTTAAAGATCCAACAGTTTCCATTCATTCTGAAATGACAATTGCATCTACAACATACTAAAAGTGGCATGTATATTTTTTACAACAGTTCTAGTGAACCCATTGTGACTTATTTGGCATGTAAAGTGGTTCTTATGTAGGTTATTATTATTTGGCATGTAATCCAAGAGCACTTTAAAGTATTACAATTTTGCAAATACTGTTCCTAGTTGTATATGACTCACAAACCCTTTGCAATAACAAAATAGAATGACTGTATTGAACATGATTTGTTACATCTATTAGCAAATGGTAGTTAGAACCATAACTTGACTAATAAAAAAGCTCGTTGTTGTTGGGCCTAAAGAGAATTCTATTGTAGGCAAGCATGAAGTAGCATAGGTAGAATACGTTGCTAAATTGAATTAGGGGCAAGAGAAAAATAGGAGAATTGAAGAAGATAATTATTATAGGTCCAGGTATCATGTGAGAGTCAAAACATAATGCACCTCAAGGTTGTATGATCGGATTTGCTAAAGTTCCCTCTTGGGAATAAGTTTATGGTTAGCTTGGGAATGCACCTTAAATTGTATGATTAGAGTCGCTAAGGTTCCCTCTTAGAAAGAAGTTTACTATTAGTTAAGGATTTTAACCTATGTTGGCAATGTGGTGTAGTGATAACTGCAAGGAACCCATCTGCCTATTTACAATAGCTAAAAAATAATAACTTGAAATGATGTTCGCATCTCTTAGCATTGCAAATGCACATTCTTCCATTGGAAGCAAATCCTAAATGTATTTATAAATTTATATAGATTTTTGCTTAATGTTGGAATTACTTTTGCCTAATGTTGCAAATGCATATTCTTTCATTCCGTTCACAGTTCCACCTCCTAGCTCTATAATTCTCCCTTTCTGAAAGATACATGTGTTGGAATTGCTATTGCTTGCAACGCCTTAGGAACTATGAACACTAATGATATGATTCATTGATATTGCTCGTCAATAAATATCAGCCTCAATCTGCACATTCCTCGAGATCATTGCACTCCACGATCTACAGCTTGTGTTATGATCGTACAAACATCTCTGCTGCATATCAAACAATTCATTGGAAGCATATCAACTTAAGCTCCAAGTCCCATTGCATGGCCATTATTTAGAAGTGACATTGTTGCCTTCATCTTTTATCAAGCTCATATCAGATTTGTGCCTTGCTGATACTCTTAACCATACTTTAATGCCATCATATGTGGCTAACGGAATTGCCACAGATGGAATAATCACGCCGATATCTGAAAACAACTGTCATTCACCTAGATGATGTCATTGAAGCACAAATGCATAGGCATAACTGCAAATTCTCATAAGTTCTAAACATACCTCGACATAGTTGATAGTAAGTCCTGCAAGGATTTGCCTCTAGGTCTGTGCTTTGTGCAATGTATTTTAATCATCTATAGTTGCTTTATCCGGAGTGCCTTGAGACAAATGCTTCCTCTACCTACATCTCAGAGGATTAGGCCAAGAATATAAAACAATGTGAAAGACTGTATCATGATGGATACTTGGAACTTGACAGGGAAAGTTTGAAATATTTACTTAGGATGATCAGAGCCCAATACCTCAGAAAGATGGAGTGCATATCAGTATCCATGTATGGCCATATTTGTGCAAAGAACTGCATTTATCAATGCATATGCAAGAATCCAATTATAGTTGCCTTGCCCTAGAAATCATTGAATTTTTCTTAAAAATCCAATTGTAGTCACCTTCCCCTAGAAATCATTAAATTTTTCTTACAAAATATAGCATTATGATATAGCCCGTACATTTAAGGCCTTTGCATACCCTGTAGCAGACCTTTGCATATCCATCATTTGAGACAGAACTGTGCTCTTTTACTATATGCATCTATTGTTGAACATACATGAACTGCTTATCATTGTTCTTTTATTCGTAGAGCAAATCTAAACACACTAAAGTGGCATTTGAACATAGTGAAGTGGCATCTAATGAACATTACAAAACAATTCATCTTCCGTATAGAAAAAGCATATGTTCGAATTAAAAACTATTGTCTTGATTGTTCTTAAAGTGGATATTACAAATGTATAGGAGCAATATAATGAGTTGCTTCTAAAGGTCTCAAACTTGTGAATTCTCTTCAACCTGGACAATGTAATTTCCATATTGGCATAACGCTCCATTACTCCAACACTACTTTTTTTATATGTCCAATACTCCAAGCCAAGGCTCTGTAACCTCTGCATTGAAAGAAACAGACCAAATATTTACACCCAAATATTTGTTAGATACCATATGCACCCATATGGACTGATAGAAAGACTACCCAGTCAACTTGGCCATATCAACAAAATGTCATCAATCAAATTGTATTATGAAGCAATACATATGCAATCAATTGAATCATATTAGGAAGCAATGCACTCTAAATAACATGGTCACTGTTGTCTCTCACATCTCATAATATGTCCAGCAAACTGACATCCATTATTTAAAGTGTCGACATGCTGACTATTTCAAAATGAGCATTGTATTTTTTACTATAATAGCATTTCCATTTGTATAATTTACAAATTTTCAAATAACATTCTATTATCCTAGGTACATCTTAGTCTAATGAATCTAAGAGCAGATCGAAGCTATTGAACGAAACTATATCTGAGCATATAAAGGAACAGTCGAAACAGCCCCACCTCTTGTACTACAATTAGTCAACAACCCTGCGTAAATTAGTCGATAACCCTACATAAATGCTTCTCAGTGTTGTTTCAGTTATAACTACTTCTGCTACAAACAACAAAATGTTAAAAGGCAAGGCAAACCAATATTTAAGAGCAAGAAACATGTTGGAACCACATGTGTGTTACCATTATTTTAAGCAATTCCAGGGGGCATGATCAAAATGCTTAGTTTTACACTGTCAGGTTGCCGATTGCCCATGTAGTCCATTCCATAGATGCTATTATGGAGTAGACTCTCAGGCATTGTGATGCCCGATATGCAGAGCAATCCGACTTACTGGTATACCTTTCTATTGCATCTAGACCTTCATGTCGCATAGCAATTCTAGGAGGCATGGTAAAAAAATAGCATATACGAAGATCAATATTCGCATCTCCAATATTGTAATCACCCTGCACACTGGTCATAGTCAACATGGTTACTGCTAGCTCCTTTTTAGACTCAGAGGCTTGTGTTAATGGGCACTGCAAAATTTCCTAGCCATGGATGGAATCAAGAACATAAATCCCCAATCTTCCACTCAATGAGCTATTTACATAACACTATTCTAAACGATAACTCAGCTGCTCAAAAATGAAATGTCTGCAGGCTATGATGAACATTATAGCTAGATTCTTATGATTGTCTGGCACCAGCAATCTTGGTCTTTATCTACATTACAATAGTGATCTCAATTTAGAACCCTCTAAAGACAAAGAAAGCATGTATAAGTCTAAATATAATAATAATAATAATAAATTAACTTGCTCTCTTGGGGCCTTGAAGAGGCCATGGAGCCTGTATACAAACTTTTTACAGTTTCAAGAGAAAAGAACGGTGGGCATCCACCGCCTTTATGTATAATCCTATGTCTATGTATGATGGGTATGGTGCTGCAAACAAGGAACAAAAATCATGTGCCCGAATGTTGAACTTTTCCCGAACATCCACATATGCATGGCACGCAGTAAATACGTGGTCCTCGTCTTCTATGCAATGCATATCACAGAGTCTGCAAATTCTCTCCGGAGCTGGTATCTTATACCATCTGCCAGTCTCTAGCTCAAGCTTGTGTGAACTGGTCCTGTATCTTGCCATTAGTTTTTTCAAGTACCCAGGGATATTCGCATTGAGGTACCCTTGGCTCTTATGATCAGCTGCTGGATTGACATGTTGCACATAATGTTGCATCTTGCTGCCTTGAGAAGCCCAAAGGCGGTCTATTGCAAATTGTTCCAGGAGGGAGCGAGCATCCACTTTGTTGTCTGGCCAATTTTCCATCGTCAATCCCCATTTTCTTGCCCAATTCAACATATCGCTGTACCAGCCCTCTTGGCCTGAGTGTAGTAGCGCAAGATGCGACAGCCTGTCTTGTGGTTGCTCCATGACTCTGTTTACAAAATTAACAGTCTGATATAAGGCCTCCAGCTCCAACGGAAACAGGCCGGTCTCAGCGAGCATGATAGCATATGGAGTCTGATATTTGATACCCAATTCATGGCGGATGAACACTTTTTGAACTTGCTCGATTTGGTTCCACAGCTTCTGAGATAAGTTTGGACCCCACACAGGCGCGCCGTACAGGACTACTGTCTGCACCAAAGACTTAAATAAAATTCTCTTAAGCCCCCAATCATGTAAGGCTGTTTTGGAGCATTTGGAAAGCATGCTGTACAAGGCCGCTTTTCCGCCAGTTGCTCTACTGCTGATGCATTCCTTCCAGCTATATTTGGAAGAAAAAACCAGGCCAAGGTATTTATATCTTTCTACTGTTTCTAGCTCTTGCTCTTGGCATACAAATGACGGTCTGTCTCTGGTTCCAAAAGTCATAATCTTTGACTTAGAGGTATTCACTGTCATATGCTTTGTCTCACAGAAAGATCCCAGGCTGTCCAAGTGGCGCTGGAGTACATCCTTTTTGCTTGCCAGTAGAACTACATCATCAGCATATAACAGTATCTGAACTATGTATGTGCCCAGTTTCGTGCCTGACAGTAAGCGTGATTTGAGCCATTCATCCAGCTCGTCTACAAAAATACCAAATAATGTGGGCGACAGGGGGCACCCTTGGCGCACGCCAATGGTGCTTCTGACCGTGTCTCCCCCAGATAGCTTAATGAGGACCTCTTCATATAGCTGCGAAACTGCACTTCTGATTTCTGCAGGGACACCTAGATTCTCCATTCTTTCTCCCAGTCCCTTCCTCGGAACAGTGTCAAATGCCTTGGAGAAATCTATGAAGGCAGCATATAAAGCGCAGTTAGGAGCCTTGGCCTTCTCTATAAGCACCCGGAGCGTAAGAGCATGATCTAGAGTGTTATGGTCCCTTCGAAACCCTGCTTGAGAATGTGAGCGTTTACCGTTGCTCTCAGCCCATGTGCTAAGCTTGTTCTCCAACAGGCTGCCTAAGATTTTTGAAAAAGTACTCCCAATTAAGATGGTCCTATAGTTGCCAGCATCCTTCCGGTCACCCATTTTATGAATGGGATGAACTCGGTTCATCTTCCAACTGTTTGGTAAACCTTTCCGTACACATTCATTCAGCAAACTTGTTATAGCAGTCAAAGTCTTGGGTCCGCCCCATTTGAACAACTCCACGCATATGCCATCAAGATCACATGCCTTACCATTCTGCATATCTGCTATGGTTTCCTGTACCTCTGACTCGGCGAAAAGGTGCACATCTGTGATGGTTGTTTGCATGTTCTCTGCATCTTCCTTTTCGTAAATATCGCGGACAAGTTTAGACAGGGCCTCTATATTTAGCTCATGGTGTTGGGCCTTATTTTGAAGCATGCCCCAAAACGTCTTTGGAGCTTTTATATACTTCTCAGATAATTCAATTTGCTGCTGCCTGTAATATGAGCGCTTCTTTGATCTCAGTAAGTGTTTGTACCATCTAGGTTTCACAATGCAGCTCTTTGGTAGCCTTGCTCTTGCTTCCTTACATTCAAGATCCCACCATGCGTTGCAGGGCCTGCCTTTTGTATGCTTTTTGGTGTATCCAAAAATGTTTCCTGCAGCCTCCAATATCATGTTAGCAAATAGCATTGCATCTGTCTCATGCCTGCCAGACCAATTAGCATTTGTGAGCATTGTCTCTATACGAATTTGATATGGTTTGCGCAATTTGTAATCAATCTTCAGCTTGGGACGGAATAAAGGCTGCTGGAAATCAGTTTTCATGCAGGATTTAAGCGTTACCAACATAGGCAAGTGATCTGATTCGGGTAGTTTGTCACCAATACTGCAGTCTTGAACCAGCTCCAGATTATTTGCAAGCATGTAATCGACCGTGCTGGCCCCTGCATGATTCATACATGTATGTTTCCCAGAGTCTGGGAATTTACTAAGCCCATTCAAAATTCTCAGTTGGCTTACCGTACAAAACTGAAGAAAGAGCTCACCCATGTGATTAGACATCTTGTCATCCGAGCATCTATGGAACAATGGATCATCTATTTCATTAAGCTGTATGATATCTACAAACTCAAGAAACGAAGGAAGAAACTCACCTTTCAAGTTCATAATATATGTCCAGCTATCTCTGCACCTGAGGTAAATGCATAAAGTTGTAAGAGATGCACCAGACCAAAAAGAGAAGCAGCAAAGCTAAGGAGCCTTATTTCCAAGAGCTTTATTTCCAAGAACGGTACAAAACAAATGCGATCACATTTATGTCTTGAGACAATTTTCATGTCTATGATGAGTCCTAAGAAATGTTACAGGAATCCTACTATCAATATGTCAATCCTAATATCAGTATGCGAGTTCCAACATGGCATCTCAATTATGGTTGCAAACCTATAGAATCATATCATGCTATAGATCTAACAGATGCATGCACTTGGTGTTTTCAAACCATTCAACTGCCTGGCGTACATACCCTATGCTTTTCAGCTACAACAAATGGATGGATAACACAGCTCGTGTAGCATTAGCAAGATACTGACTTGTCCCAAGAATTATGCATGGAAATATTGTGCTACAGTCGCGTCTCTTGCATTCACAGGATTATCTGCAAGCTCAATACATTCAAAATTAAGATTGCAGATCCTAAGGCTCATTAGAGCAAAGAACAAAGAGAGAAAACGTGTTTATTCACATGTAGACAATACTTTTGTTCACAGCATAAACTTTGAACATCGGTTAGGAGCTCTCAACTTCAATCACAGGTATCATCAATATTTCATCTTTGCCAAAAAGCACATTCATATAACAGAACGAATTTAGTACAAACAATGCTTATAGCTGTAAATTGGAAACAGGGCAGTAGTATACCATATCCCATAAAACAATGGAACCGGAGTTGGGGCGACCATCACTAATCTCAAAATATTTGGTTTAAGCTTAAAGACATGAATGCACCAGCAACTTGAGACAGAAATATGCCCATGATAGATTGATGCAGTAATGAGCTGCAAGAAAATGCACGCAAGAGTGCCCAAAAAGAAACTACTCACATGAACTTGCTTGGAACAATGCAGATTGAGATGAGATATGGAGCTCCAAGATCCTCCCCTGCCATAACCAAACCCAGATTTCAATAACTTCAATGGGCCTCTTTTATTAATTATTATATGTCCTACGTATTGTATGTGCCATGTGAGAGGACATTCTAAGCTAAAAATGTAGTTCTATAAAGCTAATAAAGATAATTTGGGAGTTGGACACTTGCTTTATAAAAAGTTTCTAATAATAATCCGTCAAGTACAACATTCTGTCACACGAAGTATAATCGATATCTTAAATTTCTTAACTGAACATAATAAGCAAATAGATTTTGCACCAAATTAAGGTGTGTGGATAACTGAACATTAAGAAGCTCTAATTAGAAATAACAAAGGATACAAACGGCAGCACAATACCAAAAAACAAAGATATTAAAGGATAAAGACGGTGCCACAATTGGATTATCAATACCCGTATTTGGCAATTTGGCAAGTCTGCCTCACAACTCAAAGGGAAAAATGCTAGCTGACATGCCTCATAGCTTGAGATAGATTGTGACATGACTTCCTTCCATGGTTATTGGAGGTATTCATAGCATGAAGAAACCAAGGGGAGAGATGCTCTAGAACCATGGAGACAACACATATTAGAATGGATGAATGCAAACAAAACTGCTAAAGAAGAAAACAAAAAGCTCTAAAATATGTGATCATCCATTACCTAGATCCTCAGTTCATCTTCAAATACAATGGCATATCTTCAAATATTCATACGCCCAATAGCTATGGCATCAAGAAGACTCCGGTTCCAAATTTATTGTCTTTTCACTCAATGCCACATGCATTGCAGGGATAATACTGAGGATTGACATATATCATAATTCCAGGATCAAATTGAAAGGCACAAATGCTGCCATTTTAGATTACGCCAAACAAAGCACATGATTTTTTGTCGTTCTGCTATCCATCCAAAAAACGTCCAGATTAGGACTTCAAGAAATAATATTGATAAATAATAGTAAGGAGCTATGGCTTCAAAATAAAATCCTCGTGTTCAGCTTGTGAAAAGGCTCTACAATGTAATAAAGAGTAAGGCAACATCCATTTGATAAAGCCATTTTGATAAAGAACCCCAAGATGTGATGTAGATCCTGAATCAAGACTTGACAATAATTGAAAGCATGCAGGACAGTGGAAGATGTAAGGGATTCAAGCGAATATTGCTTTAGGGAATCCTCAACCAATCAAGCACTGATCATTCCCAGATCCCATCTAAGCAGCCTAAGCCTGCATGACTCCAAAATAAACAGATCTTTTAGATGAATACTTATCTTGGACAAAAAAGTCAAGTATACAATCGTCATCAAATAATCAATTGATGCAAGAATTGCTAATTTCGGACTTCTGAATATGGGAGAAGTTGTTGAAGCATCATAACACCATGTAGCTGGATTAGTTAAAAGTGTTAAATGTAAAGTTGAATTAGGATTGTTGCATTCTGCTATAATTATACCTTATTTTACAGACCTCAGTTTTGTTCAGTTATAATATAGTGAATAATACTGTAGGAACATATAAAATATACATAACTTACCTTAACATGAATGATCTCAAAACCGAGACAACTAAAAAGGCTTTGTATTGGTAATTGCTTTTACGTTGGGAGATATGATCAACCACCGCCTGCAGCAGCCATTAAAGTATTACAGCGCAGATCAACAATCAAGGGTGGATTCAACTCCTCCAAGCCGCCTCAAATCAAAAGCAATACACAGCAAAACTTGCAGATTATATATGAATAACCCAGCAGAAACTTACCTTGGACAATTATGGGCTAAAGCAGAGATATGCAGGCTTCCTCCATGCCGAGCCCAGGCGAAAAATTCCTCTGCAAAAATCATACAAAGGTTACCGCCGAATGATCAACATGATGGAAACTTACATAAATGATTTAAAAAAACAGTCTCAGATGACTATGGCATGCTTTAGAATCACCCCGCACGATGAAGAAAATGATATGAATAGAACATGGCATCCTCCAATTCTGATGTACACCAAAACAAACACCTTTAGAATGCCCGAAACTGGGGAAAATCGGGCAATGGTAATAGGTTCCTAAATTGCAAAAGAGCTTCGTGGCATGCATGCATACATAGAAATACATAGAAAGGAAAAAAAATTGGAACCCTCTCGATTTTTGGGTGTCGGAAATATTTCCCGGCAGGCAAAAACTTTTAAAACCTTATGCAAATCACCTTAAAAAAAATCCAAAAACATTTTCTGCCAAATCGTAAAAACCCAAATTAACAAGATTGATTATGTCCTGTGGAAACATCTGCAATCAAAAGAGCATTTGTAAATACCAAGCTACAATTAAAGTCCAAGAATACAAAAACCCATTCGGTAAACAATATTACAGAAAAGAATATAGAGCAAACCTGTTGGCTGGAGGTAATATTTGTAGAAGAAGATTTTTGCTACCAGTCTCCTAAAAATATAAGGCCAATCAATCTACCTTTTCTGATAGAAGCCCTGCTTGTCCAAAGATTTATGATGCCAATGCCAGATATGGATAGACTTACTAAGGCAACCGTGCTTTTAGATTCCTGCATTGAGAATAGTTCCATATCCAGCCATAAAACATTCCTTCTGAATCCATTATTGACATTTGCTTCAACAATTCACTCCACAATACATTATCCCTATGCTATACTTTATCAAACATTGCCCTTGCCTCCTGTATGCTACGAAATTTCTCTCGAACCTGGTAGTCCTTTTGCCAACGTCAAGAAGAAACGGTTCAAATTCAAGCTTCTAGCCCTGTAGCGATTTGCTTCAACGGCATGCATCCACCAATAGAGTCGACCGAAAGGAACAGAGCCGCAAAACAGAAAAGCCGTAAAGCTTTTGTTACAAATCCATTATTGGCATCTGCATCAATATTTACTCCGCAATACATTATCCCTATGCATCTAGATGAGGGATGATCATCTGCAATGGATTTCTTGCGCTAGGGGTTGACAGATTATTGCGCCAGAATGAAAAGGAGAGATCGTCTTCAGGTTTGAGCGAAACAAAACTGTAAATCGAAGAAACCAAAATAAAATAAAAAAATCCACGGCCCAAAATGCGCGCACAGATTATCCCAAAACTCCTTTATTACTATACAAGTTTTTGTACTATCAACGGGATAAAATAAAATGGGATGAAACGAAAATGTATAGATTCCCTAGATTCTTAAGATTCTACAAAGATTTCCTTAGATTTTATTAAGATTCTCCAAGATTCTATCTTGATTCCCATAGATTTTTAAAGATTTTATGAATATTCCTTTAGATTCCCCTAGATTCCAAAAGAATACCCCAAGATTCCTCTAGATTCTCTAAGATTCTATGAAGATTCTCCTAGATTCTCTAAGATTCCATCAAGATTACTTTAAATTCTCAAAGATTTTTGGAATATTCCCCTAGATTCCCAAGCCCGCTTGAGATTCATATAGATTCTCTTGAGATTCCTCTAGCTCCCTTAAATTCTATGAAGATTCCCCTAGAATTTCCCAATCCCTAAGATTCTCTTGAGATTCCTGTAGATTCTCTAAGATCCTATGAAGATTCCACTACATTTTCCAAGATTGCACCAAGAATTTTGTAGATACCCTTAGATTCTACAAAGATTCCCCTAGATTCTTAAGATTATATGGAGATTCCCCTAGACGTTATTAAGATTCCCTTAGATTTTTCAAGATTCTATCTAAATTCCTATAGATTCTTAAAGATTTTATGACAATTTCCATAGATTGTCTTAAGACTCTCTAAGATTCCCCTAGATTCCCAAATATTATCCCATGATTCCTCTAGGTTCCCTAAGATTCTATGAAGATTCTCCTAGATTCCCCAAGATTCTATGAAGATTCTCTTAGACTCTCTAAGATTCCATCAAGATTCCCCTAGATTCTCAAAAATTTCAGGAAGATTCTCCTGGATTCCCAAAGTTTCTCTTAAGATTCGCTTAGATTCCCAAAGTTTCTCTTAAGATTTCCTAGATTCTTAAGATTCTACAAAGATTCCCCTAGATTTTATTAAGATTCTCCTATAGATCACTATCTACTCGAACACACTACTAAATCATAGCGAAACCATATTGAAAGCGTACAAAAATATAAAAGGTTGTTATTATACTAGATATTTGAATCTAGCATCACCACGATGAAATGATGCCAAATCATTGCTAATCCATGAAGATAAAGTAATACATAGATCAAGAATAATGGATTTTATTGATTATAGATTTGTAGTTTGCCTAATGACTTGACATCTTTTTTTTTTTCCTTTCTTTGTGGGTAACTATATTTTATGCTCATGTTAAATATTCAACGTTCGTGTAGGATTTGATATGATATATGTTCCTACCATATAAGTTCGGGCTAAGCATGGAAAACCTAGTTTCCTCCCAAATATTGCTAGTTTAGGAAGTGGCAATTCTAGAACTTCCTCTTAGGGGTCACTTAATGTGGAGTTGCGAAATAATGGCCTTTTCAAAATATTTGTGCTTGCTACTCCTGCATTAACTGAAGTCAGGCTAGACTTTGCCCAATCATTACATTAAAGAATATCATCTGCATATATTTTTCCCATATAGATCTTGTGTAATTATTAGCATTTAGAGTCACCCATCTTGTGACTCTAAAAGTTTGGCAATCATCCTTATGCCAGAAGGCACCCATTCCCCAAGTAGAAAATCTTTGGGCAGTGTTGGACAGCATCTAGGCATTATTGAATACCTAGTGCAATGCAACTCATTAAGCCTATAACATCCATAGCAGAAATGAACCTGGCAACATGGACATTTCAAAACATGTGTTATCTTGATGATTTTGAGGTAACTTAGGTAGTTATGGCAATATACCTCAGCAAGAATCTACATGAAGATGGGTTAGCCAGGATAGGAGCCCAAGTAACATTCATGGAACTAGAAGATGACATACACCCATTTCGATGAATAAAATACCTAATAGAACCTTCTCAACCCCTACAAAAATGACACCATTGCTTGTTTGTGAGCGCATGTTGCCAACTTAAGTCTAGCCTGAAAGCTTCCAAATTCTCATCAAAATGCCACACATTTGCTCTTAAGATTGGACTCACACGTTCATATAATACCTTATTCCTTGACATGTATAAATGCTAATACTGCACAAATCGACAAATTTCTCATGAACTTTTAATTTTTGCTATACACCCTTTGTCAAATTTTCAAAGGTTGTTCCCAACTTTATATATATTGAATAAAGCTATGTCTCCAATGAATTTCATTTTTGGTACACAGCATGACATTGTCAAATTTTCAAAGGTTGATTCCAACTTTATATATATTGAATAAAGCTATGTCTCCAACTAATCTCCAACTAATGACCAAGAGACAGAGTCTCCCAAAGAAATAAGCATGAGTCCGTAGCTAAGAAAGGTTGGTTCTTATTCCAACGTAGCTACTAATACAACAACTTTCACATGATTTTTTAATTTTTGCTATACAATTTTTTAATGAATTTCATTTTTGATACACAGCATTGCATTGTCAGTTTCACAAAGGTTGATTTCAACTTTATACATTGATTATGGCTATCTCTTTGTTTGGGATATCTTTGCAATCTAAAACTAGATTCTAAAGCTATCCCTATGTTTGGGACCTCTCAAATATTAAAAACGAAGTATTTGGTAGGCCGATCCTAATTGGCAGTTTGCACGTAATTCGCTAGCAAGTGGTTTTGGCACGACATATTACATATGTTAAATCAGCCTAGCCGCATCTGTGACAGAGATTGAGACATTTGTGACAGATTTGGAACTCATTCTTACATTTCCGATACATATCATTACATTTTTCATTTCTGCTAAATAAAGCAATGCTATTTGATAAGAATAGTAGATGAGCTTACTACCATCCCACAATCTAGGGAATCGGCACACACTCAGCATGACGCACTAGATAGAAAAGGTAAGGGAAATAATTAACCAGCATTTCGACAAACCTCTTCATCCCAGCCAAAATTGTTTTTGTTGCAGTACATGGTTTGCATCATATAGATCCTTAGTTACTGTGATTAGAACCTTCAACAACAACTGCTTCATCATCCACAAGATTGTTTTCCCCAAAGGTTGGAATCCAGTGGAACTTCAGAGGTCTGTTTTCCAGTTTATTTATCAAGGTAAAAGTGTGAATGCCAAATCCTGGCATATGCCTGTAGTTCCATGCAAAAAGGAAGGTAAACATGTGCACACTCCCAACATTTTGTTTGCCGACCCAAATGTCAGTAGGTGAAAATAGGTTCTGGCCAGAAAAAGGAACGCAAAAACAGCAAAGCCTACGAGCTAGCTTTGACTAAGTTGTGCAAAGATCTTTCTTCACATGCTTGCTGGTTTTACCTGACTAATGTAATTTGCTCTCAACAAAAAACAACTTGAGAAATAACGAATATAAAATAAATGCATGTAATTTAAATTCTCATTTTAAGAGTTGGTAAACATACGTTTGAAAATCCCTGCTCCAAGTAATGCATCCAAGAAAGTTTCAATAGCACCCAAATATCTGTATAAAAAATTAACATGCAGAATATGCTATTACATGCAGCACTAGCATTTTAGTAAGAATAATACAAACCAACTCACAGATGACGTACAATGACCCAGAAACAGCATTTCCAAGGGAAAAAACACAAGCCAATGTCCACACTGGACCAACTGCTCTGTCAGTGAGATAATATTAACCACCACCCTGTGGCAAAATAGTGAAGCATGAATACATAGAGGCTAGTCATAGAGGCAAGCAAACCTTCGAATCTATGCCTCACCTCCAAATCCGTTTCTGTTGCAGCTTTCTCTTCTGCTTTCTCTGCTGTAGGTGTGCTTTTCAGTGGAATGGCCTATTCATAGAAGTCTGCATTGCTTTTAAATTTGCCATTTAGATAATACTATCCCTGCTCTGCCTCATGAGGTTGCATAATGCATACCCTTCTCTAACAATGCTGCTTTTATTACCAGCAAATCTGTCATCTTTTCTTTTGTTATTAGAATGACTGCTTCTGAATTGTGAACCTTTTGATCACTAGAAATGCTCTGTCTGAAGTTGCACATTGCCAATGTCAAGCAAGTGGGTGTCAAACGCACGCGTTGATCGGGATTAGCATATAATCTCCAATATCCCTTGGAATGTACATGCTCTGCAACTGTAAAAAAATCTCCCGGCGATTAGCAGGACATCATAACCAGAACCAAGCCCACCATAATCGGGCGGTGGACTGCCACAAGAACATACCCAGGAGTTACATTTTCTCAAATGTAACCAGGTCCAAATGATTTTGCCCACAAACAACTTGCCCATAAGCGTCCACGGGAACTAGTGGTGGATATGGTGGATAAGCATGTGGCGTATTACAATCAGGAAATTGCCCCATCATAGATATGTCCTGCATAATAATCAAGTGGAATTTCCGCTGTAAATCAGAACCAAAAGGATATTCTGCATTGTAGCTTTGAAAACCATGTTGTCCATAACCAGTTGATGCTTTCTGATTTATATAACCACCATTGGTACCTATTCAAGGAACGTAATAATGAACAACCATGCTTTCACCCTCATTTGAATACAAAAGATAATCGTGTGTGCAGACAATTGCTATAAAGGAAGAAGTGCTAAACATGTTCTATATAAAGAAAATTGGCTACAATCTTCAAAGCAAATCAACAGATATCAAAGTTTACAGTGGCCATACAATTCAGGCCCTTAATGAAGAACGGATATGAAACTATAAAAAAAGGAAATGCAAACAAAAGAAATACAGACTGGAAAAAATGACTATTGGCTCCTTCCTTTGATGACCGTTGTTAAGGAGATTAGACATTCATGGAAAGATCTAAGTTAAGTCATGACATGGCTCTAATTCAAAAATAATCTATGCATACCGAAAGCAAGTCCTTGGACATCAATAGACCCACTTGAAGGATCAAAAAACACATCAAATGATCAGGCTGCTGCATCATCAAAGAGAAGCAAGTCCAAACGGAAGCAATTTAAGTCCCCTTGCCAAATACATTGCACGCATTGCATCCCTGGTAATAAGCAAAACCAAATAAATAAGAAGTGGTGGAATGGGGTTCAAATCAGTGTCAAAGAGCAGGGTCTCACCAAGAATAATGCTCTGCACATTTAACCATCAACTGCTGGAATGTAAGACTGCACTCATTACCAATAGTGCAACAAAGGATAAGGCTACTCCAACCTGCACAACAAAATTTCCACATTGGTCTTAAGGAAGAGAACATGTAGTTTGCAACATCTCCTCCATTATACTCATCTGCAACAATGACAAATGAACTTTTTGAGTAAAAAACAAATGAAATAAAAAAGCATCAATACCTGCACAAGATGATCCAGCCAGATAACAAAGACGCAAGTTCGAGATGTTCAAAAGCTTTTGCACCAAGTTGGATTTGGAACCTCTAAATGTTGTGTGTAATCACTGTAAACTAACTTGGAAAAAAAAATGGAAGTAAATGGACTTCCATCTGTCGTGGGAAACACACTTCTTCAAAAAGTTGTTGCTACAAACACAGGGCGGCAGATCTTTCACTGCCTCATGTTCTTATAGATCCTGTTAAATGGGCAACGACTGCCTCCATGATAACCTCAGAAGAAAAATGCATTAGGGCAACAATCAGGTAGCGAGTATTAGACAGAGGAACTTCTTATTTGCTTCTAACCTTTTCCCAGCTCAAATCCAGAGCTCCAGAGCTGCTTCAGCGAAATCGACCTTGTTGCACATGCAAATGAAAAACCGACATTAGATCAAAGAATGAATTACAAACCAAATTGAAATCGTTGGCTAGGCTACCTGAGAAGAGCTGGAATCTGATGGCCTTGATCTTGCCATAATCTCCAACACAGCCGTAATGTACCTCAGCAGCATCAAAGCACCTCCAAAAAAATCCGTTGCCCTGTCAACACCAAAAGGGAAATCTGACGGCCATGGCAAATCTGACGGAAATTTCTGTTGTCAACAAAGCCGTAATTTACCTCAGCAGCATCAAAGCACCTCCAAGAAAATCCAAAGGGAAATCTGACGACCATGGCGGTGCTCGTGGCCTTCCGCAACCGGAAAGCAAAGAGAATCCGTTGCCTCCTCCCCCCGTTTTTTTTTTTTTTTTTTTTTGCCCAACGACCCAAGCAAATTCAAAATGTGCATTGCCACCTTATTGTTAGCTTCTAGACACGAAAATTTGGCATGCCACCATTAAAACCTTTAGGAAAAACTAGGAAAACAACATATAAGATGTCGCCACTTCTTAGGATGACATTTAATTTCAAGGACCTTTGTTTGAACGGCTAAGATCAAACCCCTAAATCCAAGGGCCTACATCAAAAGCCCCAAATAAGGGACCATTAATGTTGCTGCCACCTCATCAAAGGGCATTTATTGCATCAATACACGTAGCGACATCTCATCCATTCATCCAGCACATTCGACGGCCAGGATCAATCTCTATGAAGAAGGGGGGTGCTTGGCCTGGATTGAGGTGGCACCATCCGGACCATCGATCTCAGATCTGGACGGCCACGGTGGCGCCACCCAAATCTCTATGAAGAAGGGGGCAGCTTAATAATCTTATATATATAACAAGTTTTTGTACTATGAAGGAGTGTATCAAGTCGACATGTCATTTGTCGGAATTTTTATATGAACAATTGGAAATTAAAATTAACGAAAAAGCTAAGTTAAATTTAAATTACCATCCCGCACAAAAGTTGTTGTTAAAGTTTAGAACTGTGATGTTCATTATTATGTTTTACATATTTTGCTTTGAAGTCTAATTTAAAGTCTGGATAGACAATAACAAGTTCACAGCAAGAATACATTATTGGCTTTTTGTGTCGTTAACATTGCATTTTTTATTTTACTTTTGTTCCTTTACTCCCTCCATTACATAGATAGGCTATCCAAATCGTGTAATGGGCATTCGTTTCATTGAATTCCCTCAATCAAATTTTTCTTTTACACAGATTTGCGTTCAAGCTTCTAAAATTACAGAAAAGACTTCACATTTCATTTTTTAAATTTGTTTGCGTGTCAATCTGGGCAGCTCTGTTTTCACTCGTGGTTAAAATTGTAAGCTTTGGGCCATGAAAGGGATTCACTAAATATTAGCATACATACAATAGATCTTACAACTAATCATTCGCTTCCACATGGGGGGGGGGTAATCTTGCACATGGCATACCTTACCCTATATTGTGGCCACAACTTTTGTTTTGCTCTTTCCTCAAGTTCCTCATAATAGAGTGCAACTTACTCTCGTACTACGAATACATCTGGTTCAACTTCTAAAGTGTTGAGCTGTTAAATAGGTAGATTCTATATATTCTTAATAATTATAGCTACGGGTTCTCTCATATAACTGCAGCTTGCAACGTGATTACCGTAGATGCCCTGATCTGGAGTGTATCTCTATTCTTTTTTCAGTTGTTCTATTGATTCGGCAATGGGGAAAATACGGGCCATATGTAAGCGGGAGAGGCAAATAAAAGATGTTCGTGCATTAAGCTACACTTCTACATTAATCTTTCCTCAAGATTTCGAGAGCAATTTGTTAATATGTTACACCCTTCTATTGCACTAATGGTATTGATTCAGTATGGGCCAAACAAAAATAACACTACTTCAAGCCCACTACTGCAAAGATGTCAACAACTTCGAGCACCTTGATCAGATCAAAATCTGTAATTTCAAGCTCTAGCTTCCCAACTTCTGCCCTACTCATATCAAAGATAGAATTTAAAATGCCTGATCACACAAAAGAAATTTATCATGGAACAACACAATGCTGGTCCAATACCTAAACAGTATATATGTTCAGTATATATGTTCACAAAAATACAACATACATATGTTCAGTACCCATTGAAATTACACATATGAAGAAGTTGTACCAAGTAAGGTAGTAACGCATGTTTTCATCTGAACCATGTTTGCCTCAAGCTCTGTTGTAATTTGCTCTTTGTGAGAAAGACAGAGATCTATAAGGCCAATGACTGCAGCAAGGGTGCGCAGATCGTGACCCATATTTGCAATAAAAAGGTTCTTATGATTGATGCGTCTTTCTACCATCTTTGTTGCATTAACCTGTGCTATGTAAGATTGTTCCATTTTCATGGAAAGGCTGACGCCTCGAGTAAGAATGCATATAAATAAGCACCCATGAAAATTGATAGATAAAGCCAAGGCAATGAATATGATACGTATCGCATGAGTGCGGCGATCAAATTCTGCCAAAAAACTCTTCCTTCCACTTACCAGACCATTAGAACCTTTGAGAGGACTACTATTAATGTAATAATGGTCTCCATTGACGACCACATCATCCATAACAAAGGGATGCAGACCCAGATCGCTGAAATTATCAAACTTCTCACTTAGAATGTTTGCAGCTTCAGCAACCACATTATTATTGGATTCTGAGGCCTGTGGCATCATGGTGCTCCGGTAAGGAGCTTCATGGTTCAAATAGGAAGCCCCAGACTGTGTAACCAGCCCTCCCCCCGTTTTTATGAAAAACACATCTCCACCCATAAGATCAATATTGTTGAAAATGCTGTTCAAAGAAACTGATGTAAATGTCACACCTAATGGACTGCTAAAGTTGCTTGTTTTTATTGCTTGCATTGCAAGCAGCAATGGTCCATAGTGAATGCTTCCAGAGCTATCATTGATCGCCGTTTCAAAAAGTGACAAATTGATGGTGAACAATGGACAACCTATTGGTATTGGCCCTGTTGTTGCCTGGCCAGCACCAGTATCAACCAGAAATTGCTCTCCATTCAATTGAGTCCACTAAATTAGAGGAGTTAGAAGATATGATAGATGTATTATACGAATGCTGGCCGATGCCTCCGTAAGACCATTTGATCTCAAAAACCTATAAATGCACTTCCCCGTCCGCATCATATATGCCCGACCATAGAAGTGGTTGAATCTGCAAACAAAATGAATTTCATATTCCTATTCCATGTCGAGGTTAAAATTGATATCGAGAATATCTCTTACCTCGCACCGGGAACTAGTATTCCCAAGATAGCGGGATGACATGAACGATCGGCTCAAGTGCTACAGCCAGATGCATTGTTATATGCAAGCGCCTCCTGAAATTTACATTCAACTGCTAGTAGTAGCTCCTTTCTAAGAGATGAAGTAACAGGTGCCAATGACTTTGTGAGCATATTGCTTTGTGACATACCAGATGAGACCGCTACGCAATGCAACCAAAATACTGAGCATAATCTGCATGAAGCATGAAGCATGTCCCAGTTAAGTTTTGATCTGCAATGAATTATAATAACTACATAGCAGTGCGGTAAACTTTAGAGATCATAGCAGAGACTGATCAGCAAATAGACAAAAAAGAAAAGGGTTGAGCGACTTTCTAAAAGGGCCAGGTCACATGAGGATGTTGACATGACGTCTTTCATGTCAACTTGAATGCTTATAAAATGTTGGGGTCGCATGTTCATCTTCAAAGGAAATGCCACGTCAAAAAGCTATGAACCGTTCAAAGAAACTTCCTTAATTTAGACGGTTGATCTATTCCAAGATTTGCAACGTGTCAAAATAAAAAGGCTTCATGTCAACATGAACTCCTTCAGCCGAAGAGGAAGCCCGTGGAATGGATAGACGTTGACATGAAGCTCTTCATGTCAAAAACTCTCATGTGACCCTTAGTTTTTGAAATTTTGACGTCTATCCCTTCATATTGACATGTACATGTGACCATACCCTTACATGCGATCCAGCGCAGAACAAATCGGCATTTGTTCAGCATTATCTGTGCAAAAGGTCCGTAAACCTTCTAGAATGTTCTACCTGGCCGGTTGTACCAAAGGCCCAAGACCTCGAAATACCATAATGCAAGCCGGATTCCGGAATTACAAAGCCTGAGAAGGCGCCACGACCTAAAAGCCTTCCCTGAACTCTGCTTTTGCCATGGCGCAACTCCTCCATCGCCATCTCCTCAAAGCACCTCGACCTTATCATGCCAGAACCCAAAACCACCAGAAAACCTCAGGCCAAGATGATCTTCATGGAATCCTGTCTCTGTTGGGCTCAGACTGAAGCTTAGACAACGCTGGTTCCATCAAAAACTACCATAATCCTAGCGCCCATCAAGCCCTAATATCTGTTCACGGTATTTGCTTGTCTATCCACTTGTCCCCAGAGAATATCGGCACCAGAATATAATGAAATCCTTGCAAAAACGGAACCAGCTGTTGAATACCAACATTTTGTCAAAAACGAAACCAGCTCTTGAATGCCAGTTATGGCTTCCACCAAAATCCGACCTTGAATAGCTACGACTTGGGCATTTCACTTCCTAGTAGCCGGCTCCTTGTAAACTTTCCTATCCCCCTGTAAACTTTCCTATCTAATAATGAAAGGACGGATCAAAAGGCCGAAAAATCCGAGGGCAGAACTCGACCATCGCCCAAAATGGTGGCAAGGCGGATCGGAGCCGTGCGGATAATCAAATTCCGCCATATCAAAATCCGGTGCTTCATTGCATTCCAGAAGAGGAGCGAGTCGACCTTTCTGGAAACACGAACTATGTGAACGAATGCCACATCATCCAAATATCCGAAGTAAAATAAATGCCCGATGCCAACTAATCAAGCAAAATAAATGCCCAGTGCCAACTAATTGGCTCAAGATACTTCTACCCTGGATTCGGGGATCCCGGAGCTAGAGATCCCGTCCTCCGGAATCCCCAGGCGTTCTCGACGGGATCCGTTCGGGGACCCCCGTTTTCCCGTACTGACACATGCATGTACCTGTCAGGTCGATCCGGGTCGTCCGAAACCCCGTCGAATCTCCGCCGTCCGCAGAGATCCCCTCCTCCGGGATCACGAGGGACTGGTCGATATCCTCTCCCGATATCGGCCGTGGTGATCCCCTCCTCCGGGATTACGAGGGGCTGGTCGATATCCTCTCCCGATATCGGCCGTGGTGATCCCCTCCTCCGGGATCACGCTCGGTGATCCCCTCCTCCGGGATCACGAGGTCCTGGTCGATATCCTCTCCCGATATCGGCCGTGGTGATCCCCTCCTCCGGGATCACATCCATGACGGTTATCAGCCGTAGCGATTCCGACCTCCGTGATCGACGACGTTGATTGCACCTCGGATTCCGCAGGCCGGTATATGAAAGCGTATGGGCGTTGGAGATTGAAGCGTAGACCCACCCAACGGTCCAGGTTTGAACTTGCCCCATGCACCTGACCGCCACTCGAATGAGGACACGTGTAGGTTCTGACCATCCTCCCGATCACTCCCCGAAAGCACGTTGTTTCTCCGGTTTCTCTCTTTGCATGTCAAGTAGCCCGGTAGAGGAGCCGGAATGCCGCAGGCATGGACGAACTAGAGGAGAAGAGAGAAGAGGTAATCGATTACTAAGTCATTTCAATGAAGAGACATGCATTCCCATTTATATTTTGAGTATTTTTCTACAGCTAAGGGCTGAAATACAGCCCGAATCACCTCCAAATGGGTTGTTTGATCATGGCAATCTCCATTGGTATCCCGAAGAGCATCGGTACCTACTATTCAAGGGGTGGATGGATCTTTGTTTGGGACTGCTACATCCACACCAACCGGGTTCAAGATTTTATTCTTGGGGAGCAGAAGAATTCCCAAGCACCTTGCAACTTCTATCTCCGGAGCTCCGAGGCTGAGAGAGTGTTAAAAAGACCCTACAAAGATTCCTACTTGACCTTGAAGAGGTATAGACATTGTTAGATTCATGTGTTTTTAATTGGAAATCATCATTGAGTGAACCAAGAAGTTATTGTGTTTGCTTGAAGTTATTTTGATTCATTTGAAGTGGTTCTTTTAGAATTACACTTAGGTCTACATTAACTTGTATTTGCATAATACAGATATTACCTCAAGACATGACAGCAAACACTCATGTGGTTGAGGATGGACCACGTCCACCGGGGTAGCCTTGAGGAAAAAAGGGTTCGAGGGGAGAGAGGGTAATGCGTAGGGGCTGCCGTGCCATTTCACAATCGAGGCAACTCTATCTCCTTCGCAATTTTCACATATCACTTATTATGGTTTTGATCACAAGAATATCCAAGGTTTGCCTTGCCATGGTAAGTCCATTGACCCTCGGCAAGGGATTAAGTTCAAGTTAGCACCCTGGATCTCACAAGAATTGAAGGATTGGGTCCGAGAAAAGCTTGTGCAATGGCACACTCCACGTAATGTCATGAATATGCATGAAGAGAGATGGAGATTGAAGCGTGATGTGCATGGAACTGAAAGCATGTGTAGGGATGATGTGCTCAAAATTCGGGACGTATACAATGTTGAGAAGGGAGTTGTTCGTAACACATGGAAGCTGCATGATGATCTTCCAACTAGCATCTATATGTGGGTTCAACAACACCAAGATTCGGTGTTCATGTATGAGCAAGGAGACTTGTTTCAGTTAGGAGTTATGACTCCAATCCAAAGGGAATCCATGTTGAGATTTGGTAAGAATGGAGCCATTTGCATGGACTCTACCTTCAAAACAAATGACAAGAGGTATGATTTTTCTTGAACCTTCATTTTGTACATTGATTTATTGGGTATGTATGTTTGTGCAGGTTCTATCTTTTCACACTCATCGCCTTTGATGAGTATTCCAATGGTTTGCCATTGGCTTACGTTCTAACCAATTCTCAAGAGAGTGGAGCTATAACAAAGTGGATGCAAGCACTAAAGGAATCCTTATGCCAAGATGATCCTGAATGGCAACCTTCTTGCATCATTACGGATGATGCCCATGCTGAGATAAAGTCTGTAAAGAATGTAAGTTGTTGAAACTTAATCCTTGGTTGTGATTCCATATGTACTAACCTTGGTTATTTTTGTAGGTTTTCCCTAATGTACCCGTGCAAATATGCATTTGGCACGTGAGGAGGGCATGGATTAAATGGTTGCGTAAGAATGTGAAGAACAAGGTGCATCGAAACGAGTTGTTCAAGGAGCTTGGTTACATTATGTACAGGACAGAAGGCCCTCTTGGAGACAATGAGTATGGGGAAGAGTACAGGGAAGCTGTGAGGAAAGAGGCCACCATGAAATTGGAAGAGTTAGTGAAGAAGTATCCTCAATACCCTAAGCTGGCAGCCTACATGAGTAAGGAGTGGACTAAAAACATTTGTCAATGGGTGTTGGCTACAAGGATGTACCCTCACTCTAACCAAGAGACAAATGCTGCCATAGAGGCATGGCATTGTGCCTTGAAGAGGCGCCTGGGCATTTCTAAACGTGCACTTCGAGGAAGGAGGATTGATTGGCTGCTCTACATCCTAACCAATAACGTGGAGACACACATGACATACATAAGGTATAGTTCCTACACATCTAATCCTTCTCTATAGCCTTTGTGTTTATATGATTCCTTTGTGTTGTAGGTCCATGAAGGAAGCAGGCTTTGTAGTAAACACATCCCAGGAGGAGATAATAGAGTGCGTCATACGTGGTGGAAGGAAGATTGCTGATGAACAAGTCACATTCACCAACTTCGAGGAAGGTGAGGCAGAAGTGCAAAGCGAACGTACTCTAGGGCTAGGTCCTTACTTTGTGAACGGGGCACACGAGAATTGGGCATCTTGTGGATCGCCTTGGGGAGCCAAGGGCAACTTGTGTAAACACCCGAGGTTAAGGTTATGCAATTGCTTTGGGCAACTACTGAGAGATCAGGATCTTTTACATGTGCTTGGTTCCCAATATGGGACAATTGCTGGGGGCATGGACCAGTTGAGGCCATGTGAGGAGATAGTTCCATGGGAGGGAAACCCATGTGAAGATGTGGCCGACATTGTATGCTTGGGAGAGGAGTCTCTCTCCCAAATGGAGAGAAGGTTTAACTTGGATAAGACTCGTGCATCCTTACAAGAAGTAATTGCTAGAGTGGTGTCAAGGGCGTAAAAAAGATCCTAGCATGCTTGTTGCTACCGATTCTCTTATGAGACAACTCGACACTAGGCTAGAGAGAATGAATGATGTTGGGGGACCAACATGGTAGCCATAACAAGTCTCCCCACCTTGGCAATTGAAGAGAAGTGTGGAAATAGTTTGGCCAGGCTCAAGCCTTTGATAGAGCTTGGGAACAGGAAGGACAAGGAAATCAAGAAGAGCTGGAAGCAAGTTGAGATGGAGGGAATATTGTAAGTATTCAGTTGAACAGAACATGTTAAGTCATTTATGAGTTTACTTTCAATTGTTCTCACTACATACGATAACTTAGGGGGCAACGCAACTCATTTAAGAAATCAAACCATTGAGGTTAAATTGGGACATTTAAGAACCGGACGTGTGATCCCGGAGGTGGGGATCACACGGCATCTACAGAAGAATATGCCTTAATATCGAAAATAGTAACCATACCATTGAAATAAAATAATGCTTTTTTCGCGGACGTGTGATCCCGGAGGTGGGGATCACACGGCATCTACAGAAGAATATGCCTTAATATCGAAAATAGTAACCATACCATTGAAATTAATTAATGCTTTTTCACGGACGTGTGATCCCGGAGGAGGGGATCCCCATTAATTATGTTGTGATCCCGGAGGAGGGATCATCCCAAGATCTACAACGAATATCCCTTAATATCGAAAATAATATCCATACCATTGAAATTAAATAATGTTTTTTTCGCGGACGTGTGATCCCGGAGGAGGGGATCCCCAATAATAATGTTGTGATCCCGGAGGCGGGGATCACAACATAATTATCAAGGGACATTGACACATTGACCAATATTTCACATTGACCAATATTTCACAGAATTGTCTCATATTCCACATTGACCAATATTTCACAAAAGTTAAGTTCATTTCTTATATTCATATGTGCATACAGTTTACTCAAATTACATTCAAATATACAGATTAGATCCATTGTTATTTTCAGGGGCCATTTAACAGCAGACGGGTAACTGGACGAGAGAACTGATCCGGGCCTTCGGGCAAATAGAAAGTGGATTTCCCTTGGGCTAGACAGTCACTCAATTTCTGCAAAACTGTAATGAAACACTGCCGGGTATTGTCTATCTCTTCCTTCTGGAACCAATCCCGGGTAATGACAACCTGAAAAAGAACAATCTGAAAAGTGACAATTCTGAAAAGTGACAATTCTTAAGTCATTCAGAATTGTGATTTACCTGATCTTTGGTGCTGCAAACATCTCGAATAAATCTATTCACATAATTTACCACATATACACCACAATCTTGGCTGTTATGTTGCTGGGGAGCATCCATCAGTATGCAAGGAGCATTGTGAAGTGCTGATTCCTCGTGCTTCCACCTCTTGAATAGGTCACTCAAGAACCTGGAAATGTAATCCGAGTTCAATCCCTAAAATAAGAACCTAATTACCTATGCTGAAACCATAAATATGTGTACAACTGAAATAACTCATAAAGTTATGAAGCCTCGAACATCTGCATGCAGGGGATCATAAGAATCAAAGTGCAAAATGCACGGGCAGGGCTTGTTCAGCTTCTGGCATGCCAATTGATCAACAACTAATATAAACAGGCTCCAATGGCCACTGCAGTTCGATAAAACTAATCACCATACAATTAAAAATGAAGGGGATCTTTTAACTTCACAAGCAGATGTTACCTTGCATTAACAGGAATGTAGTAGTACTGAACATGCTGAATTCTCCATTGAGCAGCTTTGCCAAACGGTGATGGCGGGATCAACTTTGCAAATTGGTCATATGCCCCGCCTAAACCTGCCTTGCTTCCACTTAGAAATAATCCGAATGCAGCAGGGTGAACCATTACATGGTGACATCTCTTCTGAATAGGAATCGAATGGACAAGTACCCTGAGGAGAGGATGTGCAAATTAAAACAGAATTCCAATTGTTTGAGCAAAAAAAGTGAACTGTAGTAGCAAAATTACACTCACAGTAAAGAAGCTCCAATGCAGTCGGCATCCACCTCGCATGCCAAATCTCCGAGGCCACTTGGAATTGTTTGGAATTTTTGGGCCTCTGCCTCGGTGATGAAGAACTCCACGGATTGCGATTTGCTGCCCACCTTAAGTAGCGGACTCTCCACAACAATTGGATATGTCAATGTGAAATTAAAGGTCCATCTCTCCCATTTGCGACCTCTCTGGTAGGACAGAACAGCAATGTGAAAGGAGGGATCTATGCAATACAAATAATGAAATCTTATCCTGCTGGGTTTATCTCGAATCAACCGCTCCTCTTAGCCATCGGGGCTCGGATTCTTCGAAATAATATGATTGGAAGCCATGGTAGCGATTTCTCCGGGCCTTAGTAAAACCCGGCTTCAATGGTGCATCCGAACGATGTGGTGTCCTCCTTTTAACACTCGGGAGATTTCAGATTATCATCTGCAGCGGCACCACGAATTCGCACTCCAATCGCCTGCGTCCCACTTGGGCCTGCTCCTAATCCCATTTAGGGCTGGGCGGCCAAATTTCCGACTTCGGTGACCCCATTGCCATGGCTCAGAGCAATTCGAGCCAATTTCCCTTATTTGCTTCTCACCGGGATTCGAGCTCCCGTGCTTTCTTTCTCGAACACGCAAATTGATGAAGTCACCGCCCCTTCTGTAGAAGCAATCCAATATCTATCTCGTTGATCCGCCAATACTGCTGCAGCTCGTCTAGTCCTTTGAAGTTTCCTGGTCAAGTTATGGGCGTACTTGAAATCCGGATCACAAGATCGGCGCCACACTATCTTCCCATAGTCCCTCTTCTTGGATTCACCCTTGCTGTTGTTGCCAGGAATCCGACCCCTTGGAGCATCGGGGGAGCTTGAAATTCTCATAAATCCGGTGTGCCCCCGAACCTATGATTTTCTAAATCAACCTTTCTGCTGTAGCTCTTATCGCAGACGTCTACCTGGCACCTCCATCTGCGGGCCAACTGATCATACCGGTAGTCTGGGGGCTCTTCCTGTGGGTGCTCCAAGAAATCTTCCCTATCAACATCGCCATCCCCTTGAGCCCCATGAATATCCTCCTGCCAATGAGCCTCAACAGAGGCTGGATTTTTATCTATCTGGGGGGCTCGACAAACCGTTATTCGGATCAGGCTTTTCGCCCTTTTTCTTCTCTTTGGAAGGGGATTCCACCTTTGTATCTGATTCAAACCCGCCTATATCTCTGAAACATTCTGGTAACTTCAGAGAATTTGCAGCCTCATCTCCGGGCCCCGAGTTCTCATTTATGGAGGTATTCAAGCTAATTTCGTGTTAAGTTTCGTCCATCTGCAGGGCGACAAAAGAAAACGTTAAAAAACAAAGCAAAGGTTAAAAACAATGCTTAGAGGTCGACCGAGGTCTATTCAGTCGATTTTTTACCTTAAACAAGTGAAAGTAACTCTGGCGCCGTTAGACGAGACCACGCCCGACTCTGGTACCCGCTGAATCGGGCCCTCTCCTCTCAGAAAATGGCGCAGAGGTCGTGTTCAGAGCCCTCCGAATTTGCACTCCGGCAGAGTGGGAATTCCCTCCTCCGGAATCACTTGTCCACGTGGCAGCACATTATTGGCAACGTACGGCGTAATAACTCAGTCGTCAGCCTTGAATTTGAAAGGCCCGCTTGGATGCTACCACATGGACGGCTCGTAATTGCAAGGACGTGATTCCGGAGGGCGGGATAACCGACGGTCACGATTTGACGACCCGCGGGCATCGTGGGCATCGCGGGCACAACGGGCGTGTCGGCGTCGCTGGCGGATAACGGGGTCGTGGGGAGGGGGTGATCCCGAGGATGGGATCACGGCCACATCATGGATGTGATCCCGAGGAGGGATCACCACCTACGATATCGGGGAGAGGATATCGACCCGATCCCTCGCGGATCCCTGAGGAGGGGATCACCACGGCCGATATCGGGAGAGGATATCGACCAGGACCTCGTGATCCCGGAGGAGGGGATCACCGAGCGTGATCCCGGAGGAGGGGATCACCACGGCCGATATCGGGAGAGGATATCGACCAGCCCCTCGTGATCCCTGAGGAGGGGGGATCACCACGGCCGATATCGGGGAGAGGATATCGACCCAGGTCCCTCGTGATCCCTGGAGGGGGGGATCAGCGAGCGTGATCCCTGAGGAGGGGATCTCTCATGGACGGGCGGAGATTCGACGGGGTTTGGACGGCCCGGACGACGGCTGTGCAGAATGCGTGCATGTGTCAAGACGGGAAAACGGGTCCCCGAACGGATCCCGTCGAGAACGCCTGGGGATTCCGGAGGACGGGATCTCTAGCTCCGGGATCCCCGAATCCAGGGTAGAAGTATCTTGAGCCCAACTAATTGGCACCTTTTTAATTACGGTCTTCTTAATCAAGGGTGTAGATCTGATGCCCCAATTTGAAGGGTTTAGATCAAATGCCCTACAAATTGCAGCTTCCTAGCATTTTCAAAAAAAAAATTAACTTATAGGATTTTCCCTCCTCCCTTGATCCGACGGTCCAGGCATGTGGTGCATGCCCCCATGCATGCCCATGCATGCCCCCATCAGATCTGAGGGCCATAAATGCGCCACCTCAAGGTTTGGACGGCCAGGATTGGTGTCTATATACACCTAAAGGCGATGCCCCCCCATCCGATATACCTATAAATATATCATTTGATAGATATAGAATAGATAGATATTGTAATAAAGAAATTGAAACACGTATCACAACTTATTTGGCACGAATCCCATAGATGTAGCCACATCGCAATTGCGAGGTCTAGTTTTCTCCAGATGTCTATATCACCAAATATTCCATAATATTGTAATAATAAAACCAAAACACGTGTCAACTGCACCTAAATAGTACGGAAGAAATTAAAATGTGAACAGAAAAGGCAAAATACTTAGATAAAAAGGATAGGGATAGCATTGGAGGATTTGTAGGCTACTACGTCTTTGATAAAAGGAATTTTTATCTATAACATTTTGTTTAACTAGGTTATGGCTATACGGAAACAACATATTCCCTTGGTTCCTATGTCATATGCAGGTTATTTAAGGTACAAAGTAGTTTTAAACTATTGATTTTAGTTTTTTTTCTTCATGTGTTCTTAGTTAGTCTTCCACATGTTTGTGACCATTGAATTGGCTTGACAGTCGGGCATCAGCAGGTCACTTGTATTTTGGAAATATCATCTGTATTTTGAAATAATTGACAAGTATAGAGAAATGAAATGTGCTTGATATAGTTTTTCATTCAAATTCGAGTTGAAGACTTTTAGTGTGGTGGTGGGAGATGGTAGAGTGTAATGGTGGGAGATATTGTGATGTGGTGTGGGACATAGTGGACTGTGGTGGAGTGTGGTGGTGGGAGATGGTGGGCTTCGAATGTGGTGGTAATGAAGAATATGGCGCATGTGGTGGTGGGAGATGGTGGGTTTGAAATGTGGCGATAAATATGGTGGGGGAAAAGATGTGGTGGTAGTCTATGGTGGATGAAATGTAGTGGTAGGATAGATGGTGGGGTGTTATGTGGTGTGATGGTGGTGAACTGTAGTGGTGAGAGATTGTGTGGTAAAATGTGGTGGTGGTGACAAATGTGGTGGAGAGTGGCGGCGGGAGATGGTGGGCTTCTAGTGTGGTGGTAATGAAGAATATGGTGAATTTGGTAGTGGGGGATTGTAGGGCAGGGGTTGGAGGAGAAGGGAATGTGTGGTGGGGTTTGGGGGGAGGGTGTGGTGTGAGGGGAAGAATAAATAAAATAGTAAATCCACACATATCATACATTTAGCATGCACACACCCACATGACACCATAAATATCACACACCCCACCCCACGCCACACCACACCACACCACACCACACATCACATCACATCATTTTCCCATCCTATTTGGTTTGCCATAAAAAATCGGCATAGCCTGCTCTCATAACATTTCCGAAATTCATACCCTGATAATAATTACATACCTTTCCTAATATTAAAAGATCTAGTTCATTACTACTCACTAAATCCTGTCTTTGCACTAGATTTTTGGTGTTTTGCTCTCAAGCTTTCAAGCTAATTCTGGCAGCAATGGTTAACAGGTTCAAAGACGATAATGGCGTTGCTAGAGTGACCAAGGATGGCCTGAGGTATGCTTTAACCAAGGCTCGTGACCAGTCTCTGAAGGTGGATATGCCTAAATCCACCTTCTTTGTTGATTTCGAAGCCACCCTAGACCCATTCAACAGAGTGGAGGCTGGGCCATCAATGGCTATTTTTGGGGTCGGAATGATAGAAAGAGAGCTGAAAGATAATGTCTCTGACCTTATGATACATGCTGCTGCAAAGAGAGTTATAGAATGGGTTATTCGACACTTCATCGTTCTGAATCGGCAACAATGGGAACTATTGGCAGGGATGGCTTCACACCACGAGGGGATGCAGGAAGCTATGATGAACCTAATTCTATGCACTTCTGGGATGAGTGCACAAAGCTTGGATGCTTTAGTGCAGAAAACAGTCATTTTGGATGCACCACCATTGGATCCAGTAATACCAACTCCTCCTGCTGTTTAGGAAATGCATGGGTAAAAGATCTCGGGTACAGAGTCATCGCTTTCAATGAAAAGCCAAAATTTGTAACATAGTGGTTTTTTTTTAATATATTATAAGCTTTCGAACAGAGAATGTACTTTCATATGAGATATATTTGTCTTTGAATAATTCAACTAAACTTTTAGGATCAGTTATCTGTCATCCTCAAATATTGTTAGACTGTCCACACAGACCCAGTATGTTCTAATATTCTTAAATATTATTTAGCTGCATTTCAGAGTCAGCTACACACAATTCACATGTTGCATACAATACACCACAATCACTGTACAATACTGTTAGTCCTGTACCTCCAAATACAGGACTATTCATGCACACGATGGACCAGGTCAAGGCCAAAGATCCACAGTCAGGCACAGGTCAGTCGTCAAAGGCCCCGCAGAAGACCAAGCAGCAGACCACGCAGTCAAAGGCCGCACCTGCCGTCAAAAGGAGGCGCACTGAGAAATGACGCGCTGTCACTATCTGCGTCATTTTAGGGTCTCAAGAGGCACCGCCAACGTTCCTACAAATCAGGCCTCATTCAAGGAGTCGGCACCGAGCCTTCACAAAGTATCTATATTGGGCCAAAGGCCATTGTACTATATATATGAGTAGATCTAGCCCTCACGGGGTAGATGAGTTTTTGGTCTTATCTCACTTCTGCCTTCTCTCGATTGCGAGAGCTCATGTATCACAATTGATATCAAAGAGTTTTGGTTCTCTTCATTGTGTTCTACATTGTTCTTTTTGTTTTTCTTGTTTGTCTCTTTTCCCTTCCTTAGTTTCTTTTGCAAATCCCGCGTGACATAGCTACCGGATTCTCCTGTTTGATCCACGGGGTCCTCACAGCAGGGCTGTCTCACACTGTCGCCGCTGTCGGGTCTGATTTTCTTTTCCTTCTTTCTTTCCTCCCAGAGGAGCTTCTTAGCCAGACGGCGTCTCGTCTGGAGCGCCATCAACGTCGCGAAGTTGCTAGAGATATGTATGACACTGGCTATGATATTGAGGGAGGCCATATTCGCTCACGAGCTCAATCGGCGCCACCCACTCCTCGTGTTCACTCTCGTCCTGGCTCTCCTCCAGCGTGTAAACATTGTTCACAACCTCAGTCACCTCACCATACTCCTGTTCAGCAACCTCCTGCTTATTTCCACACTCCCGAGAGTGCCTACATTCATATCTCCTCTGGCCATACTCCTTTGCCTTCTCAACCCTCATCTCTCCCTGGTGGAATGGGTTATCCCCATGTTTCTTTCGGACCTCCCCAGGTTCAGACATATCCTCAATCTCCTTCTTTTCACCAGACTCTTCCAGTTTATACTCTTACCGATCTCAAACCTCATGACCACGGACCCCAAGGTCCTCTACCACAAGAACCTCCTTTTGCACATCTTCAGGGTCTTTCTGCTCCTTTGCCACCTCATACGGAATCCATGGAAGTTCCGCCCCATTATGTTCCTCCTTATACACCGCCTCTCTATGCACATGGCCAGTCACAATCTTCTTTTCAGACTCTCAAACTGACCTATCCCACTTTTGGCAGTACTAAAGGCAAACCATTGGATCAAAGTGCTCAAGCCCACATGGAAGAATTTGAGGCTATGGCTGTCCTGAATGGGCACGCTCAACCTCAACTCAAGTTCCATATCTTTTCCACCACGCTGCGTGGATCCCCTCATCAATGGCTCATGGCAAACAAAAGCCATTGGAAACAAAACTGGACTGAAATGAAGACTGTGTTCCTTTCTCATTATGGGACCACCGATGATGATCAACTTCTTCTCAAGCAACTCAATGATCTTCAGCAAGAGCCCACGGAATCAGCCCAGGATTTTGCGGATCGTCTTCACATTCTCCTCAGCAAACTTCAAGAGTACCCCACGCAAAGCCAGATCCTCCTGGTTTCTGCAGGGACTTCCTCCGGCTATTCGTCTCATGACTGGATACCTGCACCCCAAGACTTTCGAGCAGGCCATCGAACTTGTCAATCATTCAGTTAATGTTTCCTCTCGCGGCGTGGCCCTCCAGGAGCTACCCTTCATTCCTCCTGTCATGGTACCTCAGACTGCAGTTCAGCCTCCACACTCAAATCCTCCACGCAGTCAAATTTGGTGCCACATCTGCAAATATCAAGGCCATTTGGCCAATGAGTGCAACTCCCCTAATGGCCCTCCTCATTGTAAACGCTGCAACATGTGCAATCATGCCATGGAGGAATGCACCCGTACTCATCCTATGCCATTCCGGCAAAAGATGGTTTATCAAGTCCAGACCACGCCTCAGCAACAGACGCCATATCAACCTCAGCAATTTCAGGCACAACCTCCTCAACAGTATCAACAATCTCAGCAGCCACGGGGACAAAGCAACCGTCCTCCTTTGATCCTGCTAAAGCTCAGTGCTATCATTGTTTGGAATGGGGTCATACCACCACGGCATGCCCTCAACTTCCACAAGTTCAAGTCCAACTTCCAGGCACGAATCAAACCACGTCCGTACGCCTCACGGCCTATCAACTTTGGATTGCCAATGGCAAACAGGGCCCTCGTCCTGTTCTTCGAAAACCACCACGCGTGCCTCAACAATCCAGGTATCAACCCGCTCCTTCCGCAACTCCTCAGATGGATCAACAAGCCCAGGAAGAGATCTATCAGGCTCTCAATCCTCCCGTTCAACCGTCAAATTGGGTTGGGTTGGTTTCACGCCAGACCAGGGCGCCACGCCCCTTGACCATCCTTCCTCATGATACGCAACCTGCTTTTGCAGTTGACACGATCCCTCATGCTGAGGACAAGAAGGTTCACTTTGCCCCAGATCTGGATACACTAATGAGCAGCGTCAGGATGCACCTTCATCATCTCAACCTCCACGCTCTCAGACATATCCGAATATTGCTGCAGAGGTGGAGCTTCTCAAAGAAGTTGCTGCTTCATTACCACGCACTCCTGCTCCATTGGATCCCGCTGATCCATTTTCTCATGTGCCGTTGGAACTCCAAGAGGAGCTGGCAAAAATCAAAATTCCTTTAAGTCTGGCAACTATTTTGAAACTGTGTCCTACTCTCAAGGACCAGTTGCCCCTTCCCATGGTTTTGGTTGGGGCAGTCGCTACCTCCACACCCACCGTACATGCCACGGTGGGCAATCAACAAGTCAACCATGTTCAAATTGACGGGGGTAGTGCTGTCAATCTCATTACGGATAAACTCCGCAAACAAATGGGCATCAAACAACTTTATCGTGCCCCATATGACATCAAATTGGCTAATGGCCATATCACGCGCCCTCAAGGCGTCACGCCTCTTCTTCACATCAATATAGGCGATCTCAGATTCCCTCTGGAATTTGGTGTTTGGAAAGCAGGGGAAGATCCAGGTGATTATGAAATGTTGGTCGGCCGACCCTTTCTCCGTCAGGCCAAAAGTATCCATTACTGGGCCACGGACCAGCTAGTCATTACAGATGGTCACCTCAATGCCACTATGGACCTGGAAACTGGCAAGATCATTTCGGTCAAACATGCTGAACCTTCGCTCTCAGACACTGATTCTGAGGAAGCACAAAACATTTATCAAGTTCAGGCTCCTCCTGCGAGTCTGCCTCTGTCATCCTACCCTGAATATGATGATCCTTGGGGCGAGATGACTCTTGATCAGGACCAGGCTGTGGCTGCTTTACTCGACCCCTACCTGGCTCCTTGCAATCGCATCCAACGTGTTGATCACTTTTCAGATACAGAAATTCCTCCAGACACAATCGACGTCCACGCCGTCATGAAGCAACCATTGCTTGATGACGCTCAGCAACCCCTCTTCTTCATCACACAGAGTGCCACTCATCCTGTCATGTTTCAACCTCCTGCTCATGTTGTTCAAGACACGGAAGTTGTCCCACACATTCAGACTCCTGATGTGGAGATAATGGATGTTGGCAACAATCAGCCTGTCCGCCTTGCTGCAAATCTCCCGACCACTATCGAGCACGCGCCATCACGCTCTTCAAAAAGTTCAAACACATTTTTGCCTGGAGCTACAAAGATCTTTGAGGTATCAACAAAAACTTGGGGGAACTCACCATTCCTACCAAATCAGATGCACGTCCTGTATAGCAACGACAGTACCGGCTCAACCCAAATTACCGTGACAGAGTCAAGGCCGAAATTGACAAACTCCTCGTTGTAGGTTTGATCTATGAGGTCAAACATTCTGAATGGGTGAGCCCCATCGTCATTGCTCTCAAACACAATGGTAAGATCCGTGTTTGCGTGGACTATCGGAAACTCAATCAGGCCACGGAGCGTGATCACTTCCCACTTCCCTTCACAGACCAGGTTCTGGAAGAGGTCGCTGGTCATGAAATGTACACCTTCATAGATGGTTTTTCTGGCTACAACCAAATCTCAATCAAAGAATCTGATCAACTCAAGACTACCTTCACCACCCCGTGGGGCACTTTTGCCTACAAGGTGGTTCCTTTTGGGTTATCAAACTCTCCATCAACGTTTCAACGCATCATGCTCTCAGTTTTTCATGATTATATGAAGGAGAAACCCTTTCTCCAGATTTTTCAAGATGACTTTTCTGCCTACAGTTCTATGGATGACCACCTGGATAAATTAGAGCTCGTCTTTCAGAAATGTGATGAGTCTGGCATTAGTCTCAATCCTGAGAAATGCACCTTCTGCGTCACCTCCGGTGTTCTATTAGGTCATGTGGTCAGTAAAGCAGGTATCACCACAGATCCTACCAAAATCAGTTGCGTGCTCAAAGCTCAAGCACCATCTAATATCAAGGAGACACGTTCTTTCCTGGGCAAGGTAAATTATTATTCCACCTTCATTCCTGGACTTGCAGCCATTGCTGCCATTCATAAACTCACGGGTGACGAATCCACTTGGGCTTGGAATTCCCAGGCGGATGCTGCTTTCCAACAGTTGAAGCTCTTGCTTACTCAGGCCCCAGTGCTTGTTCCTCCTCAATGGGACAAGCCTTTTCATGTTCATGTAGATGTCTCCGCATTTGCTATTGGTGCTGTTCTCTCACAAGCATTTGATGAGCACACAGATAAACCGAACCGTTATGCCAGCAGAAAACTCAATCCTGCTGAGCACAACTACTCTGCCACTGAGCGGGAGGCCTTGGGCTTAATTTTTTGTGTCCAACGCTTCCGTCATTATCTCTTAGGCAGTAAGATCAAGTTCTTTGTGGACCATCAAGCACTTCTCTATCTGATCAACAAATCCACGCCCACGGGCAGAATTGCTCGTTGGGTCCTTCTTCTGCAAGAATTTGCTCCTTTTGAAATTGTTCATAAAGCAGGCAAATCTCATGTCGTTCCGGATTATCTCTCACGCATTCACACAGATGATCCCTCCACGTGAGTTTCAGATGCTTTTCCTGACGCTCAGCTCGTTTTGGTCACGGCCACGCCACACTGGTTTCATAACTTTCAGCAGTATCTCCTCACTGGTGCTCTTCCGTCAGAAGACCCCACGCTCTCTCCCGAAAAACTTAAGTCCCGTCACCGTCAATTTCTCCGTGAGGTCCGTGACTACACCATGGTTGCAGGCCATCTTTACAAACGTGGCAAGGATACAGTCCTCCGATGCTGCGTTCTTCCTCACGAAGTGCCTGATATTGTTCGAGAATCACATGAAGGGCTTGGTGGTGGTCATTTTCATGGTGATACCACGGCACGCAAAATACTTCTCGCAGGCTATTACTGGCCCACGCTCTTCAAGGATGCTCACGCTCACGCCCGCACGTGTGATGTATGTCAGCGTGTGGGTCGGCCCACGGCCCGTGACGCTCTCCCGTTGACGCCGGTCGCCACGCCACTTCCCTTCAGCAAATGGGGAATGGACTTTGTGGGACCTATCGACCCTCCTGCTCGGCACACCCATGCCCGCTATATTCTGGTTCTCACTGATTATGCTACCAAATGGGCGGAGGCTTGCGCACTTCCAGACAACACGACAGTAAGCACAGCCAAGGTCATCTATACGCAAATCATCACGCGTTTCTCGCACAGACTGGCAAGACAAGCTACCTACCGTTCTTTGGGCTTACAATTGATGTTTCAAGATTGCTACTGGTCACACTCCTTTTAAGTTCGTTTATGGTCAAGGGGCCTTGCTACCTTTTGAATATGTTTTTCCAACACTTCGTTTTCAACTTGCTACCACTCATAACCCACCTGCAGCTCTTCAAGAACGAGTTTACCAACTTGAACAATTAGATGAACTTAGGAGAGATGCATATATTCGGGTTCTTCATGGCCAACAGTTGCGGAAATCTTTGCATGACAAACATCTAAAGACCAAAAGTTTTAAAGAAGGTGATTTGGTTTTGCTTTATGATTCTCGCTACAAAAATTTTCCAGGGAAGTTAAAGTTCCGATGGCTTGGTCCTTATCAAATTGTTCAAGTGGTACAACCCAGCGTCTTTCAGCTGGCCGAATTAGATGGCACTCCATTACCTACACTAGTTAATGGCTTTCGCCTGAAACAATTTCATACAGACGATACAGACAGTCATACACATGACGCAATCCAACAATTTGAATCCACAGATAGTGACTAAAGCGGCATATTTATATTATAGGAGGAAATTTTTTTTACAAAATGAGGGCAGAGCCCATCTACTTCCGCTATGGGCAGAGCCCTATTTATAAAATGGGCAGAGCCCTATTTATAAAATGGGCAGAGCCCTATCCTAAGTTTAAAGAAAAACCCTCTACTCCGGGTTGGGAGCAGAGGTGATACGGAGGATGTGGTAGTAGTTTTGCTCCGGATCCCAGCGCAGATGCAGCACCACCTCCACGGCGTTGGTCAGAGGGTCGGAATGCTCAGCCATCCCACTGCACCAGCCATCCATAGGGATGCCATGGTTGTGGCATTTCCAGAGGTCCAGACAGTTCATCTTGCAGGTGATCCATTCCTGGCAATTGGTAGGCATCGTGCAGTTCTCGTTCAAACCAGCCGCTGCCATACTCATGGTCGCAAAAGGGTGTCTCAGCTTCGCCCACTGCTCGACTTTTATAGCCCAACCGACGGGAACCCTGTAGACGTGGACCAATCTGACAAATCGCCGACATGGATGCAATGCAAGGCCATTTCTAACTTGGGAATCTTTTCTCCCGCCGCATATCTAGCCATGGTACCTTCTGACACTTCCTTTTTATGATATCCCACTTCGAGTTGCCAGCATTAAATGACATTCCTTCCTTTCACGCCCGTCGAACATTAATATTTGTACCTTTGCCAGCTGTCACATCTGATCGTTCATTCCTGTTTCATCTCCACCGTTCATCGCTTCTCCCTTAACTGCTTGGGGACTTAGCCAAATTTTTGTCTCTCAATCGCCTTCTTCGCATCTATCGCCACCTGGCACCATCAACAGTTGCTGCTTCCTTCTCATCACGCCCCTTCGCCACAACTTGTGCGCCCTAAAACCTTTTCGTCTATCTTCGTTTTCGTCTTCTGCTCTCGGCACTCCGGCATCTCACATCCGCTCTTCCAGTTCCTTTCCGACGCTCTTCACCATAGCTGCTTCACCCAAATTTCCTCAACTTCAAGCTTCTGCTCCAAGGGATCCGACTCTTTTTGCATTGGTGACTTTCTCAACACCAACTTTTCGTGATGCCCTAGCAGGTCCAAGTCGAGCTGTAGCAGAACGCCATGGGCTTTATCCGTTCTCCACACAGGAACTCCCTGCGCCAAATCCAGAGCAACTGAAGCAGTTTGTCGCTCACATGATCAACAGCCCGGAAGGATACGCCATCATGGTCGATGGCACCACCATTTTGCTCACTCCGGTTCTACTTTCTGAGGTATTCCAAATTCCTCTTAAAAGACCTTCTTTATCTTGGGCTGCCTTACAAGACCAGGATGCCACTCAGTATGGCGTAGCTCCTTATCAAGCCAACATCACAAACATTGCCAAGACCCACGATACTTTTGTAAAGTTTCTGTGGCGGAAATTCTATGGGTATTCCATCAAGAATACCCATATCAATAAACCATTTTATAACACTGTTGTTATGGCCGTCTATACCACTCAACCTATTGATTGGCCACAAATTTTGTTCTTCCGACTTCTCCATGAAATTGATCGCGTCCGTGCAGCACCTTCTTCTGGCTCTGATACTTCTGTGGGTGCTCACCTCCAGGCCATCATCCGTCATTATATTCTTGTCACCCTCCCAGGGTCCCCTTCCACTTCTCATGCATCCACTCATCAATCCTTTCATTCCCTTCCTCACAACCAGCAGGCTGAAACTTCACACCCTCTTTCTCCTGGTCATGTTCAAAACAACGCCACGCATGTTACTGTCTTCTCTTCCTCCACAGAATCCATGCCCTCCACTTCTCATCATGCTTCTCAGACGTCACAGACCCATCATCAACAGGGCCCTGCACTTCCACCTCCTCGCCAAGCCCTGTATCAATACCAGCAAGATGTCCAAGCTGTTGTTCTCAAGCTTCAGGACTCACAAGAAGTCTTCATGAAAGGTGTTCAAGCCTACCTGGAGGCCTCGGAAGCCGTTCACAGGGATCTTCACGCTGCCAACATGCAAGTTCAATCCCTGGAAGACAAACTTCAACAAAAGCACGAGGCTCTTTTACAGGCCCATGAAAATCTCAAGAGTGCACAAGATCAGTCCAGCCTCCTTGCTGATCAACAGGCTGACTTGCAGACGCAGATTCAGGAATTGCTGGAGCAGAACAAAGATAAGGATAAACTTCTTGGTGACAAGGAAAAAGCCATTGCAGATCTTAACACCATGTACACAGAGCTTTCTAAAAATTACACCAATAAGGTCCAAGACCTTACTGAGCGCAATGCTCGCATCACTGCCTTAGAAGATCAGCTCTCCACGCTGACCAGTCAACTCACGCCTCTCCAGGATCAACTTACGGAGGCTCAGAAGCAGAAGATCATAGATGACGCAGAAATTGCCACTCTTCGGTTTCACAGTTCCACTCCTGTGACATCGACCTCACAGGGCCAGCTCTCTCATAGACGGTCCCGTGATCAATCACGTCTCCTGCTAGAAAAAGACAATCAGATCCGAGACCTGCAAAATCAACTCCAGCAAGCTGTTCAATCTGCTGAAGACGCCCAAAATAAACAAGAGGGCTATATTGATATTGCTACCCACATTCCTGTGGATTTCTCTACTCCTACCAGTTCTCTGGATTATGTGGTTGCCCGCCGCCACCTTTTTCTTCTAAAGTGGTATGCAACAGACGGCCAGGTTAATGCCCAGCCACTACGCAGTGCGGATTTTCTAAGGATCTGGCCGGATCTTTCTGTCGAAGACAAAGGTCTCCTCTGTGCTCTCTTAGTCTTTGATCAAATCAACTGTAAAGATCCTGATTTGGTCATCTTCCGCGTTGTTCAGCCGATGGCCTACATTTTTCATGATTTTTATCTGGCTGATTCACAAGACAAATTCAGAGATGAGGAACATCGAATTTTTCGCGGCAACCCCCATGCTCACTGGTTGTTGTTGGACACCAACCCGTATTTATAGGATCATGATCGGTCTCACACTCTTGGACAAGAGTACATGCCTGAGCTTGCTCATCACTTACCTCTGTGGCAAGCAGAAACGCTGGAACAGATACGGAAGAATCTAGCGCATCCTGAAGATCTTCAATTTGCCCAAATTTATATGCAGCACTTGGGAGGCTACAATCAACTGCGTGGCCTTCTGGAAAGCAAGACCATACCCACGGGTTGGGTTAATCCTCCTGTCTATACTCAGCTCTCTGCTTCAGAGTGGGACCAGTGGTGCCGTGCTCTTGATCAAGACCTTGTTCGTGAATTCAGGGAGCAGGCGCAGCAGCCCACGCCCACGGGCATGGCTCACTCTCCATATGCTTCACTCGGAGTCCCTCCATGCCCCAGGTTTCTCACCTCTGACTGGCGTCTTCCCTTTTGGACAAAGGTCCTGGAAGGCCACGCTGGGTGGACTCCTCCTCAGATTTCAACGGACCTCCGCTGAGATCTACGTTTTGTCAGACGCTCCAATTGGGAGGATGGTGCCACTTTGGACCACACCGCAAATTGGATATATATTGCCAATGAGCGTGGTTGACAAACGCTCGCTCATGCTGTCCATGGCCTTGATGCCTTCTTGGCGAATGCTGCCACCTCACCGGATCCTTCAGTTCACCGACAAGCAGGTTTCTGTGCTGCTCTCAAGTGCCTCCTGATAAGCTCGCTAAATCGACAACGTCCTATCTTTTATTGCAACCCGAATGCCAGCGTCAGTGCCTTCGGCCTCCAGACCTGCCTTCTCATGGAATGCCAATTTGTCCCTTCTGAGGCACATGCTGCCCTTGAAGACATGGTACGCTCCAGATTTCTCATTGATGCAGATCCTGCACTTGGGCTCAACACTCCTGAAGCTCTTCAAACACGCCAGGATCTCATCGGCACTTACCACAATGGCGCCCGTCCTCATTCCCGTGAGGATCACTTTCAGACTGCCGGGTTCCCGCCATCAGAAACACTTCCTCCTTTTCTTCACCCTGAGTGTCGTTTAGTGGGGGGGGAGTGTTAGTCCTGTACCTCCAAATACAAGACTATTCATGCACACGACGGACCAGGTCAAGGCCAAAGATCCACAGTCAGGCACAGGTCAGTCGTCAAAGGCCCCGCAGAAGACCAAGCAGCAGACCACGCAGTCAAAGGCCGCGCCTGGCGTCAAAAGGAGGCGCACCGAGAAATGACGCGCTGTCACTGTCTGCGTCATTTTAGGGTCTCAAGAGGCACCGCCAACGTTCCTGCAAATCAGGCCTCATTCAAGGAGTCGGCACCGAGCCTTCACAGAGTATCTATATTGGGCCAAAGGCCATTGTACTATATATATGAGTAGATCTAGCCCTCACGTGGTAGATGAGTTTTTGGTCTTATCTCACTTCTGTCTTCTTTCGATTGTGAGAGCTCATGTATCACAATTGATATCAAAGAGTTTTGGTTCTCTTCATTGTGTTCTACATTGTTCTTTTTGTTTTTCTTGTTTGTCTCTTTTCCCTTCCTTAGTTTCTTTTGCAAATCCCACGTGACACAGCTACCGGATTCTCCTGTTTGATCCACGGGTCCTCACAGCAGGGCTGTCTTGCAGGAGTTCCCGAACCCAAACCCCAAACAAATACAATAACCACCATACTAAGCACCATAACTAAGAAAACATGAATAACAGAATTTATAAACTAACATGTGATTCCTCCAGATAGTGGGAGCATGTTCTTCTCTTACATTTCTCTCCAATCTTCTAGTTCTAATATCCTTTGTGTTAAAAGATACTTTGGTGTTCTCAATTCAAAATTTTTGAATCTTTTCTATCTGTTCATTTGAAATTGCATCGAATCTTTTCGCCTTCTTACAAGAAACCCATTTCCCACCATTGTAATCGATCTCTGCCCTCTTTCTTTGCCTTTTGCAGGTTTCTTGGATGAACACCTAATACCTTTCCAAGATCTCTCTGGCTGATTTTGTCACTTATTTCACAATTTGCACGACGTGGTATAGACATTGCAAGACACCTATGCTTGGCTGCTAGGCAGTCATTGCTGGTAGAAAGTTTCACAGTCTGCATAGAGTCCCAGAGACTCCTAGTGACGATGCTCTTGGCTTCCAGATCCTTTAATTCTTCACCTATAAATTTCTTCAATGTTTTATCCCTCAAAAACTCAAGTAAAATTTCTTTCTTCATGATATCCTCAATTCTTTTGGTCTGTTTACGGAAAGACGTTAGCAAATTAAGGACAATACGGTGTTTATTACTTGCACTTGTTGATGAACCGGATCCTTCTGCCAAGGCGTCTTTTCTTCAACATTTCTTCTTCCTTGATTCTTCTTCGTTTTCTTCTGTTTGAAATGCCAATTTGTGGACAGATTACCTTGTTGACATCCATACCCACAATGGATTGGAGCTTGCAGCAGGGAGCCAAAGAACATGACGTAGGCAAAGAACAGGAAGGGGCTGAAGAATAGGAATTTGAATTTTAGTTTTAAAATTAGAATTTCCCCCATAAATTGGGAATCCATTCTTAAATAATGGCAGTTGAGCAGTGCCGTAATTATAGTTTCATATCACAAAAGTGGCGGATGCACGACCACATTTTGAGGAAGAGGGGGACAACCGAATTGGGACACCACAACGTGCTTTCATCCCGTCAATTTTGGGCGCGATGCACAAAGGACACACCCTATAATATTATTATATAAAAATATTTAATTTCTTTTTTTTAATATTTAATTTTTTCTTATTTTAAAGTCGAGATCCACACCCCTTCAACTCTAACTACAACTCTTCCTTGGAATTTTATCGTCCCCACAAAAGAAGATAGAATAAAAATAAAATTCCCCTCGGTTTTAAATTCATTTTCTTTAAGAGGGAATCCTTAATCCCTTGGTCCCCTTCCCCTAAAAAAAAAACTATTTTGGTCTCCGTGGACGTTAAAAAAACTATTCTATTCTATTCTATTCTATTCTATTCTATTCTATTCCTCAACACATGCCCCCACCCATCCAAAACTTCTCCCCTCTGCCCCTTCCAACATGTGCCCCCTCCAGGGCTCTGGTCCTACCCCAAAAAATCCCTTTGCCCTCCCCTCTGCCCCTCCCCCCACTCTCTGCCCTTCTTGCTAAAGAATGAGGATTCCCTCTCCTTGCCCCTCCCCAAGGAAAATCTTCAAAGTAGATAATTTTCTTTGTAAATGTTGTTCTTTTCTCGAATTGTTCTTTGTAAATAAAGTGTTATTGTTGCATCATGAGAAAATCTAATAGTGATTCAATGTCAACTTACTTTTTTCTGCTCGAGTGCCACTTTACTGCATGAGTCCCAACTATAGGAATGTGACTCATCTTAATCAAATGCATCTTGTAAGCTTATAGCTAGCTTTGGATATTGCAGGCTCTGGCATATATCTATCTCACCATGCTAGAATTTGGCATTTTTTCATAGGGGCTCCAAGTGTGTTTCAAAGAATATGCTACAAGATGCCAAAACCCATCCTCTATTTAATGAAGTATCCATTTACATGAGCACTCCAAAAAAAGTAAATATTGTTAACAATGATAACATCCTTGCATTCATGTCTACATTTAACATCCTTAGGGATATATAGTCTCTTTGTTGCTATGAGTAGGGAAAAGCTTTCTAGCTGGCCCAACCCTCCAAATAATCCAAATGCAATGAAGCTTAAAGCTATACTTGATTGACGCTTATGCCTTTGTAGGGTAAATATATGACTTTTGCACATTCTAATGCTGATATCCTAAGCAGCAAGACATTGTTGCAGAGTCTAGGGTAAAATTATCAATTCATTTAGTTATTCTTTCGTAGCCATTCTTGATGAGAAAATAGGTAGTATATGTTGTTCACTAGAGAGAATGAGATTCGGTTCTATGACCGACTAAAAACACATAAGACTTAAGAGAGAAGAGGTAGTGAACTGAATGAGCAAAAAAGTGTACTTGGACCCTCAACGTCAGCATTGGCAAGACAATATTCCACCACTATCTATACACATTATGAAAGATTCTCTCTAGAGAGATATAGAAGTATCAAAATAGATAAATATCACATTAAAGTCATTTGCATAGTAGAACTCATGACACGAAGAGACTTTTAGCTAGTCCAAAGGTCAAGTCGTTTGACTAGACATCCCAAAATCACCTTGTCGATGAAAGAATCTCAAGGTCAATTGTTTGACCTAGTGTTAGCAACCACAAGAGTCGACTACTTGACTGCGAAAGGATCCCAAGAAACGATTGTTTGACCTTGTGTTAGCAACCAAAACAAGTCAACTAGTTAACTATTTAAAACAAGATCCAAATAGCAGTTTTTCTTATAATCCTTTACTAGTCAACTAGCAATTATAACTACTTTTCTAGAAATAACACCATATGTCCCAAATAGAAACAAATTGACCAAGCAACCCCTAAATAGTGATCTCTTGGATGGTTGGATCGTCAAGCTCAAGATAGCGAATGACTAAAGATAAAAACTTTTGTCAGAATTTTTGCTAAACCCACCGCACTTAAATCTTCTACTTGTATGACACGCTCAGTGTAGTCCACATGCCAGTGTATTGCTTGTAGCATGGTCGAATATACCGAGATCATTTATGAAAGAGTCAACAACTTGACCAAGCAATCCCAAATAGTAATTTCTCTTGAATGGTTGGCTGGCCAAGCTCAAGATGGCAAATGCCTACAGATAATAACTTTCGTCAGAAATGCGGTCCTTTTTTGCCAGCCCCACCACACTTAAATCTTCTACTTGAATGACACGTTCAATGTAGTCGACATGCCAGTTTATTGTTTATAGCATGGCCGAATATACCGAGATTACTTGGATTTGGAATGGCGATGTCTAATATGTCAAACATGAATGGAATAAGGTAGAATGGGTAAGTGATGTCCCAGTGTGGGGAGTGGGGTTGTTTGTCTATATAGGGTAGGGCCACATATGGCCAGGCAAATGCTAGCAAATGTTTGACAACCATCCAAATGCTAGAAAATGTTTGACAATGTAGATAGATAGATTGATAGATTGATTTAGGACTAAATAATAAAAATGAAGCAAGCCTGAAAGGCAGGAGACCATTAGTAGAAAGAATGACCCTTTTGTCCCTACATGACAAGTAGGAGGTGCATCACAGATAAAATATGCAGCAGGCGGCATGCGCTCCCAGCAATCGGGCCTAACCTCAGCACGGAATCATGCGGCCTGTTGCAGATGGAGAATTCGATCTTCTTTCCCTTCCCTCGGATGCTATGCTATGCATCCTCCGCCTTCTCAACTACACAGATTTGCTCGCAGTTGAATCTTCCTGCCGGTCCCTCCGCCGAGTTGTAACCGAAAATGATGCTTGGTATCACCTCTGCCACAATTGGGACCAGGTAATCCCTGTTGATGAATGGAGGAAAAAAGCCCGCTCTGGAAAGGCCCTGTTTCGCTTGCTGAATACCTTCAGCAAGCTTGTCGGTACCTGGAGTGCCAACAAGCTTGCTCCCAGAGGCGGTCTTCTTTTTGTTACTTGGGTACGTTCCTTTCTCATTTGAAGTTTTTCTCTTGTTCTTATTCCTCACAAAAAAGTAGGTTTTGGTGAATCATCTTCTGGCAGAAGGTGTAGCATAAGAACTGCCGAAGCTAAAACCTATTAGGAGGACATTTGTGCCTCTAGTAATGTGTCTTTGAGTTCTTCTATTCTTATTCTAGATTCTTAATCCTTCAGTTTGGGAAATTATAGGGCATATATTCATTGGATGCATGTCGAGTAGTCTCTCACTCGGGTGGTACGTGACCATGTATTTGGAATAATTCTCCTTTTGCTGGAGTTTATTGTTTATATGCTTAGATGTTTCATTTGCAGGAACCATCAAGCTCACTCGTCTATTTGAAGTACTTGGACAAGATGATGGCTCAACAAGATTAGAGCTTGTTACTATTTTGAAAAACAAACCAGACCCATTGGAAATTAGATTTGCGGGTGCTTTGATTTGGTCATCTCATGTGATGAATGAGTTTAGCCTGGAGTTTTTTGGGCTTGGCGAGAGTTCATTTCCACATAAAAATGAAGTGAGTCCTTAAATAAATAGAATCGGATGTGATCTTAATATTCTACTGTAACTCATTGTGATGAAGGCATTTAGATATGCCAGGCTTGGCGGAACTTATATTTTGAACTATAGTTGAACTTGGGGCCATGGGGAATTATTACAAAAATTTATGTCTTCATGTTTTGTAGGGTATACGGCATGGAATTGTAAAGAATGATGCAGCTTCCTCATCAGGGTCAGATCAAAGTTTAAGAGAAGCATTAGGTGGTCAGAACCCTCATTCAGATCCACATATGGACATTGAAGATGGATATAATAACCTAAGGTTACAGCTTCAGCAAAGTCTTGTCCGCCAAGCCTTTCATCTCGGTGCTGATGATCCGCGTCTCAGTTCTCAAGGTGGAATGCTTAATAATGAGGTAATTTCCAGATCTTTTCAGCCTACCCACTGTGAATATTTCGTGACAAAATATTGATGCGTTCTTTTGGCTTGAAGCTCATAAGGAAAGAATGTGTCTTATATTGTATCTCAAGCAAAAACAAAACGTCTAAATATGTGGAATGGAAAGGTTTTTGCTTAAAGGGCAACAGTGGTCTTATTACTTGAATGGAAAACGTTGTTAATAATATAGTTCATCCATAACGTGAGAGAATTTTACTGTTCATTTCAGGAAGAATTGCTGCCACAGGAAGGAATGACTATTGGACGGCGTGCAATCAATCATTTATTACACCTTGCTTCTGTTGGTAACAACCGAGCTACAACAGGTACTACAAGGCCCATTGCAAGGATTTTAGCCCTGTTTTAGCCCTGCCTGAACATCTCATGCTATTTTAAATAAAGGTGATGTCGTTTAGAGAGTAGTCTGATTCCAGAGGCCAGTATATTGCTGGACTCCAGTTGCTCGTAGAAAATGATCTTATTGTAGGGCACTAAACGTTTTCGAAATGTTCAGGAATTCATGTTGGAGATCGTGGATCTGGTGTTCAGCGCGAAGCATGGCAAACATCATATAGAAGACTTGGTGTTTGTGAACCAAGTCATGGGCATGATCTGTCAGGCCTTTGGACTGGGGTTTATGGCCCTCATGGAATTGAGATCGTTATGATATGTTATACAACAGATCACATTGTTGCTACAAAGGTTCTAGGTGTGTTATTTTTATCTTGTATTTTCAGCTTCTATTTTCTATAACAGTTGATGTTGTAAAAGGTATCTTCTTGTAGTAGTTTTATATGGTTAGAGCATCCTTGAAAATTTATTTCTCAGTTTTGCTTAGTTGTACTAATCAAGAGCTTAGGCCCTATAATTTGAGTATGGAGTCTAAGATGTTCTATGATCTTATTTGTAAGGTTGTGCTGTTTTTCAGGAGATCCAAATGTGCCTTGCAATGAAATAACCTTTCAAGTGAGTATTAGCACAGAAAGCACTGAAATTCCGGAAGATTTGCAACGTTTAGCAGCTACAATAGCCACAGATCCAGCCAATGCGACTGATATTGTGAAAATGTCAGGGCTATCTTTGGATGCCATTTTCAAAATTAGGCTCTTTATGTATTTATTTTTTTCTGACATAGTATTTCCCTTGTGGCAGCTATAGTGGTGAAGGTAGAATTGCGGGTACAAACTTTCGGGATCCACAATGGGTTTCAGGTCAATTATTGATCGATCGAAGAGGTTCCATATTATTTCTTTGGAAGGATGTTAATTTTATCATCCAGTTTAAGAGGCTAGATTTGGCTTTGCTTTATAAGACCCAAACAGCAGAGGGGTTGGATGTATTTAGATAGGACTTACTGTTTTTGTAGTCTTTGTAGCCAGATATTTGCTGGTTGTATATTAAAGCCTGTTTAAGGGTAAGCCTCAAACAGGATGATTCAGTTGCTAATGTATTGTGTTTGGTACTGGTTGCTGGGAAGTCTTTGTAGATCAACTCTGTGGTGGACATTGTCTGTGTGTCAGTATCTATGCATTTCGAGCATCATGTTGTGCAGTGATGGCCAAAGATGGTCGTTGTTGAGACTTGTTATGCAGTTTATGATATAATTCATTTATTTTGCTGTTATATCTGTGATATAGTTCGTTTCCTCAGTTCTTATATCTAATGGCACCCCATCCTAGTCGTTTTTTATAAAAAAAAAAAAAAAAAAATCTCACCGGATTGAACAGAAAAGAAAAGAAATATCAAAAGTTTATACATGTGGCAAGGCTGTCCTTCAACGCCTTGTTGGAATTATACAGAGGAAAAGCTAGGAAGAGCATAAATGAAGAACGCTAAGAATAAGAGGGATCAGAGAAGCCTTAAAAGGCAATTGAATTCCCACCCAGCGCGATGCCATTTTTCAGCGAACTTCCTGATTGCAACACTTTTTACTTGCTTGCGAGAGGTAGATGACGCTTGCACTTGAGATCATTTTGACGTATGTTTATTTATTGCAAAGCAAATGGGTGTTGGCATGGATGTCTATTGCTCCTCATTTTTTGTCTCGTGGAATATGGCTCCTCCAAAATCCATCGCCATAGCCAAGACGTCATTATTAATGGGATGCTTTTAGTTTTTATTGTGGGCCATTGATTTGCAAAATATTCTCTGGATTGTGCCCGACCACAAATTTTTAGAACACAAATCAAAATGCAAGTTTCAACGGTGCAAACGAAAATTAAGAACTCAATGGTCTATAAAGAACTCAATGGTTCTATAACATTTAGCAGATAATTTCCTCATAATATTTACATCACAATGGTCCAAAAGCCTTGCTCGAAAGTAAGCCAGGCCGGAGGAATCGAACCTCCAGGCTGCAACGGTCTCACCAGTGCCAACATAACAATACAAATAAAGAACATAAAGCTCTTCCTTTGCATCTTTTTTTTTTTAATTGAAGGCTGTCTATATATTTATATGGTACCTTCGCACCCGCCGTTAAATTAGGAATAAGTTAATTTTTTTAACTGCCAGTTAAACTTATAAGAGACTCTTATGTTCGCACCAAGACTGAGCTAACTTTCCGTTAAGACTTTAACCTAACGGAAACTAGTTAAATCCAGACTAGAACAAGTTAGGTTTTTTTTTTTTTTTAACTTAACGATAAAATAAAAATGTGTTCGCACTTGCCTTAGTTAAGTTAGTGCTAACTTAATGCTAACGACACTTTCTTCGCATAGGTGCCTATTAAGTTAGTCTAACTTAATGCTAACGGCAATGGCTTCGCACATTCGTCCATTATATTATTTTTTTTTAACTTAATGCTAACGGCAATACCTTCGCACATACCTCCGTTAAGTTTTATTTTTGTTTTCTATTAAGTGCTTAAAACAATCGTCCTCTTCTTGTGCCATGAACAAATTAACATACGAACTCATAACCATCATGATATCATGCACTTGTTGATCATGTTCCATCTCATTAAAACACTACATAATCAACTTGTTATTCAAAGCTTATCATTGGATTCAAAGCCTACCATTGTTATTCAAAACTTATTATTCTAGTCAACTTTGTTAAAGAAGAGACAATTATCAAGTGAAGACTATATATTCAGTTAATGTGCGGCGGATCTCCACATCCAATTCATATGGATCTGGATCAGTGTTCGCACGTGGTTCTTCTGCTTCATCTGCCTCATTCTCCTCGATCTCTTCTTCTTCTCCCCGTCTTATTCGCTACTGCCTTACTTGCTCCAATTCTTCCTCGATATCTGCCTCGCCAATATCAATAAGCAAATTATGGAGAATACAACATGCGTGAGTAAGAGTTGAAACATTTTCCGGCTTCATCTTAAGTTTCGTATCGAGACATCAGAACTTGCACTTTAATAGCCCGAACGCTTGCTCCACATATATAACCTTCCCTGCGTCAGTTTCTTATTGAAGATGTTCTCTACATTTCAAAACAAATTTCATTTAGAACATGAATTGAAATTAAACAAAAACATAAACTATTAATCAATACCAACATATGATAGAAGTTGAACATCCCCTTCATATGGTGTGATCAATCAAGGGGAGCATTCTCCTCTTGGCATAGTTTATAGTCTATAGTCTATGCATTCTGTTCCAGGGGTAGATTTAGTTGATATAGGCAAGTTAATTTAAAAGAACAAAAATGAGAAGGTATTATAGAAAAGTACCAGACATCTATGAAAATATGAGGAAAAGTGTCTCCATGATACCTCTCCACTGTGAGAATTTATAGATAATAGTGATGTATAAAATACTGCAAATGAAGGGGGTATGTTCTCAAGAACTTACAGTGCAAGCCAAGAACATGGACTGCACTCGCATAATTCAGGTTTTAGAAGGTCTCTTCCAACTTGATCTGGCTTTGCATCAGAACCATAAAAGTTCCTCATCTTTTTCAGTATTTCCACTTCAGTTTGCAACATGGAAATCAAATGCCACATATTGGAAGGCAAATATCAACGCATCAACTACAAGATGTAACTGCCAAAACCTTGCAACGAAATCAGTAACGTCCAACAAGAACGAAGTCGTTATCATCCAAAACTCTAACATCCTTATCCCCAACAAAATGTTCACGTCCAATGTCATTTACAATCTTTACAAATTCCTGCCTTTGGTTTATATCTAATGGAACATATGGCAAGCGGAAAATTGGCTGTGTGATGCCAAGTTGCGCAAGTGCATTGTTGACTCCTATGGGATTTGGTTCAACAAATAGCCAGTCTATCAGAGGCATCAACTTTGGATTTATTTCTATGTTTCTACTTTCAAGTAAGCTCTTCATTAGCTTAGGAACTAAGTTGCTTGTAACTGATATAGCAACCCTGATCTGCATGTTTCCAACGAGCATCATGGCATTGATCATCATTGCCACTCCAAACATTAATTCCTTGTTTACTATACATTTCCACACGGTCATTGCCCACGCATTCTTTCACATTAAAAGATTAGGACTGCAATGCAAGGTCCTCTATTACTGAAGGAGGTATATCCTGTCCTGTCCTAGAATACATTTTGAAATGGCGGAATTATGACCCGTCGATGATGTCAGCTAGCAAGATGAACAAGCCAGCCACTAGGAAAAATGTCCCAACATCAGCTAAGGGTTACGGCTGGGTGTTGCTATCTTATGAATCTCTCTCTTTGTCAGGTTGTCTTGGTAGGGTTCTTATGAATCTCTTGGTAGGGTTCTAGAAAAGGTTTGTCTACAGACAAGAAGCCACCGAGCAGTGCTTTGAAAGCAGTTCGAGACGAAAAAATGCCCTCAGTGATAGACACCAATTGGCTAAGAGCCGTGGCCAAGAAAAGAAGTGTGAAGCCAATAGCTACTTTAGGAGAGCCTTCGGTAGCAAAGATACATGTTGAAAACCATGTTCAATGGCATGTATTGCTTCTCTTGTTGAGTTGCTTCCTGTGTTCCCAATTGCTTTAATTCTCATTCCAAAGTAATTAACTCTATGTGCAATAAGCATGACATGTCATCCCAACTCATAAGCTGCCCTTCTCCAGTGGTGCCCCCAACAATTAAACCCTCAACCCCATTATCTACCAAATTACTTACCATAGCTTCAGGCTGCCACTCATATCTTCAGGCTGATTACTTACCATATCTATCTGATTACTTACCACCATTATCTAGCTGCCACCATTATCTATCTGATTACTTACCATATCTTCAGGCTGCCACTCAAGATAGAGGAGCTAATATTACTGTTTTGAACAGTGCCACCAGAGTCATATATTCTCAGGCATCACTTGGTGTCACATGAATCTCTCTTGTTGCATCCCAGACTTTTGACAGAGGTGGCAAAGTAAGTCTTGCACTCACTCAGATCAATTCTGAAGCTTAATGAAAGTCTAAAACAAAAGGGACCTGTGCTTTCTGTGTCGGAAGTTCCAAGGTCATGGTTTTCGCTGAAGTAATATTTCAGTCATGCATTCAAAATTCTAGGATGAAGCATTGCTAGATTGGTTAAAGACTGTGCAATTAGGTAAAGCAAACATCCGATAGACTGCCGCCAAACACCCCTATAGACTAGAAAGCACCCGTAGACCTAGACTGGAAAACAGGGTTGCGACATAGACTGGAAAATAGGGATGCATCAGAACTACATAGCAGAAAAATAAGTCCGAATCACCTGTTCCTAGATGTCGGTTTTTGGGTAAGATACTAGAGCTTGCATTAATACCTGACATGCTTCCCGATTTCATAAAATTTGATTTTAAACATGGCAACATTCCTTACCTGCTGGGGATCCTCATCCTCGTCTTGTTCTTGTTCTGTTGCAGCTTGTGACGAAGCTGACACTATTACGACCATCTCCAGCCATGGCCCGCCCACGACCAAGTCCGACACGCCCTCGACCTGCTCCAGCATTTCGAGCTCGAGTTCTAGTATCCGCCATTTCGACAGAACTATGGCGTTAAAAGTGACCTCGAAAGGTCACTTTAATTTTCAGTGTAATTTTTATTTTCAGTTAACTTTGGGTTTAATTTACTAACGTAACATAAATTAGTGTGAAGTGAATACAAGTTAACACTTTTAGGTTAAAAAATTTAACTGAATGCTAGATAAAAAAATTAAGGTAAACGTAACCTAACTAGTGGTATGAAGGCAAATGCAGTTAAAATCCTAACGGAATCCTAACATAATGGTTGATGCGAAGGTACCCTTATACGTTTAGGAAATATTACAAAAACCACTTTTTGCAAGGGAAGTGTAAGCCTATAAATGAAATATTCCAGAAAGGTTCTAATTAGACTTAGAAGAAGATGCAGAACAACAGAATATCGAAAATTAATCCATTTTCCCTGTTCCAGAAAAGGGGGTTTATGGTAGGACTTGAGATTGAAATTCCTGCATTTCCTTGCCTTTCCCTTTACCACCATGTGAAAAGTGCAATAGATGCATATACACAGCTTTGCCATAGCCATATTAAATCTGCCTTTGGAATCCTTAGCCTTACACAGCAGCTCTCTTCGAACATTATAATTCTAGTCACAGTAGCAACTACATCCACATGTGTTTTCATGTTCCAAGATATTGGCTACTCCAAAAAGCTTCATCCATTCACTATTGGCCCTGAGATTGACTCTCCTCCATTTGAGTTTCTTCATCATCATGAACAACACATCTGAAAATGCAACGCAATTAACTGTTAGTCCCAGAATCCAGCTAATATCATATTGAGCCTGCTTTATGATCCCTTCGGGGGGAATGATTTCACATTTAAAAATGAAGGCGTTTCTTCCTTTCCAAATTCTCTAAAGGAGAATATATATCCTCCAATCACAAGGGTTGGAAGGCATAAAGAAGTCAGCCTCATTCAAAGCTACAAGGTCTAAACCAAGAATATTAGAAGCGAGCTCCAATATCCATTCCGACCACATGCATTGCCTAAACAGGTGGTTCTCGTCCTCCCTAGCATTCAGACACCTGTCACAAACATCAGAGTTAGCCATTGATATTTTATGTCTCTTACTGTTGGTTGTCAAGCTTTTATGCCATAGTTGCCACATGAAGGCTTTAATCTTCGGGTTGATGGGACTGTTCCACATGTGATTCAAATTACTTCTGGCCATGTGTGGATGAACTCCCCATTTCTGATGGATTGTAATTTCCTAGTTGCTCATGAGAAACTTGTAGGCTAATCTCACTGTGTATCCTAGCTTTCCATTATGCTGCCATGAATCCTCATCATTGGACCAGTTGCCATGAGAGATGATATTGATAACAACTTCATAAAGCATCTTTGTATGATTATCCTCCTCTGCAAGAACTAAATTATGGAAAGTTATAATCCCATTGTTATCAAACAGATCTTTGATAAGAGTAACCCCCTTTACTTTCCAAAGCCTTGCTTGATCAGGGAAATGACAAGCAAGGCACATACCGGGGTTATCCAGAATTAATGCTAGATTCCAGAAGTGAACTGCTCCATTGAAAGCCCCTCCTTCCAAGTGTACATATGCCTGATTTCTAGCCAAGCCTTGATCCACTTCTTGATAATACCTGGGATGCTAGCAGGGACAGAGAAAGGAAAATAGATCGAATGTGGAAGCTCCATTTTTAGAGATCTCCATCCGTATGGGTGACATCTGTTGATATAATATCTGATTAGAATGGAGATGGAGTGCCTAATTTTATCATAGCAGGCTTTGTAGAAGTATTTAGCAGCCAAGGCCAATCCCTGATTTCCAATATCAATAGTACCAAGCCCGCCTTCTTTCTTAGCTTTATAGCATTCCTTCATTGACACAGGGTGCCAACATCTTCTATTATGACCATAGGCTATGAACCTGCCAATAATACTCTGAAGCTTATTAGAAACCTTTTTAGGAGCTATAGTAACTGAAGATTGGTAGACCTGCGACGAGGAGATCATAAAATTGGCGATAATAGCTCTGCCATTTTTAGACAGCTATTTAGAGTTCAGAGAGTCAACCTTTTTATAGAACTTATCTATAATATTGCTCCACAAGTTGAAGCGTTTCATCTGATAGCATAGGGTATTCCCAAAATCTTAGACTTGGTGCTGGGGGTATTATACTTACAGCCTAAAAGGCCAGCCACCTGTTTTCCTTTGTCCTCATCCCTTGCCCCAATTGCTAATTTAAGAGGGTTGATCCTGCATCCTGAAGCCTCCCCAAAATCATTTAGAATCTGCTGAGTGTTCATAATGGAGTTATGGTCCATGGATATCAGGTTAAAAGTATCATCTGCAAAATGTCCATTAAGGATTTGATCTGCCTGAGTGTTCTCAGGGAGATGTAGATCCTTAATTGAGTTAGTAAACTTGGCTTCATCCAATTTATTGTGAAGAGCCTCCATTACAATCAAGAAAAGAAAGGGAGCTAGAGGACAACCTTGTTTAACTCCTCTCTGAATGAAGAAGAAGGGGCTGCACTCACCATTTATAAGCACAACAGATCTGGAGTTCTTTAGAATGGCTTTGAAGATCCCAATACTCTCTTCATTGAATCCTAAAGCCCTGCAGCTTTTAAAAAGAAAATTCCAACTTATCGTGTCGAAAGCCTTGGTGATGTCTAATTTTAGGAGAGCCGCCTCTTGCCTGGAATCTTTAGCCCATTGGAGATCCAAAATAGCAGTGACCACATTATCAAGAATATATCTGCCCTTTAGGTATGCCGATTGAGAACTGCTCATAATACAATCAAGAATCTTCTTTAGTCTAGCAGCAATAGCACCTACAATTATCTTGTAGATAACATTAGTCAAGGAGATAGGTCTATAAAGAAAAGGAGATAGGAGAGTCTATCTTGGGGATGAGAGCAATAAAGCTAGTATTGATCCGAGCATCCAAACACTTCCCTGTTCTGAACTCATTAGCCAACTTAGTGATGTAGTCCCCTAAAAGAGGCCAGGCTTTGGAAAACTCAGCTGGAAGACCATCCTGTCCAAGGGTTTTCCCATTTTCCATACCATTAACCACTTCCCTAAGCTCATTATTCACAAAGGGATTAGTAATCATATCATTCTGATTATCACTAACTTTCTTTCTCATGTCCATCATGTTATCATAGCAATCCATGTTAGTTCCCATGATATTCATAAAATGGTTTTTAAGATTATTATCCCCTGAAATGAGATTATCCCCCACCTTGACCTCATAGATCTGATTCCTCTTAACCCTAGATTTAGCTTTAAGAAAAAAAATACTTGGAGTTACATCTTTCATCCTTGAGCTCTTATATTTTAGCTTTCATCCTTCAGCCTTTGGCTATCCTAATTTCCTCCTTCTCAATCTGAATTCTTATACTGTCCGGCTGCTCAAGAGAGGCCATGCCCAAATTCCTTCTTAAATCTTACAAATGGGCTTGATTCTGATAGAAAATATTTCTCCCCCTTAAGCAATTCTTAATGTGTCTAGCTAGGTTAATCCATCACCACATCCATCATGTATTACCATCAGGTCTAGGGTGGCAACTAATGAATTATTCAGGCTTGGCCATAAAATCCTCCTGATCTAATAGGCTGACATTCATCTTGAAATAAGATTTCTTTTTATCTCTATTATCAGTTCCCATAATAGCGATCATTTGAGGGAAGTGATCCGAGATTGTGTAACCCTTCATGTTCACAACTCTGCTACACTTGGTCCACAAATTCTCACTCATATAGAAACTGTCATGAAGGTAGCGAATAGGATCAGCCTTGTGATCAGACCAGCTGAAAGCATTACGCTCAGTCCTGGCCCAATGTTCTATGGCATGAAATTATCATAAAAAAGTTTGAAGTGTCACTAATCACGCTATTGGACTTCTACAGTGACAAGTAGGTGAACTTCGTGAAAAAACAATGTTGGCCTTGAAAGGCCTAGTTAAAATGATAGAATTTGTGATAGACTTCGAAAATGTCAAACTAGTTCTCCAAGACGTTAAAATGCTATCTATCTATCTATCTATCTATCTATCTATCTATCTATCTATCTATCTATCTATCTATCTATCTATCTATCTATCTATCTATCTATCTATCTATCTATCTATCTATCTATCTATCTATCTATCTATCTATCTATCTATCTATCTATCTATCTATCTACAAATTCCCCACATTCTTAACCGTAACATGTAATCCTATTTCCCATGATTCGCCTTCAAACAGATAATGGATTCCATAATCTATCCAACCCACCCCATTCCCCAAGCCTGCGTTACCGCTAGTTGTTGTTTCTTTTTTTTTTTTTTTGGGAAGGCGGTCTTCCAACCGCACATCATGTTAGTTTTACCTTGTGACGTTCGGCAAGATATCACGGTCCCGGGGCGATATCTTTGTCTTTACCCTAAACGCAGCGTACCGCCACCCCGACCGACGTAATGCGCCCGGCGTGTAACTAGGTGGCGGGTAGCCCCTAGGGGGCAACTTGCAAGGTATGTGCATGTATTAATGTGCACATTTACCAATGTGCACATTTATCTAGGTGCACATTTTCCTATGTGGACACTTTATGCCACCTAGTCATTAAAGGCAAGTGGGCCACACCCAATTATCCCACATGCTTAAAGGGATAATTGGAAACCCTAGCCCTAAACCCTTGTCTATTTAGGTAAGAGAAACCCTAACTTGCCATTTTCGTCCATAGAGTTTTAGGGCTCTATTTTGCTCGCTCCAGGAGTCAAAACCGCCTCCCAGACTCTGTCTGAGCGATTTGACTCATTAGTTTCCCCTTCTAGCTCCATCTTCTAGCAGTTCAGCAGGATGGTCGAGTTCAGGGCAGGAGGAGCGAGCCAAGGATCAGGTATTTGGTCAATTTAATAGCTTAAACCATCTTCCAGCCTTTGTATCAGTAGGTTTAGCCTATTAAATTACCCGTAGCAGCCATTTAGATTCCCAGACTCTAACTAAAGAACCTAACTCTATGATATAGATTAGATCTAGTTCTTTAGTTCTTCTGTGATGTATATGGATGATGTATCTCTGTGAACTCCTTGTATTGGGAAGGGGGGTAGAGACCCTAAAGCTTAGTAGTTGATGTTTCTAGTTAGCCTCTCTAGCACACTGTAGATTCGGCCTGTGTACAAGAACCACACCTGGTTGTGGGTGAAGGGGCCAGACTGGCTTACAAGGAGGTTCGTGTTCTGACTCTTGAACGATCCCTCTGGTGTGTAAGGCCTACCGGGGATCATTGTGGACTAGGTCTAATAGCTTGCCACTGAGTGCGGGCAAGGCATGGACTCGACACCCGTGGAGTGATGCGTCACTCTCCATTGGGTCCAAGTCGAATAAGGGCAGTGGCCCTCTAGTCACCTTGAGTCAGCACGTAGATCTCTGGAGGGAGTGATCCCTACCTGCCCCATCGGAACTGGGGAGATGCAACCCAGGAGTAGCCCCTTTGGCTATGCATCCGGCGGGCTACAGTCAGGTCCCAACACTTTCAGCCTACTCTGCAAAGTGTGCACAGGAGGGGCAGATGGAGTGGACAACCCTAAGCCATGTTCTCATGCCAGCCAAATCCATTGCCATGAATTCTGTCTGCAATGAACTCTGGAGACCCAAGCCGTCAGTCATCCCTTGGAGTCTGAGCCTTGGGTAGGATTTCCCATGTGATGTGCTGATCTTTGTCTATGCAGATATGTGATGAGCCATCCTTCGAGATGGCTATGTGATGTAGATGTTGTATACTGACGTGTATGTTTACGCAGCTAGGTAGACCCTGAGGGAGACAGGGTAAAATGACCCCTTCATTCTTCCCACTGGAACTCATCAAGTATGAACTCCTGTTTGTATACGGTGAGCGCACCATATATGAGTAGGGGACGTCACAGTGGTATCAGAGCAATGTTCTTGGAGACCAAGAGCAAAGCACTGACCATGATCCCAGTAGTACTAACTTGATAAGATCTTCAAACCTCGAAAAGTGGGAAATTTTTTTCTCATTTTTGTAGTATATGCTAAGCTAGTAACAGTTAAGAGAATTGGAACATAAAAAGATTAAAAATAGTGAGCCAAATCCTTCTAAAGCAAGAAGGTCTCACACGTCGCGCCAGGACTAAAAACAAAACTCCAGTTTTTGACCTGGGCACAACGTGTGAGACATTGGGCCAAGAACACCTTAAAACTTGATGAATTTCAGAAAAGTAACATGCTAGATCGAGTTCTAAGATAAGATTTAGCTAGAATGGTCCCATAAATTAGTCACATAAATTAGTCAAAAATGTACAATGTCTCACACGTCGCGCCAGGACTAAAAACAAAACTCTAGTTTTTTACCTGGGCGCAACGTATGAGACCAATACTTAGAAAACTCTGAAATAAGTGTATGTTTTGAGTCGATAGGTGCCCTGGCACATTAAATAGAGCAACTTGAATTTTGACCTAAAAGTGCCCAAGCTATAAATAGATGTAGACCCCCCTCATTTGTACGTTCCCTGCTTAGAAATCTGCTCCCGCTTTTTAAGGCGATCTTTTGGCGCCGACCTCGGATCGACGAACTGTCAAACATGGCCCGGACTAAGTGATCGCCGGAAATTCCCGACCGATGGATGGACAAACCAAGATCCGAGTCCGACATACCGATGCTTCAGAGCCCCCTTAACAGAATGGCCGCCTTTCATGGTAACGAGGAACAACTTCTGATGAGCACCAAAGGGAAGGATCCCAAAGGAGGAGCACAGACGAGGAGATAGACCAAAGAAGTCGATCAAGACGCAGGTGCACCGTGATGCCAGAGGTGCTCTCAGGGATGAAGAAGCGAGCTTTGAGCTGAGGACCAAGGCCTCGTGAAGAGCAGAGGCACCGACTCCTCAGCCAACCATCGAGGGAGGAACTCAAGTCCGGATTCAGAGAAGGAGGCTGAGGAGCAAGAAGAACAGAGAGAGCCGACACTGGCCACCAAGAAAGAAGAAGAGCCGGCATATGGATCGTGAAGGAGGAAGCAAAAGAACGCCAACAGAGAAGAAGAGGCGTAGAAGAAGAGGAAGAGGGAGGAGCAGGAGGCCAAAGAGGCCGAGGAACTGAAGTTGAAGAAAGGAAAGTTCGTGGAGGCGGGCCAAAGAAAACTTAAGAAGGTTCCACGAACAAAAACCCCCAACCCCAAGGTCATCATCACCGAACGGCCAGCTGACCAACCCCCGCCCTCCTCCGACGACTCTGAAGATGAAGACTTCAACCCCAACACCGCAGGTGGAAGCTCTTCGAAGCCCCCAGGCGACGAGCAGGGAGCACCGGAATAAGAACAGCCGGATCAAGTGCAGAAGCCCCCGCCATATCCAACTTGGGACAGGAAGAAACAGCCGTCACGACCTGCCCGAGAATCTTATGTAACAGACCCTATCAAGATCTACGAGAGAAAGATGAGGGAGCACAATGCGTATATGAAGAAGTGGGAGGATTACAACTCCTACTACCAGCAGAACAGGGTTAGAACTATCGAAGGTGGACATCCAACGAAGAACCAGACTCTAAGGCCGCCGCCACAGAAGCCCAAGCCTCCCAAGAAGCCAGCGAAGAAGAGAGCCAGCAGAAAGGAGAACGAGAGAAGAGCACTTCGAGAAATCAGGCACTTCCAGCGCAGCTTCGGCTTCTTAATCCCCCGTGCCCCCTTCGCCCGTCTAGTTAGAGAAGTAATGCAGGACTTTAACACCGGCATGAGGGTAACAGATGAGATGCTGCTAGCACTACAGGAAGCAGCCGAGCAAAAGATAGTGTAGCATTTTGAAGATTCTATAGCCTGCACCGTGCATGCCAAGCGAGTAACCTTGATGAGGAAGGATATGCAATTGGCCAATATAATTAAGGGAGATCCCCATTAGAAAATTTGTAAATGATGAAAAATTTTGTTAATACAAAAGAATTTCGAGTAGATTATATGTGTAATCTTACTTAATTAAGCTGAGTTAGCAAGTAACAGCTTTGTTTTAGTAAAATAGGACATTTCTAGAGCAAATAGTGAGATGTCTCACACGTCGCGCCAGGACCAAAAACAAAACTCCAGTTTTTGACCTGGGTGTAACGTGTGAGACCATATCCAAATTAGACCAAAACACCTCCAAATCGATCAAGTAAGGGGTCAATTCTGCCTAACTCGATGAGCCTAGCATGTTTAGACCCTTAGATCACCCAAATTGGACAAGTTTTGACCAAAATAGGGCAGATGTCTCACACGTCGCGCCAGGAGCAAAAACAAGACTCCAGGTTTTGATCTGGGCGCAACGTGTGAGACCTCTTAGCATTTTCTCCACCATGCCATATCCAATTGACCTCTAGTTTGTTGCAATAGGTTCATTAGATAGTCCCAGTCATGTCAAACCCTCAAATTAACCTTCCAATTCCCATTTGAGCCTCAACATAGGCTAGAATTGCCCAACCCCAAGAGTTTTTCAAGTCACCCAAAAATTAGGGTTTTCTCCTCCTCTATAAATAGGTCCCCATTTCTCACTTAGCACCCTACAAGTTTGCTCTTGACCCTTTAGGCGATCTTTCAGCTCCCTGAGGCGCTTTTGCACCCGTTTGTTAGTCTCATCTTCCCTAGATCCATGGCAACTGCTGACTTCAGGCGATGGTACAGCGCCAGTGCCCATGCTGCCGAGGCTGATGTCGACAATATTTTCCGAGTTTTCTGGAAAGAAATAGATGTCCAAGCCACTCTGCACGCAACCCCAGCATATAGACAAGTCCTGACCGAGTTCCAAGCTAGGGTAGGACCGTCATTAGTGCAGCTCCCCCCTTGTACAGGTTACTTCGTCCCCAGACAATCCCTTCAAGCAGCCTTGGGTGATATTCCAAACATTGCCAAGTACCTGACCAACAAGGCCCAGAGGTTGCCAGACTACATGGTCCTGACAGTTGACAGGACCAAGTATTTTTCCCACACCGCTGCCTTAGCAATTTTTCTCTCCCACCGTGCTGAAAACTCCATGGGGGAAACTTCTATCCCTCCCATGGGTGTGGACCCCTTAGCCTCCTCAGCAGCAGACCAGCTCCTTTTGCAGTACCAACAGGAGCAAGAAAGAAGAGCAGAAGACGAAGAGTCGGAAGACGAGGACTACGTCGAGCTCGATCCAGCAGAAGAGCAGCAGTTAGCAGAGCAGGAGTTGCGGGAATTCGAACGGAGCCGGCAAACCCTCAGGATCGCTCCACCACTTGGGCTAGGTATCACAAGCCTAGCCCCCATCATCATCGTCGGCGAGGAGTACCTGCTCCTCAGCGACATCCAGAACCTCCCCGAATGCAGGGAAAGGGAGTATTGACTCGACGAGTTGCTGCACCAACTGCAGCAATAAGAGATGGATGATTTTATCGTCCGAGGAGTTTCCGACTTTCCACTTCAAGTAAGAGAAGCCGACACCTACACAGGAGAGTCGACTTCTGACATCCAAGCCTACGGCAACATCAGGCAGATAATGGAAACTTGGAAACTGCCAACTGAAGAGGAGTTTTATGCATCCAAGAACAGATGGGGATCCGTGGCAAGACCACAAACATTTTGATGCCGAGCTCTTCGACACCAGCCCCTACGTGAGAAGAGGCGATCATCGACCTCGGTGCGAGCTTCATCCACGCTTAGGGATTACGAGAGTTCACCGAGGTGGAGGTCGACGAATATGCCGGAAGACACAGAGCTGGTGGCCGAGGAGGCAAAGAATCAACAACGACGCACAACAAATTCGTCAAGGATACTATCTCCCCGGCTGGCCGGGCGGGGAGAATAGCGTAATACACCGCAAATTCAAATCCCGGGCGAAGAAGGAGTATTCATGCTCGCCAGCTCGGGCTTTGGCGGCATGCCCCGCCTAGGCTGCCAACACCGACTATGCCGCCTTAGTCAAGAGAGCCGCATGGCACTTCGACATCTTCGACCGCCATACCTTACCGGCGGCGGGGAAGATCGGCAAGGACCGCGACTTACACCTCCGTAGGATAGAGGAATTGGTAACAGCTTTGCAGGGCGGGTCATCAACAAACGTCCTCAGGAACTTGGGACGCTCGGTAGGAACGGCCCAAGTTAAGAAGTTCCTTGAGGATAACCCATCCTACCGGCGATTTCAAGAATAGTCAAATTCTTGATCCCGGAGGCTTTGTATTAAGATACTATATAAAATAAAAATAATTTCTTTTGCACTTTAAATGTTTTGTTGACGTATTTTGTTCCACAATTATACCAACAAACACATATAATGCAAGAGAACAAATAGAACTAACCGTATAGCCATGACCTACTTGTGTATGCAGCTAGAGGCCCAGGATCAGCAGAACAACAACGGCGAAACCGTAGGGAAGAACAGAGTCCGCCTAGGCCGCACCCGGCAAGGAGCCTGTATGAGGCATTTGGCCCCATGACCCCGGAGGAGGAAATGTCACAGATGAGGACGGACCTTGAGCAAATAAAGGCTTTCTTGGCAACACAAGCAGGAGTTGGTTCGGAAGGCAACGCCCAGCTACCACAAGCATCAGCTCGGAAAGCAGGAAAGGACAAGAGGAAGAGCAAGAGAAGGAGGTCCCCCAGCACGGAATCCTCCGACTCAAACTCGGACTCAGACTCTGATTCCGAGGAAGAGGTTGAACAAGTGCAGAACCGAAGGGACGACAGACACAAGGAGACGAGGACATCGGACTACCAGAAGAAGGTAGACTCTGCATTGGGAAACGTTTGGAAGGCCAGGAAGCTCGAGCAATTCTCAGGCGAGAACAGGTCAGGCATGGAGGCAGAGGCTTGGCTCGATGAGATGAGTGAGTATGGTAATGCCTATGGTATGAAGGACAAGGACAAAGGCAGGGTGGCAACAGCCAACCTGAAGGGAGCAGCACGCATTTGGTGGAAGGGGTATGCCAACGCCCATGGCTTAAGCAGAGATGGTAGCAGGTTCAAAAATTTTGCTAAAGCTTTTAAGCGCCATTACGTCCCAAGGGAACACAAGTCCAATATGATGCAGCAGTTCTACAGGTTGCAGCAAGGCAACAAATCAGTCCAGAAGTATACAGAGGAATTCATGCGGCTAAGGCTTTATGTGCCAAAGTTGAGCGAAAAGCATGCAGTGGAGAGCTATATTGAAGGATTGAATGAGGAGATACGCAAGCTTGTAAGGGCAATAAACCCCAAGACAGTATCAGAAGCAGAATCCAAGGCAATAAGCTTGCAAGGAACGGGGCCTCAGAACAGCGGGCAGAAGCAGCAATATTACCCAGATAAAGGCAAGGCAACAGGGAGTTATAGCCCTAGAGCAGCCAGCCCAGCTCTAGCTAGAGCCCCATATAGCGGCAACCATGGGAAGCAGCAAGAGAAGAAGCAGGTGTCCTTCAAGGACAAGCAGGAGGGGTCAAATTACTCCAAAGCAGTGCGGTCCTTCTTGCAAGCCATGCCCAAAGAAAAGAGATAGGAGTGCATAGAGAAGCAGCTTTGCTTCAGGTGCTTCCAGCCAGGCCACAGGATGGCGAACTGCCCCTTCATCATGAGCGCAGCGCTAGCGGAGTTGGGTGGATGGGACACTCCGTCTGACGACGACGGCGAGGCAGGCCGCGACTATATTCAGGGTGAGTGTCATATTTTTGCCGCCATAGATACAGAGCAAGCAGAGAATCAATATAAGGTAATTTCCACAGTAGGTAAGACCAAGGCCAAGTCTTTCATAGTCCTGATAGACTCGGGAAGTAGCCATAACTTTGCATCCCCCAGAATGGTTGAAATGTTGAAGTTGAAACCATTGAAGTCGAAGCCGAGGCCCGTCGTCTTAGCAAGTGGAGCAGTAAGGCAAACGGCAGGCAAAAGAATAAACTTCGACATTGACTTGCCAGGAATTAACATCCAGATGGGGGCAGAAGTAATGGGCATCGACAAGTATGACTTGATAATAGGAATGGAGTATCTTGGACCGGCAGGGGCCATCATTGATTGTGGAAAGCGCAAGGTGACCCTCACAATGCCCAACGGCAAGATCATTGAGATCACAGGTAAAGAAGTTGTTCCCATCATGCAGTGCATGTCTAGTAAACGGCTGCTCAAGTGCATCAAGAGCGAGCAGGTAGCATACATCTTCAAGCTTGAGATCGAAGAGCCCCAAGCAGAAGAAGGCAAGGAAGATAAGGTGCTCAGCAAGTTGCCCAAGCAAATAGCTAAGTTGATCACGGAGTTCCACGATCTCTTCCCGGATGAGATCGAGCACCTCCCTCCTTACAGGGGAGTCGAGTGTGAGATAGCACTCGAACCCGGAACGAAGCCGACGAGCAAGGCTCCATACAGAATGACGACGCAAGAGCTGACAGAGCTAAAGAAGCAATTGCAGGAGTTGCTCGACCTAGGCTTCATTAGACCTAGCGTTTCACCATTTGGGGCACCCATTCTCTTTGTCAAGAAGAAGGATGACAGCTTGAGGACGTGCATAGACTATAGGCAGTTGAATAAGCACACCATCAAGAATAAGTATGCGCTCCCCAGATCGGATGACTTGATGGATCAACTCCAAGGGGCAAAAGTCTTCTCCAAAATTGACTTGAGGTCAGGCTATCATCAGATCCGGATAAAGGAAGAAGATATCCATAAAACCGCCTTCAGAATGCGGTATGGGCACTATGAGTTCACGGTAATGCCCTTCGGCTTATCAAACGCCCCAGCAACGTTCATGAGGCTCATGAACGACATCTTCAGGGAGTTCTTGGACACCTTTGTGATAGTATTCTTTGATGACATTTTGGTGTATAGCAGATCCCTTGAAGAACACGTACAACACCTAAGGAGAGTGCTTGAGAAGTTAAGGAGGCACCAGTTGTACGCCAAGTTGTCGAAGTGCCACTTCGCAACGGAGAAGGTGGAATACCTGGGGCATGTGATCTCAGCAGAAGGAATCTCGATGGATCCCGCCAAGATTGAAGCAGTGATTCAGTGGCCGGCACAGAAGAATGTCCATGAGGTCAGAAGTTTTCTCGGCCTAGCAGGTACTACAGGAAGTTTGTGAAGAACTTTGCAAAGATAGCGGCCCCGCTAACAGACTTGACGAGGGCGGAAAAGGTGAAAGATTGGGCAGATCATTGGCACAAGAAAGCCCAAGCGGGGTTTGAATTGTTGAAGGAAGCTGTGATGCTCTCTGAACATATACGACCCTCGGACGTATACATACGGGGACTTTCCCCTCCCATGGCGACCAACTCGCCACGAGCAGGGCCCTCCGTCTAACTCGGGCCATCTATAATAGGGTGTAAAATCGCTAGTGGGGTACAACTTTTGGCGAAGCGTTTAAACACTTTAAGTGCTGAAACTCGCGGACGTCGAAGCCCGTCACGCCCTTCTCCCTCCTTTTCCCTGGCGCCGAAAACGGTCCGGTGTTTCAATCGTGGCCGATGGAGGCATGGAGCGCGGATGATTTTCACAGCATCAGAGGTCTGTGCAATTCGGGGGTGAAGCCCCATGAGGAAGAAGCTTGGTTGGAAAATAATGTCACGGATCGAGATTGGGATTCTGTTTGGACAAAGAAGTTGAACAAGGGAAAGATAAAATGGCACTGTGCAAAGGAGCATCTTCAAGAGAAGTTGGAAACACTCTGCCGAAAAATCTACAAGAATTGTCACAACAAAAGTAAGAAAGCAAGCGCCCTTGCTTTTGCTTTTGAAAATTGCACTAGATCAATACTTGCACCCGAGGAACACAAAAGTAAATCCAGGCTGCATTTGTTGTGCAATGCCAAAGATACCACAACAATAGACAAGTAAAAATAGAGCCGGATGTTGTAGCACATGTTAGGAAAAAGCTGAAATGAAGGCAAAGCCAAAGGTGGCACCGGATCAAATGAGATCGATGCATGTGATGAAAACATAAAACCTTAGAGAATGCGATCTGGGGAGATTGAAAAATCAGTTTACTTATCACAAAGAATCTGAAGGAGCGAGGGAAGTGAGCTGAAAGGCAATGAGAAGGCCTCTCCGAATTACTGAAAATGATGTTGGAAGAGGCTGAAAGCAGTTTAAGACAGACCACAAATGATTTGGCTACAAAACGGGGAGGAGTTCAAGCTTAATCCAACATGTGAGTTGGACCTTGAGAAATTAAAGATTTGGAGCAGACTGTCGGATGGAAACTTGGCACGAACAAGGTACAAAAAGCAATGAACCCTACATCATTAATGAAGCGGGTCAAGCGTAAACTCAAACTTGAGGAGGAGTTAAAAGTTCTCGAAGAACAAGAGAGACTTACGCATTTCTACATAAACAATTTGTGGAAACTGAAAATGGATACTCACCGCAACATTTAGCATCTCTACTATTATCTGAGATAAGTTGTTAGTGGAAGATCCATTTTATACATGTTGACATGTGGTGCGGAATTCACTAAAACTTACGGGTTAAGTTTAGCACTCAATTGCCAACATGAGTATCATATAGCTTGTTGTTCATTGTTGAGAGGAGGACAATGTATTCATGGTTGCCACGGAAAGGTGCGGAGGGTGTATTTGTGAGCTAGGTTTTAGCCATGTTACAGGTGCTTCAAATAGTACACCAAAAAAGGATGTGTTAATCAGATCACGCAATTGAGGTCTCACCGTTCGGGGTTCAAAGAAGGACAATGGTGCCATTTGAAGATGCACAACACACCAGAAAGTCCTATAGGAGTCTGATCAATTGTGGACTGATTTGAATGCAACAGCAGAACCACCACCACCAGTCCAAGAAGCTATCCAAGAAGCTATAGAAGAAGCTGTAAACACAGCACCAGTTGTAAATACAGCACCAGTTGTGGAAAAAACAACAGACCCGATTGTACACACTGAAGCACCTAAGGAAGTTGAGGGAGTAATTCCATCGGATGAGGTCAACTTGGGTGAATATTTGTCAAAAGGAAAGGGCAGAAGAACAAAGAGGGGTAAGCTGGAGGATAACAAAGAAGTTGTTCAGGCTCCAAGAAAGAGAACAAGAAGTAGCTATGCAAAAGATGCAGGAAGTAGTCTCAATCATGACACCACACCTTTTGAAGTGTGTTACGAAGAAAATGCGTAATCGGGGCCTCAAGTTTTGGTGAGCGATGTTCAAAAAGTGATTGCTGCCCTGCCTGCGAACCACGGAGGGTCGGTGTGGGCATTCTTTGGGCAAGCCAATCGTGTTACTTAAGACATTGAATATTATTGATTTTCTTTTGTTGCATTCAATGTAGGATTACCGGTTGATTACATTAGGTCGAGAGAATCCTGGCATTGTCTGAGAAAGGTTTCCACATTCAACCCATTTTTCATTTTCATCTTCATCTATTTATTCATGTAGTAATTCTGTTGTGTAGGTATTCGGGATGTTCCAGCGTTACTAAATATTGATTTGGCGACAAAAATATAAACTCATTGTCTTGGATTTAAATGGTGTGTTGGTAAAAACATTTGGTGCAAATGAACACATACGCTTGGGCGAGGATTGACAATGACATACACTAGCGAAAAAAGAAAGTGATATTCGGACCCGAGCGGTGCTCTTCTTGAAGACTTTATTCTGAAGTGTTGTGTTGGTATATGGTCATCAATGCAACTCTCTAATGTGGAAGATGTCTTTGCAAGTACTATGTCCGTTGAGGGGGATGATTTCAATTTGTATGGGGCGGGAAAAAATGTGTGCGGAACCGGTTTTCACCACCCTAACAAACACAGGCTGTCGATCATGATGAAACCACTTGGGAAAATATATGAGCCATACCCAAGATTCAAAGGTAAGACTTTGCTTCTTGATGATTCATTATACAAGTCTTACCTTAGCGGTCCACGAAATTTCTGCGAATTACACGCATTCAAGATGGATGTCCATGATGAAGTGCTAGCAGATTACTCACCCCAAAGATAGAAGAAATCTGCTGAGGCCAAGGCCGAGGAAGAAATGAAGTCAGCGGTGAAGAACACACACAGATACAAGCCACGGCCCAAGATAGATAGAAAGATTATGAAGCTATGCTTGGAAAGACTTTTCTGGAAAAGCGATTCTGATTCTGCGAGGTTTGTGAAGGAGGAATTGGAGAAGGTTTATGGTGATGGCGATTGTCATTCTCCATAATTATTAACTTTGTTGTCATTTATGTAGGCCAAGGAATCCTACACTTTTCATGTAACATCTTTATCTTAATTTAAGAATCTTTTTGCTATATTGTTTATGTAGTTCAATGCGGACTTGTCTATAAGTTTTGCTATAGTGTTTATATCTACTTCAATCTTGGTGAAAGGGATGCTTAAAACTTATCAAGTGCTTAAAAAAAAAATTCCTGCAAGTGCTACTCTGGTATGAGTCTTAATGGCGAATCTCTTGCTTATTGTCATGCAATGGCCGATTACTTTTATGTAGTTGCTTAACGTTAGCGAGAAGTGTTAATGTCATCATGTGCTTTCTTGTCATGCGATTAAGGTGCGATGCTTATTGTTAAGGTATATAAGCTGTTTGAAGGTAGTCATTTATTGCATAAGTGCTCGTGTGTTCAGTGCTTACTTTCGGTGGCACTTCTTGAAACCGATTAAAATGCTTAGTGTTTGAAACTAATTAAAGAGCTAGAAACCTTTGTTACATTCAAGCGAGAATCTAAATGGACTGCACAGGAATCACGAACTTCATAAATGTGATAGATAGACAACAAAAACATTTGATATAAGAAGAAGAAGAAGATTTTAATGAAACAAAGATAGAAACAATTACAAAATCGTTTTGATGGAAACAAGATTTTTTAAAAAAAGGCCCCGGGCGATTGTACAAAAAGTTATATACAAAAATTTTACAAAAAAATTATTACGAGGCCATTGTCTTCTAGAGGGCGGGGGGTGTCTTCTTCAAAGGGGGTGTCTTCTTCAAAGGGGGGGGGTGTCTTCTTCAAGGTCTTCTTCATCTTCATCTTCATGCATGCATGTTCATTCTCCATCTGCAACAAATGAAAATGAAAAGATTAAACAAAGCGAAAAATTGAAAGCAGAAAACAAATGAAAATGCATGTACCTTTAAGGACCGCCCTGAACTCCTCCAAATTCGGCTTCTTCTTCTTCCTCCTCTTCTTCTTCTTCCTCTTCGTCTTCTTCTTCTTTCCTGGGACTCGTCCTCTTCTTAGAGTCCCTATCCAACCCCCTGCATAACAAAGGTGACATACTCTTGAATTCATTTCCGATTCCTCATTTTCTGATTCCTCATAGGAATCGGAAGATGAGGAATCGAATCGATCCTCCTCAAACCTGGGAGGCGGGTAGAGTGGGCGGGGAGAGGAGGCAAAGCAGTGGGGCGGGGAGGAGGCAGCCCGAGAGGCAAAAAGAATTCCGGCGGAGGCGGGAAGAGTGGAGGGAACACCTCTTCGGCTTAGTAAAGCGCCTCTTTGAGGTGACCTCGGCTCCTCGATCTTGCTCGCTTCATTGTAGAGTGGGAATGCGGAATGAGGGAATTGGGAGGCGGAGTCTTGAAGGAATTGGGGGCCGGAGGCAGGGGGAGGCGTGAGCTTGTGAGAAGAGCTTGCAGCAAGCCCCTAGATCGCTTAAGTCCTCACGTGCAAGGCGGCGTCGGTGTCACGATAAACCTCACACGCGAAACAATTAATTAAGTAACCGGGCTTAAATATTTCATTATGACCCGGTCGAATTGACACATGTCACATCGTGGGAATGCCTTGACAATATAATTTTGCCAAGAATGTTGGGATAGTGATGGTACCAAAATAAATAATTGAACCTTATTCCAATGTCACAACTCTACATTCTTATAAACAACAATTCACTCTTCATTTCGAAGTACGTGTCCATGCACACCACCCTTGTGCATCCTCACTATTGTTAATATATATAAAAATATGTGCTTACGTGCTTAGGTGCTGGAACAACAAATCACTTGAAAAGAATCACATCAATTTCGTTAAGTGTCAAAGAATTACATTGTTATTGGGAGACTGGCCATAATTTTTTCATGGGTCTCCTGTGAAATTCTGTACATGTCTGTGCCTTCTATTTTTTCCATATCAATTTTAGGATATCTTACCACATGGCTGTGCACGGAGGCTTCGGGTTGTTTAGTGAGTAACATATACTTGAAATTACCCAAGAATTGATAATACAAACCACTTAAGATAACCTCATGCACTCCAAATTTTTGCCCCCATCCATCTTTGTATGAATCTTCAAGTGTGCATTTGGGTTCTGTGCACTTGAGGATGTAGAAGTCCACACCCTCTGAATTGTCTACCTCCGCATTCACTGCAAAATTGTCACCTACCTCTACCAAATTACTGATCCATTCATTGGCTTGTTCAAGAGTCTCCTTTTTCTTCTCAACTCCTGGTTTTAAGTCAGTCACCTCCCACTTTCCAAATCTACCTGTATTGATGCAGGAGTCCCAATTATGATCCATGCAAAACGAAGCGGAAACATGGCCGGGCATCTATGAGCAAGCTTTGTTTGGTCTACTCCTGGCGGCAGGTCACGATCTGATTGAATCTTCTTTGTGCCTTTGAGTGTTTCAATTTCATATTCTTCCATGTTTGCCACAACGGCGGGTTCAATTTCCCAAAATATCTTTTGATCTCATCTGTTTCATCGGTGGTAGGCTGGCTGAAATATGTACCACGAAATTTTACAATATCTTTAGCATGCCTCGGTTGCACACCATTGGGTTTGAGTTGTTCCTTACTTAGCGACCTTTTGATAACAAAGACCGCACCATCATGTTCACCTTTACCATGAGCGTTGGCAAAGTAGTTCCACACTATTTCCTTGTCATTGATTGTGAAGTACCTGCCTAAGAAAAAAAAAGGTTTTCCTGACTTGAATTGTGATGAGCAGCCATCACTCCAAACCCAATGCTTCTCATACTCTATTTCCTGTTCCTTAAGCCATGCAACATGCTTTTGTAGGCAGTGTTCCACAAATAATGAGTCATGCACCTTATCATCAGAAATGTAAAAGTGAGTCTCTTTTATGATCTTCCTACCATTGTTGAGTCTATTCTGATCTGCTCCAACCTTACGTTCTTTTTTTTCTTCTTTGGGCCGGTCTTCTTACATGCCTTGCGGGAACAGGAATATCAGCACTTTTGTCATGTCTATATGTTATGTGAACAAGTATAGAAACTTGATCTGTATGCCAATGCATTGACTGGGGCTCATTCTGGATCTTGATGCTGTAATTTTCTGCAAAGTCAATAACAGATACAATTGTATCTTATGGAAATGATGAGACACAACGTTTAAACTGATTGGCACCAAATGTGCTATGTAATTGTGTGGAACAAAATCTGATATTACCTTCTTCACTTCCTCTTGAAACTCTTTGGGACTTCTCTCCTTCTGTACTAATCTCAAGACAGGTTTGTACCTCAAAGCCTTTCTTGGATCCCTGAATTCTCGTCTGGTCCACGGGTTGCTTTTCAAATGTCTTCCAAGTAACTAGTCACTGAACCCGTGCCATCCATTTCTGTGGACATTTTCTAATTCTATCCAACCCACATTTTTTTGCGCCAACATCAAGCGGTTATGATCAAACCACTCCTCATCATCACCTTTCTTTGCCGGACCACTTGTCTCCATAAATCAGCGGTGCACTTGATTGTATGCTCCTTGGCTGCACATTACGGGCGAGGGGCCACAAATCTCCGCGATGGCGGTTGCAATTGTCATGAACTCCACCCGATTTTCTCATCTTTGTTCAATCCACGCATGATGTATTCAAATTTCAAGTGGTAAATGCAACGGCATGTATGCCTCTCACGCATGGATTCCTTACAAAACTTCGGTTTCAACCTCTCAAAAAGTCTGCAATGCAATTTTGATATGAGGATTCTCCTCTCTAAACCTGAGGTAGAATTGCAAGCTACCCGGGGAAATGTGTGAATGCCAAATAAATGCTACATATAATGAACCCTACAATATAGGATGAATACTTACTTGGTGACTTCAAGAAGGTGAATTGGATGTTCCATCTTTATTCCTGTCTCGATACATACTTCCTCCGCCTTTCTTGTATGGAGAAACTCTTGTATTTTTCTGTCGAACTTGATACTTGACTTCTCTATTGTAATCTAACATGCTATCCATCCGCTTCCTCCTCACGAACATTGACCAAGGTCCTTCCCTTTGTTAGCTTGCACCCTTCTTTGAAAAGCATTTGAAATTGTTTTTACGGGGATCTTGAGCAATCGGCCACTTACAGCGCTTGATTCAATGGCTTGACACCATTTCTACCTGCTTCTTTGCCATTATCGGGGTGGACTTCCTTTACCCACGAAGCATGTCATGATTCCTCTCAAACTTATGTTCTTGCATTGTTTCCTTCAAATTCTTCACCATTTGCTTTCGGCCATAGTAACACCTTAGATTTCTTTATAGAAGCAATTGGTAAATCCCTTGCCCTCAAAGAAGACTGTCAAGGATCTTTGGCCTTTGTCATTGTCATCAACATTTGTACTAATTTGGTTGAATACTTCATAAATTTCTCCTGAAATTTCTCTTATTCTGGTCACTTAGTCTCAATTTCTTATTCTTCTTTGAAGGCGAATCTTGAAGGGGGAATTCTTCTTCATTGCTACCTTCTTTGCATACAATCTCGCCTCGATCTCTCTTCCTTGCTTTGCATCAATGGCTCTACGTAAATTGAGCGGGGAGGAATTGGGCTTCATCTATCCCGGATTTACGTATTGCAAAATTGGTGAGGGCAAATTGTTGAATTCGGTTCGTGCAATTCTTGGAAACAATTAGTCCCTCCATTTTGCTTGAATTCAAGATGGGTTAGCCCGCCATCCAGGAATATGGCGGGCTACAGGCATTCATGTTTCCGGCACCAAACATGTTCATGATTCTCTCAGCCTGTCATTTGACGGGCGCGCACCCTACATGTCAATACTTCAATCACGCACGTCGTGTTTAAAACACACCGATTTTAAGCACTTGTAAGCGGCGTCCGGACGGTGATTTCTGCTACCCAGTACCGATTTTGCACCCAATAAGACGCTCGAGTGAAGGACACAGAGGGGTCATTCGGCCCACGCCTTCAATGGGGCTCCTACGTCGCGGAAGCGTGAATACAAGGGTTAGCACATAGCATAAATCACATATAAATAACCACCACGAAGGGTGGCGCATCCATCCAAATACCAATGGCAAAGAATATGCATCTAGACCTAAGAAAACACCCCAAACCCATGGTTCTACCCCGGCTCAGACTCCAGTGAGGATCGACTGACGGCTAGGTCTCAAGAGATCAGCAGACCGAATCTTGACATGGCGTTGGCTGGCATAGAACATTGGCTAGGGTTGTCCACTCCATCCGCCCCTCCTGTGCACACTTTGCAGATGAGTCGAATCATGCTATGGCATCGCTATAGCCTTCCGGTTCTGCAGACTCAAGGTATCACCCTTGAGCCTACTACGGGGTTCATGAAGCCCGTCCGATGAGGCAGGTCGGGAAAGCGTCCCCTTCGGGGATCCACGGTGGTTCCATGGGTGGACTAGAGAATACGTCTTTGCATCGGCGCGACCCGCATCCGTGCCCGACTTACTCGCCCCTAAATCTACTCAAAGTCTGGGATGCCCCATGCGGGTCACACCTCCTGTACCCGGGGAGTGTCGGGACCCATACCCGGCTGGATCGCGCCTAGCTCAGCGGCGGCTATTAAACCTAGTCCACCGTAGGAGTCTCGGGGCCTTTTATGTTGGTGCAAGACCCCACCCCACTTCACCACCGTGTCCCTTGTTTGGTGCTAAGCCATTCCATAGCATCCACGACTTCGGTGGGCTCTTGTGCACGCCCGCATATCTTTGGGAAATCTGGGGCTCTATCTAGGAGCATACTACAATACATGGGCTCGGAGGTCTCTACCCCCGTAATCCCCCCACCTCAAAGAGTAATACTACGCAAAGAACTATCAATCCATCCTTTAAGAGCAAAACCCGAATCGAATATAAAGAGAACTTACCTTTACGACCAAGGGTTAGCTCCTACGAGTAAAACCACGAGAGAGAACGGGCAAAACAACACAACAAGTGCCCAAAAGGGGCTACCCTAGAATATCGACCTATACTAGCCACCTACCCGAGTTCTTTGGACCCGTTATCGTTTGGCCCTCCATCTACACGGACTTGATGTTGGCTCGGCTACCTGCAGTGCGTGCTAGGCAAGGGTGGCGCTCAGCTGGTGAAGGTGGCGCTCAGCTCGGCAAAGGTAAGTGGGCGCTTAGCTCCTTGAAGGTGGCGCTCGGCTCCTCAAAGGTGGCTCGGCTCCTCTTGGTCAATTGTGGGCGTCTAGGGGGTGGTGATCCACCTTGATGGCTTCAATTAGCATCACCATGTTAGCCAATCGATTTTGGCTAAGTGGCACCTTCCCAAACCATAATTAACTTAATTATCCCTTTTAAATATTAATTCCTTAATTATAGGTTATTATCCTTAATAATTAAATTAGCATAGCTAATTTAATCCCTTTTAGGTCAACCCCCTAGGTTACCATACCCCATGGTGGCGTATCTATCTTTGGTGGCGTGTCAATATATTTATCATTATCTCTGTATAAAATACTTGGAACGTCACATTCTCCCCTCCTTAGAATTAATGCTGTCCTCAGCATTGGGGTTAGATACAATGTAGTAAATGACATTATGAAGGAAGGGAATTCCTTATTTCAGAAGGTAATATATTAAAACTTCAAAGTTTAAAACAGTTTAAGCACCGAAGTGCAGTTCACATGATTATCATAAGCAATAAGTTCAAGGACCGAGGTCCAATATCAACATCAGAGTAACAACAAACAAGACGTGTAGACACAAATAAAACTGAAGAGTTCGGGGCATCAGCAACCCTCTAACATGGGCAGGTCACGTATTGTTCACTGGCCTGCACATGTCAGTATGTCAGTATATATAATTAGATTGTGGTTGAAGGGACCACCCCCTATAAGAAATGAAAGAAAATTTATCTACAAGGAACCTATCATGCCTATGGTTCGCAATTCATTGCGGCGTAAGGAATGGTCAAGTTCCTATTATAGCCAAGATGAATGCGGCTATGAACTACATGCTTTATAAGCAGTTCGCGGTCGTGCCCACATTGACAGTACACCACGTCCTAAGGAACACGAAGGTGATCCCATCATCGGTAACTATTGTTAACTACGATGCATCTACCCCTCTACTGCCTGATTCTCGGCGAATCAAGCCTTCAAGCTTACCGCCGGGAGCGGGGTTGATAGCATCGTTGATGGTGCGGCCTTGAGATTTGCGCATGAAGTCCGGATAGTGCTTCTCAAGGTCTGTTTCCATCACCCACGTAGCATCCTCAGCTGGCAAGTGTTTCCACTTGACCAAGTATTACAGCATCTGGGTCCTCCGAGTCTGCTTATATGCTCGATCAAGAAGAGCTTCAGGCACTATATCCAAATGCTCTTCTGTCATTTCAAGTAGGGTGGGTGTATCCAAGATCTGCTCTGGATCTGGGGTGTGCTGCTTTAGAAGACTCACATGAAAGACCTTGTGGATCTTCAAGCGGGGTGGCAAATCCAAGCGATATGCTTGCTCCCCAATACGTTCAGTGATCTTGAACGGCCCAGCCCATCTGGGTGCTAGCTTTTTGCAGTTACCAATCTTAAGCTTGGCTTGTTTTACCTTAATCTTAAGCCAAACCGATTCACCCACCTGGAAGACTCGTGGGGTCCTGTGCTTATCGGCTACACTCTTCTGGCGACTGCGTGCAGCCAATAGGTAACCACGAACTTCCTCGACCAGAGCTTGCATTTCCAAGAGGAGTTGCTGAGAAACCTCCACTTTAGAAACGGGGTTATGCCACGTGTCTGGAGTAAGGCATTGATAACCATAATTTATCATGAAGGGAGACATTCTGGAAGACTCCTGTTTCATACTGTTATAGGCAAACTCAACTAGATAAATATAGTCAGCCCATTGTGATTGTTTACTCCACACATAACTGCGTAGCATATCCTCTATAATACGATTGGTACGTTCTGTCTGACCATCCGTCTGAGGATGATATGCCGTACTCATAGCAAGCTTAGTCTGGATAGTAGCAAAGAAATCTTTCCAGAAAGCACTTACAAATTTGGGATCCCTGTCGGAGACAATAACTCGTGGCATTCCGTGCAATCTGAAGATCTCCTTTGCAAAAAGCAGAGCAGTATCGAAGGTTGTGTCCGTGGTACGACATGGCAAGAAATGAGCCATTTTCGACAATTTGTCGACCACTACCATCAATGCATCATATCCACGGAGAGTACGTGGAAGGCCCACAATGAAATCCATGGTTATCACTTCCAACTTAGCGTTGGGCACATCCAAAGGTTGCAACTCTCCTGGAGTCCTTAATTGTTCCGCCTTGGTCTGCTGACACACTTGACACTGCTTAATGTACCTGGCAATGTCCTTCTTCATAGAAGGCCAGAAATAGCTGGAGCGGATCTTAAAGTAGGTCTTCATAAAACCTGCGTGTCCAGCTATAGGGCTATTGTGTGTATCATGGAGAATGAGCTTACATACTCCTGAAGTCTCAGGTACACACAACTTATCCTTGTAATATAACAAGTTTCCTTCTTTCTTATACGAACGGAAAGCTTCACGTTCCTTATCTGTGCGTGCCTCCTTATTCAAACTATCCCAGGCATCACGGAACTCGGGATCCGTGGCCAAGGTCTGTTCTATCTGCTTCCCAAACTCACTGGTGAGTGTAGAAATTGCATTACAATGGGTTCGGGTTACTAAGGGATGGCGTGACAATGCATCCGCAACCACATTGTGCTTCCCAGGCTTATATATAATCTCAAAGTCATACTCCTCCAGAAATTCCATCCATCTTCTCTGACGGAGATTGAGATTTGGCTGGGTGGATAAGTAACGGAGACTCTGATGATCCGTATCTAGCTGGAATCTTCTACCAAGAAGGTAGTGTCTCCATATCCGCAGAGCATGGACAACTGCTAACAATTCCTGATCATGGGTAGGGTATCGCTGCTCTGTTTCGTTCATTTTCTTTGAATCATAGGCAATAACCCTCCCCTCCTGCATTAGGAACCCCCCAGTAGCAATCTTACTGGCATTCGTTGCCATTAGCTTATCCTTTTCAGGGTCGGGTAATGTAAGGACGAGTGCTGACGTTAAAGCATCTTTAAGCTGCTGGAAACTGCCCTGGACCTTTGCTTTCCAATGCTCAATCCAATCCTTCACTTTCTCATGCTTTGTAAGATTAGTAAGAGGTGCTGCAATCTTTGCAAAATCCTTAACAAATTTCCGATAATATCCGGCTAATCCTAAGAAACTTCGGACCTCGGAAACATTACCTGGAATAGGCCAGTCCCTTACTGCCTCTATCTTTGCTGGATCTGTCGCAATGCCCTCTGCTGAAATGATATGTCCCAAATAATCCACTTTGGGAGTGGCAAACTTGCATTTAGAGAACTTGGCAAAGAGCTGATGGCGTCTTAGCTTTTCTAGGGCCAACCGAAGATGTTTCTCATGCTCCTCCAGGGTTTTACTATAGATGAGAATGTCGTCAAAGAAAATAACAACAAAATCATCTAAGTATTGTCGGAAGACATCATTCATTAACCGCATAAACGTTGCGGGGGCATTAGTTAATCCAAAAGGCATAACGGTAAACTCATAATGCCCATATCTAGTCGCAAAAGCATTTATGAATGTCCTCCTCCTTGATCCTTATTTGATGATATCCGGAGCGTAAATCAATCTTTGAGAACTGCTTGGCCCCTTGCAACTGGTCCATTAGATCATCTGCCCTAGGCAAAGCATAGCGATTCTTAATGGTGTGCTTATTGAGCTGCCTATAGTCAATACACATCCTCAAGGAGCCATCCTTTTTCTTAACAAAAAGGATAGGAGCGCCAAAGGGCGAAACACTAGGTCGAATGAAACCTAGGTTTAGTAGCTCCTGAAGTTGCTTCTTAAGCTCTGCCAACTCTGGGGGACTCATGCGATGCACGGGCCTTCTTTGGTAGGCTTAGTACCGGCTCGAGCTATCTCACATTCTACTCCTCTAAAAGGAGGAAGTTTTTGGATCTCATCTGGAAAAAGATCGCTAAATTCTCGGAGAAGATTGGCAATCCCTTCCGGCAAGGTATCAACTACTTGCTTCTGCTTGGCATCTGATTCGATGGAGGCAAGTCTAATAATGCAAAGCAACTTATCTTTACGAATAGCCTTATCTAACTGTCTGATGGTGATAGACTGCATAATGGGGTTTAAGGAGTCACCTTTTATAGTTACGCTCAGCTCCGGTTAGCGGCGTTGAAGGTAACTTCCCGTTTCTCGCAGTCTATATTGGCTTTCGCAGATGCCAAGAATTCCATACCAACAATAAGATCATATTTGCCAATATCCATTATCTCGGCACCCAAGGCAACTGGTGCACCTGCAACCGTGCATCTTAAAGGTTAATCGGCGACCATGAGTGTGCGATCTTACCAGCGGCTAAAGTGGCGAGGGCTTGGTCGAGATCTCAAAGTTTCAAGCCGCAATACACGGGCCATTCTAGGAGAAGCAAAATTATGTGTACTACCCTATCCATCAGAATTATAAAAGGTTTCTTTGTCTACTTGACCTATGGTGGAAATAACGACAGTGACTTTCAGCATTGCCGGTTTCAATAGCTGCAAGGATATGGGACTCACCAGTGAATGTACTTTCGGGGAGCCTCCTGCGTCGACGGTAGTGTGGACTCGGATCGTCCCAATCAAGATCGGCCATGGCCAGTTTGGCAGGCGGTTTATTGTGACATAAGGGCAATTACGCATGTAGTGCCCGGTTAGCATACACCACAACATGCCTTATCTCTGCGTAACTGATCTCGGGCCTCTTTGGGAATAGACTGTAAGAGATCCCGAACTTCCTTGCCGACATTATCCGGTTTGTCGGGCATGTTGAAGGTGACTTTCTTTTCCTGGCGGCCGTAAGAGTTCTGCTGAGAGGGCCCCGGACTCGGTGAGCGGGGTTGGTAAGGTGTGGATGGGCGTGGCTGCTTGGTGTGTCCTCCTCGAGGCTCAATGCTTTAGCCTCAGCCTCTGCAACTGATTTTGGGTCTATGGCCTTAACCATTCGTTTAATGGATGGGGCCAATCCTTCAATGTAACCCTCCACAGCTCTCTTTTCATTCATCCCTGGTACATCTGACCTCAAAGCGCATGAACTCATCGGTGTAGGCCTGAACTGACATACCCTTCTGCTCTAACCTGTAAAAGGTCTGAATTTGCTGGCATTTGTGCGCACGAGGCACATAATGCGACTTAAAGGCCTTAGCAAACTTCTTAAACTTGCACCTGCTTCTGTCCAGATGCTTGGCTCTAGCATAGCCCTTCCACCAAATACGGGCAGCTCCTGTAAGGTTTGTGGTGGCAACCTTTCCTGTATCCTTTTCTGTCATGCCATAGGACTTCCCAAACTCCTTCATTTCGTCCAACCAGGACTCTGCATTCAATCCGCCTCTAGATTTCCCATCAAACTGGGCCAGTTTCCTATTCTTCCATATACTAGTTATGGCTGTATCAACCGTCTTGCGGTACTCCTTATCCCGGCGCTTTGCATGGTCACCGGATGATACAGACGACTCAGAAGACATGGAAGTGGCTGATGGTGAAGAGGTAGCACTATCCCTTGAGGAACTTCTATGGCGTTTGGAACGGTGCTTCCCTCGTGCGGATACAGGGCTTGGTTCAGGTGCAAGTGGCTGCTGGGTTGGTGGGCTTGGCGGCAACGGAGGTAACTCCGGTCCATCCTCCTGTACGTGTTGCGGTGGGTTGGCATTCAACACATAAGTTTGTAACTCGACTAATTGCCTCTTCATCAACATAAGTTCCTGCTCCGGTATTAGTCGACTGGCATTCGAAGGTGTCTGCCAGGCGGCATTGCGTGCGCCGTCTATATTAGTATAAGAAAGTATAAGCAGAATTACAGTGATATCAAGTCTCACAGAGAAGGTCATATCGGATAGCATTTAGAGAAAGAAGATAGAAGAGTACAACAGAAAAGGTTTTTATTATCAGAGTCATTACATCAAAAGTCACTTACAACTTAAAGTTATTTAATTAATAATTTATTTTTAAATTAAAAAAAAAAAGCATTTTTATATTCACAACTCCAAAATTTGGAATACTTCACATAGATAAGTGCACAAAATTTTTACAACAGAAAAGAAGATAGTCGCCTAGTCACCGAAACTCCCCTCGGATCCTTCGGGCCAGCTGGAGGTCCTTGGGCATGATGGTGACCCTCTTTGCGTCTATGGCGCAAAGGTTGGTGTCGCTCAAGATTTCTATGAGGTAAGCCTCGGCAGCTTCCTGGAGTGCGAGGATTGCAAAAGCTTGAAACCTCAAATCGGTTTTAAAGTCTTGGGTAATTTCTCGTACAAGCCGCTGGAAGGGAAGCCGACGAATCAATGGCTCAGTTGACTGCTGATACTTACGTATCTCCCGAAGTGCTACCGTGCCCGGTCGGTATCGATGGGGCTTTCGCGGCTTGAGGGTCGCCTTCAGCGATGGGAGGGATTTCCCACCTGTTGTTGGATGCTTTGCCCGCTGGACGATCTGCTCACGTCTCTGGGCCGATGTCTTCTTGGCGATGGCGGCATTCTTTTATAATCGGGTCTTGTAACCTACACCTCCCTCCGTAGCCTTCCTATTCTTGGCCCCGCTCTCCTTCACAGTTGGTCTTGTTGCTGGCCATCAGTTGGATCCACCATTCGGTTGATGTTCTGGTCAACGTTCTGATCCCCTTGTTGATCAACTTGCTGGTTTTGGCCGTCCTCTGCTTCCTTACGGAGCCTCTCCTCTACTTCTTCACCCCCTAACATCTGGTGCAGGGTGTGGGGGAAGGTCGGCTATGGCGGGAACAGAGCTCGGCCCCGGCGGCTATGGCGGAGAAGGTCGCCCAGAAGAAACACGCTTTAAAAAGTAACTTAAATTTGAATTCCAATGTTCACTTTTTATTTTAAAAATTTTCAATTTTTTTTTTTTTTTAAATTTTAAGCGGTAGCGTATAAAAGTGCAGCGGCCAGGTATTATGGGCGCCGTACTTATCACGGCTTCAACTTTTCGAAAGAAACACCTCCGAGCACAGCAGCGCCCCTTTTGATTTTTCGGCGGCCTGTTGTCTTTTTTACCTCGGGAGACATGCCCCCTAGGGTATTTGGGAGGTGCCCGATCCATTGGAGCCGTTTTCGCCTTCATCCGAGCTACCTATACAAAGTTATAGCTCTTCGAAACTTGGGTCTTCCAGTCGCCCTAAACTTCTTAAGAACTTACATTCTATTACGTTAACCTAGCACCAAACCAAACATCAGAGAGCTAAACAATCACACTGGCTTAAACTCCCTCTCCTAACTACCGAACTAGCGAGTTAGGGTTTGGTCAGTGCTATGATTTCGAGTAACCGAAATCACGGCTCTGATACCAATTGTGGCGGCTCCACGAACATATACGACCCTCGGGCGATACATGCGGGGACTTTCCCCTCCCATGGCGACCAACTTCGCCCGCGGCGAACCCTCCGCCTAACTTCGGGCCATCTATAATAAGGCGGCTTCAGTGAAGGACCAGAGGGGTCATTCGCCCACGCTTCAATGGGGCTCCTACGTCGGAAGCGTGAATACGAGGGTTAGCACATAGCATAAATCACATATAAATAACCACCACGAAGGGTGGCGCATCCATCCAAATACCAACGGCAAAGAATATGCATCTAGACCTAAGAAAACACCCCAAACCCATGGTTCTACCCCGGCTCAGACTCCAGTGAGGATCGACTGACGGCTAGGTCTCAAGAGATCAGCAGACCGAATCTTGACATGGCGTTGGCTGGCATAGAACATTGGCTAGGGTTGTCCACTCCATCCGCCCCTCCTGTGCACACTTTGCAGATGAGTCGAATCATGCTATGGCATTGCTATAGCCTTCAGGACCTGCAGACTCAAGGTATCACCCTTCGAGCCTACTACGGGGTTCATGAAGCCCGTCCGATGAGGGGCGGTCGGAAGCGTCCCCTTCGGGATCCGCAGTGGTTCCATGGGTGGACTAGAGAATACGTCGCGCGCAAATGACCCCGCATCCGTGCGACTTACTGCGCTCTAAATCTACTCAAAGTACAGGATGCCCCATGCGGGTCACACCTCTGTACCCAGGGAGTGTCAGACCCATACCCGGCCTGGATCGCGCCTAGCTCACTGGCCGACTATTAGGCCTAGTCCACTATAGGAGTCTCAGGAGCCTTTTATGTTCGTGCAAGACCCCACCCCCACTTCACCACTGTGTCCCTTGTTTGGTGCTAAGCCATTCCATAGCATCCACGACTCGGTGGGCTCTTGTGCACAGGCCGCATATACTGGGAAATACAGGGCTCTATCTAGGAGCATACTACAATACATGGGCTCAGAGGTCTCTACCCCCCGTAATTCCCCCCACCTCAAGAGTAATACTACGCAAAGAACTATCAATCCATCCTTTAAGAGCAAAACCAGAATCAGAATATAAAGAGAACTTACCTTTACAACCAAGGGTTAGCTCCTACGAGTAAAACACAGAGAGAACAGGCAAAAACAACACAACAAGTGCCCAAAAGGGGCGCTACCCTAGAATATCAGCCTATACTAGCCACCTACCCGAGTTCCTGCTGGACCCGTTATCGTTTGGCGCCTCCATCTACCTGGGACTTGATGTTCGGCTCTGGCTACACAGGTACGTGCTAGGCAAGGGTGGCGCTCAGCTGGTGAAGGTGGCGCTCAGCTCGGCAAAGGTAAGTGGGCGCTTAGCTCCTTGAAGGTGGCGCTCAGCTCCTCAAAGGTGGCGCTCAGCTCCTCTTGGTCAATTGTGGCTGATACCGGGGGTGGTGATCCACCTTGATGGCTTCAATTAGCATCACCATGTTAGCCAATCGATTTTGGCCAAGTGGCATCTTCCCAAACCATAATTAACTTAATTATCCCTTTTAAATATTAATTCCTTAATTATAGGTTATTATCCTTAATAATTAAGTTAGCATAGCTAATTTAATCCCTTTTAGGTCAACCCCCTAGGTTACCATACCCCATGGTGGCGTATCTATACTGGGTGACGTGTCAATATATTTATACGTATACCGTATAAATACTTGGAACATCACAGAAGCTTTGACAACCGCCCCCGTCTTAACCCTGCCAGACCCAGAGAAAGACAAGTTGGTGGCGACAGACACAAGCAAGATAGCCACAGGTGCAGTGCTCATGCAGGAAGAGCGAGTAGTAGCGTATGATTCCAGGAAGATGAACGACGCCGAAACGCGCTACCCGACGCACGATCAAGAATTGCTTGCAGTTGTTAGGGCATTAAGAATTTGGAGGCACTACCTCTTGGGAAGGAAGTTCCAATTGGATACAGATCATCAGAGACTCCAGTATGTATTCACACAACCACACCTTAACCTGAGGCAGCGAAGGTGGATGGAGTTCCTCGAAGAGTACGACTTTGATATAGTTTACAAGCCGGGGAAGCTCAACGTGGTAGCGGATGCGCTTTCAAGGCATTCCCTGACAACTAGAGTGCATTGCAATGCAATCTCACGGCCTTTGTTTTCTGAAAAATCCAATCCCCTGTATCTTCTGCGGCGCCATGTTACAGATGTTTGTTTGCTATGCATACTTCGGGAAGAAGATTGAAGAAACCTTGCCAACAGATGAACAAAGTTTAAAATGAAACGCACTAATTTGCTCCAAACGCACTTTAAAAGGAATCTTTGAAAGATTCCCTAAAATCTCCCCAAAAAATGCCCTTTTCTTGGTATATTTGTGACAAGTGTGACAATTTGAATATTTTAGGCACCATTTTTGGAGGGGAATTTGAACTCAGCTTCCATTCAAATTTGTTTGGTACCATTTTTTGGCCCCCTAGTTTGGTTTGAGAAATAGTAATATTTTTAAGGACAAAACAAAATAGACATTGAAAAACACGACAGAAGCTAAGAGTGCCCAAAAACGTTTAGTTCAAAGTTTATGAATTCACTACAAAATTATGAACAAAATTGCCAAAAATGCAACACATTTTGATATTGCCTCAATGAAGCAAATATTTTCACCTTAAAGTGTGCCTCACACGCGAGTTGAAGTCGAAGATGCTTGCGCTTTGCCTTATACACTTGCTCTTATTTGTTCCTCCGAAACTGCTATAGACTTACGTATCTGCGATGGCGGCGTTATGTATCAATCTGGACTTTTTTAGACTTTGTAATTTATTTGTCTCTGTAGTCCTTAGTTTCTTCCAAATAAATTTCAAGATGGTATAAATTTATACCTCAATAGATAGTAATGTGTGGACATAGTATGCTAGAGAGTTCGCACGGTATAAATTTATACCGCAAGAGGACTCGAGCGGTATAGATTTATACAACAAGAGGACTCGAGCGGTATAAATTTATACAGCAAGAGGACTCGAGCGGTATAAATTTATACCGCAAGAGGACCCGAGCGGTATAAATTTATACCGCAAGAGTTTTCTCGGTATAAATTTATATCAAAGATATCATAACATATATATGTTCTTATGTTTGTAACACTCAATCCGACCGTTGATCCGGGATCCTACGGCTTACGTGGCTTTGGGAGGTTTGGTACGGTGGATATATGTTTGTCGCACTCAATCCGACCGTTGATCCGAGATCCTACGGCTCACGTGGCTTTGGGAGGTATCGTGCGGCCCAGATGGCTTGGGAGTTTGTTTGTAGACTAAATGTAAGTGATCCTAACGGTCCAGGTTGATTTGATCCTGATCGTCGATCCGAGATCCTACGGCTCACGTTGGTTTGGGACACATCCTACGGTGCACATGGCTTGGGAGTTATATGTAATCGATCTAACGGTCCAGGTTGCTCTTGATCCTGGTCGTCGATTCGAGATCGTACGGCTCAGGTGGCTTGGCACATATCCTACGGTCCAGATGGCTTTGGGAATTATATGTAATAGATCATACGGCTCATATTGCTTTTATATGGTGAGATCTTGATCGTTGATCGAGTCTAAGATCCTAAGGGTCATGTTGAATGCCCGTCCCTTAAGGAAAGACTTTTAAAATTTTTTATGTTATTGGAGGGATTCGAACCCTGGACCTCAACCCCCCAAACCCCCCACTCTAACCACTAGACCAAGCATTAGTTCTATGAATAATTTTTTGTTTCAAATATACTTAAGGGTAATTTTCTAATTAAGATAAAATAGAGTATAGCATTTTAGATAGTTCTAATAAATTCTAATAAGTTCTAGAATGTAGGGGAATCTTCGGAACATGCAATCTATAAGAATCTTCATAAAATCTTAAGGAATCTACATAGAATCTCAGAGAATTTGCATGAAATGTAATAAAATCTAAGGGAATCTCATAAAATGTAAGCAAGTGTAAGCATATCTACGGGAATCTCGTGGAATTTGAGGGGAATCTAAGAGAATCTTCATAAATCATAGAGAATCTAGGGTAATCTTGATACGATCGAAGGGTATCTCGCAAAGTTTAAGAGAATGCAAGGAATTCTCATAAAATCTAATGCATTCTTGGAGAACCAAAGGAATCTTCATATAGTCTAAGCGAGGAATGTCATAGAATTAAAGGGGAATCTAGGAGAATCTTCATAACATCAAATCCAAAAGAATCTCAACTTGCACCGTAGAAACATGCTAAAATTAGAACTTGCACTATTGGAACATGCACCGTAGGCCGTGTTAAATTTCTTGTATATATATGTATATTATATAATATATAATATATATATAATATATATACATACATATACAAGAAAATTAATACGTCCTACGGCGCATTGTTCCAGTTTTAGCATGTCCTTATATTCCCTTTAATTCTCCTGGATTCCCTTACATTCTAGAAATTTCTAGGACATTCTAGAACTTTCTGGAACATTTTGAAACTTTCAAAACATCCTAGAATATTATAGTCTATTTTATCTTAATTAGAACATTACCTTAAGTATATTTGAAACATAAAATATTCATAGAATTAATGCTTGGTCTAGTGGTTAGAGTGGGGGGTTTAGGGGGCTGAGGACCAGGGTTCGAATCCCCCCAATAACATAAAAAATTTTAAAAGCCTTTCCTTAAGGAACGAGCATTCAATATGAGCCTTAGGATCTTAGACTTGATCAACGATCAAGATCTCACCATATAAAAACAATATGAGCCGTAGGATCTATTACATATAATTCCCAAAGCCACGGACCGTGAGGATGTGTCCCCAAGCCACGTGGAGCCGCGGATCTCGGACCGACGGTCGATCGATCAACTGACCGTAGGACCGCGGTACACATATTATATGTAAACTCCTGTTATCCGGGCGTGAGGATACGCCCCAAACCCACGTGGAGTCGCCGGATCTCGAACGGACGGGCCGGATAAAGCGACAAAACATAAGAACATATATAGAGTAGATATATACAGAATTTGGCCGGCCCGGCTACAATGCAATCCCCGAGTCGAACCCAAGTTCGGCCGTCGATCTTGGGGCTGTGGTGTAGAGGGAGCATCAATCTCCGAGGGGATCGGTGCTCCATCTACATCCTGGGCATGAAATGGATGGAGTGTTTTTTTTTACCTTGTTCACGGAAGTAGTTCTTTGTAGACGACGTTTGTTGTGGTCTTGTCCGTGTTTGACTCGTCGAGGAGGATTAATACATCTTCTTTTTTTCGTACGCGTGTGAGTGCCGTGTATAGTTGTCCGTGTGTGAAGACTTCAGTTCGCAGGTCGAGGACTATTTTGTCGAGGGTTAGTCCCAGGCAACTGTGGAATGTTGTCGAGTAGGCGGGTCGTAGTGGGAGTTGTCGTCTGTGGATTGTCCAGGGCCAGTTGTCCGGCTGGTGGAAGAAGTCGACCCGGGATATGGGGTGTATGTTTCCCACGTGCTGTGGTTGACCTGTTAGAAGTTTTACGGTTACGAACTTGGAATGCATTGAGCATACCATGACTCTGGCGTTTTTGACGAGTCCTCTGTCTTTGTCTAGTGTCTTTGTGATGTGGCATATGGTGTTGGGCTTCAGTTGAAGTTCGTGTTGTGGAAGCGCTGGGTGTTTGTAGCCATTGAGGAAGTCTGTTGTTGCCATTGGATGGTCCTCAATGGTCTGGTCGTTTTCCGTGAGTCTGTCGACGCTAAAGTAGCTTCTGGGGTCTTCTAGGATCATTCGTATGATTTCGATGTTGAAGCTGTCGACGGGAACGTTCTTTGGAGATAGGAATGCTCTCTTTTCGCATATGGTGGGCGTTAGTAGTATGTATACGTTGTATAAGAAGTTGACGGCGTCTTCGAGTTTCGTTGTTGTCTTGAACAATGTCAGTGGAATGTTATTGAGCAGGCGGCCTTCTCCGATGTCGTCGACGAATTGTATGAGCTCTGGATCGGCTGCGTTCCTCACTGGCTCGTTGAGCTCTAGGACTTTGAAGTGTTTCCATAAGTGTGAGGATATGATGGATGCATTTATTGTTGCTGTTTTTCCTCCTCGTTTGACGACGGGGGCGATCTGTCTGAAATCCCCGGCTGCTATGAATAGTTTTCCTCCGAATGGGCTCTTTGTGCCTGTTATGTTCTGTAAGAGGATGTCGACTGCTTCTATGACTGCTCTGTTTGCCATGGGAAACTCATCCCATATGATTGCTGTTGCGGTGTTGATCAATGCGGCCCTTGGAGAATGTGGATCGAGTAGGGAATGGATTCCGATATTGTTTTCGATGATAGGTATTTGGAACAGGGAGTGCGCAGTTCTTCCGGCGGGATACTGTAGCGATGCCAATGCTGTGGTGGCACACGGTAGGATTATTTGGTTCAGTCCTCGTATGTAGAGGCAGATGGCATTGAGGACGTTATTTTTTTCGGTTCCTGCCTTTCCATACACGAAGATTGGGGATGGACAACCTCATTGTTGATAAGTTGGCATATGTGGGTGTAGATTGAGGTCCGGTTCTTGTTCATGGTCTCGACATAGTTGAGCTCTTTATGAGATACTCTTCGTGGTCGGGGAACTTTAAGAAGTTCATTTTGTACTTCTTTGGATGGGATGTTTTGTGTGGGTAGGCCGAAGGCTTCAGTGTTGGTGCCGTGTTGGATCAAGATATTGTTGATGGCGACCAGGGTTTCATTGACGGCGATCGCTTGGTTTTCTGGATATTGTTCTAGGAAGTCGGCTACCATGTGGTCTTGAAATGTCTTCCATAGCTGAAGTGCTGGTCCAGAATCTAGTATTAGGAGTGTAAATAGGAATCGCAGTTGTGATGGAGTCTGTAGACATAAGATTGCTTCCTGCATTACTGCTATTGCTTCAGTTGCTGGTGCGATTAGTCCAATGGCTTGAGCGGTTTCTTGGTATGTCTTGTACTGTCGTTGGTCGTGGGTCTTGAGTTCTTCCCAACATCGTGCTGCTTTGTGGAGTAGGATTAGTCTTAGGTAGAATGCTTCTCCAACTTTTGGAAGTAGTAGGCGTATCCTACAAATTAGCTGACCTCTCGTTCTCTCGTGGATGATATTTTGGGTTACGCTTGTGTGTTTTTGCTCTAGGTGGTCGGTTGGTTTGAGGATGGTGTCTGGCTTGTATGTGGTAGAGGTATACTGTTCATTGTATTCGATGTAGGTCACGTGATCAAACTTAGGATCGAGTGGTCGTAGGAAGTATCTGTCTAGCAAGGAGATTCCAGTGTTTGTCAACGCACTTCTTAAATGATGTCTGTTTTGTTCCTCTAAATGTAAGGGGAGGCATTTGACAGAAGGGTGCTTTTCAGTCATGTGATAGGACATAATTCTCCATGTTGCTTCCATCGAGGATAGGTAGCGCGCAGATATATAGTCTTGGATTTCGTTTCTAGCGTGGCTCTGGTCATTGTTGGTTGTTGCGATAGGTTGTGTGGGAGTATGTTTGGCGGAGTCGATGTGGAAGCGGGCCGTATCGAAGCCTTTGTATATGTAGCCGTAAAGGTATGCAAATATGTGCACGGTCGATGCGACATCTGCATAGACATGGCAGTCCATTTCTCTCAGTAAAAAAGGCATATATGGAACGACATTTACGTCTGCCTCGGTTCGTCGTCTATATTGTACGTATCCCTTTTCATCGATGTACGTTGTTGGGTTTATTGGCTTTGGGTACTTGTAGCAGCATCTATTGTTTTCTTTGAGGCAGCGTTTTGTATGTCTATGGATCATGTATTTCTCGACTTGTGCTCTTAGTACGGGGTCTTCTGGTAGTTCTGCAGAGATTAGACTATCGATCATGTCTATCGGAATTTCATGCTCTGTCTTTACGACCATGTGTGCGTGGGGTAATCCCCTCTGTTGGAATTCGATGACGTGCATCATGTAGGATATGGGTCCGAGATATTTTCGAATGATGTTCTTTGTATATTGGACTCTTTCGTGGCATGCTCGAACGACGACCGTGGGGTTGTCGGATGCATTTTGGCCGGGATGTAACTTCTGTTTTATTTCGGGCCACATTGGATTCGTTGTCATAGTTATGAAGAAGCTGGGTCTTCCTTTAACTCTTGCAAGTGCCAGGGCATCTGCTACTTGAACGGCACACCATCGCCTGGAGCCCAGAAAGGATGCTGGTAGAGTTCTGTAATGGGCATCGGGATCGTCATCATCGATGAAGTCATCTTCATGTTGTGTGAAGTTTCGTCGATAGCCCTCAGTTACGATATAATTGAGGCGCTCTTCTTCGACCCTCGAGTACATGTCAACGAGGTACTCGCCGCACAATCTGCCTAGCTGCGAGAAGCGAGGTTCGTGGAGTAGTCTAGTTCGGTACCAGTCTATTTGGGACATGTTTTTGTTGTTGTGTGGATGCCACCCTGGTGTTCCGTGTGGAAAGAACAGTGGGTATTGAAGTGGCTCATATGTAGGGTCGAGGATGCTCAAGAACACTGGGTCATGGTCGTGCTGCATCCAAACCATTGCGGTTCTAGGTTTTATGGTGACGGAGTTATTGGCATGTACGATAGCAGCTATTTCATCTGATGTGGAGGATTCTGCCAGGGTAAGCCTTTTAGGTGCGGGATGTAATTCCTTTATTGTTTTCAGTTGTCTAATATATGGATTGATCATGTCTAGAGTAGCAGCAACTTGCATAATCCATGTGGATGGTATTTGCATGTTGGCGGCAATGGTATGTCTCATTGAGCTGTCATATATATACCAATGAAGTGTGCTAGTGGGTGTGCCTGCAGATAGGAGTCGGTGGTATGTGCGGCCCATGATTGCGACTGATGATGGCATTTTTAAGTCCATGAAATCACCGTCAATACCAAGAGCAGTAAAACAAAATAAGTTGTTCACAATGCGTGAATTGTCAGAAAATTTGGGCATCGAATAAAGTTCTTCCAAGGTTCGGGGGAGCGGCTCAAGGGGTGGAAGTAAACGACGTCCATTGTTGCAGCAGAACGATATGTTTTCGGAGTTGAGTAAATCAATGTGACATATGTCACATTTTTTTGCCCATTTCAATGGTTCATGTTCTGTGGGTTTCATATCCCGTTGCATCATAGCGATTTGGCTTTGCCAATGTCGACTTGCAGTATTAGAAGTTGATGTGTCAAGATTAACGATTGCTGTACTTTGGTAAGTTGGTTCCATGGAGGCCGTATTCGATACGACCTCCATGGAACAGTCTAGTGGCTTCGGTGGTATTTCGTTTGCGGCCGAGGTAACAACTCCTTTTAATCTTCTTTGAGCTTCATATTCCCGATGGTATTTTCGACGATTCAGAATTTTGTTCATTTCATCGTAAGGAAGTCCTTCTAAATTAGCTGGAGATAGCCTATTCAAGATACGATGAAAGAGGTGTCAATGAAAAGGAGTAAAGTTCAATATGTATGGAACTTTTTATGTATGGCTAAGTTCAATGATCTTGACAGCTTTTAAGGATTGGGGTTGGATAGTTCAACTAGATGTCATTGCATTCCTAGTAAATTAATGTAAGGAATCTATTCTGAATTCATGGAGTATAGGTCTTCTACATTAGCTAGAGATAGTCTATTAAAGATATGATGAAGAAGATGTCAATGGAAAGGAGCAAAGGTCAATGTGTGTGGAATAATTGAGGTTAGATCGTTCAACTAGATGTCATAGTATGCGAGAGAGAGAGAGAGAGAGAGAGAGAGAGAGAGAGAGAGAGAGAGAGAGAGAGAGAGAGAGAGAGAGAGAGAGAGAGAGAGAGAGAGAGAGAGAGAGAGAGAGAGAGAGAGAGAGAGAGAGAGAGAGAGAGAGAGAGAGAGAGAGAGAGAGAGAGGGGTCATTAGTATTATAGATCTGAATTCATGGAGTATAGGGCTTCTAGATGGACTGAAAATAGTCTATTAGAATACGATAAAAGAGGTGTCAATGGAAAAGGAGCAAGGTCCAATGTGTGTAGAATTTTTTGTGCATGGCTAAGTTCAATGATGTTGATAGTTTCTAAGAACTGAGGTCGGATAGTTTAGTTAGATGTCATAGTATGCGAAGAGAGAGGAAATAAATATCGCATTCCTAATAAATTAATGTAAGCAATCTATTTCGAGTACATATAATTCGTCAATACTATAGATCTGAATTCATGGAGTATAAGTACTTACCTTGGACGGCCTCTCTTTTTCGGGTTTGTTATTCCTTGCTCACATTGCTGTCCCATATCAGAACTGTGCAACGTTTCAATTTTATGAATTATATTCAAATATCTAGCTAATATTGTCATATACAGTAGAGGTCTCAAAAGTATTCAAGGTTATAATTTGCACCTGGAAGATTCAGCTTTTGTAGGCATAGAAATTTTTTTCTTTGCGCTTTCTGCAGCGGTTTGTTCTAATTTTCTTCGAGCTCGAAATTCTCGGTGGTATTTTCGGCGATTGAGAATCTTGTCTATTTCATCATTTGGAAGTCCTTTCAAATTAGCTGCAGATAGCCTATCAAAGGTACGATAGAAAAAATGTTTAGTAGAATGCGTATTTTGATTAATTGTCTGTCTGGTTATATTCATAACAATGACTAAAATGTAATATAGGTCGCATGTAAAAAAATAAAATGAAATAGAAAATAGACACTCATTCATGTACGAATAATTAGATTTACCTTGGACGCCCTCTTGTTTTTGCCATTGTGTAATGTTGTTCCTGATCTTTTTCTATATTTGTTGCGTTTGAGACACGTTTTGCACGTTTACATCTCCTAATATAACAAATTGACATGGTGATCATGGTCCTAGCTAACAAATAATGCATGTAGAAGAACGTGATTACATACCTTGAAGAGGGCTTCTTAGATATCGGGTCAACGGGCATATTAGAGTCATCATTATTTGAGGTCTTGATATTTCGCTTTGTTTCTTGCACCTGTGAGTTAGATCAGTATTCAACTCTGAAATGTTTGATACATGCATAGACTTAAAACTCTGACCTCGCTCCGTATACTTGTGTTTGGTTGGATGTTGGTTTTTGCCGTGATAAAGAATAAAAGATAGCGGATGGATAAGGACTGAATCTGCAAAAATAGTGGTGAGGTTGAATGCGTTAATGAAATTTATAAATAATTTCAAAAAAATTATCTATGAGCTTGACTCAAAATAAGGAAAAGCAAGTCTTTGCAAGTGCATATAGAAAATCTAAGAGTAGTTTCCAAGCCATACTTAGAATATGTTAACGTCTAGAATACTTGCAACACTGGTGAAATCTTTCATCAAGTAAAGTTTCAAGACATAGGCATGGTAGACAAAAAAATCTTGAAACGTGGTCTCTAAAGAAGGTACAAAAGTTCAAGTAATTCTTCACTGTCTCAAATATTCAATATTCTGGATCTCTCATTTTGTGCTGCAAGTGTTCTTAAATTCTTGAGAATTTTTGCCTTGCGCATATAGTTTATCACATTTGTAAGTCTTGAATCTATCCGTTTTTCTCAATTTTTTTTTCTGAGTGATGCTCAGGCCCCGTTCGATTTTTTCATCTAGGAACATACATGAACATATGCTATGGGAAATCAATCTTACACTGAATGTATGTTAAATGATACATTCGTGTGTTTTCAAAATTCATAATTTGGTTCTAGAAATTTAGGGGGGTGGGGACGATATCTTAGTGTAGACCCCTCAAAAAGAGAAAAAGATGGTTCTAATATTTTTAAGAAAACAGCACAAGAAACAATGAAAGACTATAACTCTAAGTTTGATGCTCCAAAGCCTGACTGTATATTTCAAGGTTCCACAGAGAGAATTTCGATTTAGCGCATCAAATGGCATGTAGTTGCGACCTGGCCATTGCTAATTTGCCTACAATGCTAGCTACTTCAAAAGGATACGGACCAAAATACTGGTCGTTGCCTTAAGCTTTTCGGGCGATGGGATGGAGCCCATTTACTCGTCTAGGAGCTTTGATTATACTACCAGGGTTTTGGGTTTGCTAAGAATTGCAAACATGACATTTGTTCTTATTGAAAAAAATCGATGGAATTGAAAAGGAATAGCAGTGCCATGTCTAACCTCCTTTCAATCAAATTTACACCCAGTAGAACGTTTCCCCGTTGTCCAAATAATAAAACAAACTTTTGCATTGATTCTGAACAAATAGGAATGCCGAAAGCATAAAAGAAAACAAAGTTCTAGGCCACGAAATGACAGAAGTATAAATCATGCTCTGAACTGCTGAATAGGATCAATCAAAACGGTGTACATGAGTTTTTTGAACTCAGAACATGGAATTTTTAACCTAAACATGAATCTCTGCTTTAGATTCGGGCGCAATCAGCTTGATAGAGGCCCAGGAATTTACGTTGCATTCAAATGGACTACTTCCACTGCAAAATGCTCTGTTCTTTCCCAGATATACTCTGCCTACCACAATTGAATCTATTTTGCATCCTTAAGGATTCAACTCTGTATTTTCATCCGATTAATCAAAGGCGTGACCCTTAAAGCTTGCAATCTGCAATTTGCTCAGCCAGTTTGGCTTGAGAAAAATCTTCGGGCATTCACGGATAATAAGCCGATTACACAGGTGGATCACCATGCTTCTGTTTTCATGACTAAGTTTGTCTGCTATTTAATTAGTATAGTTACCTGTGTAAAAGTTGATCATTTTATACGGCCTTCTGGCATTTTTTTTGCCAGTGGCCTTCTGGCATTTTTTTCGGTGGAGATGCAATCCAGACTTCGCGACCATCTCTTGCCCGACAGGATCTGAGAGTTAAGCCCTTTGAGTTTTTTTCTGATAATTAAAGTCTAATCGAATCAAATGCCAAAGCTATGGACAACAACTTAAGCGAGCCGGTGGAGATTAAAATCCCTTTCCTGCTCATATCGTGGGGCTCTTCCACAAGAAATCTTTAAATCTCAATTTAATCGCAGCTCAGAGCCTGTTTCCAGAGAACCCAACATGGGATCTGTTTTACTGAAAGCCAGAAGTCCGTCCATTGTTTTGTTTTTTCTTGCAATCTAATTTCTCTAATTTAACTAGGCCTCTTCCTGTAGATTCCACAGAAAGCACTAAAGCAAGGGCAGTGGGTTCGTTCAAAGAATGCGTGTATGAGTTTCGATTCTTTGGTCTTCTGCTGAGAAATCTTAGCCTTAAAACCTACAAATCCTAGAAATCGAGGGAAGGACACAATTTGCGTGTTTGCAAAGCATAGGGTGATAGATTCTTCCAAAGGATTTTTGATGCTTTGTATTCAAGAAAACCGATTATCAAATAGGCTCTGGCTCAAATTTGAACTCGGAAGTTCTCTGCAATTGAAACTCACATTATTTCGGTCGGTTTTCTCCTCATGGGTTCGCTCATCTGTTTGATTTAGACCTATGATCCTCAGGATGTCAATTGCTCCAAATTGAACCATTTTTTTCCTCTCATTATTTCTATTCGGTTTTCTTCTCATGGGTTCTATTTTCATCCGCTTGATTTAGACCTTCTATGATCCTGAGGATGACAATTGCTCCAAATTGAACCATTTTTTTCCTCTCAAATGCATAGCTCTGTCATCTTATCGCAGCAGTTTTTTTTTGCAATTCCGTAATTGTAGTTGGCCGGTCTCTTGCCTCTATTAAGCTTATAGTCCATTCAGCCTAACAATTGCGCTCCTCCTATCTTAATTCTGCCTCGGAATCTAGAACTAATTAACGTTTTCCATGTAAATATCACTGGCAGATGGGGGGGACATACCTGGATACCGTGCTTGGCCTCAGGAAGCTAGGTATCCCTCTCAAATAATCGCTTCGGCTTTGGGATCTAAAATAGGTTAGCCTCAGAATTATCGCCCCTGACAAATCTAAATTGCCCATGAATAGCCAAATAATAGAAGTTTTACCTGGGCGTTCGTTGGAGTAACGCAGTAGCCAAGGGCTCCTTGCTTTAAGAATTTAAGCTACAGATTCCTGGTTTTATGCTTGCCAAAGACACAGAGTAGGTTTTGGGGCCTTGGCGAGATGAATTTAGATCCACCGGAATTGAAATCGAAAAGCAAAACATGAGCAATTTTCAATCAATTCTCGGCTATCCCGAAGGCTATTCTATGTGTCTCAGATTATCCCGTAATATATACACACGGCAAATTTTGCAGTTAGGCATAGTAATTCACCGGAGGTTTTCTAGCTCTGACTGGACGTTTGGTGTTACGCTTGTGCAGAAGTTCTGCAAGGAGTAGAACAAATAGAGCCGGTTACAAATCGATTTTGTACAAACGGAGCCGTGGATGAGAAGGGCGGCATACCTGCGACAACGAGAAGGAGGACGATGGAGATAGCATGCTTGGGGAGTGTTCGATGGGTCAAACGAATATATATATGGCGGGGCGGCACCATGATGATGCCTAAAACAAAAAGAACAGGGGAGAAAAACACATGTAATTCTAATTTTAGTCCAATTTGGCACCGGGAAGTTACATATATCTAATTCCAAAAACCAGCTAGTAATCTTATATATAGGAAGATATCCGAAAAAAAAAAGAATTCTTGCGGTATAAATCTATACCGCGAGACTTCCTGCGGTATAAATTTATACCGTTTTTTTTCTTATATGTACAAATAAGTGAACGTATATATATTGAATATATATATATATATTAAGATGTATAAGATGTATATAGATATATATATAAGATGTATATAGATATATATATACAAGAAAATTAATACGTCCTACGGCGGCATTGTTCCAGTTTTAGCATGTTCTTACGATGTAAGGCCCTATAGAGCTCTAGATAACCAACGATTCTACTGAGATTCTCTTAGATTCTCTTAGAATTTTCTATTTTGATTGAGGTGCTTACCCATGAGCATTTAAAACCTTCTAAAATAATCTATTTTGGATCTGTGCAACATTTTTAAAATATTTTCTATTTTTAGACTAAGGCGCTTACCTTGAGCATCTAGAATATTTTTTTTTCAAGATTTATATTGTACACCTTTATTATGAAACATTTTAGAACATTCTATTGTCGTTCTTTGCAAAATCTTAAAAATATTTTTTTTTCAAGATTTATATTGTACACCTTTATTATGAATCATTTTAGAACATTCTATTGTTGCTTTTTGCAAAATCTTAAAAAAACTCTAAGATTTCATCAAGATTTTCTTAGATTCCCTTAGATATTATGAAGATTCCCTTAGATTCAATTAGATTTTAAGAGATTCCGTTAGACTTGTATATTTTCCTAGATTCTCTTACAATTTATGAGATTTCCTTATATTCCCTTCGATTCTTTTGGATTCCCTTACATTCTAGAAATTTCTAGAACATTTTAGAACTTTCTGGAACATTTTGAAAGTTTCAAAACATCCTACAATATTATAGTCTATTTTATCTTAATTAGAACATTACCCTTAAGTATATTTGAAACAAAAATTTTTCATAGAATTAATGCTTGGTCTAGTGGTTAGAGTGGGGGGTTTGGGGGGTTGAGGACCAGGGTTCGAATCCCCCCAATAACATAAAAAATTTTAAAAGCCTTTCCTTAAGGAACGAGCATTCAATATGAGCCTTAGGATCTTAGACTCGATCAACGATCAAGATCTCACCATATAAAAGCAATATAAGCCGTAGGATCTATTACATATAATTCCCAAAGCCACGTGGACAGTAGGATGTGTCCCCAAGCCACGTGAGCCATCGGATCGCGGACCGATGGTCAGGATCAGATCAATCTGGACCGTAGGACCGCGGTACACATATTATATGTAAACTCCCAAGCCATCTGGGCCGTAGGATATGTCCCAAAGCCACGTGAGCCGTCGGATCTCGAACGGACGGTCGGATAAGCGCGACAAACATAAGAACATATATAGATCAGATATACATAAAATATGTAGTCCAGGAGTATAAGTTTATATCGTGCAAAATCTTGTGGGGTCTTTCTTGCTCCCAAAGGTTTTTGCAACTTAATACTGTTGAAATAACACACTCAAGGGATAATTTTATGCAGTTTTCTTAGTTTTTTAGTTCAAAAAGTTCTAAAATAGTTCTAGATTCTCTGACATTGTAATGCAATGTTAGAGCATAAATTAGTCGAATCCCGTTGTTATTTTTACTTTTTTTTCTCTACACACATGCTAACTTCACTTTAGGCAGCTCAAAAACTGCTACTAAAGGCAAAGGACCCCAAAATGTTATGGAGACACATGTGTTCAACGAGAAGGAAACTACGTAGTTTGTCCATAGGGGTGCGAGGAGTAGCAACCCCTCAAAAGTTTACCTATTTCTTTGCAAACAGACAAAAAAAAGCAAGATAGACAAATACTTCTCTGTGGAGAAATGTGCAAACATGCCCAATCGCTAGCACGAGATGATGGAATTGTCTTTTGAAGACTCTCAACATTGACAAGGAGCTTGACTATCTTCTCAACAACACTATATTGTGGATTGGTATTGTGCAAGCCCAAAGACATGATGAATACATCTCCGAGAACAACAAAGAAGGCCATGTAATCACGAGCTTCACTACTTCAACTTCGCTTCCTCGATAAATTTATACGGCATCGTCGGTTGGAACTTCAACTAACTCGCATGATTTCGTGGATGTATTACCATTTGTAACACCATATGATGCAAAACAATAATTTTTCATTCAAGCAGTTTGTTCAACTGTCTCCCAATGTCTTTTAAGGTCAATTAGGATGTTTAGCCAAAATGGTTGTGAAATAACAAATTTTTGTCTTCTATAATGTACCCAATATAAACGTTCTAAGGGATAAGATACAAAAGCGTCTAATTTTTTCATATGAGTTTGCCCCATAATAAATCTTTGGCTTTCGTAGTGGTCCTTTTCCCCTCTAAAATGAGATATTTTTCTTTGTTGTTCTTCTCCTTAATGTTAAGTCTTCCTAAAATGTCTGTTTTCATGAGCAGTTTTATAAATCGTTAGACACAAGATAGTAAAAGAGTCCTTTTTAGGGGTATTTTAGAATTTTGTAAATTTTTAGAAGGAATCTTTCAAACGCACTTCTTAAATAAGTGCGTTTCATTTTAAACCTTGTTTGTGGACTTCAAGGAAGTATGGGCAAGCTTATGCAGGGAGGCAAGAACAGATAAGGAGAGAGAAACCTTCAAAAATTTTAAGAAGGAAGGTAATCTCTTGTACCATAAGAACAAGTTGTGCGTGCCGGAATCATCAGGTGTAAGGAAGTTGATTCTCCACGACGCCCACAACAACAAACTAAATAGCCGGCCATGCGGGATTTATGAAGACATATTTCAAAGTGCACGCCAGCCTATTATTGGCCAGAATGAAGAAGCGTGTAGCTCGCTACATCAAGGAATGTCAGCTATGTCGGCAGACGAAGGCGGAACAGCCTCTTAATTCGGGGGCATTGGAACCATTAGCGGTGCCGAACGCTAAGTGGGAGATCATCAGCATGGACTTCATAACGGGGCTTCCAAGGACAGTAAGAGGGAAGGATGCCTTGATGCAGGTCGTGGTCGACAAATTGTCGAAGATGGCACATTTTGTGCCTTGCGTGACCATTGACACAGCTTATGGATACAAACGGGCTCTTCACCAAAAAGAAATCTTCGTGGGCTCCATGGCATGCCAAGGGAGATCATCTCCGTGAGATCCAAAGTTCATGAGTGCCTTTTGGCAAGATCTCTTTATGACAATTCAGACGGCTATCCATGAGTACGCCTATCATCCTCGAGACGGATGGGCAAACGGAGCGGACCAACGTAATTTTGGAGGATATGCTACTGAGAAACTATGTCCGAACAAGCAAGGTATGTGGGAATAATTTATTCACTTGGTGGAGTTTGCGATAATAGCACCAAGCAGGAATCATCCCAAATGTGTCGCCATGATCAATTACGACTACCAATGCCTAACTCGCACAATTTGGCACAACCCCGTGTCAAAAGTAGAAGTCTCGCAGAAATGTTGGTCGACACGCAGCCAGCTTGGTAGAAGAAGTTCGAGGATATCTTCCGCAGCAAGGAGTCGACAAAAGAGCATCGTAGACAAGCATCGAACAAATCGAGAGTTTCAAGTTGGCGGCGGCGATGGCTCAAGATCAAAGTGAAGCGGCGCTAAGCCCACATCGAAATTGTAAGAAGCTTGCTCCAAGGTGGCCGGACCCTTCCGAATAGTCAAAAGAGTAGGTAATCAATCCTACAGATTGGATCTACCAGCACACCTAAAGATTCATAAAGTCTTCCACGTGAGTTTGTTGAAGAAGCATACTCCAAATCCAGATGAAGTCTTGGACACTCCAACGTTGTTGGAAATGATGGAGGAGCAGCTGGAAATAGTTCCAGAATTGATTCTTCAAGAAAACAAGGAGATCAGAGTTTCTTCAATATTTGGTCAAGTGGAAACACTTGCCGGTGGAAGACGCGACATGGGTACTTAAGAAAGATCTATTAAAGCAGTACCCACAGTTTATGGAGCAATGGGACGGCAAAGTCATCTCTGAAGAAATCGGCTCAGGCATGTCCATTTGTGTAGATTAATGTCTTTGTGTAGTTAAGATTAATCTACGCATGCAACCTATGCTTGATATGGGTTGCATGCGTTGTTACCGATGATGAGACCACTACGGTGATCTCTAGGACGTGGTGTAATGTCAATGTAGGCATGACCGCGGTTCTGCTTGGATGAGTAGATTAGAAAGTCTACTTCTGTCCCACGGAAGTAGACGACCTCGAGAGATAAGAGGTCATTCAGGAATGCATTGATAGGAAAAGCACCTCTAGTCAATGCCTACGGGGAGGACCCTATCCTTCACGCCCCATATACGGGAAGGACCCTATCCTCCACGCTAGGCAACTAAAGGTGTAGGCATGAGCGTCATATAGGCATTATAGGGCGCTGTCTCCACGGCCACGATGGAAGAAGCATCCTCTTCCTACGCCGGGAGATTAGTCATGCATTCATGTAGATAGGTGGGGTGGTCACCTTATAACCAAAATTTTACTAATAATTAAAATGGTACTAACGTAGTGTCGACCTGCAGGCTAATAGAGCGCTCCGGAGGGCAAGGAGGTCGAGCTACGAAGACTTGCAACACAAATTTTGTTGGAATGTGTTGCAAGGAATGAAGAGTACCTCGAAGCATAATTGTGTATGAAACTGTTAAATTTTGATAAACTAAATGTGTCATAATGAGTATACTGTTTAATCAAGCTGCAAATTGATAAGCTATTTGATAATGTAATGACGTAATAATGTTTTAAAATCATTACCTTAAGGTAATCCTAATAAGGTAATCCTAGTAATTATGTAAGTATAATAGTAATATATTGGATGCATCAAGTTGATTGCAGGTTAGGAAGATCCCAAGGTGGGGAGACCCACGATGCTGCGGACAACATCATTTCAAGGTGGGGAGAATGTGACGTTCCAGCATAGTATACGGTCCCAGGACGTATACTGTACTGCCTCGTCACGCGTACATGCCACCCCGACTGACGTGTACGCCGACGTGTAGCCAGGCGGGTAGCCCCTAGGGGGCAACTTGCAAGGTATGTGCATGTATTAATGTGCACATTTACCAATGTGCACATTTATCTAGGTGCACATTTTCCCATGTGGACACTTTATGCCACCTAGTCATTAAAGGCAAGTGGGCCACACCCAATTATCCCACATGCTTAAAGGGATAATTGGAAACCCTAGCCCTAAACCCTTGTCTATTTAGGTAAGATAAACCCTAACTTGCCATTTTCGTCCATAGAGTTTTAGGGCTCTATTTTGCTCGCTCCAGGAGTCAAAACCGCCTCCCAGACTCTGTCTGAGCGTTTGACTCATTAGTTTCCCCTTCTAGCTCCATCTTCTAGCAGTTCAACAGGATGGTCGAGTTCAGGGCAGGAGGAGCGAGCCAAGGATCAGGTAGTTGGTCAATTTAATAGCTTAAACCGTCTTCCAGCCTTTGTATCAGTAGGTTTAGCCTATTAAATTATCCGTAGCAGCCATTTAGATTCCCAGACTCTAACTAAAGAACCTAACTCTATGATATAGATTAGATCTAGTTCTTTAGTTCTTCTGTGATGTATATGGACGATGTATCTCTGTGAACTCCTTGTATTGGGAAGGGGGGTAGAGACCCTAAAGCTTAGTAGTTGATGTTCCTAGTTAGCCTCTCTAGCACACTGTAGATTCGGCCTGTGTACAAGAACCACACCTGGTTGTGGGTGAAGGGGCCAGACTGGCTTACAAGGAGGTTCGTGTTTTGACTCTTGAACGATCCCTCTGGTGTGTAAGGCCTACCGGGGATCATTGTGGACTAGGTCTAATGGCTTACCGTGGAGTGATGCGTCACTCTCCAGTGGGTTCAAGTCGAATAAGGGCAGTGGCCCTCTAGTCACCTTGAGTCAGCACATAGATCTCTGGAGGGAGTGATCCCTACCTGCCCCATCGGAACTGGGGAGATGCAACCCAGGAGTAGCCCCTTTGGCTATGCATCCGGCGGGCTACAGTCAGGTCCCAACACTTTTCAGCCTATTCTGCAAAGTGTGCACAGGAGGGGCGGATGGAGTGGACAACTCTAAGCCATGTTCTCATGCCAGCCAAATCCATTGCCATGAATTCTGTCTGCAATGAACTCTGGAGACCCAAGCCGTCAGTCATCCCTTGGAGTCTGAGCCTTGGGTAGGATTTCCCATGTGAAGTGCTGATCTTTGTCTATGCAGATATGTGATGAGCCATCCTTCGAGATGGCTATGTGATGTAGATGTTGTATACTGACATGTATGTTTACGCTTCCGCAGCTAGGTAGACCCTGAGGGAGACAGGGTAAAATGACCCCTTCATTCTTCCCACTGGAACTCATCAAGGTTGCAGTGATATATGGAGGGCCCTGTATCAGTATGGAGCTGGTATGGGGGATGAACTCCTGTTTGTATACGGTGAGCGCACCGTATATGAGTAGGGGACGTCACATATATCCCTTCCACCATTCTCTACACAAAAAAAATCCCCTTACCCCCTCCCATTCCCAAGCCCCTCTCCCCTCCTCTGTCCCTCTCCTCTGCCCCTTCCCTCTGGCCCTCCTCCCAAAAATATCCTTTCCCTCCCCTCTGGCCGTCCCCTTTCCCCTCAAGATGTCCTTTGTAAATTTTGTGAGCTTTATTAACTGGTTGTTTGTAAATATTGTGAGCAAAACATACTTTTTTTCTATATGAATCCCACTTTACTGCATAAGTTCCAAACGTCAATGTGACCCACTTTAATTAAACGCCATATCCTTGTGCATGCACTTCAATAGCCCACAGGACAGGTTGTATGTCCTTCAGCACGGAAGTCATCTAAAAGACACCCATTTCTCGGTTCAGGAGGATCTTTCTCCCGCCCAAATTGACCGTGGCGACACCGGAGTTGTGTAAGGTGCGAGATGCTAGGCTACAGCGAAAGTGGGCAGTGTACCGGGGAGGCACAATTACCATCCGAGACCAGTGGCCTCAGAACCCATGGTTTGGTTACCTTTAGCTCATGTGCATGTTGGCCACTTATTATTATTTCTGTTGTGTTTTTGTTATGTTCATATTCTTTGTTTCTTTTGTTACTGTGATAGGGCTTATGCCCCGTCTTTTGTATTGGGTCCCATAACCCGATTAGGTTTTCACGGACGTTAAAATTTCTATCTATCTATCTATCTATCTATCTATCTATCTATCTATCTATCTATCTATCTATCTATCTATCTATCTATCTATAATTTTCTGCAAAGTCAATAACAGATACAACTGTATCTTCTAGAAATAACGACACACACAGCTTAAACTGATTGGCCTGCCAATGTGCTTTGTAATTGTGTGGAATAAAATCTGATATTATCTTCTCTCTCTAGGACTTCTTTTTTTGTACACTAATCTTAAAACAGGTTTGTATCACAAAGCCTTTCTTGGATCCCTGAATACTCTATCTTGGTCCACATGTTGCTTTTTAAATGTCTTTCAAGTAACAAGTAGTGAACCCGTGCCATCCATTTATTGTGGACATTTTTTAATTCTATCCAAACCATATTTTTTACATGCCAACATCAAACAGTTATGATCAAATCACTCCTCGTCATCACCTTTGCTGCAAACCACTTGTCTCCATAAATCACTGGTGCTCCTTACACACATGCATGTCTTTCACACATCCTCCTTACAAAACTCAGTTTCAACCTCTCAAAAGCCTGCAATGCAATTTTGATACTAGGATTCTCCTCTCTGAACCTGAGGTCGAATTGCAACTACAGGAAATTTGTGTGAATACTTGGCTGACTTCAAGAAGGTGAATTGGATGTTCTATCTTTATTCTTGTCTCTGATACATATTTCCTCATGTCTTTTCTATATGGAGATACTCTTGTATTCTCTGTCCAGAACTTGATAACAGCTTCTCTATTATAATCTAACATGCTATCCATCCGCTTCCTCCTTCTTAACATTGACCAAGGTCCATCCCCTTTGTTAGCTTGCACCTTTTTTTGAAAAGCATTTGAAATTGTTTTTCTGGAGATGCTGAGCAATCTGGCCACTTCTTATGCTGTTGCTATTGGGAGAATTCCCCATATCCACCCTGCATAAGGGGGGTGTGGCAACAAAACTTTGAAGTAAAAAAATTGAAGCAGACAAAGGAAAACTACAAGAAAATTTTTGACAGAACGAGAACCAAGAACTTGATGCACCAAAATAAGTTTTCTGATAATAAAAAGATGGAGTAATAGCTTGAGGCTGATTTGGATATGGAGGAGGCTCTCACCCTCCTCCTTGAGCTTTTGCCACTAAGCCCATAACAGATACATTCCGCCACGAGCCAGAGAGAGAGATTTTCTTATTTTTCATAATATTTATACAACACAAAGTTTAATCTAAGCCACTTAATAGCACCTCATAATCTTAACCTTTCGTTGCACCTTTAATCAACACCTTTCATCTCCACCACTTCATCCTGACCCTCTATTTATACCACTTCATCTTGACCTTCTATCTCAATACAATTTTAACCATTGCCCAAACAATTATGTGGCCTCACAACATTATGGTGTCAACGTTGATGAGTTGCCTTCAATATAAGGTCTAATCTTCCCATGTTCCCTCTTGCAACTAGTCTAACTTTACTACCACAAAATCTAGACCATAAACTTAAAAAAATAAGGTCTGATCTCCCCATGTTCCCTCGCAACTACTACCACAAAATCTAGACCATAAACATTGAAAAATAATGGTTTCCTAATGTTGGCCAAATGTGCCAACATTTGAGCCAACATGAATGCCCAAACAAAGACGGCGGGTCCCTTCGGCCAAAAACTTCAACCTCATAATATTTGAACTTCGAATTGCTTGGGCAGAGAAAATAGAACATGGGCAAAGGAGCAAGTAGAAAAAAAAAATGATAATATGTGGCACCAACGAATAAGGGTTTACAATGAAATAGGTGGAATGCATAGAAGTTGCAGCATACAAATACGATGGTTTTTTCTACGCCCGATTTGGGTTGGGCTCCAATGGAAACCTCCCTAACTTTCCATGGAAACCTCCCTAACTTTCCCTGGAAACCTCCCCAACTTTCCGTGGAAACCTCCCCAACTTTCCTTGGAAACCTCCCCCATTTTCGCTGAAACCTCCCAAACTTTCCCCTAAACCTCCCCAACTTTCTCCGGATTAGAGCGGGGGGTTTCCATGGAAACCTCCCCATTTTTTTCTCGAAACCTCCCAACTTTCCTGGATGACCTGGGGAGGTTTCCAATTAAGAAAACAGGGGAGGTTTCCATGGAAAGGTGGGGAGGTTTCCACAAAAGAAAAAAAAAGCTCTTTAAATTTGCACGAAGACCAAGACTAGCCCCCGTGCATCTCGTCCTCGTGCGTTTTAATGACGAGGTTGCCAACATTAATGACTATTTTTTTTTTTTAATATTTTATGGAAACCTCCCCAACTTTTCAAAGAAACTAGGGGAGGTTTCCACATAATGTCTATAAAAATTCAAAGTGAGCTATTTCTTCAAGTAGATCGTCCCTTTGAGTTCTTCTTTCATCCACGAATTCATCCAAGCTTTTTCTTCAAGTAAATCATCCATACGGGTCCTTCATCCACGGATTCATCCGTTCGCCTTGATTCCCATCGACACTATCATCTTTGGTTCCTTTCTAGGAACAGGCATATTTATGTAATGGCAAATGGATACACCTCTTAGAAGGAGACCACCCATTGTTTGAATAAATCAAGTTAAGAGGATAATTGGCATTTCAGAGATCATAAACTCAAGGGTAAAAAATATGCCTTGCAGAAGCAAAAGAAAATAAAAGATTTGTTTGCATACCATTGTTATGAACTTGATAGTCTAAAAAACTTCTCTATGCCATTGTTATGAATTTGGTAATCTGAAAAACTTCTCTATGTACTTGATCCAAATCTAGGATCTAAGGATATGGAAGAGTTTATAAGAGTATGTTGTTCGAGATTGTATCTTTAGTGGTCTGCCATTTTATAAGATGGTTTGCAATGGTCTGCTATTTTATAAGATGGTCTGCAATGATGGTTGATAGGACATAATCCACTAAGTATTCCGAGAATGATCAAAACGTTGATTTACATAAGTTTTAGCACAAGGAATTATACTCTTCTCCTTACATCATAGTTTCAGTAAGTTGGCTAATACTCATTATAGTGAATAGCACCAACTTTCCATACAATATATGCAGTCCCCAGCATGATGCTGATGATCAGCACAAATGATAAGACTATAAACAACTGTCCCCCGGTTACTCTGAACTCAAATTTCTCTTCCCCTGTTAAGTCTCGTTTCTTATCATCAAAAATATTAGATGGAACCCAGGTTGCCCAAATTTGGTGGTCTTTCCTCCCTGCTCAGCCTGCCTCAATGCCTCCAACACACTTTTTCTTGCTGCTGAAATGCTATTTTTTTCTATAGACGATGAAGAAGGAGGGGGCACGGAATTTTTCAACCTCTCAGTTGAATTTACATTAATTATTCCTGAAGTGCTGCTGGGAGGTTTGGGTGTTCTAGTAAATGGTGAATCAGCTACCGAAGACAAAGTAACACTCTGAACTGAAGATGATTGGTTAGAAAATCCTGGAGGGCCTGCTTTCAATGCAGTTTCATTGGCTTTTCTCTGAGCAATTTTGGACGATATTTTTCCACCAACAAATGGCTTTGATGCTGGAATCTGTTCTTGCCTATTAGCTTCCCCTTCTTTGTCTTCACTTCTTTCTCCATCTGCTCTAGCCCTCACCCACAATGTTCTTTTCCCTTTGCTCTGCAGTATTAGTCTTATTCCCACCTATAGCCCGAAGTCTGATATGAGGCGCAGTGATCTCTTGGCACTCATTACTTGCATCCCACATGGAAGGCATTTCAGATACCAGATACAAAATAAATTGATGAATCATAATTTGTTGAACCATGTCCTGGATTACTCCTCCATCTCCAAATTAACAATACCTACCTTTAAGATCCCCACATTTAGCATACATGTCAAGAAGAGTGTTCCCTACAAAGGTATCCAATTCACATTTGACCCTCAAAATGCTGGCATGAATAAATTTACCAGCACATGCATTCAAAATAGAAACAAAGGTTACCTTGTTGGGCTTTACATTTTCTAATTGGATCTCTTGCAATAACTTAAAAAACATTTCTGCCACTGCCCTGCTGAGCATATCCTGCAATTATTATACTCCATGAAACTGCGTCACGAGAATACAAACGATCAAAAACTTGCTGGGCACATGGTAAGCTACCACACTTATGATACATATCTACAAGGCTGCTTCCCACAAATATATTTAAATCACAGTGATTTGTGAGGACATATGCATGGACTTGCTTGCCATGTTCCAAGGCTGAAATAGAAGAACATCCACTAAGAATACTGAAGAACGTCAACTTGTTCGGCCTTAAACCATCTTTTTAAATGGCCTCTTTGCCATTTCCATGTTGGGCATATCCTGCAATCATAGCATTCCATGACACAACATCTTGCTTCACTAACATTCTGCACAGTGCTTGTCAGAAACAAGAGCCGGGCCACAAAATAAATTAAAAGAATCATAAACCTCGCAAACACTACCTTGCAGAAACTACGCCCCATTTTCGTTGTGCTATGATCCAGCTATTTTCAAATTGCCATACTAAAAGATCCGACAACCAGGAAAAGATCCAGAGGCATTTTGCGCCAGTTCATCCATGCTTAAAATGTTACCATTGGTTTTAACCATTGATCTTGAAATGCATAAAGATCTCTGTCTTTTGCTATGCATCCATTACATTTCCCGTCAGAGCATATTGTACAATGATCAGGCAAAGAGCAAGAATCATTTATGAAATCAAATCTCGTCCAGTTCCCCTGATTCAAAGAATATGCATGAAGATTACCTGTGTCTGCATCAATCTGTAATAATGCTCTGCCGGAAGAAGAACTGACAGATCCCAGAGACAAACTTTTTGACGGATTCATGCTGCAAACATCAAGAAACATGACAAGCTCTGCCTCTGCCCGAGCAAACATGAGAAGCTCTGCCTCTGCCCGAGCTTCTTTCATGCAGGGATTAGGCGGACTATTCATAACCGCCTGTGGAAGATAGAAAGCTTCAAGAAAAGAAATAGAGATCTATATTTTTTTACCTTGTTGCTGTGCGGCCTCTTCAGACCCTTCAGAGCCGCTTGCTTCAGAACCCCTTTAGAACCCCTTCAGAGCTAGCTTCAGAGCCGCTTCAGACCCCGTTCTGGATCCCTTCAGAGCCGCTTGCTTCAGAGCTAGCTTTTCAGAGCTCTAATTTTAAATATCTGCTATGCAAAAACGCAAACATTAGATCATCCAACATGCAAAACTCCAAAACCGATTTACTTACCCCAGTCTTCAGTGCACAGATTCAAGAATCAACACTTCGCATCAAGAGCTTACAGAAAACGAATTTGAAAAGCTCCAAATAGAAATTCATGTACGAAAGTGAAAGGGGCAATCTAATTTTGCCGTCGATCATAAATTCTTTGCATTTACTAGGAGTGGATCTCCCCTCAAGAAATTTTAATCCAAATGGAAACCTCCCCAATTTTCCTATATGGAAACCTCCCCAAGCTTCCATGGAAAGTTGGGGAGGTTTCATATAGGAAAATTGGGGAGGTTTCCATTTTTGGGGAGTCTAACCAAATTCGGGCGCAGATAATTTGAGCGATACAAATAGGGCACAATAGAATCAGATAAATAGAAGCATACAAATCCAGGGCACAATAGAATCAGATAAATAGAAGCATACAAATAGGGCACAAATAGGGCATAGGGTAGAGTAGCGCACAATAGAAGCAGAGATATTTACGAGATTGAAAAAGCAGATTGCAGATTCGACCCGAATAGCTCGTTTTGGCTTGATTCAAGCAAAAGATATGGCAACAGCTTTTTCTTTTTCAAATCTGGCTTGCAAGTAAGGATAGAAAAGAAGAGGAACTGAAGCAGAGAATGCTGGCTATGGCTGATTTTCTGGCAAATCTGGCATGAAGCATGCAACCATTCTCAGAAAAAGCAGAGGGAATGTGGCTGAAAGAACGGCTATGGATGTTGACAATTGTTAGCAGATATGGCAGAAATAAAGCATCAGAGCTCTCATTTGTTTTCTTTCTTGTAGATTCGGCAAGGCACAGAGAGTAAGAACAAAAAGGCATGGTGCAGTGCATGTATCTATCCATCATTCAAAAGTACAAACATCTTCTCAAGCTCAATATTAAGATTTGGTTTGCACAGAGCTTTGCAGAATGGCGTCATTCATAAAGCAAATAAAAAATGGGTATGGCAGAACACTGCAGATAATGGTACTAGAGCATGGACTGGATGCAACTGAGTGTGTTTTGCGCAGAAACCACCATGATATTTTCTTCATGTACAATACTCTGAATATATTCAGCTCAGGGAAAATGGATCTGCATTCTTGTTTGTCATCCAACCACAGACTGCCATGTGGCGATCATTTGAGCGAGAATGAATACATGCTCTCCGTTTTTGCTCCAGTCTATTTATGATTGCTGCACCATTTTTTTTTTTCCTTGACGTCGTGGAAGATCAAGAAGTCGACCGTGCTTGGCCTGGCAGGGGAGTTGGCTACCGCCAGCAACCAGTCGGGTGGCCTGGCAGGGGAGTTGGCTACCGCCAGCAACCAGCAACCAGTCGTGCCTACCCGACGCTCCTGGCTGCTGGTTGTAGCCAGCTCCCCTGCCAGGCCAAGATCCTTCTTGCTCTTCCATATTACAACATGGCAACTGGGTCGACGATTCCGCCTCCGGAATAGAAAGAGGCACAGCAATTCCGCTCAACCGGTCACCCCTGCAGGTAAAAATCAATCAGAACTCCCAGTTGCCATGTTGTGGCGGCATGGAACGTGGTCGCAGATTCCAGACCGCGGGGCCCCTGGAACCCCTGGAATCTGCTTCCCACATTCCATGCCGCCATACATCTTGCCTTTGCTTCAAACCACTGCTCCGTCCAATTTTTTTCCAGCAACAACAGATTCTTCGGGGAAGAAAACCCTGCTCAAAAGAACAGGGTCCCGGCAACGGATCCATTTATGTTTGGCGAATTCCCCGTATCCACCCAGCATAAGGGGGGCATGGCAACAAAACTTTGAAGCAAACAAAGGAAAACCACAAGAAAATTTTTGACAAAAAGAGAACCAAGAAGTTGGTGCACCAAAATAAGTTTTCTGATAATAAAAAGATGGAGTACACAGCTTGAGGCAGATTTGAATATGGAGGAGGCTCTCACCCTCTTCTTGAGCTTTTGCCACTAAGCCCATAAGAGATACATTTTGCCACGAGCCAGAGAGAGAGAGAGATTTTTTTATTACAATAAAAAGTTTAATCTAAGCCATTTAGTAGCACCTCATTATCTCAAACTTCCGTTGCACCATTTAATCAATACCTTTCATCTCCACCACTACGTCTTGACCCTCTGTTTACACCACTTCATCTTGACCTTCTATCTCATTTTAACCATTGCCCAAACGATTATATGGCCTCACAACATTATGGTGTCAACGTTGACGAGTTGCCTTCAACATAAGGTCTGATCTCCCCATGTTCCCTCGCAACTACTACCACAAAATCTAGACCATAAACATTGAAAAATAATGGTTTCCTAATGTTGGCCAAATGTGCCAACATTTGCACCAACAGCTGCCATTACCAAGGTGGACTTTCTTGCGCGAAGCATGTCAACTAAATTCTTCATCATTTGCTCTGGTACAATAAACTGCTTAGGTTTCTTTACGGACGCAATTGGTAAGTTCCTTGCCCTCCAAATAAGACTGTCAAGGATACCACCTTTGTCACTGTCATGAACATTTGTAGTAATTTGGTTAAATACTTCAAAGATTTCTCCTGAAATTTCTCTTATTCTGTGGTCACTCAATCTCAATTTCTTATTCTTATTATGTGAAGCTTTAGAAGGGGAATTCTTCTTCATTGCTACCTTCTTTGCAGACAATCTCTGCCTGTAATCTCTCTTCCATGCTGCATCAATGGCTCTATAAATTGAATGGTAAGAGGAATTCTGTTTTATCTCTCTCAGATTTCCGTGTATTGCCAGTTTAGGAAATCTTTTGAAACAAATAACCCCTCCATTTTGCTTGAATTCAAGATAGAGCCGGCCATCCACAAATATGGCGGGCTACAAGCATTCATATTTCCGGCACCATTCAAGCTAATGATTCCCTCAGCCTGTCATTTGACGGGCGCTCACCCTACATATCAGTACATTAAACATGCACGCCGTGAAACACGCCGATTTTAAGCACATGTGAGCGACGTCTGGACGGTGACTTCTGATATCGAGTACCAATTTTGCAACCCCCGACCACTCTCTTGATCAATCGCTTCCCTTTAGTGGCGGCAATGTCCGGTATAGTACCCATTTCGTGCAACGAGGAGGCGCCACAACTGCTGCTAGTGGAGTTCTAGATTTTATTTCTCGACATCATGGACAGTGGCATTTGTCGTCTTCTCATGCACAATACATTCTCCCATATCTTTCTCAGCAGTTGCAGTTGTCTCGCCACTTAGGATTGTGCGTAGAGTTCCGATTCTTTTCGGTCGGTGTTTGATGTGCGGTCGGAGTTCCCATTGTGAGTCCTCGTGATGAGAATGGTATCGATCCACACTGTTGGATCGACATTCTCGGGAGAGGATGAGCGATATATATTCGACCTCTTAGGAGTTTTCCTTATTCGGCATTCTTCTTACAATAGTATAGTAGCATTATGGAAACACGCCCTCACTACCTCTTCTATTCCTTTCCATTGTTCCTTTGGCAGGCAAGACCTGATATATTGAGAAAGTTTCTTTATCTAATGCTCAAGGACTTTCCATCCATTTTACTTGTCTTTTGCACATCGAGTAATTACAATATAACCACTATGTTAAGTACAATCGGAAAAAAAAAAAAAAAACAGACATTAGGATACAAAGTTAAGTAATCATTAGAAGTATGTGTATAGTACACGCATCGACAGCATTCATTTCGTGAACAACAACAAAGTCTTGGGAAGACTCCTGGGTCCGCTAGATCTAAGTAGGCTATTTGTGGCAATTGCTGGGGTAACTTCTTTGCACAAGTTGAGAAGTAACATGCTTAAGGCTATTTGTACGCTCAACTTCCTTGTGACGAAGATCCATATTGTTAGTAAACAACAAATAAAGAATATTAGTAAAAAACGTCTAATGTATATTTTCATAAATATTAACATGTTCGTATTTCTTAATGTTTAGCTTCATACAACATTTGTGACATTTGAAATCATTTGATTGAGGAGTGCCTGAACC